>JASDDO010000010.1:127577419-128177419 GCA_030015575.1 Agapanthus africanus
AGATCCAAACCCAGGATTTAGGAGGTATCATTTTGATCCTATATGGAGAATCCTTGTGATAAGCAGAGATTGACCGAGCGTAGCATAGGAAACTCCTTCCCTATCAAGAGTATGTCATCCACGTACTTTACGAGGATCATCACCATACTCTCTACTACCTTTTTTGTATATACAAGGTTCATCTACCATTTTGATGAAGTCAAACTCTTTGACTACCACATCAAAACAGATGTTCCAACTCCGCGATGCCTGCTTTATCACATAAAACATCTTGCACACGTTTCCGCTACTCCTACTATCTACGAAGCTCTCTGGCTGTGTACTTATAGACGCTCTCTTCCAAATCATCATTTAGAAAAGCAGACATGACACCCAACCACCAGATATCGTAGTCATGGTATGTAGCAGTGGAAAGTAAGATCTGGATGGACTTAAGCATAGCTTTGAAAGTCTCAACTTTTCCATGTACACCAAGCAATCTTCTCAAGATATACTTGCTCCTGATGGGGATTTAACCCTTCAGATAAAGCAACCAAAGTCCATACTTTGTTGGTGTATAAGGATTCCATCTCAGATCGCTAAGCATCCAGCCATTCTTACAGAGTCTCACTCCTGATGGCCAGCTCGAAACTAGTTGGGTCATCATCTCATGATGCAATCCTCGCTCCCACTGTCATAGAGAAACCGAAGTATTTCTCAGGTGGGTGAGGAACCCTACTAGATCGGCGGAGAGGCTGAGATTCGTTGGTTACTATTGAATCCTTTGGTTCTACCAAATCATTAGCTGCAGTTTGTATAGATGGAACTCTTTCCAGTTCTACCTCATGACCACTAATTTCTTCACAAGAAATTCCCTTTCACAAAGGTGGCATGCTAAGAAACAAAACATCTTTTGTTCCTCAGTTTGGTAGAAGATATTCCCTTGCGAATGCTTGGGATATCCAACAAACTTCCACAGAACTGACTTTGCCTCGAGCTTGTCCGGATTTTGCTTTTGACATAGGCCGGACAACCCCAAATCTTAACATCTTTAAGTTATGGGCTCTTCCCATACCATATCACATATAGAGTGGTAGGCATCTGATTTGGTTGGAACCCTATTCAATAGGTATGCTACTTCTCAAGTGCATAACCCCAAAAGAAAATAGGCAACTCAGTAGCACTCATCATAGAGCACACCATATCACATAGGGTGCGATTGCTCCGCACCGATATACCGACGTGATGTGGTGTATACGGAGGAGTAATGCTGAGAGAGAATCTCATTCTCCTTTAGAATAGTCCAGGAATCACGTGTGATTGTTAGGGTTTTTGCGTTGTTAGGGTTTTTGCGTGCTTAGTTAATTACCGCAATCAAGACAGTTTCGCTTGGTAGCTAGCCGGTTGAGTACGGGTCATCCGCAGGGAGATGAGAATCTTTTTCTATGTGCTTTAACGAGTTAAGTCCAAATGTCCAGGTTTGTTTGAGATTAACTATGTGCTAAAATGTATATAAAGAGAGCTTGTTAGGATTAGGATTAGGTTAGTTTGAGATAGGAGTTGCTCACTTCTTTCGTTGCGACTCTTAATATCGGTGTTACGGTAATAAGTAACAACGGGGATTAGCACGAGTAGGAAGGAACTTGCGAGTATAAGCTAGGCTTTCCAACGCTTAGTTTCTTACTTTTGGTCCTTGTCTGTCCGTTCTTGGCTCTTAGCCTTAACCTCCGGTTAATTCAACCACAACCGGTCTCGCTAAGGAATCACCGCTATCATGTAGGATAGGGTGCCGTAGGGAGCGGATTGTGGTTCAATTAACGGGAGTCTGAATTAAGATGTTGGGCAAGAAAAGAGTGAGAGAGATTTCCTTCTCTCAAACTTTCCTTATACTACCCTAACAAGTGAGAAACTACTCACTCATTACAAAAAAAAGAAAATACAACAAAAGGAGGAAAATAGAAAGAAAGGGGTTAGAAGATTACAACTAGCTATTTGAGACCTCACTTTGGCAAGGATCAAGCTTAAGCATCATTGTTGTTAAGGATAAAGAAAAATAGAAAAAGAAACAAACAAACAACAAATAACAACAACTAGATTAGAAAATGAAAATTACAAGCAAATATAATTAACAAAATAACAAGACAAGCATGATAAAGAAAAGAACTCTTTTATTCATCACTTCACTCATAAAAGCTCACTACAAGGTTTTAATGGAGAAAGATGAAAAGAGGAAGAAGAACTACAAAATCTATCCTAAAATCTCACACAAGAATAAGCACCCTTCACTTGGCATTGTTCTGGGCTATTTATAGGCAGGAAACTGAAACCCTAGGGCAACATTCTGGCCCCACATGAAGTTACCAAACTGCCCCCAGAAAAACAAAAGATGCCGAGTTAACTCGGCCGAGTCACCATGTTGGCCGCGGATCCGTGGCCATTTAGGGGATTTGGCTCCTCGTTTTTTGTGGGTTTCCCTGTTTTGTTGTTCTCTTCAGTGTGGTATACTAGGTTTCTCAGAATCTCTTCACATTTCTTCCAGATTTTCAGCATATCAAAATGTGATTTGATGTGGATCTTTTGCCATGATTTTCTTGAGCTCCGCGTAGATATCTTGGATCTTGTGTTGACATTGTGCTTTGTGCATGAAAATGACCATTGATTTGCCATTTTGTCCTTTAAACTGGTGTGCGGCAACATACGGATAGAGAGCGGAGACCCGTATTTTATCTGTGGTTGGCAGTAATCCAGAATTTGTCGCGCTTTTCCATGAATTTCGCTGCTTAGAGCTGAGAACCTGTAACCTGCAATTATCTAGCAAACACGGATTAATAGTACCTACCTATAAGCAATGTGATCAAAAATGGGCGGTATAAAAATGCAAAAATCTGATATGAACAAATACCCCCAAACTTATCATTTGCTCGTCCCGAGCAAAGTAAATTTATTCACAAAAATTCCTGGCCTCACTTTCGCAGGGAACGCGATTGCACTGAGCATGTGCAACAAGCCGTTAAACCTCTAGATGTCCCTAGTAGGAGGAGTGTTGTCTCCTGAGGGTTTTCAGCGGATACTACCCACAAAATCCGGTCAAGCTAGTTTTGCGAAATAACTATGATTCAAACCCTAAGGTTTTTTTTTTAAAAATAACAATTCTATTATCCTAATTCTAGACTATCGAACCTTTATTTTTCACACCTCGCTTCTTATTTAAATTAAGATTTTATATGTCTTTACGTGCAGTGCAAATAGTGTCGTTAAGTTTCAGAAGGATCGATTAAAGTCATCATGTTACAAAATAAAGCCAAGATAAAAATTTAAAAAGGATCACATAAGTTTTATAAAGAGTTAAGTATTTTTCAAGTTTCGATTTCCAGTAAGGTTTCAATTTCAGAATTTCTATCTTCCTTAAAAGGAAACTAGGTCTTATTTTTCACTCCACATTTTTCTTGTTTTCGTTTCATACACACCTTTGTGAACGTGCAATAGTCTTTATCATAGAATAAAACCTTCATATCTTCGCTAGAAATACTTTTTTATAAAAACATGTCTTTTGTCAAGATTATTCTTGTTAGTTATATGTATGCCCTAGAGGCCATTACTGTACATACGATGTATATTGTAGTGGATTCTTGGACATATATAGGGAGGACTTTCTTGCTCGACATGATAGTATGCTATCTGGTTGTACTTTATCTTAACATGTACTCTGATTGTCTCTATGTTACATGTTGATAAAGCCCTTAGGATATGTACTCGACTACTGGGACTATGACGAGATCATACTAGTGGGGCCACGGTAGTCGACGAGTACATCCTATAACTGTTCCTAGTCGAGGGCGTATCGAGACAAGGCATCGATGCACCAGAGTAGACTAGCGTATACGTATCTTGACCCATATGATGGGCGATGGATGATCCCATATCCATCGGTGTTTGACATCAAGGTGTTAGTTATATGTATGCCATAGAGGCCATTACTGTACATACGATGTATATTGTAATGGATGCTTGGACATATATAGGGAGGACTTTCTTGCTCGACATGATAGTATGCTATCTGGTTGTACTTTATCTTAACATGTACTCTGACTGTCTCTATGTTACATGTTGATAAAGCCCTAAGGATATGTACTCGGCTACTGGGACTATGATGAGATCATACTAGTGGGGCCACGGTAGTCGACGAGTACATCCTATAACTGTTCCTAGTCGAGGGTGTATCGAGACAGGGCATCGATGCACCAGAGTAGACTAGCGTATACGCATCTTGACCCATATGATGGGCGATGGATGATCCCATATCCATCGGTGTTTGACATCAAGGATGGTGTACGGGTGCTCAGTAGAGACTGGGTACACTGGACGGACTCGCCGAGAACTCCCAGATGGTATTATACCTCACGTCAGATGGCAGTTCTCCGGTGACACTGGTACAGAGTAGTCTGTTGACCCGAGATCGTCATAGAGTCTTGTGTGATTCCCACTGTGCTTTGATTTCCATCATACCACGTCCAAGAGGGCGTGCAAAAAGGTGGCTTTTGGGTACAGTCCCGAATCGCATGGAGGCAATGAGCGATAGGAGGGGATTCGTCTCTCCCGGTATAGGGAGTTGATGTTGTGCTGTGTTCGATTGGCTATAACTGGAAATCCCTGGCCAGGGTTGCTGAGATTTACTGGTATGTGTTATCAGTAGTTTCTCGAACTGTTATAGACCTCAAATCGACACGACTTATCGAGCTACTGGGGTCTGACGTTTACCACCCCTAGGCGAGATATGCGACATATCAGACGACGAGACCGGACTGTACGGGAGTGTTACTGATTGGATTCACAGGAGAATGTACAGGCTTGCTTGTTGATCTTCTGAGCACTCAATACCTGGGTGGCTGTTACGTTTAGCTGACCGCTTGCAGCTTGTGGGTGTTTGATATGATCATCACCTACTGTCGGCGTATTGACGATTCTTTAGAGTCCTACACAGAGGTTTCTTGGCTCCGGCAAAACGGAGTAGGGTCACATATGTGATATGTGCAGGACCGAGGATAATGCGATATGTGATACCTTATTCTATTCTCGCGATATTTGATATCGGCCGGGTCATCGGATCAAGTGTTGATTCGATGAATCGGTAAATGAGATATTAGTCGGTTATATGCGATATAGCCGGATTGTCGGATCAAGTGTTGATTCGATAATTTAATGTATAATAATATATGTGATATATTAAATTACATTAACTAATATTAGCTCACTAAAAGATTCTTTTTCTCACTCAGGTGATACGTTGATATATATGCGATATATGTTAATTGTATTATTTTATTTTTTTACAATAAATATTATATATGTGATATATAATATTGTAACATCATATGATTACTAATGCAACATGTTTTGTGGAAATTAAACATGGTTAGGGTTTGATTAGGGTTAAGTTATTCTAGAAGTTTCTAGAAGCTTTCTTTTTGTTTTGTGCAAAGATATTTGTTTAGATATTTTTGCATGATATTTCCTTAACCCAACCACACCCTTTAACCTTGGTTAATTCTCTACAATGGTTACTTGAACCATGGTTGCATTATTCATCATTATTTTCTTTGCATTATTCATCACAAAAGGATTATGATATTCTTCTTCTTCTTCCTTCTTCTTTCTTTCATGGAAAAAGCTTTCTAGCTTTTTTCCAAGTGATGAAAATGAGTGAGAATAAGAAAATAAAAGAGAGCAAAAATCCTACTTCATCATTCTCATCTATCCTTGCCCTTTAGATTAGAGTGTTCACTTCATTTAGTGAGTGTTAGCTTGTGTTAATGAAACTTCAAGGTAGATCATCTTTGTTATCGAAGATCGGAAGCAAGACTGCATCTTTCTCTTCGTGAAGCCTCTCGAGAGTCCGGAACACGATGACCGCAGCGAAGGGACCTCAACACAGAGCTTAAGAAGTGAAGGACCGGATCTACAAAGGTTGTAATCCCTCTCACTTAGTGTTAAAGAGTTTAACATGCTTGTTTTCGCCTAAACTCTAGTTTAAAGATCCGGCTTTGGGTTGTTCGGCACGGCTAAATTTTAAATCGGGCATGGTTGATGCCTCGTAGACCCTTGTGAGCGTGCCTAGCAACCCTACAGTGGTATCAGAGCCAAGCTAGAGCTTTAGGCGAAGTCTGAGCGAAGTTTAAAGTCCGATCGAACCCGGATACCCCGATACGAACCCTTCTCTGGACATTTTCCAAAAATGTGATTTTTTGTGAATTAAAAATGCTAAGAAAATTAATCAAGAAAAACTAAGAATTACTGTGAAGTACGGCCTACTAATGCTCTTATATGACCGAGGAACCGCGGCCAAACCAAGGGTTTGGCGGCGGTTCCGCGGCCTAAATTATGACTTAGTCCCTCATACTTCATATATTTATTCTTAGGTCCTTTATTGTCATTTTTTTCTGGGAATTTTTAATTCCACTCAAGTGTTGAGTTTTCTAGGGTTGTATTGGGGACTCGTTGATTCGATCGGATAATTTAACTTTGTTTAGTTTGTCCGGGTAATTTTTAGATCGTGTTAAAAAGTTCGACCGGATATCAATAACTCACTTTTTCCCCTGCCGGAAAATTTCCAAGCGTTGGATTTTTTCGTAGTTTAAGAACGTTCTAAGTCGTTCAAATAACGCGGTGGACCCTCTAGAAGACAACAAACCTTAACTCGATTATGTGACCGTCTTGAACTGCCTCTGAACCTTAGGTTTTGTGGTAGTACGGCGTGCCACATGTGAGGCGTTGGCTTGACCCTTCTACGGCTGGACCATTGGTACTGTGGCATGTGATGGATGTTTTTAAACTAATTTCAAGTGTTAAGAACTATTTGGGAAAACTTGGATGTTTGATTATTCGATCGGAAAGTTTAACATTGTCTATTTATCTGGAATGTGATACAATATTTGAAATCCACATGTAGTTATGAGATAACTAATTTGAATGTTATAAATCTAGCAGTTTAGTCTCAAATGATCGGTTGTCACGGGATTTTGATGCGATCAAAAGTCCGTCACAATCACGTAGCGTACGCGGATACTCGTCGGGTAAACTTATTAGATAGCCATGCCCCATAGCCCCGACCAAGTGACTGTAGGAGAACTCCGTCGCCGAAAGCATCCGTTCGGGTGCTCGCGGCAGCGGTGTTCCGCCTTAGTGCACTTCGTCAACGGCATCTGGGGGTGTGGCCGTCTACTAAAGTTTGCGACGAGCATTTGATCAGGATGTCGGGAATCTTGTTGAATTGCCTGACTTGATATTGAAAAGAGTTTTTGATAATGAGACTAAAATGCGGGGTTTATAATTGTTAGGCATGCGATGTCTAAAGAATTCATTTGGTTAGGCATGCGATGTCTAAGAAGGTTGCGGATTCCAACTGTTGTAGTTTTACACTTTCTTTTCTGTGACCGTAAGCGTAGTATGTGGTGTATCGCCGGCTTCGTTGCTATACATCAACAACAATTGGGATACGCATACTTTCTTACATTGATGATATGAGATATTATGTGTTGCTGTGATATGTTATATTGGATCGTCGCGTTCTGAATAACCGGGGATTTTATGTGAGATGAGAGTTTTTCTTTTTCATTCATGTAAAATTCATTTGTATGTAATATTCTTTTATTGGGGCACTTCCGGGCTGAGTTTGATGTCACCATTGTATATTATTTACTTTTCCGCATTAGGTAGACCCAAGGCGGGGAGCACAAGTAACCGGGTTCTAGGGTCCAGTGGGAGACCATCTCGAGGAGTCGAGACCGGGTCTCCTAACCCTAGAATTGGCAGTGTTGCTTGCCGCTCTCGTAGGGGCTAGGGATGTGGGTTTGGCTATTCATCGCGACCGTGGAATCCGTGTATTATACAGGCTCGTACTAAAACACGGACGTCCTAGTATATCCAATATTTCATATATGTTCTTCTGCTGCAATGTTCTATGATGAGATCATATTACTACCTGAGACGAATGTTTATATTATATATATGAGATATATGTTATATTGCAGATTTCGTTTCAAAAGAGATGCTTGTGAAGCATAATAAAATGGGACTTCATTAATGAGATTAATGAAATAAAAGAAACCTAAAGATGTTGTAGAAACTTGTTTAAAAACTGGTAGCTCTAGTTCTTTCTTTGCATAGCGGTGTTCCTTGTAGAACATCCAGCACCTTATTCGATAAGGAAAGAGCCGAGATCCCTTTACCGGGAGTGACCTCTTTAGTGAAACTAGCAGATGCTACAAACTCGGACTGTCTTTTGATTGCTTCTATAGTTCTTGCTTTGCATAGTGATATTTGTGAAATATCCTGCACCTTATTCGATGAGGAAAGGGTCGACGATCCCTTCACCGGGAGTGACCCCTTTAGCAAAACTAGAAAAACCTAAAAAACACTCCATTTAAAATCACTCGATTCTACAACGATATCAAGTTCATTACGCAAAGGGTTTTCTTAAAAACCTGTCGTAGCCCTCCGTCATTTCAGATAAGTACTTCATAGTATTCGTGCTACGTTTGTTGGCTTTCGTCAAGGCGTAGTGTGCGGTAGCTATTTATGCTTATCTGTTTATGCATATGATGCAGATTGAGTTAGGGTAGTCGTGCGACTTTGTTGGCTTTCGTCAAGGGCCGTACGGGTGGGTTTAATTCAATCGGGAAATGACGGGTTGGACTTGACTAATAGCCAATGGTTTGTTGGCTTTCGTTAAGGTCATAGGATGCTAGGGGTAAAATATTATTGGGAATTTCAAGTGTTGAAATTTGCAATGAGATTGCATACCTTCTATGAGATAGTTGGATCCCGATACCCGCTGCGAGTAAGAGTTACTCCTGGGAGAGTTTTACACATTACAATTAGCCGATCAAGTAGGTGTCTAGAAAGGTGTCAACGGGGTTATGCCCCTGGGAAAAAGATGTTTACTTTAATTAGGTTCGTGCGAAAGCACGGGGGACCTCCCTCAAAGTACCGACACTGGCTTGGCTGAAAGATTGGCGAACTTGTAGCGTGTAATTAATCCCGGCTAGTCTTTCCTTTTAGGGTTTGAGGGAAGATTTGACTAAAACAGTGGGAGACATCCTGATTAGATATATTAGATAACCAATCTAATCTTGCAAGAGCATACGCTGAGTGTTTTCTTCTCTCTCTCTCCAGGTAGCGACCATATCACGCCTTAATCAAGATAATAATACGGATGTATTGACCGAACCAGCTTGTTATACTGAGCTGGGGATCGTTGCTCCCGCTCCAACTTATAATTGTTATAAGACAGAGCAGGAAATTGGGGATTACAGGAATTCCCGTGCCGCCCAAACGAAGAAAGTGCATGCTGATGCATCATCTTCGGGTGTGTTCATTACAGAGAACTGTTTCTCAATATCCTTTACGTCCTGGGTATTTGATACCGGATCAGGATCCTACATATGTAATTTGTTACATGGGCTACAGATAGGTAGGGAACTGAGAACGGGTGATAAGTTTCATGAGATATAAACGGTGCAAGTGGTGCAGCCAAGTCTGTTGGTCACTGTCACCCTGTATTACCAGAATACATTGATTCTGAACGAATATTATTAGATACCGAACCTGATATACAATATCATATCAGTCTCTTTATTAATAAAGAAATGATATAATTTTGTATTGTTGGATAATGTTTTGAACATTTCCTATATCAAGAGTTGATCGGTTCAGGTACGTTATTTAAAAGCATTGACGTTCTAAATCAAACTACAGTTCTTAGTATACAGAACACACACAAGAGGAAGAGTTCAGAAATGAACGAATCATTCTTGAGGTATTGTAGACTAGGTCATATCAATGCGACCCGACTAGCTAAGTTACATTTAGATGCATATTTAAATCTATTTGAATTTACATCTTGTGAAACTTGCCAGTCTTGTCATAAAGATATAATGACTACAGCTCTGTTTATTGGAAACTGAGAAAGAGTTAGTGAACTCTTGGGATTGATACATGTTGATGTATGAAGGTCCCCTGTCTACACATGCCAAGACCGGTTCTTTATACTTCATTATATTCTCTGGTGATCTCTCAAGATTCAGACATATGTTCCTGTTGAAACACAAGTCCGAAGCTATTGAGATATTCACGGAATATAAGCTAGAAGTAGAGAACCAAAAACGGGTATAAGTATTATGTCCTTTGATGAGATCAAGGAGGAGAATACTTGAGCACGGAATTCCTGGACTATTCTAAAGGAGAATGAGATTCTCTCTCAGCATCACTCCTTCGTATACACCGCAGCACGTCGGTGTATCGGGGCGGAGCAATCACACCCTATTTGATATGGTGCGCTCTATGATGAGTACTACTGAGTTGCTTATTTCCTTTTGGGAGTTATGCACTTGAGAAGCTGCATACCTATTGAATAGGGTTCAAATCAAATCAATTACCTACCACTTCATATGTGATATGGAATAGGAAGAGCCCATATCTTAAGTAAGTTAAGATTTTGGGTTGTCCGGCCTATGTCTAAAAAGCAAAATCCGGACAAGCTCGAGACAAAGTCAGTTCTGTGGAAGTTTGTTGGATATCCCAAGCATTCGCAAGGGAATATCTTCTACCAAACAGAGGAACAAAAGATGTTTTGTTTCTCAGCATGCCACCTTTGTGAAAGGGAATTTCTTGTGAAGAAATTAGTGGTCATGAGGTAGAACTGGAAGGAGTTCCAGCTATACAAACTACAGCAGATGATTTGGTAGAACCGAAGGATTCAATAGTAACCAACGAACCTCAGCCTCTCCGCCGATCTAGTAGGGTTCCTCACCCACCTGAAAGATACTTTGGTTTCTCTATGACAGTGGGAGCGAGGATTGCATCATGAGATGATGACCCAACTAGTTTCGAGCTGGCCATCTAGAGTGGGACTCTGTAAGAATGGCTGGATGCTTAGCGATCTGAGATGGAATCCTTATACACCAACAAAGTATGGACTTTGGTTGCTTTATCTGAAGGGTTAAATCCCCATCAGGAGCAAGTATATCTTGAGAAGATTACTTGGTGTACATGGAAAAGTTGAGATTTTCAAAGCTATGCTTAAGTCCATCCAGATCCTACTTGCCACGGCTACATTCCATGACTACGATATCTGGTGGTTGGGTGTCATGACTACTTTTCTAAATGATGTTTTAGAAGAGAGCGACTATAAGTACACAGCCAGAGGGCTTCGTAGACAGTGGGATCGGCGGAAACGTTTGCAAGATGTTTTATGTGATAAAGCAGGAATCGCAGAGTTGGAACGTCTGTTTTGATATGGAAGTCAAAGAGTTTGACTTCATCAAAATGGTAGATGAACCTTGTATATACAAAAAGGTAGTAGGGAGTATGGTGGTGATCCTCGTAGAGTACGTGGATGACATACTCTTGATAGGGAAGGAGTTTCCTATGCTACGCTCGGTCAATCTTCGCTTATCACAAGGATTCTCCATATAGGATCAAAGTGATACCTCCTAAATCCAGGTTTTTGGATCTATGAGATAGATCTAATTGGATGTTAGGATACTCACTAGTTGTAGTGAGATGGTATCAATCGATCCTGGGGAGAATCACTGGAAAGGTTCCAGGGTGATAAGGACGACTGAATGTCAGTCGCAGGCATTGTCTTTACCCTCAGTGGAGGGACGGTATGTTGGAAGAGTTCCAAGCTAGATACCGTGACTTACTAGACGATTAAAGGCAAGATACATCGTTACCAAGGATGCTACCAAAGAGGCAGTCTGTATATATAAGTTCATGAGATGAACTTCGTTCCTACTATTATATGACAATGGAGTTGTGGCTTTTGCCGAGGAACCCCTCGTCCCATCAGAAATCCAGATATAATTCTTAGGCAGTATCACCTGATCATGGAGATGGTTGATCTCCAGGGAGATCGAGGTTAGGAGAGTAGACACAGAGGAAAACAGCGCGGATCCACTCACCAAGGCCTTTTTCCCAGTAGAGACTTTTAAGGGATAGTTGAGTATGAGATACTTCAACCACAGCTAATTGTTGGGTATGCGATACCACAACAGATGGCCCTAGTGCAAGTGAGAGATTGTTAGTTATATGTATGCCCTAGAGGCCATTACTGTACATACGATGTATATTGTAATGGATGCTTGGACATATATAGGGAGGACTTTCTTGCTCGACATGATAGTATGCTATCTGGTTGTACTTTATCTTAACATGTACTCTGACTGTCTCTATGTTACATGTTGATAAAGCCCTTAGGATATGTACTCGACTACTGGGACTATGATGAGATCATACTAGTGGGGCCATGGTAGTCGACGAGTACATCCTATAACTATTCCTAGTCGAGGGTGTATCGAGACAGGGCATCGATGCACCAGAGTAGTCTAGCGTATACGCATCTTGACCTATATGATGGGCGATGGATGATCCCATATCCATCGGTGTTTGACATCAAGTATGGTGTACGGGTGCTCAGTAGAGACTGGGTACACGGGACGTACTCATCGAGAACTCCCAGATGGTATTATACCTCACGTCAGATGGAAGTTCTCCGGTGACACTGGTACAGAGTAGTCTGTTGACCCGAGATCGTCATAGAGTCTTGTGTGATTCCCACTTTGCTTTGATTTCCATCATACCACGTCCAAGAGGGCGTGCAAAAAGGTGGCTTTTGGGTACAGTCCTGAATAACATGGAGGCAATAAGCGATAGGAGGGGATTCGTCTCTCCCGGTATAGGGAGTTGATGTTGTGCTGTGTTCGATTGGCTATAACTGGAAATCCCTGGCCAGGGTTGCTGAGATTTACTGGTAAGTGTTATCAGTAGTTTCTCAAACTGTTATAGAGCTCAAATCGACACGACTTATCGAGCTACTGGGGTCTGACATTTACCACCCCTAGGCGAGATATGCGACATATCAGACGACGAGACCGGACTGTACGGGAGTGTTACTGATTGGATTCACAGGAGAATGTACAGGCTTGCTTGTTGATCTTCTGAGTGCTCAATACCTGGGTGGCTGTTACGTTTAGCTGACCGCTTGCAGCTTGTGGGTTTTTCATATGATCATCACCTACTGCCGGCGTATTGACGATTCTTTAGAGTCTTACACAGAGGTTTCTTGGCTCAGGCAAAACGGAGTAGGGGCACATATGTGATATGTGCAGGACCGAGGATAATGCGATATGTGATACCTTATTCTATTCTCGCGATATTTGATATCAGCCGGGTCATCGGATTAAGTGTTGATTCGATGAATCGGTAAATGTGATATTAGTCGGTTATATGCGATATAGCCGGATTGTCGGATCAAGTGTTGATTCGATAATTTAATGTATATTAATATATGTGATATATTAAATTACATTAACTAATATTAGCTCACTAAAAGATTCTTTTTCTCACTCGGGTGATACGTTGATATATATGCGATATATGTTAATTGTATTATTTTATTTTGTTACAATAAATATTATATGTGTGATATATAATATTGTAACATGATATGATTACTAATGCAACATGCTTTGTGGAGATTAAACATGGTTAGGGTTTGATTAGGGTTAAGTTATTCTAGAAGTTTCTAGAAGCTTTCTTTTTGTTTTGTGCAAAGATATTTGTTTAGATATTTTTGCATGATATTTCCTTATCCCAACCACACCCTTTAACCTTGGTTAATTCTCTACAATGGTTACTTGAACCATGGTTGCATTATTCATCATTATCTTCTTTGCATTATTCATCACAAAAGGATTATGATATTCTTCTTCTTCTTCCTTCTTCTTTCTTTCATGGAAAAAGCTTTCTAGCTTTTTTCCAAGTGATGAAAATGAGTGAGAATAAGAAAATAAAAGAGAGAGAAAATCCTACTTCATCATTCTCATCTATCCTTGCCCTTTAGATGAGAGTGTTCACTTCATTTAGTGAGTGTTAGCTTGTGATAATGAAACTTCAAGGTAGATCATCTTTGTTATCGAAGATCGGAAGCAAGACTGCATCTTTCTCTTCGTGAAGCCTCTCGAGAGTCCGGAACACGATGATCGCAGCGAAGGGACCTCAACACGGAGCTTAAGAAGTGAAGGACCGGATCTACAAAGGTTGTAATCCCTCTCACTTAGTGTTAAAGAGTTTAACATGCTTGTTTTCGCCTAAACTCTAGTTTAAAGATCCGGCTTTGGGTTGTTCGGCACGGCTAAATTTTAAATCGGGCATGGTTGATGCCTCGTAGACCCTTGTGAGCATGCCTAGCAACCCTACACAAGGATGGTGTACGGGTTCTCAGTAGAGACTGGGTATACTGGACGGACTCGCCGAGAACTCCCAGATGGTATTATACCTCACGTCAGATGGCAGTTCTTCGGTGACACTAGTACAGAGTAGTTTGTTGACCCGAGATCGTCATAGAGTCTTGTGTGATTCCCACTGTGCTTTGATTTCCATCATACCACGTCCAAGAGGGCATGCAAAAAGGTGGCTTTTGGGTACAGTCCCGAATCACATGGAGGCAATGAGCGATAGGAGTGGATTCGTCTCTCCCGGTATAGGGAGTTGATGTTGCACTGTGTTCGATTGGTTATAACCGGAAATCCCTGGCCAGGGTTGCTGAGATCTACTTGTAAGTGTTATCAGTAGTTTCTCGAACTGTTATAGACCTCATATCAACACGACTTATCAAGCTACTGGGGTCTGACGTTTACCACCCCTAGGCGAGATATGCGACATATCTGACGACGAGACCGGACTGTACGGGAGTGTTACTGGTTGGATTCGCAGGAGAATGTACAGGCTTGCTTGTTGATCTTCTGAGCGCTCAATACCTGGGTGGCTGTTACGTTTAGCTGACCGCTTGCAGCTTGTGGGTGTTTGATATGATCATCACCTACTACCGGCGTATTGACCATTCTTTAGAGTCCTACACAAAGGTTTCTTGGTTCAGGAAAAACGGAGTAGGAGCACATATGTGATATGTGCAGGACCGAGGATAATGTGATATGAGATACCGTATTCTATTCTCGCGATATTCGATATCAGCCGGGTCATCGGATCAAGTGTTGATTCAATGAATCGGTAAATGAGATATTAGTCGGTTATATGCGATATAGCTGGATTGTCGGATCAAGTGTTGATTCGATAATTTTATGTATAATAATATATATGATATATTAAATTACATTAACTAATATTAGCTCACTAAAAGATTCTTTTTCTCACTCGGGTAATACATTGATATATATGCGATATATGTTAATTGTATTATTTTATTTTGTTACAATAAATATTGTATATGTGATATATAATATTGTAACATGATATGATTATTAATGCAATATGATTAGCGGAGATTAAACAAGATTAGGGTTTGAATTGGGTTAGTTGTTTCATGAACCTTCTAGAAGGTTTCTTTTTGTTTTGTGTTAGATATTTTAAAGTGACTCATCTTTAACTCAACCCAAACCCTAGCCCTAGTTAAATCTCTACAAAGGTTTAGTTAACCATGGTTGCGTTATTCATCATTATTATCTTTTCATTATTCATCACAAAAGGATTCTAATTATTATTCATCTTCTTCTTGCTTGAGTTCTTCATGAAAAGCTTTCTTGCTTTGATTTTGTGATGAAAAATGAGTGAGAATAAGAAAACAATTGAGAGCAAAAATCCTACTTCATCATCTTCATCTACCCTTTCCCTTTAGATGAGAGTGTTCACTTCATTTAGTGAGTGAGAGATTGTGTTAATGAAACTTCAAGGTAGATCATCTGTGTTATCGAAGATCGGAAGCAAGCTTGCATCTTTCTCTTCGTGGAACCTCTCTAGAGTCCGGATGCACGATGATCGCAGCGAAGGGACCTCAACACGGAGCTTTAGAAGTGAAGGACCGGATCTACAAAGGTTGTAATCCCTCTCACTTAGTGTTAAAGTGTTTAACATGCTTGTTTTTGCCAAATCTCTAGTTTAAAGATCTCGTATCGGGTTGTTCGGCACGACTAAATTTTAAATCGGGCATGGATGATGCCTCATAGACCCTTGTGCATGTGCCTAGCATCCCTAAAATTCTCACACAAAGAACCGTTAGAAATTTTAACTCGGAGAGAACACTTGCTTGACTTTGTTTTAATCTGGACTTTCTAGGCTTCTTAACGAGCTTTGGGCCAATGCTCCCAAACCAGTTGGCTTTAGGGCATTAGGTGTAGAGACACCCCAGCGGACTTAATTACTCAAGTTACCTAGGCCCAAAAACAAAAGACATTTTTAGCGTGAAAATCATGACGATTTAATGCGAATGGAGATATAACCGGTAGTTCAATTATTTTTTTGGATAAAAGACGTGTTTAGTGGGTTAGGTGTGTAATCATTCCAATCAAGTTCCAGATGGGTTATTTTTCAGAATTAGTTCCAATTAAGGCATCAATAACATCCTTTCATATCCGCTTCACTTCATAAACTATTATTGATATTACTTATTTCAGAACAAACCTATTTGATCCTCAGAAAATAATTTATCCATTTAAAAGTTTTCAGACGTAATAGACTTGTCATCTAATTTTCAAAACTCACGACACGTGTAGTGTGTTGTAAAGACGTATATCAGCTATAGTTAACTTCAAAGGAGAGTTATCTTTCAGGTTTTCAAAATCTAAAAATAAGATTTAGTTATTCTTATTTTATCAAACAAAACCGTCGAAATGTTGAATCTGAGTTCTCCCACTAGCTAACTTGACGAAAAAGTTTTTTATGTTTTTAGAAAATTTTCTGATTTTTATAGATTTTAGTATGCAGGTTCAAAATATACATATGAATGTGAAGTTTAGAAATGCGTACCGAGCGTACCCCCAAACTTAAACTGGACAGTGTCCTAACTGTCATTGCATGAAGAAATCATTGAAGGGTCAAAATTGTCGGTTAGATATACACATTTTTTTTAAATTTTTTATTTTTTATTTTTTATTTTATTTTTAAAAAAAAAGAAAATTGTTAAAAATGGATATGCACCGGACAAGAATATCCACATATATATACAAAATGGTATATGCATACCCCCAAACTTATTTGAAACAGTGTCCACTGTTTTGGCTGGATAACCGAAGTTTGGTGGTAGGCAGAGGAAGATTATGCAGGGTAAACCGGCTCCTGTAAGACCAGGAGCTCCTCTGTTGGTTCGGCGCTAAGGTACGGTTTCAGTCTGTGTCCGTTTACTTTGAAAAATGAACCGTCCTTTGGATTCTCCAAATCCACAGCACCATGCGGATACACATTCCGCACAAAAAATGGCCCTTACCAGCGAGATCTGAGCTTACCTGGATGGAAATGTAGCCGGGTGTCGTAAAGCAGTACATGTTGACCAGGTACGAATGTTTTGCACAAAAGGTGTTTATCGTGAAACACCTTCGTTCGGTTCTTAACGACAACCGCGTTTTCGTAAGGCTCATCCCTAAGCTCGCTCAATTCGTTCAACTGCATCTTCCGATGGCTGCCCGCATCTTCGAGAGATAGATTCAGCTCCTTTATCGCCTAAGATGCGCGATGCTTTATTTCCACTGGAAGGTGGTAAGCCTTTCCGTAAACAAGCCGATAAGGAGACATGCCAAGATCGGTCTTATAAGCAGTTCGAAATGCCCAAAGGGCATCAGTGAGTTTTAAAGACCAATCCTTACGGTTCTTGGAAACCGTTTTCTCCAATATCTGTTTGATTTGCCGATTTGAAACTTCGGCTTGCCCACATGTTTGGGGGTGGTAGGGCGTAGATAGCTTATGATTAATGGAATATTTCCGCATCAAGGCCTCGAAAGTCTTATTACAGAAATGAGTTCCATTGTCGCTAATGATTGTAGGGTTGCTAGGCACGCGCACAAGGGTCTACGAGGCATCAACCATGCCCGATTTAAAAATTAGCCATGCCGAACAACCCAAAGCCGGATCTTTAAACTAGGGTTTAGGAGAAAACTAGCATGTTAAACTCTTTAACACTAAGTGAGAGGGATTACAACCTTTGTAGATCCGGTCCTTCACTTCTTAAGATCCGTATTGAGGTCCCTTCGCTGCGATCATCGTGTTCCAGACTCTCGAGAGGCTTCACGAAGAGAAAGATGCAGTCTTGCTTCCGATCTTCGATAACATAGATGATCTACTTTGAAGTTTCGTTAACACAAGCTATCACTCATGAAATGATGTGAACACTCTCATCTAAATGGCAAGGATAGATGAGGATGATGAAGTAGGATTTTTGCTCTCATTTATAATCTTTTTCTCACTCACTTTCATCACAAAAGCAAAACTAGAAAGCTTTTTCAAGAAGGAACTCAAGGAAGAAGAAGAATGAATATCATAATCCTTTTGTGATGAATAATGAATAATTGTAGTGGTTACAAATCTAACGAAGGGTTAAGCATGAAAGAGTTAACCCTTGTAGAGAGTTAACTAGAGTTAATGGTTTGGATTGGGTTAACATCATATCTCACAAAATATCAAGCAACCACAAAGTCAAAGCTTCATGAAGCTTCATGGAAGCTTCATGAAGCTTCATGGAAGCTTCATGAAGCTTCATGGAAGCTTCATGCAAAAGCTAACCCTAATCCAAACCCTAACCAAGTTTAAACCCTAAACCATTGTTAAATTTGTAACCCTAACATGTTACAATATTATATATCACATATACAATATATTTTGTAACAATAGAAAATAATACAATTAACATATATCGCATATATATCAATATATTATCCCGTGAGAAAATGAATCTTTTAGTGAGCTAATATTAGTTAATGTAATTTAATATATCATTTATATTATTATACATTAAATTATCGAATCAACACTTGATCCGATAATCCGGCTATATCGCATATAACTGACTAATACGATGACCCGGCTATATCACATATACCCGGCCGATATCTCATATCGCGAGAATCCAATACGGTATCACATACCGCATTATCCTCGGTCCCACACATATCACATATGTGCTCCGACTCCGTTTTGCCTGAGTCAAGAAACCTCTGTGTAGGACTCTAAAGAATCGTCAATACGCCGGCAGTAGGTGATGATCATATCAAATACCCACAAGCTGCAAGCGGTAAGCTAAACGTAACAGCCACCCAGGTATTGAGCGCTCAGAAGATCAACAAGCAAGCCTGTACATTCTCCTGTGAATCCAATCAGTAACACTCGCGTACAGTCCGGTCTCGTCGTCTGATATGTTGCATATCTCGCCTAGGGTGGTAAACGTCAGACCCCAGTAGCTCGATAAGTCGTGTCGATATGAGGTCTATAACAGTTCGAGAAACTACTGATAACACTTACCAGTAAATCTCAGCAACCCTGGCCAGGGATTTCCGGTTATAGCCAATCGAACACAGCACAACATCAACTCCCTATACCGGGAGAGACGAATCCCCACCTATCGCTCATTGCCTCCATGTGATTCGGGACTGTACCCAAAAGGCACCTTTTTACACGCCCTCTTGGACGTGGTATGATGGAAATCAAAGCACGGTGGGAATCACACAAGTCTCTATGACGATCTCGGGTCAACAGACTACTCTGTACCAGTGTCACCGGAGAACTGCCATCTGACGTAAGGTATAATACCATCTGGGAGTTCTCGGCGAGTCCGTCCAGTGTACCCAGTCTCCACTGAGCACCCGTACACCATCCTTGATGTCAAACACTGATGGATATGGGATCATCCATCGCCCATCATATGGGTCAAGATGCGTATACGCTAGTCTACTCTGGTGCATCGATGCCCTGTCTCGATACACCCTCGACTAGGAACAGTTATAGGATGTACTCGTCGACTACCGTGGCCCTACTAGTATGATCTCATCATAGTTCCAGTAGTCGAGTACATATCCTAAGGGCTTTATCAACATGTAACATAGAGACAATCGGAGTACATGTTAAGATAAAGTACAACCAGATAGCATACTATCATGTCGAGCAAGAAAGTCCTCCCTATATATGTCAAAGCATCCATTACAATATACATCGTATGTACAGTAATGGCCTCTAGGGCATACATATAACTAACAATGATTGCTCGGGGGTGCTCAAACCGGGAGAAAATGTTTTCCTTAAGAAATCTAATGACAACCTTGTTATCGTTAGTCCGGCTGGGCACAGCCTCGACCCACTTAGAGACCTAATCAACAAGAAGAATGTACAAGTTCCCAAAAGAGCTAGGAAACGGCCCCATAAAATCAATCCCCCAAACATCGAAAATCTCCACAACCAAGATTGGTTGGAGCGGCATCTCGTTTCACCTGGATATCCGGTCCAAGTGTTGGCACCGGGAGCAAGTCTTGCAGTAGTCATGAGCGTCTTTGAAGAGTTGTGGCCAGTAGAAACCACACTGTAAGATCTTCTCGACTGTCTTTCTAGGGCCAAAATGCCCACCACATGCTTGATCGTGGCAAAATGACAGCACACTCTTGAATTCATTGTCAGGGACACACCGACGAATAATCTGGTCGAGACAGTACTTGAACAGATAGGGTTCGTCTCAGTAAAAGTGTTTTACTTGGGATAATAATCGAAGTCTGTCCTGACTTGACCATTCAGTCGGTAGCAATCCCGTGGCCAAATAGTTCATAATATCTGCGAACCAGGGTTCGCAAGATACTGTCAAGAGCTGTTCATCCGGAAAAACGTCGTTGATCGGAATTTGAAGCGACGGCGAAGAAGGAAGTCGTGAGAGATGGTCGGCGGCTACGTTTTCACATCCTCTTTTGTCCTTGATGACAAGGTCAAACTCTTGAAGCAAGAGGATCCAACATATCAGCCGAGATTTAGCATCCTTCTTCGCAAAAAGATGGCGTAGAGCAGAATGGTCCATGTAGACGATGACTGGAGAGCCGATGAGGTAGGGCCTGAACTTTTCTAAAGCAAATACAACAGCTAAGAATTCCTTCTCTGTTGTTGTATAGTTCAGTTGGGCGTCGTTCAGGGTTCGGCTAGCATAATAGATTACGTGCGGCATCTTGTTGATGTGTTGTCCAAGGACAGCACCGATGGCAAAGTCGGATGCATCGCACATAATCTCAAATGGGTGCGTCCAGTCAGGAGAAGAAAGAACGGGAGCAGAAGTGAGTGAGCTTTTTAATGACTCGAAGGCAGTCACACAGCTCGAGTTGAAGTCGAATGTCGTATCCTTGGACAGCAAAAGAGTCAAGGGCCTAGCAATCTTGCTAAAGTCCTTGATGAACCGTCTATAGAAACCGGCATGGCCAAGGAAGGCTCGGATGTCTCTGACGCATCTGGGAGGAGGGAGATTGGAAATGACTTCAATCTTTGCTTTATCTACCTCAATGCCATTTTGCGAGATGATATGTCCTAAGACAATACCTTCGCGCACTATGAAGTGGCACTTCTCCCAATTCAAAGTGAGGTTCTTGTCCTTACACCGGGTAAGGACAGCGTCGAGATGCAGCAAACACTCATCAAAGAAATCGCCGAAAATGGAGAAATCATCCATGAAGATCTCCAAGAATTTTTCCACCATGTTTGAAAAGATTCCCATCATACACCGCTGGAAGGTAGCTGGCGCATTGCATAGCCCAAAGGGCATGCGGCGATATGCAAACGTGCCGAAAGGACAAGTGAATGTGGTCTTGTCCTGGTCTTTTTCGGCGATGGGAATCTGATTATAGCCGGAGTAGCCATCCAGAAAGCAGTAGTACTCGTATCCAGCCAATCGTTCAAGCATCTGGTCAATGAAAGGTAGCGGAAAGTGGTCTTTCCGCATTGCGGTGTTGAGTTTTCTATAATCGATGCATACTCGCCACCCAGTCTAGGTGCGAGTAGGGATTAACTCGTTCGCCTCATTGGTTATGACCGTTATGCCCGACTTCTTGGGGACAACATGAATGGGGCTAACCCACTGGCTATCAGAGATAGTTAAATGATACCACTATCCAGACACTTTACGATCTCCTTTTTTACAGCCTCCTTCATGACTGGGTTGAGTCGCCTTTGTGGATCCCTGGCTGGTTTGGCATCATCCATCAGATGAATATGATGTTCAACGATCAGGGGACTAATCCCCTTGATGTCCGCCATTGACCAGCCAAAGGCTTGCCTATTGCTGTGCAAGACCGTAAGAAGGGATTTCTCTTGCTCTGGAGCTAGATAAGCCGAGATGATAACAGGAAGGGTCTCGTTCTCACCCAAGTAAGCGTACTTAGGGTGAGACGGCAATGGCTTGAGTTCGAGCATTGGAGGTGAAACGATTGAAAGCAAGATTGGTGAAAAGGTCTCGAACTCAAAGGATTCCAGCAGAGGTTCAAAACGAGTGTAAGCGACCGAGTTGGATGGTTCAGCTAACTCATCCTGAAATTCAAAGGATTCAAACTCGGGTGGTGACTGGCTAAGATCGTTCGAGAAAGTGAAACACTCGTAGTCATTGTCGAGCACAGAAACAGCAGCAGGTTTGAAGAGAAACGCACTAGTGGCGTTAAGGTTGTCGTGATCGAACAAAAACTCCTCGAATTCACAGTCCTCCGGGGTGATCTCCTGGATTGAACAAACGTCTAGTATATGAGCATTAGGTTCGGAAGGCTGATTCCCCAACCTAAAAATGTTGAGTTCAATTATCATGATTCCAAAAGATAGGTTCATCAAACCATTTCGACAATTGATCACAGCATTTGAAGTTGCAAGGAATGGGCGACCGAGTATCACCGGAATTTGATTCCGGGGGTTAGCTACAGGCTGTGTGTCTAAAACAATGAAGTCAACGGGGAATATGAAGTCCCCAACCTTGATTAACACATTCTCTAGCTCACCCCTAGGATGGGTGATCGATCGGTCGGCCATTTGGAGAGTACAGTGTGTGGGTTTCAGCTCTCCTACACCTAATTGCTCATATACTGAGTACGGAAGCAGGTTAACACTGGAACCAAGATCCAAAGTGCGCGGTTGATGTTCTTATCCCCAATGGTAATAGAAATCGTAGGACAGCCAGGGTCCTTCCGTTTTTGAGGTAAAGATTGGGTGAGAGCATCACTCACAGCACTAGCTAAGAAAACTTTCTTGGGTACCTGAGATTTCCTCTTTTTCGTGCACAAGTCCTTTAAGATTTTTGCGTAGGAAGGGACTTGTTGGATAGCATCTAAAAGGGGAATGTTGATGTTAACCTGCTTAAACAACTCCAGAATCTTCTCCATTTGTGGATTTTGTTTATTGGACCTCAACCGGTTTGGAAATGGAACGTTTTTAAAATTGGTTGAGTCCAATGCTTGTGGAGGAGATTGTGGAGTTGGAACGGATCCCAGAGCTGGAGTTTTCGTGGAGTGAGAAGTGGGTCCGTTTAGAGCAGAATAAGAAGAAGAGCTTTTTGAAGAAGGGAGAATATGCTCAGAAGACGAAGAAGAAGAGGAGGAAGAAGCGGTCGGGGTGCCATCATCTATCTGTGTCCCAATGTTGTTTTGTAGCATCCTTCCAGATCTTAATGTAGTCATGGCACTCACATTATGGTTCTATTGTTCTAGAGCAACATGTACATTATGTGGGTGACCAGGATTTGGGAGTGGTTGGGACGGAAGCTTCCCCTTCTCTCGCTCGCTTAACGCCGCATGCAGCTGTGAAATCTGGGCTTCGATGGTCTTGATGCTTTGCCCGTGTGCAGAGTGTGTTGCACTAAAGAATGAATGGAAGACTGGATGTTGGCGGTGGATTGAGTCGATTGCTTTACAAACGCCTCCAGACTCCGTTCTAGCGAGGAAACCTTATCGTTGTTTGACGGAACAAAGTTGTTTTGGGGAAAAGAATTGTTGGGTGCAAAATTGTCCGTCTGATTTTGAAAAGGTTGGGGTAGGAAGGACTGCTGAAATTGATGTTGAGTTTGTTGCTGAGCTTGTTATTGCAGAGGAGGGGGCCTCTCGAAATTATTGCCTTGGAATTATGCTGGTTCTGATTCCAGGCGAAGTTGGGGAAGTTCCTCCAGCCCGGATTGTAAGTGGAAGAGTATGGATCATTTCTTGGTCTTTGCTGAAATGCAGCATTAACCTGATCCTGTCCTTGAGATGGTGGATTGTAAGGACACTCTTCGGTTATGTGAGATGGATCGGAACAACAAGCACAAATGGTACGAAGGGTAAGAACAGGGGCAGGAGCAGGAGATGAAAATTTACTCTCTATCGCTTCAAGTTTTCTCGTTATTGCAGCCATTTCGGATTTCATTGCAATAGAGACATCGATTTGGTGAATGCCTACCCTAGACTGACCAGTAGAAGTACTTGGTCTGGTGCTCTCCCATTGAAGCGTTTGTTCCGCAAGGTCATCGAAGAATTGCCATGCTTCCTCGTCAGATTTGGATAGGAAGTAGCCTTGACAAATGGTTTCCAACAACTGCTTGGTTGCTGGATTCAGGCCCTCGTATAAAGTTTGGCAAAGTTGCCATTTCTCAATACCGTGATGAGGGCACTGAACAAGAAGGTCTTTATATCGGTCAAAGCACTTCCAAAAAGGTTTAGTAGGAAGCTGGGAAAATTGGTTGATTTCGTTACGGATCCTCGCGGTTTTGTGATTTGGATAGAATTTCTTGAGAAACGCTTTCACAAACTCGTCCCAACTGGTTATGGAGTGGGAAGCAGTGCTATACAGCCACTTTTCAGCAAGATCGCACAAAGTGAACGGAATGACCCATAGCCGTATAGCATCGTCTGACAGCTGGGTCGTTTTCATCATGGCACAAACATTCTGGAACTTGTTGATGAAGATATAGGCATCTTCAGATTCAAGCCTATGAAATTTCGGAAGCATGTTAATGAAGTGGGGCTTAATTTTGAAATTATCCCCATTGGCCGGTGGAAGGGAAAGACAGGTATGAAGTGCAGAGCGGGTGGGATAGAAACGATCCTGGAGCGTGATTCGCTGTGGTGCTACAGCAGGAGGTGGTTGTGGGTTATTCGCATCCATAGGAGGTGGAATCAATCCCGGGGGAGTTGAAGGGATGTTAGGATTAAATCTTGACATCGCAGAAGAAGAAGTTGGTGATAGTGAAGGTGAGGAAGTATGAACAGAATCCCGGTCAACGTTGGAGTTGGCCGGTAAGGGTAGGGTTGATAAAGGGGTGGAAGGAGTTTCGACTGCGGTGTCGATCGCGTAGTTTTTATAAAAGTTTTTTGTTTTGTGTTTTTTTTTTGTTTTTTGTTTTATTTTTAGCAAAAGTTTTGCAGAAATATGTATGGACTTACGGCTTCAAACAATCACAGACAAAATATGCACAATCACACCTAGATCTAGGGTCACCTAGGTCAGCTAGACAGCTCCTAACTGTTCCAAAGGGCTAGAAATAGGACCTCAAACAGCCTCTTCACCGCCAATTGCGGCCAGGTGAGTGCCAGGTGAGTGGGAGGCTCTCCACTACAAGTTGTGGCCCTAATTAAGTAACCACTCGCCTTAGACACACTTGCCTAGACACCGCAAAGTCAGGTTAGGATAAACGGCCGATGCCTACAACTAGTCCTCTGTCCTATTGAGCGCAACGTCCTTAGGGCTGAGTCTAGTATTTTTTAATTAAATAATGGTCAATGCATATGCCTTATGTGATTTCTGGGGTCCTGGGAAGGGTGATGAAATCCCCACCCAATCTGGATTGGTCTCAAGCCCCTTAAAGTCCGATTAAAAATATGCAAAGCAGTAACAATTAATTGCAATCAATTTTTTTTATTTTTTAGCGCGGCGCAAAGAATCCTGCACAAGATCAATTTTATTGGAGAGGGGAAGAGAGTTTGCACAAACAATGCTGCAGAAAAAATAGTTCAATGGAGTTCAGAGGAGTGGGGAAGAGGTTTGGAATACTCACAGGGTTTTTTGGTTGCTGAAGTCAGCAAATAGCCGCGGTTCCGTGGCCAAACAAGCCCAAATGCCGCAGTTCCGCGGCTATAAAGAGGAGTTGGATCTTCAGATTTCTTGCCTGTGCTGGGTTGGATGTCCTCTACTTGTTTGGAGCTCCTGAATCTTGATTTGCTCACTGGGTCTGCTCCAGAATTTTACAGTAGACTGTTGGTTCCGTCTTGATCACCCGCGGTGTAGCCGCGAGTTATAGGTCTAACTTCCCACGTCTTTGGCACTGAACTCGACCTTCTTTTTATCCTGCACATTTGCACAAAAACTAATCAAAAATAACAAGATGATTTTTACAATATATTTTTTTGTTTTGTTTTTCGGTTATATTTATATTCACAAATTAACCCGAAATTACACAAAGAAATAAACTATCGTCTCCCCGGCAACGGCGCCATTTGATTGTTAGGGTTTTTGCGTGCTTAGTTAATTACCGCAATCAAGACGGTTTCGCTTGGTAGCTAGTCGGTTGAGTACGGGTCGTCCGCAGGGAGATGGGAATCTTTTTCTATGTGCTTTAACGAGTTAAGTCCAAATGTCCAGGTTTGTTTGAGATTAACTATGTGCTAAAATGTATATAAAGAGAGCTTGTTAGGGTTAGGATTAGGTTGGTTTGAGATAGGAGTTGCTCACTTCTTTCGTTACCACTCTTAATATCAGTGTTACGGTAATCGGCAACAACGGGGATTAGCATGAGTAGGAAGGAACTTGCGAGTATAAGCTAGGCTTTCCAACGCTTAGTTTCTTCCTTTTGGTCCTTGTCCATCCGTTCTTGGCTCTTAGCCTTAACCTCCGGTTAATTCAACCACAACCGGTCTCGCTAAGGAATCACCGCTATCATGTAGGATAGGGTGTCGTAGGGAGCGGATTGTGGTTCAATTAACGGGAGTCCGAATTAAGATGTTGGGCAAGAAAAGAGTGAGAGAGATTTCCTTCTCTCAAACTTTCCTTATCCTACCCTAACAAGTGAGAAACTACTCACTCATTACAAAAAAAAGAAAATACAACAAAAGGAGGAAGATAGAAAGAAAGAGGTTAGAAGATTACAACTAGCTATTTGAGACCTCACTTTGGCAAGGATCAAGCTTAAGCATCATTGTTGTTAAGGATAAAGAAAAATAGAAAAAGAAACAAACAAAAAACAAATAACAACAACTAGATTAGCAAATGAAAATTACAAACAAATATAATTAACAAAATAACAAGACAAGCATGATAAAGAAAAGAACTCTTTTATTCATCACTTCACTCATAAAAGCTCACTACAAAGTTTTAATGGAGAACGATGAAAAGAGGAAGAAGAACTACAAAATCTATCCTAAAATCTCACACAAGAATAAGCACCCTTCACTTGGCATTGTTCTGGGCTATTTATAGGCAGGAAACTGAAACCCTAGGGCAACATTCTGGCCCAACATGAAGTTACCAAACTGCCCCCAGAAAAACAAAAGATGCCGAGTTAACTCGGCCGCGGATCCGCGGCCGAGTCACCATGTTGGTCGCGGATCCGTGGCCATATAGGGGATTTGGCTCCTCGTTTTTTGTGGGATTCCCTGTTTTGATGTTCTCTTCAGTGTGGTATACTTGGTTTCTCAGAATCTCTTCACATTTCTTCCAGATTTTCAGCAGATCAAAAGGTGATTTGATGTGGATCTTTTGCCATGATTTTCTTGAGCTCCGCGTATATATCTTGGATCTTGTGTTGACATTGTGCTTTGTGCATGAAAATGACCATTGATTTGCCATTTTGTCCTTTAAACTGGTGTGCGGCAACATACGGATAGAGAGCGGAGACCCGTATTTTATCTGTGGTTGGCAGTAATCCAGAATTTGTCGCGCTTTTCCATGAATTTCACTGCTTAGAGCTGAGAACCTGTAATCTGCAATTATCTAGCAAACACGGATCAAGAGTACCTACCTATAAGCAATGTGATCAAAATGGGCGGTATAAAAATGCAAAAATCTGATATGAACAACGTGCACAAGTATTCTCCTCCTTGATCTCATCAAAGGACATAATACTTATACCCGTATTTTGGTTCTCTACTTCTAACTTATATTCTGTGAATATCTCAAAAGCTTCGGACTTGTGTTTCAACAGGAACATATGTCTGAATCTTGAGAGATCATCAGAGAATGTAATGAAGTACAAAGAACCGGTCTTGGCATGTGTAGACAGGGGACCTTCATACATCAGCATGTATCAATCCCAAGAGTTCACTAACTCTTTCTCTGTTTCCAATAAACAGAGCTATGGTCATCTTATCTTTGTGACATGACCGGCAAGTTTCACAAGATGTAAATTCAAACTAATTTAAATATGCATATAAATGTAACTTAGCTAATCGGGTCGCATTGATATGACCTAGTCTACAATGTCTCAAGAAGGATTCGTTCATTTCTGAACTCTTCCTCTTGTGTGTGTTCTGTATACTAAGAACTGTAGTTTGATTTAGAACGTCAATGCTTTTAGATAACGTGCATGAACCGATCAACTCTTGATATAGGAAATTGTAACACCTTAGAATGTGTTTTGTAGCTAATTATATTTTAATATATGGTTTTTAATAAAAAGTTTACCAAATTAAGTTTTAAATATTTTATCCTATTAAATGTGTATTTTATTAGAATTTTGTTAGGCACACACACACTTGTGCATGATAACTAGGGTTGTTTTTGGGGTTAAACATGATTAGCAATCATGGTTAGCTAACCATTTGTCTTAAGTTAGTTTTATGATTAGTTTAAGAGTTATGGTTGTTAAAATAATATGGGTTTTAAGCATGATGGTTGTTTTTAAATGGAAAATGAATTTAAAAAGGATTGTTTTAAATTGGCTTCATGGTTGACTTTGAGAGAGAGAGGGCATGGGGCATCATGGCTCAAGCCATGCCTCATTAAGGAAGTGAGAGAAAGTGAGAAGGGGGGTTTGTTTGTGTTCTCTCATTTCACTCTTTACTCTCATTCTCTCACTCTCTCAAACACACACACCCACTCACCTGCATCAGCACAAGAAGCTTCAGCAGCAGCAGCATCATCACCATCATCATCTTCAGCAGCAGCAGCATCATCACCATCATCATCTTCAGCAGCAGCAGCATCATCACCATCATCATCAGCAGCAGCAGTAGCAGCAGGAAGCAACAGCAGTAGCAGGAGCTCCAGCAACCTATAGCAGTTCTTCTCCACTTCTTCACCTGCTCTCTAGGGTCCTTTTGGGTATATTTCCTTAACCCAATTTCCTAGTTTGCTTAGCTTGTTTGGTTTAGTGTCGGTTTGTGTTAAATTGTTAGTTTAGTGCTAGATTATGATGTTTTGTGTGGACATTTGATTAAGTGATGATTGTGTTGGTAAACCCTACCTATTTAAGTGTTATTAGGGTCACTTTAACTGAGAATTTCCCTGGATTACACTAAAATACCATAGGGTTTGTGTTTTGTGTAAATTGGTGATTTTAAAGCGATATTTGTGACTTCTGTGATCTGCTTTTGACCCGGACCCTACAGAACAAAATTGAGAAAACTGGGGCATGCTCACTAGGTCTAGATACCACCACCAGAACTCGAGCCACCCATTCAAATCCCAGGCCGCCAATTTGTTCAGTTTGGCCGCAAATTGCGGCCAGATCAGGGGCATGGGTGTTGGGGTTTTGGGTAGGGCTGTCTGCTGTGTAGTGTAGTGTTTTGGCATGTCTAGTTTTGTAATATTTTACCTGTAGGAAAATCTGGGACTATATATCGTATTTGGTGTCCGTTGTGTTTGCGCGATACGCGCGATACGTGAGTGAGTTCTGTGATCCAGCGTATCGCAGCGTGTCGCGATAGTTTTAGACGCGTACACACACGATTCAGCGTATCGTGCACACGCGCGTTTAGTTCGCGACGCGAGTTTCTCGTTTTGGTTCGATATCGCGTTTTGCGGAATATTTGGCTTATATATGATTTCCGTGTCTTAATTGTAGGTTTGCAGGCAGGGATTACGGACACTACTACAGGGGGGAGCTGATAGTAGGATTCACCTAGCGTGGAGCGTAGGTGAGTAGATTTAACATCTACAGGGGAATCGCCCGCATGGCGTTATGCGTCTGGGCTAGGATTCAAATACCTGTCGCACATTCTACGTCATTGTAGAATTGCACCTTTACTTTATTTCCTTGATATAGTTATACTGTGACTAGCAGCCGTAGGACACTGCACATATTATTGACGGTTCATGTTGCACGAGCACGGATTGTATGCTACACACACCGTCAATAATTGCCATGTCACACACAACCCCTTATAGATACTACTGCTTGTCACACATGACATCTAGCTTACCGGTATACACATAGTGTATCATACCTTTAGTGATAGGTACATTTACACCTTGCGATACAGCTACAGGTATACCTTTTACATATTCTTCTTATACCCAGGGGGTATACGACATCAGTTCTTATAGGTAGATACCTATACATTGCTACACCTGTATGTTATACACATATTCGGTTGCCGTTGCATATTTACATTTATGATGTTACTTAGCTGTACCTTATTGGTTTCGCATACATCTGGTTTCAGCTACATATTCTCATTTATATGCTCGTATTTCAGATATATCGCATATATGTATTCCTGGATTTGCGCATTCTTATTTTGATTTCACATGATGATTTCGGGATTTGGGAACCGCGGGAGTTCATGAAATTATGCATACATTGAAAAACCCGGTTTCCTTGATATGATATTTGCACAGCCACCATGAGATTTATCGGTTCTGATTATATACTCCATACGAGGTGTGGTTGCCGTATGAGGGTACATGGTGGGGCCCGGTATGGTTCCCCTCGGCAAGAAGATCGATGGATTTTGCCGATTGAGCCTGGAGGCGGGCGAGTACCTACCGGTGACAGTACCCATGACTCAGCGGGGGATCACGGAGACACCGCTTGGAGTCATGTACGTATGCATACGTCGAAAGGCGAGGGTCAGAGCTAGGCACTCGTGCTTTCGGGATAGCGTATGATACGTGGTCAGGATTTCTGTGTCGATGCTTGGCACACTGTTTTCATGATATGTCTTTTAATACCTTTGTATATATAACAGGGGATTTAGCCGTTGTTATATATACCCTTACACCAATATTAGTGGAATGGGACGCTAATATATGTGTATTGCCCCCATCATATTTATTTATGTATGTATACCTTTAGGATGTTAGAAACTTACTTGAGATTCGACTTGGGATATAGGTGATTCATTGACATTGGATATTGGATATGAAAGAGATTGTTGATTTGTACATTCGAGATATAGGGGAGCTACTCGATATTGTATATTGAGGTGATGTGAGACTTATATAATGTGAGAGCCCAGTTTGGGGGCTGATTTGAGGATTTGGGATTTGAGTGTCTTGATGGATTGTGATCCTGCCACGATGTCAGGTTTCCGTAGAAATGACATATTCCACCCTATACCTCACCCTTATCTATTTTATGCACAGTTTCATATATTGGTGGTACATGTTAGTGTACCCTTATGATAGTTGCATATTTGCTTTCTCATGTCTCTATTGCATAGTTATTGCATACTATTATCATGTCATCATTGCTTCACATATTGATTGTACCTGCTAGTGTACTTTCCACTATTCTGCATTCACATGACATGTTATTACTGTAATCGCATATCTTAGATTCATGCTGTACGTGCATTCCTGCGATTACCTGCATATGTTATCTACTATTCATGAGTTGGCAACTCACCCCCGTTGTGCCACAGGTGTTTCAGGTTGTTCCCCAGAGTAGTCGAGGCAGGCTATTCAGCTATTTATCTTTTTCCACAGATACCGCATCAGCTCACAGTATACCGTTTTGCTTAGGTGGTTTAGATGATTATCTGTATCTCCTATTGTACCTTCGTTGTATTTGTACTCTCCATCTACTATTGTATTGTGGACTTAGAGACTTGGTGAGGATGTATTTGTATATTATTGTGGATTTGTTGTCTTTTATATACAGCTTTCTCTCTACTGTCTTTATTTCTTCGCTACGGCGTCGTATATTTGTATTGTATTCATCTTGGCTGGTTTTTACAAAAAGGGGTGTTGCTAAAATTTTAAAGAAAATAAAGTAGGACTTTTAAAGAATTTGGGTTGCGAGTTCAAATGTTTCAAAATCTTATATTATCTTTTCCGTATTTTTATGGTTTAGATTTCTGGGTTTTGGCTTTCTTTTACTACGTTACGTCTTAGGGCGTTGCGTAGTATTAGGGCCGTCACGGGCCAATTTCGGGTCGTGACAAAGTTGGTATCAGAGCGTTAGGTTTTACCTTTCGGAGTGTAGGATGACCTTAGTATGATGGAGTAGGTAGCTTACGCAAAATAACGTAGTGTGTGTATGTCTGCAGCATACCCACGATGCGATACTTCGCCTAAAGTGACCTAAGTACAATTTGCTTGACATTCCTTCCTTGATGATTCATATCCTTGAGATTCGATTTCCTTATTCTTATCGAATCTCATCTTATATCTATTTATAGCCTTGCCGCCGATGACTATGGGGATACAGAGTGATGCAGCGAGGGCCGAGGTCAGAGTTGGCTCGGGTGAGACGAGTACTGACCAGGATGGCACTCTAGTTGCACAGGTGCAGACGGACCAGCCTACGACCTATACGATTGATAGACTTTTGGCAGAGATGCAGGACTTCCGCCAGACGATGAGTTCTTTGGTTGATATCGTTCGGGAGCTACGACAGGAGGTTGTCACCCCTGTCACTCAGTTGTCGCTTACGGTCAGCATGCAACAGTCCGTCACCTACATAGCACCAGTGGTTGCAGCTCCAGTTGATGAGGCGCATATTCCAGAGGCTCAGAGAGTTCCAGGACAGTGGAGGACTCGTACCAGTGTACCAGCCCAGAGACAGAGGTTTGGTCATCGAGACAGATTTCGTGGCCGTCGCGGGAGTAGCAGAGGCTTAGGACGAGGACAGTCGTCCAGCTCTCATCCCCAGGATGTCAGCAGTCAGCGCGTGGATGTTTTCGATGCGGAAGCCTTCAGCACTTCATCAGGGATTGTGCCTCAGCACGGCGTCAGGATCGTACTCAGAGAGGCCGTGGACATGGAAGATTTGCTCAGAGGGCTCAGTCTACCAGAGGAGTTCATCCAGCTGCGAGTAGAGGGCAGACACAGGAGTTTGCTTCTACTCATCGGGACGCGCAGACGTCCAATGCAGATTTCTCAGGTATCCTTAATTCGCTTGTTCCTTGATGTATTTGTTGTTTTTCATGCTTGTACCGTGGTTGGGTAGATTAGTCGTAGTTAGCTGTTTTAACTTCTGTCAGCGATTCTTTTGTTGCGCGACACGTATTTCAGTTTTGTGCAATCGGATAGGAGATAGAGATTCGTCCGTCGTTTTGATCCTACTAGAGATGTTGGATTTGACGTTCTCCTGGGCACGGATTGGTTAATTACGTGCTAGGCGTCTGTGGACTACCGTGAGGAAACAAGTTAGGTTTTGTTTTCCCCGGCAAGTCAGTTCTTGTTGTGCAGGTGGATAGTTGTGCCGCCTCTCACAGCTTGAATTCAGCCTTTTTCGCTAGTCGGCTACTGAGGAGATGTCGTGGATTCTTGGCGTTCATTCGTGATACCGGAGCCACAGTGGGATCGTTGGACCGGGTTCCTTTCGTGCGAGAGTTATTCCGACGTTGTTCCGGATGAGCCGGCGAAGCTTGGGAGCTAAAGGATCAGCTGCAGAGTTGTTTGTTGGGAAGTTTTGTGCGTCCGAGTGTTTCGCATTTGGAAGCTCCTATTTCTGTTGTCATGGAGAAAGACAGCAGTTTAGGATTGTGTATCGACGGGTCGTTAACTGAACCGGCTTACGGTGCGGATGGGTATCCTTCACCTCGCCGTGACGATTTCTTCGATCAGCTCCAGAGTGCGAGACATTTTCTAAGTTTGTTCGGGATCAGGTCATCATTGTTGCGGATTCGGGGTGATGGCATTCCGAAGACTGCCTTATGCGTGCTACGGGCTTTGTGTGTGTCAGTGAGTCGTTGGATTCCCTGATGCCCTAGCAGCATTCGTAGATATGATGAACCAGATTTCCGCAGGCCGTTCCTCGACCAGTTTTGTTGTGTTGTTTACGAAATTCTGGTATATCTAATGTGTCTTGAGGGACAGTAGTAGCACTTGAGGATTTGTTATGCAGATACTGGAGAGAGCACCAGCAGTTTGCTAAATTCTCGGAGTGTTTCTTCAGGCTTGTTTTGTGTTGACTCCTAGGTCTTGTAGTCACGGGAGACGGTTTCGTATGGTTCCGAGGGAGATCGTGGACGTACAACTTAGGCCCAGACTTGTGTGCAGGACGGGGATCCGCAGATTTTTAGGCTTAGCAGGTTTTTACCGCCGTTTCGTGCAGGATTGCTAGAGTAGTGCTGCACCGACGACTAAATTGACCAGAAAGGAGGTTTCTTTTCTTTGGACTGAGGCATGTGTACGGAGTTTTCAGCAGTTGAAGATTCAGTTAACAACTGCATCGGTCTTTCTTTGTTTTTGGTTCGGGCGACCTTGTTGTCTAACTGTAATGTTTCTTAAGTGGGCTCGATTGTGTACTGAGGTGACACTATAGAGATATCGCTTTTGCTTTCCTACATTTGGAGGAAGTACGAGAAGGATATCCCACTCTTGATCTGGAGATGGCTTGGTGGCTTTGCATTGGAGATTTGGAGACACTACTTGGTTGAGAGTCGTGTCAGATTTTCCACGGACCACCAGAGCTTAATGAACATCTTCCTGCAGCGGATTTTGATTGTTGTGTTAGTCTTCTGCAGATTTACAGTTTTTGTGTGATCGTTGAGTATAGCTTAAGTTCGTCTCTACGAAGGGGACAGCTTGCTCATGTCCGCGCCCGACCACTTTCCTTAATCGTTTTCGCGAGACACTGCCCGCCGATGCTCATTTGTTAGTGATACTTGAGCATGCTCGGCTAGGTAATGATTCGGAGACCTTGAATTGTGACAATGACGTGCTAAGTTAAGGACACGTTTGTGTACCTGACACCGTCGGGTGGAGACGTGCAATCCTAGAGCATGCACATCTGTCAACTCTCTATATGCATTCAAGTTCCACCAACATTTAACGTGACTTGTGAGATAGTTACGGGTGACAGGGATGTAAGGAGAAGTTTCAGGTTTCGTTTCAAGGTGTCTGTCTTGTTGGGTGCTTGGGTCGAGCATCTGAGGCCGGCTGGAGAGTTGCAACCTTTTACCGTTCCGGAGTTGGAATGGGAGCAGATCTCCACGAATTTCGTTATGGTTTCTACCCAAGTTTAGTCAGGATGTGACTCCATTCGGATTCTTGTCGTCCGGTTATACTCAGTTTGCTCAGTTGTTCTTTGTTAAGTTGTGTGTTTGTGTTGTTTGTTGTCTGCGGTTGGGGATCATCACTCGCCATTGTTAGGGTTCTTCTTCGATAGCAGTTATCAGGAGATACTCCAATTGGCTACCTTGAGGTTTAGGGGTTAGGTCGTGTCGATCGCCAGCCTGTTGTTTTTCTGACTCTGCGTAAGTAGGATTTTGGACCCCAGCTAGTCCAGAGCTTCGGAGATAGTCCAGTTGTGTTCAGGTCAGGATGAGAATTGTCCATTGCAAACAGATGTCTTATGCGACTGTGCTGGTTGCAGGCTTGAGTGTGTAGTGGCAAATCATGTATTCCTACGGACCTTCCGATGAATGACGTGTTGGATTTTGGGGAGCTTGTCCCAGGATTCTAGGTCCTTTTAAGATCCTATAAGCGAGTTAGTTCCGTTGCCTTTAATTTGGCTCTTCCGCCCAGATTATTGAGTTTTCACCCCGTATTCCTTGTGATGATACTTTACAATTACCTTCTTGACCTTTCTCACATGATTTGGCACCAGACCATTGGACTTGGACGCGATCGTTTCGCTCACAGGCAGCCATGTGTGTTAATGGCTCGGCAGGTAGAGGAACATCGGTCAAGGATCTTGCCATCCGTGAAGGGTTTTTCTTGGGCGTAGCCATATAGTGAGGTAATCACTTGGGAGGCTGCGAACGAGATTTGAGAGTTGTAATCTTCTCTTTAAAGGTACGCGTAATAGTATATTTTTAAATTCGGGGACGAATTTCTTTTAAGGGGGGGAGATTGTAACACCTTAGAATGTGTTTTGTAGCTAATTATATTTTAATATATGGTTTTTAATAAAAAGTTTACCAAATTAAGTTTTAAATATTTTATCCTATTTAATGTGTATTTTTTAGAATTTTGTTAGGCACACACACACTTGTGCATGATAACTAGGGTTGTTTTTGGGGTTAAACAAGATTAGCAATCATGGTTAGCTAACCATTTGTCTTAAGTTAGTTTTATGATTAGTTTAAGAGTTATGGTTGTTAAAATAATATGGGTTTTAAGCATGATGGTTGTTTTTAAATGGAAAATGAATTTAAAAAGGATTGTTTTAAATTGGCTTCATGGTTGACTTTGAGAGAGAGAGGGCATGGGGCATCATGGCTCAAGCCATGCCTCATTAAGGAAGTGAGAGAGAGTGAGAAGGGGGGGTTTGTTTGTGTTCTCTCATTTCACTCTTTACTCTCATTCTCTCACTCTCTCAAACACACACACCCACTCACCTTCATCGGCACAAGAAGCTTCAGCAGCAGCAGCATCATCACCATCATCATCTTCAACAGCAGCAGCATCATCACCATCATCATCTTCAGCAGCAGCAGCATCATCATTATCATCAGCAGCAGCAGCAGGAGCAGCAGGAAACAACAGCAGTAGCAGGAGCTCCAGCAACCTATAGCAGCTCTTCTCCACTTCTTCACCTGCTCTCTAGGGTCCTTTTGGGTATATTTCCTTAACCCAATTTCCTAGTTTGCTTAGCTTGTTTGGTTTAGTGTCGGTTTGTGTTAAATTGTTAGTTTAGTGCTAGATTATGATGTTTTGTGTGGACATTTGATTAAGTGATGATTGTGTTGGTAAACCCTACCTATTTAAGTGTTATTAGGGCCACTTTAACTGAGAATTTCCCTGGATTACACTAAAATACCATAGGGTTTGTGTTTTGTGTAAATTGGTGATTTTAAAGCGATATTTGTGACTTCTGTGATCTGCTTTTGACCCGGACCCTACAGAACAAAATTGAGAAAACTGGAGCATGCTCACTAGGTCTAGATACCACCACCAGAACTCGAGCCACCCATTCAAATCCCAGGCCGCCAATTTGTTCAGTTCGGCTACAAATTGCGGCCAGATCAGGGGCATGGGTGTTGGGGTTTTGGGTAGGGCTGTCTGCTGTGTAATGTAGTGTTTTGGCATGTCTAGTTTTGTAATATTTTACCTATAGGAAAATTTGGGAATATATATCGTATTTGGTGTCCGTTGTGTTTGCGCGATACGCGCGATACGTGAGTGAGTTCTGTGATCCAGCGTATCGCGGCGTGTCGCGATAGTTTTAGACGCGTACACACACGATTCAGCATATCGTGCACACACGCGTTTAGTTCGCGACGCGAGTTTCTCGTTTTGGTTCGATATCGCGTTTTGCGGAATATTTGGCTTATATATGATTTCCGTGTCTTAATTGCAGGTTTGCAGGCAGGGACTACGGACACTACTACAGGGGGGAGCTGATGGTAGGATTCACCTAGCGTAAAGCGTAGGTGAGTAGATTTAACATCTACAGGGGAATCGCCCGCATGGCGTTATGCGTCTGGGCTAGGATTCAAATACCTGTCGCACATTCTACGTCATTGTAGAATTGCGCCTTTACTTTATTTCCTTGATATAGTTATACTGTGACTAGCAGCCGTAGGACACTGCACATATTATTGACGGTTCATGTTGCACGAGCACGGATTGTATGCTACACACACACCGTCAATAATTGCCATGTCACACACAACCCCTTATAGATACTACTGCTTGTCACACATGACATCTAGCTTACCGGTATACCCATAGTGTATCATACCTTTAGTGATATGTACATTTACACCTTGCGATACAGCTACAGGTATACCTTTTACATATTCTTCTTATACCCAGGGGGTATACGACATCAGTTCTTATAGGTAGATACCTATACATTGCTACACCTGTATGTTATACACATATTCGGTTGCTGTTTCATATTTACATTTATGATGTTACTTAGCTGTACCTTATTGGTTTCGCATACATCTGGTTTCAGCTACATATTCTCATTTATATGCTCGTATTTCAGATATATCGCATATATGTATTCCTGGATTTGCGCATTCTTATTTTGATTTCACATGATGATTTCTGGATTTGGGAACCGCGGGAGTTCATGAAATTATGCATACATTGAAAAACCCGGTTTCCTTGATATGATATTTGCGCAGCCACCATGAGATTTATCGGTTCTGATTATATACTTCATACGAGGTGTGGTTGCCGTATGAGGGTACATGGTGGGGCCCGGTATGGTTCCCCTCGGCAAGAAGATCGATGGATTTTGCCGATTGAGCCTAGAGGCGGGCGAGTACCTACCGGTGACAGTACCCATGACTCGGCGGGGGATCACGGAGACACCGCTTGGAGTCATGTACGTATGCATACGTAGAAAGGCGAGGATCAGAGCTAGGCACTCGTGCTTTCGGGATAGCGTATGATACGTGGTCAGGATTTCTGTGTCGATGCTTGGCACACTGTTTTCATGATATGTCTTTTAATACCTTTGTATATATAACAGGGGATTTAGCCGTTGTTATATATACCCTTACACCAATATTAGTGGAATGGGACGCTAATATATGTGTATTGCCCCCATCATATTTATTTATATATGTATACCTTTAGGATGTTAGAAACTTACTTGAGATTCGACTTGGGATATAGGTGATTCATTGACATTGGATATTGGATATGAAAGAGATTGTTGATTTGTACATTCGAGATATAGGGGAGCTACTCGATATTGTACATTGAGGTGATGTGAGACTTATATGATGTGAGAGCCCAGTTTGGGGGCTGATTTGAGGATTTGGGATTTGAGTGTCTTGATGGATTGTGATCCTGCCACGATGTCAGGTTTCCGTGGAAATGACATATTCCACCCTATACCTCACCCTTATCTAATTTATGCACAGTTTCATATATTGGTGGTACATGTTAGTGTACCCTTATGATAGTTGCATATTTGCTTTCTCATGTCTCTATTGCATAGTTATTGCATACTATTATCATGCCATCATTGCTTCACATATTGATTGTACCAGCTAGTGTACTTTCCACTATTCTGCATTCACATGACATGTTATTACTGTAATTGCATATCTTAGATTCATGTTGTACTTGCATTCCTGCGATTACCTGCATATGTTATCTACTATTCACGAGTTGGCAACTCACCCCCGTTCTGCCACAGGTGTTTCAGGTTGTTCCCCAGAGTAGTCGAGGCAGGCTATTCAGCTATTTATCTTTTGCCACAGATACCGCATAAGCTCACAGTATACCGTTTTGCTTAGGTGGGTTAGATGATTATCTGTATCTCCTATTGTACCTTCGTTGTATTTGTACTCTCCATCTACTATTGTATTGTGGACTTAGAGACTTGGTGAGGACGTATTTGTATATTATTGTGGATTTGTTGTCTTTTATATACAGCTTTCTCTCTACTGTCTTTATTTCTTCGCTACGGCGTCGTATATTTGTATTGTATTCATCTTGGCTGGTTTTTACAAAAAGGGGTGTTGCTAAAATTTTAAAGAAAATAAAGTAGGACTTTTAAAGAATTTGGGTTGCGAGTTCAAATGTTTCAAAATCTTATATTATCTTTTCCGTATTTTTATGGTTTAGATTTCTGGGTTTTGGCTTTCTTTTACTACGTTACGTCTTAGGGCGTTGCGTAGTACTAGGGCCGTCACGGGCCAATTTCGGGTCGTGACAGAAATGTTCAAAACATTATCCAACAATACAAAATTATATCTTTCTTTACTAATAAAGAGACTAATATGATGTTGTATATCAGGTTCGGTATCTAATAACATTCGTTCAGATTCAATGTATTTTTTTAATACAGGGTGATAACTACCAACAGATTTGGCTGCAACACTTGCACCGTTTCTATCTCATGAAACTTATCACCCGTTCTCAGTCTTCTACCTTTCTGTAGCCCATGTAACAAATTATATATATGGGATCCTGATCCGGTATCAAATACCCAGGACGTAAAGGATATTGAGAAACAGTTCTGTGTAATGAACACACCCGAAGAAGATGCATCAACATGCACTTTCTTCGTTTGGGCGGCACGGGAATTCTGGTAATCCCCTATTTCCTGCTCTGTCTTATAACAATTATAAGTTGGAGCGGGACCAACGTTCCTTAGCGCAGTATAACAAGCGGGTTCGGTCAATACATCCGTATTATTGTCTTAATTAAGGCGTAATATGGTCGCTACCTGGAGAGAGAGAGAAGAAAACACTCAGCGTATGCTCTTGCAAGATTAGATTGGTTATTTAATATACCTAATCAGGATGTCTCCCACTGTTTTAGTCAAATCTTCCTTCAAACCCTAAAAGAAAAGACTAGCCGGGATTAATTACACGCTACAAGTTCTCCAATCTTTCAGCCAGGCCAGTGCCGGTACTTTGAGGGAGGTTCCCCGTGCTTTCGCACGGACCTAATTAAAGTAAACCTCGTTTTCCCTAGGGCGTAACCCCGTTGACACCTTTCTAGACACCTACTTGATCGGCTAATCGTAATGTGTAAAACACTCCCAGGAGTAACTCTTAATCGCAGCGGGTATCGGGATCCAACTATCTCATAGAATGTATGCAATCTCATTGCAAATTTCTATACTTGAAATTCCCAATAATATTTTGCCCCTGGCAACTTATGACCTTGGCTAAGGTCAACAAATCATAAGCGCTGGCCAAGTTCAACCGGTCATTTCCCGATTGAATTAAACCCACCCGCACGACCCTTGGCTAAGGTCAACAAAGTCGCACGACTACCCTAACTCAATCGCATCATATGCTTATACAGATAAGCACTAATTAGCTACCGCACACTACGCCTTGGCTAAGGTCAACAAACGCAGCACGAATACTAAGTAGTAGTTATCTGAAATGACGGAGGGCTACGACAGGTTTCTAAGAAAACCTTTTGCATAATGAACCTGATATCGTTGTAGAATCGAGTGAATTTTAAATGGAATGTTTTTGAGGCCTTTTCTAGTTTTTCTAAAGAGGTCACTCCCGGTGAAGGGATCGTCGGCTCTTTCCTCATCGAATAAGGTGCAGGATATTTCATAAATATCATTATGCAAAGCAAAAACTATAGAAGCAATCAAAAGACAAACCGAGTATGCAGCATCTGCCAGTTTCGCTAAAGAGGTCACTCCCGGTGAAGGGATCTCGGCTCTTTCCTTATCGAATAAGGTGCTGGATGTTCTATAAGGAACACCGCTATGCAAAGCAAGAATTAGAGCTACCAGTTTTTAAACAAGTTTCTACAACATCTTAGGTTTCTTTTATTTCATTAATCTCATTAATGAAGTCCCATTTTATTATGCTTCACAAGCATCAGATATGAAAAGAAATCAACAATATATAATATATATCTCATATATATAATATAAACATTCGTCTCAGGCAGTAATATGATCTCATCACAGAACATTGCAGCAGAAGAACATATATGAAATATTGGATATGTTAGGAGGTCCGTGTTTTTAATACGAGCTTGTATAAAACATGGATTTCACGGTCGTGATGAATAGCCAAACCCACATCCCTAGACCCCTACGAGAGCGGCAAGCAACACTGCCAATTCTAGGGTTAGGAGACCCGGTCTCGACTCCTCGAGATGGTCTCCCACTGGACCCTAGAACCCGGTTACTTGTGCTCCCCGCCTTGGGTCTACCTAATGCGAGAAAGTAAATAATATACAATGGTGACATCATCCTCAGCCCGGAAGTGTCCCAATAAAAGAATATTACATACAAATGAATTTTACATGAATGAAAAAGAAAAACTCTCATCTCACATAAAAACCCCGGCTATTCAAAACACGACGATCCAATATAACATATCACAGCAACACATAATATCTCATATCATCAACGTAAGTAAGTATGCATACACCGATTGTCGTTGATGTATAGCAACAAAAACCGGCGATACAACTACATACTATACTTACGGTCGCAGAAAAGAAAATGTAAAACTACAACAGTTGGAATCCGCAAACTCCTTAGACATCGCATGCCTAACCAAATGAATTCCTTAGACATCGCATTCCTAACAATTATAAACCCTGCATTTTAGTCTCTTTATTGAAAACACTTTTCAATACCTAGTCGGGCAATTCAACAAGATTCCCGACATCCTGATTGAATGCTCGTCGCAAACTTTAGTAGACGGCCGCACCCCCGGATGCCGTCGACGAAGTGCACTAAGGCGGAACACCGCTGCCGCAAGCACCCAAACGGATGCTTTTGGTGACGGGGTTCTCCTACAGTCACTTGGTCGGGGCTTTGGGGCGTGGCTGTATATTAAGTTTACCCGGCGAGTATCCGCGTTCGCTACGTGATTGCGACGGACTTTTGATCACATCAAAATTCCGTGGCAACCGATCATCTGGGACTGAACTGCTAGATTTATAACATTCAAATTAGTTATCCCATAACTACTTGTGGATTCCAAATATTGTATCACATTCCAGATAAATAGTCAATGTTAAACTTTCCGATCGAATAAACAAACACCCAAGATTTCCCAAATAGTTCTCAACACTTGAAATTAGTTTAAAAAACATCCATCACATGCCTCAGTACCAATGGTCCAGTCGTAGAAGGGTCAAGCCAACGCCTCACATGTGACAACGCCGTACTGCCCCAAACCCTAAGGTTCAGAGGCGGTTCAGACGGTCACATAATCGAGTTAAGGTTTGTGTTCTTCTAGAGGGTCCACCGCGTTACTTGCACGATTTTCCGAAAGTTTCAAACTCGAGAAAAAATCCAACTTTTGAAAATTTTCCGACAGGGGAAAAAGTGAGTTATTGATATCCGTTCGAACTTTTTAACACGTTTTAAATTACCCGGAAAACCATAAACGAAGTTAAACTTTCCGATCGAATCAATGAGTTCCCAATACATCCCAGAAAACTCAACACTTGAGTAGAATTAAAAATTCCCAGAAGCAATAAAAATGATACAAAAATAAATACCTGAAAACCCAGACCCCAATTCAAAATTTTGGCCGCGGAACCGCCGCCAAACCTTAGGTTTGGCCGCGGTTCCGCGGTCATATGAATGAATTGGAGGTCCGTACTTCACAGTATTTCTTATATTTCCCAGCTTATTTTTCTGAGTATTTTTAATACGAAAAATCAACATTTTTAAAAAATTTCCATAAACTAGGTTTTATAGGGTATTCGGAGTTCGATCGGACTTTAAACTTCGCCTAGACTTCGCCTAAAGCTCTAGCTTGGCTGTGATACCACTGTAGGGTTACAGGCACTCTCTCAAGGGTCTACAAGGCATCAACCATGCCCGATTTAAAATTTAGACGTGCCGAACAACCCTAACCAAGATCTTTAAACTAGAGATTAGGCGAAACAAAGCATGTTAAACACTTTAACATCTAAGAGTTTGGGATTACAACCTTTGTAGTCCGGTCCTTCACTTCATAAGCTCCGTGTTGAGGTCCCTTCGCTGCGATCATCATGTACCCGGACTCTATAGAGGCTCCACGAAGAGAATGATGCAAACTTACTTCCGATCTTCGATAACTAAGATTATCTACCTTGAAGTTTCTTAAACACAAGCTCTCACTCACAAATGAAGTGAACACCCTAATCTAAATGGCTAGGATAGATTAGGATGATGAAGTAAGATTTTAGCTCTCATTTGTTTTCTTTAACTCACACAAAATCATCACTAAGCAAAAAGCTAGAAAGCTTTCAAGGAAGAAGAAGAAGAATCAATTTACTTTGTGATGAATAATCAATTGTAGTGAGGTTAGAAATGCAACCATGGGTTAAGTATGATAACTTAACCCATGTAAAGAATCAACCATGGTCAAGGGTTGAGTTGGGTTAATAAATATCATACAAAAATATCTTTACAAAATATCTTTGCAAAAACAAAACAAAAAGCTTTTAGAAACTTCTAGAAAAATTAACCCAAATCAAACCTTAATCATGTTTAATCTCCACTAATGATGTTGCATTAATAACCCTAACATGTTACAATATTATATATCACATATACAATATTTATTGTAACAAAATAAAATAATACAATTAACATATATCGCATATATATATATATATATATATATATATATATATATATCAATGTATTACCTGAGTGAGAAAAAGAATCTTTTAGTGAGCTTATATCAGTTAATATAATTTAATATATCAAATATATGATTATACATTAAATTATCGAATCAACACTTGATTCGATAATCCGGCTATTTCATAAATAACCGACTAATATAATATGTATCCGTTCATCGAATCAACACTTGATCCAATGACCCGGCTATATCACATATACCCGGCCGATATCTCATATCGCGGGAATATAATACGGTATCACATACACGTATTGTTCTCGGTCCCGCACATATCATATATGTGCTCCTACTCCATTTTGCCTGAGTCAAGAAACCTCTATGTAGGACTCTAAAGAATCGTCAATACGCCGGCTGTAAGTAATGATCATATCAAACACCCACAAGCTGCAAGCGGTCAGCTAAACGTAACAGCCACCCAGGTATTGAGCGATCAGAAGATCAACAAGCAAGCCTGTACATTCTCTTGCGAATCCAATCAGTAACACTCCAGTATAGTCCGGTCTCTTCGTCTGATATGTCGCATATCTCGTCTAGGGGTGGTAAACGTCAGACCCCAGTAGCTTGACAAGTCGTGTCGATATGAAGTCTATAACAGTTCGAGAAACTACTGATAACACTTACCAGTAAATCTCAGCAACCCTGACCAGGGATTTCCAGTTATAGCCAATCGAACACAGCGCAACATCAACTCCCTATACCGGGAGAGACGAATCCCCTCCTATCGCTCATTGCCTCCATGTGATTCGGGACTGTACCCAAAAGCCACCTTTTTGCACGCCCTCTTGGATGTGGTATGATGGAAATCAAAGCACAGTGGAAATCACACAAGACTATGACGATCTCGGGTCTACAGACTAACTTGTACCAGTGTCACCAGAGAACTGCCATCTGACGTGAGGTATAATACCATCTGGGAGTTCTCGGTGAGTCCGTCCAGTGTACCCAGTCTCCACTGAGTACCCGTACACCATCCTTCATGTCAAACACCGAAGGATATGGGATCATCCATCGCCCATCATATGGGTCAAGATGCGTATATGCTAGTCTACTCTGGTGTATCGATGCCCTGTCTCGATACACCCTCGACTAGGAACAGTTATAGGATGTACTCGTCGACTACCGTGGCCCCACTAGTATGATCTCGTCATAGTCCCAGTAGTCGAGTACATATCCTAAGGGCTTTATCAACATGTAATATAGAGACAATCAGAGTACATGTTAAGATAAAATACAACCAGATAGCATACTATCATGTCGAGCAAGAAATTCCTCCCTATATATGTCCAAGCATCCATTACAATATACATCATATGTACAGTAATGGCCTCTAGGGCATACATATAACTAACATGATCCACGTCAAAATCCCGTGGCAACCGATCAAATGAGACTGAATTGCTAGATTTATAAAATTCAAATTAGTTTTCACAAAACTAAATATTTTGGATTCTAAGTATTGTATCACAATCACAGATAGCTAGACGGTGTTAAAAATTTTGATCGAATCAACAAACACCCAAAATTTCCCAAAGAGCTCAACACTTGAGCGGAGTTTAAAAAATACCCAGAACATGCCACAACACCTATGGACCAACCGTAGAAGGATCAGCCCTTGCCTCACCTATAGCGCCGCGGAACTACCACAAACCCTAGAGTTTGGTGGCGGTTCCGACGGTCATAGAATCGAGTTAGGGTTTCGTTCTTCTACAGGGTTTATAGAAAACTCCTACATGATTTTCTGAAGATTTTAAACACAGAAAAATCCAACTCTTGAAAAATTTTCAGCGAGAGAAAAATGGGTTATTGATATCCGTTCGAACTTTTTTACGCCGTCTAATGTTATCCGAAACGATGTTAGAATTACGACTACGAAACACTCCGAATTTCCTTTGCATAAAAATAACATAACATGCAATTTTAGCAAAAACAAAAAACACCTGAAACACCAAAACCCAGAGCCAAGAACACCAAAGAAAATTCAACCCGAGACTAGGCTAAAAACCCAACCAGGCCGGTTTTATGGGCAATGTGGTCGGTCCAAATCCGGCGACGGGAGCTAAATTTTCTGCGGTGTTCATGTTACATCATATGTAACACTCTGCAGTTGCTAAAAAAATTTTAGAAGCTTTATTAAAAATCAACAGAAACTTTGGGTTTCGTTTCGATGTTTCGGAGTTGTTTCGGTTTCGTAATACTACAACATCGTCTAATTCTCTAGCATAGCTCTGATACCACTGCAGGGTTCCCTATGAGGCCGCTGGTTTTGGGAGACATCGACCATGCCGTTTTCAAAAAGTTGGCGCGCTAAAGAACCCTAACGCTAGAATCTAAACTAGAGAATTAGACGAACAAGCATGTAAACATCTTTACATCTAAGTGAATAAGGAATACAACTTTTGTAGACCGGTCTTTCACTTCAATAGCTCCGTGTAGTAGTCCCTTCGCTCCAAGTAGTGATCTCCCGGACTCTAGTGAGGCTCCACAAGGTGAAATGAACAAGTTTGCTTGAAGTCTTCGAGACCGAAGATGATCTATATCGAGGAGACACTAACTCAAGCTATCTCTTCACTAAGTGATGAACTAGTGAAGAAACAACCCAATCTAAATGGCTAGTAGAGAAGAGGTTGATGAAGTAGGAATTTTGCTCACTTTAGAAATAATTTCTCACTAATTTTCTTCACCTCACATGAAGCTAGAAAGCTTGAGGAAGAAGATGAAGAAAGCTCCCATGGAATGAAGCAAGTGAAAAGTGAATCAAGTGGTGAGAATAGTAACCATGGGTGAGTTAGTTTCTTATACTAACTCATGTAGAGACCAAACCATGGGCAAACAATAATGGTTGGGTTAATAAATATCTTGAAGTAAAACAAAATGAGTGGACTTGGTCAATGGTTCCACAAACTTCTACAAGCTTCAACCATGTGACAATTTCCAACTAATTTGATTTACTTTAAATAAACAAAACATCACATTATTATATGCATGGTGTGAGTCTCATACACCCATGTAGCATGTGACATCAAGCATGACACAAAATAATGTACATTAATATATATCACATATATACTAAGTGTACACAAGTGCGAAAAAGAAATCTTAAGTGAGCTAATATTAGTTAATGTAAGATAATATATCAAATATATAATTATACATTAAATTATTAAATCAAAACTTGATTTAATAATCCGGCTATATCACATACAACCGACTAATACCAAATGTATCAACTTGTCGAATCAACACTTGATTCGACGGCCCGGTTTTATCACATATACCCGACCGATATCACACATCGCGAGAATAGAATACGGTATCACATAAGCGTATTAATCTCGGTCCCGCACATATCACATATGTGCTCCTACTTCGTTTCGCTTGAGCCAGGAAACCTCTGTGTAGGACTCTAAAGACTCGTCAATACGCCGGCAGTAGGTGGTGATCATATCAGTCACCCACAAGCTGCAAGCGGTCTGCTAAACGTAACGGCCACCCGGGTATTGAGTGATCAGGAGATCAACAAGCAAGCCTGCTCATACTCCTGTGAATCCATCAAGTAACACTACCGTACAGTCCGGTATCTTCGTCTGATATGTCGCATATCACAGCTTGGGGGTGGTATAACGTCAGACCCTAATAGCCTGATAAGTTATGCCGATGCAAGGTCCATAACGGTTTGAGAAACTACTCGTAACACTTACCAATAAATCTCAGCAACCCTGGCCAGGGATTTCCTGTTATGGCCAATCGAGCACTGCGCAACATCAACCCCCAATACCGGGTGTCACGACCCGAAATATTGGCTCGTGACCAGCACTTGAATCACGCAACGTCTAAAGGCGTAACAGAATTCAAGTAAGCTGAAATCCAGAAATCTAAACCTTTTAAGTAAAATAAAGGAGGTGAGGTTTTGAAATAAGGCATAATGAAATCAAGTTTTCTTAATGCATAGAAAGGAAACATGAATGATGCAAGTGAAACTTACTAGTTTGAAAACATGTTTCGTCTTTTAAAAATTTTGGCAGCACCTCCTTTGTATATTTTGATCCAAAACCATAAATACATAATAGGAATAATGGCATCCCCAAGCGGGAGCTAGCTCTTCACCAAACGGCGGATCACAACCACGCAATACAGCATAAATTAGTATACGATGCCCAACGGCGAAGTTCACCCCAACAAGATAAAGAAATGAGCAAGATATAACCCCAAAAGTGAATATAAACCCATCGCTCAAATCTCGCAACTACAAGTCTCACTAAGTCTCATCACTTATACAATTTACAATTTTTGATTGATTGATGGAGTTAACTAGATACAATATGAAATATAATACAAGAGTGGGTACGATACAAATGCCCCAACTACCAATGCAAAACACCCGAAGGGAACTGTATGCCAGCGAAGCCGCTACTGATCCAAGCGGTCAACCTGCAAGAACTGTGGCACAACGAGGGTGAGTTGCCAACTCGTGAATATAAATATATCTACAAGTAGAAATCGAATAAACAACGAATCCTAGGTCAACTATATCATAAAGGTAATACTATGATATCTAGGGTGACCGGGTCTGTATATGTGCCAACAAGGTAGTCACTATCTATATGCATGTGGATAACATCCAACAGTAATAATCAATGCATGCATATGGATCTCGTCCAACCATAATCAAGGTATGTATGCATGTGGATCTCGTCCACCTAAAATCAATGTCTGTATGCACGTAAATATCATAAGGGAGTGTGCATGAAAGTATGAGGATATATATCAACGGTGTCCCTCCCGACACATCAAAATCATGGAACCTGAGTGCCTAGCATCGACACTCGAAAACATCATGAAAACCGTGCCCAGCATCGGCACGTAAATCCTCATATATCGAGCTCCGTCAGTCCGGATCGGCCCACGGGCTCCATCAGTCCGGATCGGCCCACGGGCTCCATCAGTCCGGATCGGCCCACGGGCTCCATCAGTCCGGATCAGTCCATATCATCTCTCGACTCCGGCCGGTATCCTCCGGATATCGGCCGAGCCCAAATACTATCACCGGTAGGTAGTAGTCCCTCTGCCAGGCTCACCATCTACTACACAGCGATCCGTTCTCGCCTCGGGGTACCATACCGGGCCCACCATGTACCCGCAATCGGCCTCATCCGCCTCCTCGAATCGGGTTTCACATGTCTCTCTCAGAACCGAGAAAACACATGGTGGACGCACTGAAATATCATATCAAGAGAAACCGGGTTTTAAAACAACACATAATCTCTTTTGAAATATCCACGGTTCTCAAATCCAGAAATCTCATGAAAACAGCATATCTCAATGCGTAAAATAATAGAGCATGATGTATGCGACATGTAAAAAGAAATGCGAGCATATCCGTGTATCATTCAATATGGAATAGTGATATGACATATTAAGGGGAAACCGCTCTTTTAAAATGATTCCAATTTTTAAAGTATAGCATGCGGTTCCCAATTTTACAATAAAACCGGTTATCTATGTAGGTACAATATGTATATGCGCAAGTATAGATGTACCATGTATGTGTGCACAAATATGAATATACAATGTGTATGTGCACAAGTATGGGTGTATCAAGGTATATGTACACCGATATGGATATACGAATGTGTATATCCTCAAGTATGAATGTATCAATGTATAGAATGTATCAATGTATATGTGCACGAATATGGATATACAAATGTATATATCCGCAAGTATAAATGTATCAATGTATATGTCATGATGCAGCAACCCTACTGTGTAGTGACATGGCAATTATCGATGATGAAGTGTGTGAGCCGGCAAATATGTGTACGTGTAACATACGCATCATCGATAATGGTGCAGGTGTACTATCACAGGTATATGCGATGCAATAATAATATCATGAATGCAGCAAGTAAATCATCAGCTAACAGCTATAAGGTATACATAACTATCATATGTCCGAGTCGGTGAATCTATCAATCGGCATATTGCCCAAAAACATCGCGTACGGTATAATCCATCGTACGGCAACCTCTAGTCAAGGGTAAGGATCAATCATCAAGTCAACTCATCACGCACGGAATATCATCGTGCGGCGGCATTATACTAAAAGGGATCCTATCATCCTATACGACAATTGAGGGTACGGCCTAATATCACATACGGCCTATCATCCATGATTCACCACGTTCTATAAATATATATATATATACATATGTCCCAGGTCGCATCTGCAATAATCTCATATCAGGGGACCGGCAGGGTATAAATCATTTCGATCGACTCGCATCCGTATACCATCATATCATATCATCATCTCAACATATCATCAAATTCGTCTTTTATTCTTTCATCGCATTTATGTCTCATATCATGTTGAATTTACATAAACACGCTATCTCTACTAAGTATAAGTATCTAATATAACAAACACACCCGAACCATACAATCAGATTTTTAAGAAAGTGAATCGTAGTTTTGAAAACAGGGGTTACGGTGTTTTTAAAGAAAAGATATCATTTGAAAATCCGTAACATCCCTCAAGATATACATTTAAAAGATACATACGATTCTTTGTTTTTGAAAAAGGTATGGTTCGGATGACACATCTACATCAACTATCTAGTCCTACAGAACCCTAAGTAGTAATATCGCTAAACGTCATCCTAGGGCAGTAGTAACATATCACACTTAACCATCCTCTAGTTTCTAATATGACTACATAGCTATCTATATTCTAACCCTAGTTTTCTAATCTAGGTTTCCTAACCATACTCTATAAATCGGTTTTCCATCAGAAGTTCGCGGGGGTGCTATACGCCATCCACCCGACTTCCCCGGTAGATATAGATCTACTCGCCTGGTCTTTGCTCGCCGAAATCGATGACGCCGCGCTTCTTCGCCTCGGAATCCATGCGAGGGTACCTACAATAATAACCGATCGCAATACGTATTAAAATCGATGCAGAAAACCGATACAGCGCACAGTGTGCTCATAGGTTAGAACCTATGGCCTAAACGTGCAAATCAATCAAACAACCCCTGTTGTCGATGTACAAACACCTGACAACCAAATACAAATCCAAATATCAAGAAAGTGCATTTTAAAATACGGAAAACATAGCCTAAAACACACCAAAAATCTTCCAGATTTTCCTCAGGTGACAATTAGCCAAAACAGCATATAGGAGGGGTCTAATTTAGTGCAAAAAGAGCCATGGATCAAATCTGGGACAATTCTACCCTGCTCTGGCCGCAAATTGCGGACAGAATGATTAAATCTGTGGCCATGGGTTGGGGTTTGGGGCTCAGGTCTTGGTGGTAGCTTCCTAGGTGCCTGCACGACTCCCAGTAATCCCAAAATCATTTCTAGTGTCCCCGGGTTGCTCCAGATGCCAAAATACCTTCACAGATCACACATTTATCCGATGTCGGGTTTCTAAATCCGTGTTTTGGGGTTTCTAAGGTCTGGTCCAGGTCACTAAATAGCACCTAAGTTTAGTTAACAGCTACTAGGCATCTCCCAATTCAAACAAACACTCAAACATTCACTAGTGTTTCCCAATGTCCACCAATCTTCACAATACGACATCTAAACAAGATATCTCACAAAACTAATCTAAAAGGAAGAAATTATACCTCATCTAGTCCACTCTAGGAAGCACTAACTTCCCAACGTCGTCAAAATCCCATTTTGCTCGGTCCATTGTGTAGAGGAGGAGATGGGGATAAAGTTTTGTGAAGGGTGTGTAGGGTTTTGGGGCATGGTTGGAGATAGATCTAGGGTTTTAGTGGAGGGTTGTGGCTTGAGGGAGCAGCCCCCTTCTCTCTCTCACTAATTCACACTCTCTTTCTCTCTCCAAAGCTCACCTAACCTAATCATTATGTCTCCTTGACTTTTCCTTTAATCATTTCTCTTTTCTCTCCACCAAAAACCATAATATATATATACCAAATAAAATGAAACGTGTAACAAAATGAAACATGTCATGGTGCAATAACCATGGAAACTGTAAAAACGCGGATTTGGCTTAATCGCGATTAGCAGTGCACTAATCGGGTTTTTATCAAAATTGCACAAAATAAATTTTAAAAATGCCAAATCCTTTAATTATATATTTAAATGAATAAATCATTTTAATTTCTATTTATTTCATAATTATTGGTATATATTTATACCCTTTTTCGAAAACCCCAATTTCGCAAATCGACAGTTTTCGGGAAAAATATTATTTTAATATTAAATTCCCAAAAATAATATTTTATATTTTCTGAAATGTTACACCGGGAGAGACGAAACCCCTCCTATCGCTCATTGCCTCCATGTGACTCGGGACTGTACCAAAAAACTACCGTTTTGCACGATCTCTTGAACGTGGTAAGGTGGAAATAAAAACACGGTGGGAATCACACAAGACTCTATGACGATCTCGGGTCGACAGACTAACCTGTACCAGTGTCACCAGAGAACTGCTATCTGACGATAGGTATAATACCATCCAGGAGTTTTCGGCGAGTCCGTCCAGTGTACCCAGTCTCCACTGAGCACCCGTATACCATCTCTGATGTCAAACACCAATGGATATGGGATCATCCATCGCTCATCATATGGGTCGAAAAGCGTATACGTTATTCTACTCTGGAATATTGATGCCCCGTCTCGATACTCCCACGACTAGGAACTATTGAAGCATGTACTTACCGACTACCCTGGTCCCCACTAGTATAATCGCCATCATAATCCCGGTAGTCAAGTACTCATCCTAAGGGCTTTATCAACAAGTAATATAGAGACAATAAGTGTACATGTTAAATTAAAGTGCAACCAGATAGCATATTATCATGTCGAGCAAGAAATTTTTTCATCTCAGAAAAATGCATTTTAAAACCGCTCATTCATTATCTATTTTGTTATATATCGGTACTATTAATCAGTGTCTGCTCGGTAATTACAGTTTACATGTATTCATAATTAAATACTGGAAATAAACTCAAGATCACGGATATAGAAATTGGGAGCCGACACTGCAATCAGAACAGAGAACCGACCGATATCCAAAGAGCTCTTTTGCAATAAACAAGTGTGCACACAATTTTTGGTCCAACACAATGCATGTGTGACACTAGCTCTTTGACATGGACCATATGGGTCTGCCCATGGCATACAAGATATGATGAAGTGGGCATATGGGGGGACAAGAGTTATAAATGCTAAAAGTTTTAATGTGATGCATTGCTTCATGTTCCCTCGAAATGTCTGAATGCAAACTAGGCTTAAACAGAGAAAACAAACAGAACCGGGATGATATTTGAGTTGAAAAGAGTCCACCACATCAATACGAGCCCCTAAGCTCGGATTTTGGCCGGCCACAACCCCATGAGATCCGAACTCGCCGGCCCCCCTTACCCTATTTGTCCATATATTTTCTATATCCCTTCCTTGCAGTTGCATCACCATATTTTTATTACTTGTTTAATATTTTTTGGTGCCTATAAAAGCCTGATCAGTGAGCAAGGGAAGGGCTCCTACCATGGACCATGTAATATATACCCATTTCCATTTCTTTTGTTTTTGGTTTAGGCTTGAGAGTGAGTGGGCTATCACTTGGTCTCTTCTTCTTCTTCCCTCTTGAAGCTTTCTCTTGAGGGCTTCATTATGGAGGTTGAACAAGTTGCCAATATTTTGTAACTCAACTTCAAGTATTAATATATTGTTTTGTTATTGCTTTGTTTATTTGATTTTCTTTCTTTACTTGCTTTTCTTTTCTTTTAATTATGATGTGTAACTAATCTTCTTTGGTTGTGGTAATGGTAAGGAAGTGAGATGAAAGGCTTTGCCTCCTCCTCCTCTTGTTAATGTTTAATATGCTTTAATGTGGTTATAAACTTATTATTGTAACTTGGATGGGTTGATATGGTATGTTGATTCCATGGTTACTTTGTAACCTCATCACATACCATACTCTCCCTACAAACCCCATCTTGCAAGCCTAAGGTGAGAATCAATTTGGTGTTAAGTTTGCTAAGTTTAGATGTGGTATTTTGTGATTAAGTGACTTGACAAATCTCTTGGTTTCATATACCATATACCATCACAAATAGTTAGCACACTTAACGCTGAAATCATTTGCTCTCACTCACTACTTTGTGTTTTTGATGTTGTGGTATGCTTGCTAACCCTTGTGTTTAGTGTTGATACCCCAAACTTGGACATACAAATGGTAAGTGAACAAAACAGAATCGTTTCGTGTTTTGCGGAGAATATCGGAATTTGATGATTTGTGCTTCGCAACCGTCTTGACAAATCATGCCTCATGCCAGGATCGACGTAAGGAAGGACAACTCATGATCTAGGGAGCGTCGAAGGAATCGTCGCGATTCGACCTTCTGAGCCAAAGCCACAACCACTTCTTTCTTAGCTTCTTTTCTTGCTTTTCTTTGTTTTCGAATTCTTTCATTTTTTGTGACAAAACCAACCAATTCGTTATTTGTTGAACCTTAAAAAAACAAGACATAATACACAATTCCCTGCGGATCGACCAGTACCTGCCGGCTTGCTACAACGCTCCGTGCACTTGCGGTTTATAAATTTTAAAACGAGAACGATCTCGTGTGCGCATTCCATTTCCTTAAAATCATATCTGTTTCCAAAACATACGCGTTTGCGTGCGCGGGTGAATTCCCAACAAGTTTTTGGCGCCGTTACCGGGGACTTTGTAGTATTGGGTATTGTTATTTCTGGTTCTTACTAACTCATTAACTACTAACTCAATTTTTTCAAAACTAACACAAACTAACAAATTCTTTCATTTTGTTCTCTGTCTTTGCAACCTACTAGCACTCTGTGATTCAACTTAAAAATCAATTTATACCATTGGAATACTAATATGTCCTGAAAGATCCACACAAAATTCGAGCACAAACCAATTTCATTTGGCCGACGACATTAAAGAAAAATCCGAGCTCGCCGGCCAAATGAGGGTGTTTGTGATTTTTTATTTTTGTATGGTCTCCAGTGTGTTGTCAGTGCTCTAGTGGTATTGTTTGATTTTTATCATTTTGAGTGTACAGGAATTGGGGCATATATATCGCTTTTTGACACTAATTATTGTATTTTCCGACATTTCAGGTTTTTTACGGAATTACGACCAGCGATCGTGCGGAGCAAGGCTAAATTTCAATTTCAAGACGTTAGGGAAGTACAGTGCCAAAGATCCGGGTGGTTTGACCCGCGCAAGCGAACAATCAAGGACTCGGATCACTTCAAAAAGGGGTTTTCTTAACCAAATCACATCGGTACGTATTTCCTAACACATTCCTCTTGAATCCGACGCAGTCCAATATTTCTATCTTCTGCAGGATTCTTCGCACAAGCTTGCCACCAATTGCACAGAGAACTAACCGTATTTTTTGCAGCGCTTAAATTTAAATGAAAAAGAATTGCTTAAATTTCTTGATGTCTTGAATTCTTGTATTGATTGCGCATTTGCATCTTAATACGGATTTAAGGGCAAAAAGACCAAACAAGATACGGTAAAGGATTTCATCACCTTTTCTCCATAGCCCACAAATCACAAAATTGCATTCTTGCATACCCACGGTAATTTAAAATCAACTAGAACTTTGACTTTAAGGACTTCACGCTCATTAGGAGAAGTTAACTGTGTTTAGAACACCGCTTAATGGTATATCGTTCACGGGGTGTCTAGGCAAGTGTTCAAGAGAAAGGGTTATCTAATTAAAGAACTTCGTGAAAGCGTTGGAAAACCTCCCCTTCTCTCTTGCACTTACCTGGCTTCGTGATCCGTATATCTTGAGCCCGTTTCTCGACACAGTTTTATTTCAACAATCAGGTTCTTGAGCAGGTCTAGTTGACTAGCATACCATAGACTGCTAGGGGTGTGACATTCTTTATTTTTGTGACATTTGTGAATTCTTGTTGATATGGGTGATACACGATTCAATTCAATTTTTCACGATTCTTATTCTTTTGTTTATACTCAGTCCCAATTCGCTTGTTCAAAATGCCACGATTCTTCCCACACTCATGAAAACTGTCCTTTTCTAGGGGGTGACCAACCGTCCCAGATTTTTTATAATGGTCACGCACCTAACACTCTTGAACCCAGTCCCACTTCAATTATAGATCTAATGATTGAAGATTTAGAGAAAGAGATAGACAGGGTAACTGCTTTAACATCACCACCGTCACAACCCTCCCTTCCTGAAACAACTGACCCATCCTTAGGGAATGATGCTGAGATGGATGCTAGGTTGACCGCTTTAGAGAAAGGTATTGAAGTGATGATTGTGGTTGAGAATCAAACAGCTGCTACGCTAGCCCTGTGTATACAGCAGTCTGAGCAATTGTTTTACGCTCAAGCTCAATCTTTGGCTAGAATTGAAGAGCATGTAGCTGTAGTGATTCTAAAGAGTGAACACGGTCCATTAGAACCACATAGTGTCAATATCTGTCATCTAGGAAGTCAATCAAGTGAGATAAACGATCATTGAATTTTGATGATTTCATAGATGACGATGCAAATGAATTGACTAAGTGTTATCAGGACACACAGGAAAATCCTCTAAGTCAGTCCACCATTAACATTCAAGCACCCACTGAACCTCCTGTCACTTGTGATTTTGAGGTCGATTTAACTGAAATAATACTTGATGAGGAAAATCTGAAACCGACTGATTTTTTTACTCCAATTTTAAAGGAGGGAGCTTGTGCATTTGACGGGTATGGTTGGGATAGATTGTTAGAAGAGATCAATGATCAGGAACCCACAGTTTTTGTATCACCTAGTGATATTGTTTCGGAAGAAACGTTAGGATGGGAACCTACTTTTTTAGATGACATGAACCTGCCCAATTGTGAATGTTATGAGGGAGACTTCGTATGGGGAATTGTGAGTTGTAGCAATAAGAATATAATTGTGGAAGATTATAGTGAGGAAGACAGCAATGAAAAATATTCCTTCATATCAAGTTTTGAGGAAATTTTTGCGGATGAACTTGATATATTCTTGGTGAGTTTGAGTCAGGATCCATTTGGGAACATCCTAAAAACCTTTCTTTTGCCGAACTTTTTGCGGATGAACTCCAGTTTTTACACGAACTTGACTTTGGAACTCAACACGTGCTTTTTGAACATTCAATTCATCCAGGAAACAATTCTTTGATCTCTTCAAAACTTCATCTTCATCTTCAGCGTCTTATGATCTCTACTTTTACACGCTCATGCCCTTCACTAACATCTAACATATACCTTTTCTTTTTCTTTTTCTTTTTCTTTTGAATATACATATTCTTTTGCCAGCCATTGCACTATATAGACAAAATCTTTAAATGGCTGGTATTAATTTCTGGACTAACTCAATCTTTTAACATGTAGATTGTTGGGATTCCTTAGCACCTTACTGGGTTTTCACAGCAACTACAATGCCAAATTTAAAAATTTTAAGGTGCTAATCAATCCTAAGCTAGGATCAAGCGAGAGAAAATAGACAAAACCAAACATGTAATCAACCATTACAAGTAGTGAACAAGGAATACAACCTTTGTAGACCGATCCTTCACTTCTAAAGCTCCGTGTAGAAGTCCCTTCGCTGCGATCGCTGCAAGTAGTAATCTCCCGAACTCTAGTATGGGTTCCCTTGGAGAAATGAATAAGCTTGCTCGAAGTCTTCGAGGCCGAAGATGATCTACGTCGAGGAGACTCATACCCAAGCTACCTCTTCACTTGGTCAAGAACTTTGTGAAGAGAACACCCTTTACTACCTAAGCAAGTGTGTAGGATGATGAAGTAGGAAGTGGGCTCACTTAGATTTTATTTTCTCACTCATTTTCACCATTTATCAAAAACCTAGAAAGCTTTTTAGTTGAGATGAAGAAGAAGAAGAATGAACTCAAGAATAAATCAAGTGGTGAATGAGGCAACCATGGGTGAGTTAATATCATATATTAAACCCTTATAGAGACTTAACCATGTGTTAGGATAATGGTTAGGTTAGTAAATATCTTAAGCAAGACAAATTAGTGGACTTAGTCAATGGATTCTACAAGTTTCTCCAAGCTTCATCCATAAACTAATTTCCAACTAATTTGATTAACTTAAAATAAATAAAACCCTCCATTATCATATAACATGGTGTGAGTCTCATACACCCATGTTGCATGTGGCATCAAGCATGACACAAACTATATACACAAGTATATATCACATATATACTTAATACATTATCAAGTGAGAAAAACAATCTTAAGTGATCCGATACTAGTTAATGTAAAGTAATATATCAAATATATAATTATACATTAAATCATTAAATCAACACTTGATTTAATGATCCGGTCATATCACATATAACCGACTAATATCATGTGTATCAATTTATCGAATCAACACTTGATTCGATAACCCGGCTATATCGTATATAACCGACCGATGATACAAATCGCGAGAATAGAATACAGTATCACATACTCGTATTAATCTCAGTCCCGCACATATCTCATATGTGCTTCTACTCCGTTTCGCCTGAGCCAGGAAACCTCTGTGTAGGACTCTAAAGACTCGTCAATACGCCGGCAGTTGGTGATGATCATATCAAACACCCACAGGCCGTAAGAGGCGTGCTGAACGTAACGGCCACCTGGGTATTGAGCGATCAGAAGATCAACAAGCAAGCCTTCTCAAACTCCTGTGAATCCAATCAATAACACTTATCGCACAGTCCGGTCTGTTCGACTGATATGTCGCATATCTCGCCTAGGGTGGTAAACGTCAAACCCCAATAGCTTGATAAGTCATGCCGATGTAAAGTCCATAACGGTCGAGAAACTACTGATAACACTTACCAGTAAATCTCAGCAACCCTGGCCAGGGATTTCCAGTTATGGCCAATCGAGCATAGCGCAATATCAACCCCCAATACCGGGAGAGACGAATCCCCTCCTATCTCCTATTGACTCCATGTGACTCGGGACTGTACCCAAAAACCACCTGTTTGCATGACTCAGTAGAGCCGTGGTAGGGTTGAAATCAAAGCACAGTGCGAGACACGCAAGACTCTATGACGATCTCGGGTCAACAGACTAACTTGTACCAGTGTCACCAGAGAACTGCTATCTGACGTGAGGTATAATACCATCTAGGAGTTCTCGGCGAGTCCGTTCAGTGTACCCAGTCTCCACTGAGCACCCGTATACCATCTCTGATGTCAAACACCAATGGATATGGGATCATCCATCGCCCATCACATGGGTTGAGAAGATATACGCTAGTCTACTCTGGAATATCGATGCCCCATCTCGATATTCCCACGACTAGGAACATTGAAGGATGAACTCATGGACTACCCATGCCCCACTAGTATGATCTGCATCATAATCCTGGAAGTCAAGTACACATCCTAAGGGCTTTATCAACATGTAACAGAGAGACAGTAAGTGTACATGTTAAGATAAAGAGCAACCAGATAGCGTACTATCATGTCGAGCAAGAAAGTCCTCCCTATATATGTCCAAGCATCCACTATAATATACATTTCATATACAATAATGGCATCTAAGGCATACATACAACTAACATAAATGTTGTAATTAGTCTTAGGTTTTTTCTTTTTCTTTGAATAAAATTCCCACCCTGATATCTAAGTCTAGCTAACGGAGACGGGGGCAACGATGAGGACATCGTAAAACTCAAGTTTGGGGGTGAGCATTGCATATGCTGCATCATGTGTATATTATGCATTGCATACATATTAAAAACCCATAAAAATTGAAAAACATTTCCCTAAAAATATAAAAACTTTGTCATGTTAGCTAGTGGGGAAACTTTGATTCGAAGTCTGACGGTTCGGTTGATAAGTTAGAAATAACTAAATTCTTTTTGTGAGACTGACGACCCAAAAAATAACCCTCCTTTGTGTTTAACCATAGCTGATATACGTCTTTTATAACACTTTACATGTGTCGTATGTTTTTGAGAATTTGATGAAAGTCTGACATGTCTGTAAACTTTTAAAATTGATAAACATTTTTAGGATCAAATAGGTTTGTTCTGAGTTAAGTAACATCAAGAATAGTTCATAAAGTAAGATGAATATGAAGGATATTATTGAGGTTTTAACAGAAACTATAAGTCCGAAAAATAACCCATCTAAAACCTTGTTGGAGTAATTACACACCTTATCCACTTGTTACGTCTTAGGATTTAAAAGAAATACTGGTTATATTTCCGTTTTCACTGAGTTCAGAATATTTAAATAAAACGAGTCGTTTGTTTTGTGGCCTTGGTAACTTGGGTAATTAAGTCCTTGGGGTGTCTCCACAGCTAATGCCCTAAAACCATCTGGTTTGGGAGTCATTGACCCAAAGCTCGGTAAGTTTCCAAGCGCCAAATAAAACAAGCTAAGCAAGTGTTCTCTCCAAGTTAAAAGTCATCATGGTTCTTTGTGGGAGAATAATCTTGGCGGAGACGAGTTTTCTATTAAAAAAGTTTTTTCGCGGAGATATGAAGGTATATTTAGTAAGACGTTTTGCACGATAACGAAGGGTGTGTATGAACAACAAACAGGTGAAGGGTAGGAGTGAAAAATAAGACTTAGGTTCTCTGTTAAAAATGATATATATTCTGACTTGAAACCTAACTGGAGAATAAAACTTGAGAAAATCTTAACTCCTTTAAAACTCGTGTGATCCTTCAGAAATTTATCATGGTCTATAATTATGACATGATGACCCTAATCAAAGTTCTTAAAAACCTTATGGACACAATCTGCACAATCACGTAAAGACGTGTATGAGCTTATGTTAAAGAAATTGAGATGAGTGAAAAATAGGGTTTAACGTTTCTAACTTGGGTAATAGAACTTATAACTTTGATCTCTAACTTAAGATTAGAATCAACAGTTTCTCCACGATGCTAACTTGACTGGATTTTGTGGGTGTAATTCGCTGAAAACCCTCAGGAGACAACACTCCTCCTACTAGGGACACCTAGAGGTTTAACGGCTTGTTGCACATGCTCAGTGCAATCAGGTTTCCAGCGAAAGCAAGGCTAGGATTTTTTGTATTGCTCGGGACGAGCAAAAGATAAGTTTGGGGGTATTTGTTCATCTCAGAAAACTGCATTTTAATACCGCTCATTCATTATCTATTTTTTTATATATCGGTACCATTAATCAGTGTCTGCTCGATAATTACAGTTTACAAGTATTCGTGATTAAATATTGGAAATAAACTCAAGATCACGGATATAGCAATTGGGAGCCGACACTGCAATCAGAACAGAGAACCGACCGATATCCAAAAAGCACTTTTGCAATAAACAAGTGTGCACACAATTTTTGGTCCAACACAATGCATGTGTGACACTAGCTCTTTGACATGGACCATATGGGGCTGCCCATGGCATACAAGATATGATGAAGTAGGCACATGGGGGAACAAGAGTTATAAATGCTAAAAGTTTTAATGTGATGCATTGCTTTATGTTCCATCGAAATGTCTGAATGCAAACTAGGCTTAAACAGATAAAACAAACAGAACCAGGATGATATTTGAGTTGACAAGAGTCCACCACATCAATACGAGCCCCTAAGCTCGAATTTTGGCCGGCCATAACACCATGAGATCCGAGCTCGCCGGCCCACCTTGCCCCGTTTGTCCCCATCTTTTCTCTGTCCCTTCCTTAAAGTCACATCACCTTATTTTTATTACTTGTTTAATCTTTTTTTGTGCCTATAAAATCCAGATCAGTGAGCAAGGGAAGGGCTCCTACCATGGACCATGTAATATATACCCATTTTCCATTTCTTTTGTTTTTGGTTTAGGCTTGAGAGTGAGTGGGCTATCACTTGGTCTCTTCTTCTTCTTCCCTCTTGAAGCTTTCTCTTGAGGGCTTCATTATGGAGGTTGAACAAGTTGCCAATATTTTGTAACTCAACTTCAAGTATTAATATATTGTTTTGTTATTGCTTTGTTTATTTGATTTTCTTTCTTTACTTGCTTTTCTTTTCTTTTAATTATGATGTGTAACTAATCTTCTTTGGTTGTGGTAATGGTAAGGAAGTGAGATGAAAGGCTTTGCCTCCTCCTCCTCTTGTTAATGTTTAATATGCTTTAATGTGGTTATAAACTTATTATTGTAACTTGGATGGGTTGATATGGTATGTTGATTCCATGGTTACTTTGTAACCTCATCACATACCATACTCTCCCTACAAACCCCATCTTGCAAGCCTAAGGTGAGAATCAATTTGGTGTTAAGTTTGCTAAGTTTGGATGTGGTATTTTGTGATTAAGTGACTTGACAAATCTATTGGTTTCATATACCATATACCATCACAAACACTTAGCACACTTAACACTGAAATCATTTGCTCTTACTCACTACTTTGTGTTTTTGATGTTGCGGTATGCTTGCTAACCCTTATATTTAGTGTTGATACCCCAAGCTTGGACATACAAACGGTAAGTGAACAAAACGGACTTCGTGTTTTACGGCGAATATCGGAATTTGATGATTTGTGCTTCGCAACCGCCTTGACAAATCATGCCTCATGCCGGGATCGACGTAAGGACGGACAACTCATGATCAAGGGAGCATCGAAGGAATCATCGCGATTCGACCTTCCGAGCCAAAACCACAACCACTTCTTTCTTAGCTTCTTTTCTTGCTTTTCTTTGTTTTCGTATTCTTTCACTTTTTGTGACAAAACCAACCAATTCGTTATTTGTTGAACCTTAAAAAACAAGACCTAATACACAATTCCCTGCGGATCGACCCGTACCTGCCGGCTTGCTACAACGCGCCGTGCACTTGCGGTTTATAAATTTTAAAACGAAAACGATCTCGCGTGCGCATTCCATTTCCTTAAAATCATGTCCGTTTCCAAAACATACGCGTTTGCGCGCGGGGGTGAATTCCCAACAAGTTTTTGGCGCCGTTGCCGGGGACTTGGTAGTATTGGGTATTGTTATTTCTGGTTCATACTAACTCATTAAATACTAACTCAATTTTTTCAAAACAAACACAAACTAACAAATTCTTTCATTTTGTTCTTTGTCTTTGCAACCTGCTAACATTCTGTGATTCAACTGAAATATCAAGTTATACCATTGGAATACTAATATGTCCCGAAAGATCCACACAAAATTCGAGCACAGACCAACTTCATTTGGCCGGCGACATTAAAGAAAAATCCGAGCTCGCCGGCCCAATGATGGTGTTTGTGATTTTTTCTTTTTGTATGGTCTCCTGTGTGTTGTCAGTGCTCTAGTGGTATTGTTTGATTTTTATCATTTTGAGTGTACAGGAATTGGGGCATATATATCGCTTTTTGACACTAAATATCGTATTTTCCAACATTTCAGGTTTTTTACGGAATTACGACCAGCGATCGTGCGGAGCGAGGCTAAATTTCAATTTCAAGACGTTAAGGAAGTACAGTGCCAAAGATCCAGGTGATTTGACCCGCGCAAGCGAACAATCAAGGACTCGGATCACTTCAAAAAGGGGTTTTCTTAACCAAATCACATCGGTACGTATTTCTTAACACATTCCTCTTGAATCCGACGCAGTCCAATATTTCTATTTTCTGCAGGATTCTTCGCACAAGCTTGCTTCCAATTGCACAGAGAACTAACCGTATTTTTTGCAGCGCTTAAATTTAAATGAAAAAGAATTGCTTAAATTGCTTGATGTCTTGAATTCTTTTATTGATTGCGCATTTGCACCTTAATACGGATTTAAGGGCAAAAAGACCAAACAAGATACGGTAAAGAATTTCATCACCTTTTCTCCGTAGCCCACAAATCACAAAATTGCATTCTTGCATACCCACGGTAATTTAAAATCAACTAGAACTTTGACTTTAAGGACTTCACGCTCATTAGGAGAAGTTAACTGTGTTTAGAACACCGCTTAACGGTATATCGTTCACGGGGTGTCTAGGCAAGTGTTCAAGAGAAAGGGTTATCTAATTAAGGAACTTCACGAAAGCGTTGGAAAACCTCCCCTTCTCTCTTGCACTTACCTGGCTTCGTGATCCGTATATCTTGAGCTCGTTTCTCGACACAGTTTTATTTCGATAATCAGGTTCTTGAGCAGGTCTAGTTGACTAGCATACCATAGACTGCTAGGGGTGTGATATTCTTTATTTTTGTGACATTTGTGAATTCTTGTTGATATGGGTGATACACGATTCAATTCAATTTTTCATGATTCTTATTATTTTGTTTATACTCAGTCCCAATTCGTTTGTTCAAAATTCCACGATTCTTCCCACAGTCATGAAAACTGTCCTTTTCTAGGTGGTGACCAACCGTCCCAAATTTTTGATAATGGTCACCCACCTAACACTCTTGAACCCAGTCCCACTTCAATTATAGACCTAATGATTGAAGATTTAGAGAAAGAGGTTGATAGGGTAACTGCTTTAGCATCACCACCGTCACAACCCTCCCTTCCTGAAACAACTGACCCATCCTTACGGAATGATGGTGAGATGGATGCTAGGTTGACGCTTTAGAAAGGTATTGAAGTGATGATTGCGGTCGAGAATCAAACAGCTGCTACGCTAGCCCTGTGTATACAGCAGCCTGAGCAATTGTTTCATTCTCAAGCTCAATCTTTGGCTAGAATTGAAGATCATGTAGCTGTAGTGATTCTAAAGAGTGAACACGGTCCATTAGAACCACATAGTGTCAATATCTGTCATCTAGGAAGTCAACCAAGTGAGATAAACGATCATTGAATTTTGATGATTTCATAGATGACGATGCAAATGATTGACTAAGTGTTATCAGGACACACAGGAAAACCCTCTAAGTCAGTCGACCACTAACCTTCAAGCACCCACTGAACCTCCTGTCACTTGTGATTTTGAGGTCGATTTAACTGAAATAATACTTGATGAGGAAAATCTTGAACCGACTGATTTTTGTACTCCAATTTTAAAGGAGGGAGCTTGTACATTTGACGGGTATGGTTGGGATAGATTGTTGAAGAGATCAATGATCAGGAACCCACAGTTTTTGTATGACCTAGTGATATTGTTTCGGAAGAAACGTTAGGATGGGAACCTACTTTTTTAGATGACATGAACCTGCCCAATTGTGAATGTTATGAGGGAGACTTCGTATGGGTAATTGTGAGTTGTAGCAATAAGAATATAATTGTGGAAGATTATAGTGAGGAAGACAGCATTGAAAAATATTCTTTCATATCAAGTTTTGAGGAAATTTTTGCGGATGAACTTGATATATTCTTGGTGAGTTTGAGTCAGGATCCATTTGGGAACATCCTAAAAACCTTTCTTTTGCCGAACTTTTTGCGGATGAACTCCAGTTTTTACACGAACTTGACTTTGGAACTCAACACGTGCTTTTTGAACATTCAATTCATCCAGGAAACAATTATTTGACCACTTCAAAACTTCATCTTCATCTTCAGCATTTTCTGATCTCTACTTTTACACGCCCATGCCCTTCACTAACATTTAACATATACCTTTTCTTTTTCTTTTGTATATACATATTCTTTTGCCAGCCATTGCACTATATAGACAAAATCTTTAAATGGCTGGTATTAATTTCTGGACTAACCCAATTTTTTAACATGTAAATATTGTAATTAGTCTTAGGTTTTTTCTTTTTGTTTGAATAAAATTCTCACCCTGATGTCTAAGCCTAGCTATCGGAGACGGGGGCAACGATGAGGACATTGTAAAACTCAGGTTTGGGGGTGAGCATTGCATATGCTGCATCATGTGTATATTCTGCATTGCATACATATTAAAAAAACCCATAAAAATTGACAAAAAATTCCCTAAAAATATGAAAACTTTATCATGTTAGCTAGTGGGGGAACTTAGATTCGAAGTCTGACGGTTCGGTTGATAAGTTAGAAATAACTAAATCCTTTTTGTGAGACCGACGACCCGAAAAATAACCCTCCTTTGTGTTTAACCATAGTTGATATACATCTTTTATAACACTTTACACGTGTCGTATGTTTTTGAGAATTTCATGAAAGTCTGACATGTGTGTAAACTTGTAAAATTGATAAACATCTTTAGGATCAAACAGGTTTGTTATGAGTTAAGTTGTCACGCCCCGCTTCCCAGAGTGCGCTAAGATCGGCACGTGACAGAGTCAACCATGCTACCTGTGATTAGGAAATATCCCTCCACGGTCACATTAAGGCTGTCTATAAGATATCAAGAACAGTAAAATATAGTAAACTATCTAGTACATGTCCAAAAGCCAGAATAAACGAGTCAAGAAATAATATGCGGAAGCAATAGATCCAAAGAACAATAACATCTGGAAAGTACGTCCCAAAATACGGGCTCACATTAGGAATGAAAAATGCTGAAAGAAAACTAAACTAAAAATACTAACAGGTCCTCACTGCTCGGCCTGTCAGCAGAAATACTCCTGATCAGCCTGCGGCAAAGGTAGAGGATCTGGGCCATGCAAAACCCAGACGTCAGTGCGTCATAATATCAACAATAATATAATTAGGGGTAACAAGATATGCCAGCATGAATTATAAACAGTAATACAAGTATAACAGTAACACAAATAAGGAATAGTTAGTGCAACAGTCTATGTGACGTGCAGTGATAATCTAAACTGTGCTACTGGGTTATCTATTCTAAAGTCTTCAAAATCAATTAATGTAATCCTCATCGTAACCCATCGGTGATTATTCTGTAACGCCCGGAAAAACGGCAAACAATGTATTCCGTAACGCCCGGAAAAACGGCAAACAATGTATTCCGTAACGCCCGGAAAAATGGCAAACAATATATTCCGTAACGCCCGGAAAAATAGCAAACAATATAGAATGGCCCTTTGAGGTACGTTCGGTTACATTCTTGATTTTCCCATACCCCCAAGTTATGTGTTCAAGTCAGGTATTGATAAGTCTGGAGCTAATGCCAACATAGGATCAAGCAGATACAGGTTTGTCTATACAGACAACAGGATATGTCCATCGGGACAACATGTCAGGATTGTCGGCATTAGGAACAGGATCAAGTAACTTGTCAAGTAGTGGTGTATCAGGTCATATCAGGTAGTGTACATGTATTAAGTCATGTCAAGTAGTGGTATATCAGGTAAGGTCAAGTAATGCACAGGTATCAAGCGTGTGCTCATAATCAAACTGTAGCAAGTATTGAATCAGGGTAAAAGTACGGATGTACAATAAAAGCATGGATGCACAAATATCGATCAGGGGTTACATCATGACTATATAGGATGCACATTATCAAGCATGAGGTACTAATGTAACAACAATATGAGTTAATGTAATATGGCGTGCAACTAGGTATGCAGGATTAATGGTATGTATACACAAATAAACATGGATGCTCAAATAACTATCAGGGTCTACAACTACAGTTCCATGGCTATGTAGGATGTATATTATCATGCATGGGGTGTTAGTATAACAGTAATATGGAATAATGTGACATGGCATGCAACTAGATATATAATTAATGGTATGGATGCACAAATATCGATTGGGGTTACATTTACAGTTCCAAAACTATGCAGGATGCACATTACTAAACATGGGAAGTTAATATAACGATAATATGCAATAATGTGATCTGTAGGTACAGCTACGCATATAATAGATATATGGATGCATACGGGTATCCTAAAATGGTAAAACTTTAATATGGATGCATAATATAATAAACAAGTAACATTTTACTCATATGGATGTATAATAGGGTACATAGCATGTAGCAAGATGAACTTGCATGCGACTAGATATGTAATACATGATACGGATGTGAACGGTTATCCAAAAGCCGTAAAACAGTAAAAATGGTAATGTGGAATGCATAACTAAACAATATGTAATGTTATTATTCACATGGATGCAAGGTATAGTAGTATAGCATGTAGCAAGATAAACTTGCCTCGATTGGATCACGCGACGGATGCGTACGGCACGTCCGACGTCGGTAAATCGTCGCAACGCACACACGACACGCGGGACGGGTCCAGGCACGGAAAGAAGGTAACCATGCAGGTAGGGGACATCCACAGGATTTCTTGGATCGACGGTGGAGTCACGGCTCCGGCGGTGACCGGAAAACAAGAATCCAAGGAAGTAAAGAGAAGAAGAAAAAATGAAGAAGAAGAAGAAAGGGGAGAAGAAGAGAAATGGGGTGTGCGACTTGGCTCTGGGTTCTGGGACAGAGGAGAAGACGGCGGCTTGAGGACGATGATGGGTGGCCGTCGGCGAGGCCTAACAGCGACAAGAGGGCAGAGGGATTCTAGGGTTCGACGATGAAGACGAGAGTGATGGGTGCTCGGCTTGATAGGTTTTTGGTCGATGTTGGGTGCTTGGGGAGGTGAAGGTGACGGGTTAGCTCTAGCGATGGTGCAGGGACGACAAGATGAGGTAGCTGCCGGTGAATTATAGGGTTTGAGGTCGGGGTGATGAGGTTGTAAATATGGTTCGGTGTTGGTTGTGGTGATGGGTGTGTTAGTGTTTATGCCCTAGAAGGCCATTACTGTATCATACTAGTTTGTATATTACTTAATGGAAGCTTGGGATATTCACATGTATATAACAGTCTTGCTAAAAATGGTAGTATGCTACTTGGTTTTTCTATCTTAATATGTGAGTGTACGTATTGATAGAGCTCTTAGGATCTTGCTTGTCTACCAGCGTTGTGATGGCAGTCACACTAGTGGGGGCTGGGCAGTCTACAAGCACATCCTTATTCTGGTCCCTGGTCGTTGGATTATCGAGACAGAGCATCGATACTCCGGAGTAGACTGGTGTGTACGCTTCTCATCCCAGTTGGGGAGATGGTCTGTCCCACAGCCGTCAGTACGTCGTACTGGAGATAGTATACAGGTGCTCGTTAGGTTACGGGTACACCGGACAGGACTCACAGGGAACTGTTGGTTGGTTTTATACCAGTCGTCAGTGAACAGTTCCCAGGTGACATGAGTACAGCATAGTCCGCAGACTTGACACTGCTACTTCGCCTCGAGTGTGTCCCACTGTTCTTAGATTGCTACCCTACCACGGCTCAAAGGAGTCGTGCAAACAGGTAGCAGTTGGGTGCAGTCCCGAGCACTTGGAGGCAGTGGCGGTTAGACAGGATTCGTCCCTCCCGATATTGGGAGTAGATATCGCGCTGTGTCAGAGAGCCATTACGCAAAGTCCCCGGCCAGGGCAAGCGAGATTTGCTGGTAGGTTCCAGTAGTTTCTCAGGGTGTAATGGGCTTCCCTCCGACACGACTTATACCGCTATTAGGGGACTGACGCTTGCCGCCCCCTAGGCCCGATATGCGATAGTCTTGGATGAACGGACCGGACTGTATGGAGATTGTCACATCAGACTCAGTAGGAGTTCGGATGGGTTTCCTCATCGGCCTTCTTATCAACAACTACCTGGGGACCGTTACGTACAGCTAGTGCCACTTGCGGTCTGTGGTTAAACCCACTGCCAGCATAGTAGTCGAGTCTCTAGAGTCCCACACAGAGAGTTTCCTATTCCAGGCGAAACGATATAGAGGTCGTATGGTTTTACGACAAGGGTTCGGACGCATACGTGCGTTTACGCGCGTACGACTTTCGGACAGTTTTTACCAGTCGGCTTTGGTTTAAGCCAGTTACTGGTATCCGGTTATTGGATTTTTACAGTCTAAAGTTTTTCCGTATTTTTGCGGATTGGAGGGGTGTTCTCGTAATTATGCGAGAAGCTTCTAGAAGTGATGACTAAGGAGGTTTAGATGGCATATACTTTGGATAAGATTTGTGAGTCATGAGAGTGATTCATCATTGTCATTATTGCACCATAAATGGTTAATGACTCATGCTTAATGAATCACCACTTAACATTTATGAAGCATGCTTATTCATCACATTTATTCATTTATTTTTTAATGAGAATGCTTCATAATATGTTATGATACTCACAATCTTATCTCATTATTATTCTCACATTCTCTCTCCTCAAGCTCTCATCTTCAAAAGACTAATCCTTACACCTCATGAGTTGAGATCAAAGGATTAGAAAGACTAATCAATCCATAACCATCACTCTATTTCATTCTATCTTCTTTGATTAGCAATCCAAGAAGATTAGTTACCTCAAGTTAGAGGTTTAGTTTGGAGTTTTGCTCTCGGGTGGATCGTCTACTACCTAGAGAAGGCCGAGGAGAACAAGGAGATCGTAAAGATGAAGGACTGGTTTCATTAGGTATAATCCCTAAACACAATAGTTAAGAAACACTTTGTGTTTGGTTATTTATAGTTTAGCTTCGATTCAAGCGGTTAGTCGATGTTCGTTCACTAAACAAGTTCGTTTTTGAAAATTCCGCCTCCCCACAAGTATTGGGGTGTACTACATCGACTTACAGTGGTATCAGAGCCTCGCTAAACAATAAATACCTTGATTGCAAATTTGTACGAATTTCGAACGGAAAAACGAAGCCGGAAAACCCTAAAACTGTTAAGTTTCTGTCGAATTTTAAATGAAGTCCAAAAATTTTTCAGGGATGTTCAGAAAGCTTGAAATGACACCAGTAGAACACACAAAAAATTTGGTCCCCTGAATCGCCTACAGCGCCGCGGATCCGCGGCAGATAGCACCTATCCGCCGCGCTTCCGCCGCCGATTAGACGATCCAGGGACTCATTTTTCTGGTGATTGTTCTCTGTAATATTTGGGATTTTCTGGTATATTTTAATTTTGCTCAGGTTTCAGTTTAACAGAGCAGTTTTTGGAGCAATATTAAAGATGTTTAATCGATCGAAATTGTACAGTATTTGCATATTGGATTATATCTGTGATTGATAAATGTGTTCGTAAACCTCCCCTAACTGCTAGTATGTCGGTTGGCAGGGGGTTGCACATTTCTGTAATGGTTATATCTGTTTGTGCATATAAACTGTATTGGACTGTTGTGGTGTATAGCCGGGGTTTTGCAATGGGTTATTATTTAATTCATTTGTTGTAAATGTAATTTGTTGTAATATTATTTTGCGGGGCACATCCAGGTTGCGGTTGTAGCCACCGTTGTATTATTTCATTTTACTGTTTTTGCTCCTAGGACTGACCCAAGGTGGGGTACACAAACTGCCGGGCGGATAGTTTGCCGTACCCGTAGGGGTCGAGGGTGGGGTAACGGCTATTCATCACAACTGTGTAATCTGTCTTTTCTTGCAGGCTCAAAAGAAATACAGATTGCTTGCAAATCCAATAAAGTTTATCTGTGTTCTGGAATGTATATCATTGCGTCAGACGAATGTAAAATATCTATATATATTGTAGCTATTTAGACGTCACTTATGTTTTGCACCCGCGCTAGCCCAGCCCCCGCTCTGTCGTTTGTTAAGTAACCTAACGGGTAATGACGGGACCCCGTGGCGAATGCGGATGGCATAAGAGGACGTTGTATTTTCGTTGTTTTCTGCAATGATAGGTTAATGATGGGACGCATTATCTATAATGCAAAGAAAATAAACCAAGTTTAAATCGTTGGAACAATTTAAAAAGAAACCACTCGGTTATTTTTAAAACAGATATTTTTAAATGCGGAGATTTAACCACTCCTTTTAAAAGCTATCAGGTTCCTTCGGTTATATCAAGTTCACTACGTTCACGGTTTCGCCAAAACCAGTCGTAGCCCTCCGTCATTTCTTATGAATGGTCAGTAGTATTCAAGCTATGTTTGTTTGGCCCTTAGTCAAGACATAGTGATTGGTAGCTGCTGGGGTATTCATTTGTTGCATAGATAGATGAGTTGGTTTGGGACAGTCGTATTACTTTGTTTAGCCCTTAGTCAAGAGTATACGGATGGGTTCAAATCAACAGGATAATGATGGGCAGAACTTGACATGTGACTTATGATTTGTTGGCCCTTAGTCAAGATCATAAGAGCATGGGGCAAAAATCTATATCGGGAATTTCTAAAGAAACTGAAATTTGCAAAGAGATGCATACCATTTTGAGTTTGATGAATGTTGGTAGCATTCCTACAGCATTATCAGACGATGATATTTGGATCCCGATCCTACTGTGAGTATATGCTACTTATCTGGATATTCGTCACTTAACGATCAATGCTATAAACCTAGTAGGTGTCCAGAAAAGTGTCAGCGGGGTTACGCCCCCAGAGAAAAGAGGTTATTTAATTAAGGAACTTCGCGAAAGCGTTGGAAAACCTCCCTCGAAGTATCGACACCAGCCTGGCTGAACGGTTAAGCAAGTATTGTACGGTGAGAATAGTCCTGGCTAATTCTTCTTTTATGGTTTGAGGAAGGATTCGAGAAACAGTGGGAGCCATCCAGTTTAGATAAACTAAAAACCACTCTAAACTTGCAAGAGCATCATGCTAAAGAGTTTTCTTCTCTCTCTCCTAATTGCAGCGACCCTGAAAATGACTGGACTTAAGTTACTTTTAGAGAAAAATATACTGACAGGGCCAAACTATAAAGATTGGCTGCGGAATGTCAAAATGGCTTTGACCTATGACAAACTGGGGTACGTCCTCACCGCTACGGCACCTGCTGTCCCTGGTCCCAAATCCAGTAATGCGGATAAGGAAATCCGCAAAACCTGGGATTTAGATTGCGCGAGAGCCAAGTGCATCGTGCTTGCCTCGATGAACAATGAACATCAGAGGAGGCACGAGGATATGACCCTAGATGGCATATTTCTCCATACAAAGGAACTTTATGGGGAGCAATCTCGTATAGCAAGATACGAGACCTCTAAGAACTTGTTTCGAGCGAGGTTGGCTGTCGGGTCATCAGTAGGAGAACATGTCCTAAAGATGATCGGCTATATTGAAGAGCTCGCAGACCTTGGGACGACTTTGGATAATGAGCTCTATACAGACCTTATTCTCCAGTGCCTTCCTCCCACCTACGCCCAGTTTATCCTCAACTTCAACCTTCAAGGAAAAGAAGTTGAACTTGCGGAACTCCTGAACATGTTAAGGAGTGCAGAGGGCACCTTGCAGAAGGCAAGGGAAACACCCGCTATGTTTGTTGGCGGTACATCTTCTTCCGGGTCCAAGGCTAGGGCCAAAGGAAGGAAGAAGAAGGCCGCACCCAAACCTAGAGGAGGTGTTAGTAAGGTGAGAGGGAAGGGAAAGAAAAAGATTGCAGTACTGATAGTTGGCCAGGATGAGTGCTTCCATTGTCACAGGAAAGGGCACTGGAAGAAGGATTGCAAGGCGTGGAACGCCAAGAACCAGGAACCGAAGCAAGCTGTGGCTTCGACTTCAGGTGTGTTTGTAATTGAGAATTGTCTGTCGATCAACTCTACTTCCTGGGTATTGGATACCGGATCAGGATCTCATATTTGCAATTCATTGCAGGCACTGAGAAACCGTAGAGTGCTGAAGGAAGGTGATATGACCCTAAAGGTTGCTAACGGAGCTAGCGTGGGAGCTGCGTCCGTCGGGGACTATCACCTAGGATTGACGAGTGGACACATTTTGGTTTTACATAACTGTTATTTTCTACCAAGCTTAACGTGTAATATCATATCAGTTTCCTTGTTATCAAATAAAGGTTATGATTTCACGTTTGTAAGAGATGTTGTTAACATCCACCTTAATCATGGTTTGATTGGGTCCGGTACACTAAATAACGGCATATATGTTTTAAACTAACTCTAAATTTTCAATGTCCAGAACACACTAAAAAGAAAGACTCCAGATTTAAATAAAGCTTTCTTATGGCATTGTAGACTGGGTCACATCAATGAGAGAAGGTTGACTAAGTTGCATAGAGAAGGATATTTGGACTCGTTCGAATATCAATCTTATAACACTTGTCAATCTTGTCTCAAAGGAAAGATGACAAAGACTCCATTCACTGGACAAGGAGTAAGAGCGAGCGAGCTCTTAGGACTCATACACAGCGATGTATGTGGTCCAATGTCTACACATGCGAGAGGTGGTTATTCCTACTTCATTACTTTTACAGATGATTTCTCTAGGTATGGATATGTTTTCTTAATGAATCATAAATCAGAGGCCTTTGAGAAATTCCTGGAATACAAGAGTGAAGCGGAAAACCAAACAGGCAAAAGTATTATGACACTGAGATCTGATCGAAGTGGAGAATACTTAAGTGCCGAGTTCCTAGGTTACCTAAAAGAGAAAGGAATTCTCTCTCAGCTTACTCCTCCATACACTCCACAGCACAACGGTGTATCGGAGAGACGGAATCGAACCCTATTGGATATGGTACGATCCATGATGAGTAATGCTGAGTTACCACGATCTTTCTGGGGTTATGCGCTAGAATCAGCGGCATATCTTTTGAACCAGGTTCCAACCAAGACTGTGCCTACCACACCATATCAGATGTGGAGTGGGAAGAAACCCTGTCTAAAACATTTTAGGACATGGGGGTGTCCAGCTTTTGTAAAAAAGCAGCATGTGGACAAGCTCGAGGCACGTTCAGTACAGTGTAAGCTTGTGGGATATCCAAAGAACTCCAAGGGATATTATTTCTATTACGCAGAGGAACAAAAGGTTTTTGTTTCTCGTCATGCCCACTTCTTAGAAACTGAATTTTTAGAAAATCAGAAGAGTGGGAGCGCAGTAGAACTGGAAGAAATTCCAGAACCACAAGCTGCTACTGAAAGTTTGGTAGAACCAGAGGTTCAAGAAGAACAGAACATTCCCGCACCCCTCCGCAGGAGTAGTAGGCCGTCTCATCCGCCTGAGAGATACTACGGTTTTCTCATAGATGGGGATAGAGAGGATTGCATCATAGAAGATGATGAACCTACTAGCTTCCAGCAGGCCATCCAGAGCGGCGACTCGGTACGATGGCTAGATGCAATACGAAGCGAAATGGAGTACATGTACACCAACAAAGTATGGACTTTGGACTTTGCTCCAGGTGGGGTAAAACCCATAGGATGCAAATGGATCTTCAAGAAAAAGATTGGTGTAGATGGGCAGGTGGAAACCTATAAAGCTAGACTTGTTGCAAAGGGTTTTCGTCAAAGACCTGGTTTGGACTATGACGAAACTTTTTCTCCAGTGGCTATGCTCAAATCCATTCGTATCCTTCTTGCGATTGCTGCCTTCCATGATTATGAAATCTGGCAGATGGACGTAAAGACGGCTTTTCTGAATAGAAATTTAGAAGAGAGCGTCTATATGGATCAGCCAAAAGGTTTCAATCAGAGTGGGAGCAGCGGGAAAGTATGCAAGCTGCTTAAGTCCATTTATGGACTAAAGCAGGCATTGCGGAGTTGGAACATCTGTTTTGATGAGACAGTCAAAGAATATGACTTTATCAAAAATCCAGATGAGCCGTGCATATATAGTAAAGTTGTAGCCAGAAGTGTCGTATTCCTCGTCTTGTACGTGGATGACATTCTATTGATAGGAAATGACATTCCTATGCTACAATCTGTCAAAGGATTCTTGTCACACAGGTTCTCCATGAAAGACCTGGGTGATGCCTCTTACATTCTGGGGATCCGGATCTATCGTGATAGATCCAAGAGGATGTTGGGACTTTCGCAGTCCAGGTATATCGACACTGTACTGAAAAGATTCAGTATGGAAGATTCTAAGCGCGGTAATCTACCGGCTTGTCACGGAATCACCCTCTCCAAAGAGATGTCTCCCAAGACTGATTTAGAAAGGGAACGCATGTCTATTATACCCTACGCTTTTGCGGTAGGATCTATAATGTATGCGATGTTGTGTACCAGACCAGATGTAGCTTACGCACTAAGCGTGGTGAGCCGGTATCAGTCAGACCCAGGGGAGAAACACTGGATAGCAGTAAAGAACATTCTCAAGTACCTGAGGAGAACTAAGGAGATGTTCTTGGTTTATGGCAGAAAAGACCTCAGGTTGGAGGCCTTTGCTGATTCCGGCTTCCAGAGTGATAAGGACGATTCCAAGTCCATGTCGGGTTATGTCTTTACCCTCAACGGAGGGGCGGTGTGCTGGAAGAGCTCCAAGCAGGACACCGTTGCTGACTCGACGATGGAAGCGGAGTATATAGCTGCTTGCGATGCCGCAAAAGAAGCAGTCTGGATGAAGAAGTTCCTAACAGAACTTCAGGTGGTTCCTACCATAGTTGATCCAATACCTCTGTATTGCGACAACAACGGAGCTATAGCTTTAGCGAAGGAACCAAGGTCCCATCAGAAGTCCAGACACATCTTGAGGCGGTATCACCTGATCAGGGAGATCATTGATCGTCAGGAGATCGAGGTTCGGAGAGTTGCTTCAGAAGAGAACATTGCTGATCCATTCACGAAGGCCCTTCCCCAGATTCAGTTCGAGAGGCTACTCGAGATCATTGGTCTTCGATATGCCAGTACATGGCCCTAGTGCAAGTGGGAGATTGTTAGTGTTTATGCCCTAGAAGGCCATTACTGTATCATACTAGTTTGTATATTACTTAATGGAAGCTTGGGATATTCACATGTATATAACAGTCTTGCTAAAAATGGTAGTATGCTACTTGGTTTTTCTATCTTAATATGTGAGTGTACGTATTGATAGAGCTCTTAGGATCTTTCTTGTCTACCAGCGTTGTGATGGCAGTCACACTAGTGGGGGCTGGGCAGTCTACAAGCACATCCTTATTCTGGTCCCTGGTCGTTGGATTATCGAGACAGAGCATCGATACTCCGGAGTAGACTGGTGTGTACGCTTCTCATCCCAGTTGGGGAGATGGTCTGTCCCACAGCCGTCAGTACGTCGTACTGGAGATAGTATACAGGTGCTCGTTAGGTTACGGGTACACCGGACAGGACTCACAGGGAACTGTTGGTTGGTTTTATACCATTCGTCAGTGAACAGTTCCCAGGTGACATGAGTACAGCATAGTCCGCAGACTTGACACTGCTACTTCGCCTCGAGTGTGTCCCACTGTTCTTAGATTGCTACCCTACCACGGCTCAAAGGAGTCATGCAAACAGGTAGCAGTTGGGTGCAGTCCCGAGCACTTGGAGGCAGGTATTGGGAGTAGATATCGCGCTGTGTCAGAGAGCCATTATGCAAAGTCCCTGGCCAGGGCAAGCGAGATTTGCTGGTAGGTTCCAGTAGTTTCTCAGGGTGTAATGGGCTTCCCTCCGACACGACTTATACCGCTATTAGGGGACTGACGCTTGCCGCCCCCCTAGGCCCGATATGCGATAGTCTTGGACGAACGGACCGGACTGTATGGAGATTGTCACATCAGACTCAGTAGGAGTTCGGATGGGTTTCCTCATCGGCCTTCTTATCGACAACTACCTGGGGACCGTTACGTACAGCTAGTGCCTCTTGCGGTCTGTGGTTAAACCCACTGCCAGCGTAGTAGTCGAGTCTCTAGAGTCCCACACAGAGAGTTTCCTATTCCAGGCGAAACGATATAGAGATCGTATGGTTTTACGACAAGGGTTCGGACGCATACGTGCGTTTACGCGCGTACGACTTTCGTACAGTTTTTACCAGTCGGCTTTGGTTTAAGTCAGTTACTGGTATCCGGTTATTGGATTTTTACAGTCTAAAGTTTTTCCGTATTTTTGCGGATTGGAGGGGCGTTCTCGTAATTATGCGAGAAGCTTCTAGAAGTGATGACTAAGGAGGTTTAGATGGCATATACTTTGGATAAGATTTGTGAGTCATGAGAGTGATTCATCATTGTCATTATTGCACCATAAATGATTAATGACTCATGCTTAATGAATCACCACTTAACATTTATGAAGCATGCTTATTCATCACATTTATTCATTTATTCTTTAATGAGAATGCTTCATAATATGTTATGATACTCACAATCTTATCTCATTATTATTCTCACATTCTCTCTCCTCAAGCTCTCATCTTCAAAAGACTAATCCTTACACCTCATGAGTTGAGATCAAAGGATTAGAAAGACTAATCAATCCATAACCATCACTCTATTTCATTCTATCTTCTTTGATTAGCAATCCAAGAAGATTAGTTACCTCAAGTTAGAGGTTTAGTTTGGAGTTTTGCTCTCGGGTGGATCGTCTACTACCTAGAGAAGGCTGAGGAGAACAAGGAGATCGTAAAGACGAAGGACTGGTTTCATTAGGTATAATCCCTAAACACAATAGTTAAGAAACACTTTGTGTTTGGTTATTTATAGTTTAGCTTCGATTCAAGCGGTTAGTCGATGTTCGTTCACTAAACAAGTTCGTTTTTGAAAATTCCGCCTCCCCACAAGTATTGGGGTGTACTACATCGACTTACAGGGTGTCAGGGAAAGATAGGAAGAGAGGGAAGGAGGACGAGGAGGTGAGGTAAGCGATGAGGGTGGAGGCCATCGGAGACGTGAGGTGAGGGGCTAGGGTTAGGCTTTTCTGGGTTCTCATGGCGACACGGCAGAAGTTTATAAAAAGAAGAAGAAGAGAAGAAAGAAAAAGAGAAGGGAGGTGACGCTAGAGAGAAGAAGGGAGGTTATGGGAATCGAGAAGGAACAGTTGTTGCGATAGGAGAGAGAAAGGGGGAGAGAGAGAGAGAGAAACAGCGAGAGAGAGAGAGAGATCTGGGTCTAATAGGTTAGGGTTAATAATAAAAATATAATGTAAAATATAATATACATAGGAGAGAGAGAGAGGCAGTTAATTAAAGATTTAGAAATCTTTAAAATATTTTCGTTTGTAAAAATTTAGTTGTAGGTAACATATCAGTTAAAGAATATAATATTAATAAAACTTGATATTTTGGCTAATACAAAAAATAGTCCAAAACACGCCCAGGTCGGGTGTTCATACCAGAATATTGCATTTTAATACCGCACATTCATTATCCATTTTTTGTATATATGGATACTATTAACCAGTGTCTGCTCAGTATTACAAATTACAGGTATCCGTGACAAAAAACTGGAAATACGCTTAAAATCATGGATATATCATTTGTGAGCCGATGCTGCAACCAGAACCGCAAACCGACCAGTACTTCATAAGTTTCTTTTTGCAACATTCATGTGTACACACTTTTTAAACAATTAGTACAACACATACAAGTGTGTACAACTAGCTTGTTGGTTCATGAACCTAGTAAAGAGGGCTACCCATGACATGATGACTTTGTGCAAGTTGGCATGAGTGTGATGTGCATTTAATGCAAAAAGAGTTGATGTGATTTGAAGCTACAAGTTCCCTCCAAAACCCTGAGTGCATCAAAAGCCAAAACAGAGAAAATAAACAACACCAGAGTGATACTAGAGACAACAGAAGACCACATCCCAAATACGAGCCCAGGGGCTTGGATTTTGGCCGAGCACATGCTCACCAAAACCGAGGTCGCCGGACCCCCTTCCTCCAATGTGACTCAAACTTCTGTGGGCCCCTCCTTACTTCCTTATCATCGTTTTGTTATTGTTTGTTTATTCATCTTTTGAGCCTATAAATACATAACAGAGGGCAAAGGAGAGGGATACCTTTTGTTTAGTTTTGTATCAAAACTCTTGTAATTTGTAAGCTTGCTTTCCTTTGTAATTCTTGAGCTCTTGCCGCTTTGCCTTGACCTTGCAACTTCTTCATTGAACTTGCAAGCTTAAGGTTTAGGTTCTTGACTTCAAGATTAGAGTAACTTGTTTGTGATTCAATAAAAAGTTCTCATTTTTTATTACCATGTCTTGTTCTATGTTTACATATTTGAACTTGTGAAATTCTCGCTTTACTTTGATCTTACAACCTCTTAAGTGAGTTTGCAACCTTAAAGTTTTGTGTTTGGATTTCACACTTCACCGGGCTTACGAACACTTGGAGATATTCGCACTTGGATTCATTGGTTCTCTCTTTTTCTTTCTTTTCTCGTATTTTTCATTATATTCCTTACTCTTTTCCCTTTTTCCTTATTTTTACTTTGTAAATATGTATGAGTAGTCGTTGTACTTGTTAAGGGTGGAATATGGTTAGATTGTATTTGAAGATGTTATTTGCTAAAAACCTTAAAAACCTTAAACTTTGCAATTGAAACTCCGTGCAAATCGCTCGCAATTCTGCTCCGCTAGGCATCCTATCCTACCATGATAGCGATGATTCCTAATCGTGACCGGATTGCTAGTGGTTTGCCGGAGACTAGTGTAGGGTTAGCTTAGCACCTTGTGAAGGTTTTGGCAAGCATCAATCATGCTACTTTGAGATTTTTGGGGTGCTAAACAAACCCTAACCAAGATCTTAACTAGAGACTTAGGGTAAAACATAATATGTAAACACTTTACATCTAAGTGAACAAGGAATACAACCTTTGTATACCGGTCCTTCACTTCAATAGCTCCTTGTAGAAGTCCCTTCACTGCGATCACGATCCCCCGGACTCTAGAGAGGCTCCCATGAAGAAACGAACAAGCTTGCTTCGAAGTCTTCGAGGCCGAATATGATCTATGTCGAGGAGACACTAGCTCATGCTATATCTTCACTAATTGTGTAGATTAGTGAAGCAAACACCCTAAACTAAATGGCTAATAGTATATGATGATGAAGTAGGAAGTGGGTTCACTTTAGTTTTATTTTTCTCACAAGGTTTCATCACTTTGGAAAAAACTAGCAAGCTTTTTCACTTGAAGAAGAAGAAGTGACGAAGCAAATGAATGAATGAGTGAGGTTAGAATTGCAACCATGGGTGAGTTAGTGTCATGCCTAACCCATATAGAGAATAAACCATAGTTATGAGTTAAGGGTTGGGTTAAGAAATATCTTAAGCAATGACAAAAGAGTGGACTTGGTCAATGTTTTCTACAAGCTTCTCCAAGCTTCTTCCATGACTCATTCTCAATCTTTTGTGAATTACTTAATGATAAATAAAACCCAAACATAAACCCTAGCATGGTATAAGTCTCTAACATACATGTTGCAAGTGTAACCTATCATGACACAACAATATTTATCAAATATATATTTTGTGTACAAGAAGAAAATAATACAATTAACATATATCACATATATATTAATGTATCATCAAGTGAGAAAAAGTAATACTTAAGTGAGATAATATAAGTTAATGTAATTTAATATATCAAATATATAATTATACATTAAACTATTAAATCAACTCTTGATTTAATAATCCGGCTATATTACATATAACCGACTAATATCAGATGAATCAACTTATCGAATCAACACTTGATCCGATAACCCGGCTATATCACATATACCCGACCGATATCACATATCGCGAGAATAGAATACGGTATCATATACTCGTATTAATCTCGGTCCCGCACATATCACATATGTGCTCCTACTCAGACTCGTCAATACGCCGGCAGTAGGTGATGATTATATCAAACACCCACAAGCCGCAAGCGGTCTGCTAAACGTAACGGCCACCCGGGTATTGAGCGATCAGAAGATCAACAAGTAAGCCTGCTATAACTCCTGTGAATCCAATCAGTAACACTACCATATAGTCTGGTCTCTTCATCTGATATGTCGCATATTACAGCATGGGGGTGGTTTAACGTTAGACCCCAATAGCCCGATAAGTCATGTCGATGCAAGGTCCATAACGGTTCGAGAAACTACTGGTAACACTTACCAATAAATCTCAGCAACCCTGGCCAGGGATTTCCTGTTATGGCCAATCGAGCACTGCGCAACATCAACCCCCAATACAGGGAGAGACGAAACCCCTCCTATCGCTCATTGCCTCCATGTGATTCGGGACTATACCCAAAAGCCACCGTTTTGCACGATCTCTTGACCGTGGTATGGTGGAAATCAAAGCACAGTGGGAATCACACAAGACTCTATGACGATCTCGGGTCTACAGACTAACCTGTACCAGTGTCACCAGAGAACTGCTATCCGACGATAGGTATAATACTATCTAGGAGTTCTCAGTGAGTCCGTCCAGTGTACCCAGTCTCTATTGAGCACCCGTATACCTTCTCTGATGTCAAACACCAATGGATATGGAATCATCCATTGCCCATCATATGGGTCAAGAAGCGCATACGCTAGTCTACTCTGGAGTACCGATGCCCTGTCTCGATACTCCCACGACTATGAACATTTGAAGTATGTACTTATCGACTACCCAGTCCCTACTAGTATGATCTACATCATAGTCATGGCAGTCAAGTACTCATCCTAAGGGCTTTATAAATATGTGATCACAAAACAGTATTTGTTTACATGTTAAGATAAAGTGCAACCAGATATCATACTATCATGTCGAGCAAGAAAGTCCTTCCTATATATGTCCAAGCATCCACTACAATATACATTGCATGTACAGTAATGGTCTTTAGGGCATACATATAACTAACAGCTAGAATCAAGAGATAACAACGGAAGGACAAGGGACAAGAAAGACGGATTTAGCGAAATGCCACAAATACCGTTTTTCAAATTCCCTAAATCCGCGTTGTTACCTATTGCTTTAGTGTCAATACCAAAGCTGGGTCTATAAGGATTCGACAAACTTCACCTTCATACAAGCTAACCTATTACTACCCTTAACAAGTCCTTTTATTATACATATCCTTATTGCGACATTTAGTTTAATCAACAAATCAAAATACGTTGTTAACTCGTTAATATAAGCCTAAAAACTTACCATCTCCCTGCGGACGACCCGTACTCATCGCGGCTCGCTACACGCGACACCGTTTTGATTGCTATAATTTCTAAACTCTTTCTAAAATACGACGCGGCAAAAACGTAACAATCAAATGGCGTCGTTGCCAGGGAGACGGTAACGCTTTTATACTTGTAGTCTCGGATTAATTTGTGCATACTTTGTATAAAAATTAACTTTCTAACACATTCAAACGGATAAAACCATTCTTTTTCAAAACCAACACAAATACAAAAATATTCTTTTTTCTTCTCTGGATTTGTAATCTGCTAACACTCTGATTTAATGAATAAATCAAGTTATAAAAGTGGAATGATATTACTTCACTGAGGAAACACACAAAATTTTGGACCATTCCCACAAAAACCGGCGACATAACCCTCTTTTCCGAGCTCGCCGGCCTTGGTGTGGCCTTTTCACTTATGGATTTTTGTGTTGCCTCCTGTTCTAATATAATTCCATTTTTATTGTTTGATTTTCTTAATTATTTGTGTTCAGAATTTTGGCTATCCATATCGCTTTTTGGCTCAAATATCCGTATTTTTCCGACATATGCAGATTTGACGGATTGTGAGCAGCGATCGTGCGGAACAAGGGGGCATTTTCAAGTACAAGAGGAGTGAACACTTAGTGCCAAAGATCCGGGTAGTTGGACCCGCGCAAGCAAACCATTCGACCACTCGAAGGCAATATCGACACGAGTTTTCTTAAACTCGACACTTTTGGTACGTATTTCTCTAAACACTTCCTATTCTCAAACCCGATGATCCAATATCCTTGTCTTTGCAGGATTCTTAAGCAACATCGCCGCAAAAAGCCAAAGAAAAGACTAACTGTATTTGTTGCAGCGCCACATTTAAAGTAAAAAACGAATTGATTGTTTGAAAACAAAACTTTGTTGATTTGCGCATTGCATCATTTAATACGGACTTAAGGGGCTCTAACACCAATCCAGATTGGGTGGGGATTTCATCACCCTTCCTAAGACCCCGGCAATCACTAATTGCATAAGTGTCACCTCAAGCTTAATAAAAAATATCTAGACTCAACCAACTAAGGACTTGTCGCGCTCAATAGGACAAAGGATGATTGTGGGGATTCGGTCGTTTATCTAAACATGACTTTTGTGGTGCCTAGGCTAGACAAGTGAGGAGGTAATTTTAAAAGGCCCGTCTCACGGTGATTCATGAGCGGAACCCTCCTTACCTCACTTGTGCTTACCTGGCCGCAACTGGCTGCGAAGAGGCGATTTGAGGGTTATCTCACAGTTTGTCGCTTTGGAACAGTTAGGAGCAGGTCTAGTAGACTTAGAGGACCCTAGTCTAGGTGTTGATTGTGCATTTGTGACTGTGCATTTGTGATTGTGTTTGTTGAACTGTCGTGTCATTTTCCCATTCTTTTGAAACAAACACAAATCTGCCATTTTTACCACCATCACCCAATTTTTCTCCACTTTCGTTTTCTTACCCTCGCATTCTACGCTTTGACTACACTAAACTCGTTTAGTGTATGTCCGCTTGGACTAGGGACCCAAATGCCCGTTTAGTCCGCGTTTCGTTAGATCTACGGACTACGCAATCGACTCCAACGTCGAAACTCCCTCCACCCCTTTATCACCCCTACCTTTGCCGGCCAACTCCGACGTTGACCGGATTCTGTTCATACATCTTCACCTTCCCCATCACCAAATTCTTCTTCTGAGATGACAGGATTTCCTCCTAACATCCCTTTACCTCCCCCGGGACTGATTCCACCTCATCTAGGTGCGAATAACCCGCAACCACCTCCTGTTGTAGCGCCACAGCGAATCGTGCTCCAGGATCGTTTCTATCCTACCCGCTCTGCACTTCCTACCTGTCTTTCACTTCAGCCGGCAAATGGGGATAATTTCGAAATTAAGCCCCACTTAATCAACATGTTGCCCAAATTTCACGGGCTGGAATCCGAAGATGCCTATATCTTCATCAAAAAATTCCAGAATGTCTGTGCAATGATGAAGACAACCCAACTGTGCGATGACATTATACGGCTACGAATCATTCCTTTCACTCTGTGTGACCTTACTGAGAAGTGGCTGTATAGCACCGCATCGCATTCCATAACTAGTTGGGATGAGTTTGTAAAAGCGTTTTTGAAAAAATTCTACCCAAATCACAAAACCGCGAGAATCCGAAACGAAATCAACCAATTCTCCCAACTTCCTACTGAACCTCTTTGGAAGTGCTTTGACCGATACAAGGACCTTCTGGTTCAGTGCCCTCATCACGGTATTGAGAGATGGCAACTTTGCCAAACCTTATACGAAGGCCTGAACCCAGCAACGAAGCAGTTGTTGGAAACCATTTGTCAAGGCCACTTCCTATCCAAATCTGACGAGGAAGCTTGGCAATTCTTCGACGATCTTGCGGAACAGACGCTTCAGTGGGAGAGCACCAGACTGAGTACTTCTTCTTCTTCTTCCACTTCTCCTGGTCAGTCTAGGGCAGGCATTCATCAACTCGATATATCAATTTCAATGAAGTCCGAGATGGCAGCTATCACACAGAAACTGGAAGCAATTGAGAGCAAATTCTCGTCTCCTTCTCCTGCCCCTGCTCCTCCCCTCGTACCATCTGCGCTTGTTGTTCTGATCCATCCCATTTGACCGAAGAGTGTCCTTACAACCCACCTTCTCAAGGACAGGATCAGGTCAATGCTGCCTTTCAGCAAAGACCAAGATATGATCCATACTCTTCCACCTACAATCCCGGTTGAAGGAACCACCCCAATTTCTCCTGGAATCAGAACCAACATCAATTCCAAGGCAAAAACAACTTCCAGAGGCCTCCTCCTCTTCAAAAACAAGCCCAGCAACAAACTCAACTGTCACGACCCAAAATATTAGCTCGTGACCAGCACTTGAACCACGCAACATCAAAAGGCGTAACGGAATTCAAGTAAGCTGAAACCCAGAAATCTAAACATTTTAGAAAAATAAAGGAGGTGAAGTTTTGAAATAAAGGTATAATGAAATCGAGTTTAAGAAAAGAACATGAATGATGCAAGTGAAATTTACTAGTTTGAAAATATGTTTCGTCTTTTAAAAATTTTGGCAGCACCTCCTTTGTATAATTTGATCCAAAACCACAAGTACGTAATAAGAATAATGGCATCCCCAAGGGGGAGCTAGCTCTTCGCCAAACGGCGGATCACAACCACGCAAGACAATATATAAAAGTATACGACGCCCAACGGCGAAGTTCACTACAAAAAGTTAAAGAAAAGCAAGATATATAACTCACAATTAGCGGAAACCCCTCGCTCTAAGTCTCGCAACCACAATCCCACTAAGTCTCATTACTTATACAAAGTCTAATTTTGATTGATTGATGGAGTTAACTAGATACAATATGAAATGTAATACAAGAGTGGGTACGATACAAATGTGCCACCTACCACTGCAAAACACCCAAAAGAAACTGTGTGCCAGCGATGCCACTACTGATCCACGCGGTCAACCTGCAAGAACTGCGGCACAACGGGGATGAGTTGCCAACTCGTGAATAGAAAAATATCTACAAGTAGAAATCGAATAAACAACGACTCCTAGGTCAACTATATCATAAAGGTAATATTATGATATCTAGAATGACCGGGTCTGTATATATGCCAACAAGGTAGTCACTACCTATATGCATGCGGATAACATCCAACAGTAATAATCAATACATGCAGATATGTGGATCTCGTCCACCCATAAATCAATGTCTATAAGCATGTGTATAATCTCCAATAGTAGAATCAATGTACGTATGTATGTATGTGGATCTAGTTCACGTATCAACCACTGACGCAACAATATCATGCATGTAAATATCATAAAAGAGTGTGCATGAAAGTATGAGGATATATATATCAACGGTGTCCCTACCGACACATCAAATCATGGAACCTGAGCGCCTAGCATCGACACTCGAAAACATCATGAAAACCATGCCCAGCATCGGCACGTAAATCCTTATATATCCGGCTCCGTCAGTCCGGATCGGACCACTGGCTCCGTCTACGGAATCGGCCCTCGGCCTCAGCAGTACGAGTCGGCCCGTATCCATCTAGCTACTCCGGTCGGTATCCTCCGGATAACCGCCGAGTCTAAATACTATCACCGGTAGGTAGTGCTCCCCTGCCGGGCTCATCGTCTAACAAATACGAGTCTTCTTGCCCCGGGGTACCTCACCGGGTCCACCATGTACCCGCAATCGGTGCCTACCACTCCTCGAATCGGGTATACTCACACAAGCTCTCTGGAACCGAGAAAACTCATGGTGGACGCACTGAAATATCATATCAAGAGAAACCGGGTTTTTAAAATAGTGCGTATTTTCTTAAAATAATACCACGGTTCTCAAATCCAGAAATCCCATAAATCCAAACTCAATGCGTAAATCCATGCAATGTGTCGTATGACACTAAGAGTAAAAAGGGAAAACCGCTCTTTTAAAAGAATGCAGGTTTGAAAATGTCTCATGCGGTCCCTATTTCCTTAAAATCAAGTCAATATCATCCAGGTATGTAACATATGTATGTATGTAGGTATGGATGTGCAAATGGATATATACGCGAATATGAGTGTAGCACTGCTATGAATATACAGTGTGCATATGCGCAAGTATGGAGATATCAATATATGTGTGCACTGGTATGAATATACAGTGTGCATGTGCGCAAGTATGGAGATATCAATATATGTGTGCATGTGCGCAAGTATGGAGATATCAATATATGTGTGTGCACTGGTATGAATATACAGTATGCATGTCCGCAAGTATGGAGATATCAATATATCTCTGTGCAAGCAGGTTATGCGAAGAGTCATAGCATGATGCAGCAATCCTTCTGTGTAGTGACATGGCAATTATCGATGATGAAGTGTGTGAGCCTACAAACTGTGTACGTGTAACATACGCATCATTGATAATGGTGCAGGTGTACTATCACAGGTATATGCGATGCAATAACAATATCATGAATGCAGCACAAGGTAAATCATCAGCTAAAAGCTATAAGGTATACGTAACTATCATATGTCCGAGTCGGTGAATCTATCAATCGGCATCTAGCCCAGTAACATCGCGTACGGTATAATCCATCGTACGACAACCTGAAGTCAAGGGTAAGGATCAATCATCAAGTCAAACTCATCACGCACGGAATATCATCGTGCGGCGGCATTATACTAATAGGGATCCTATCATCCTATAAGACAAATGAGGGTACGGCCTAGTAACACACACGGCCTATCATCCATGATTCACATCATTCTATAAATGTATGTATACCTATATGCCTATGTCCCGGTTCACATCCACAATAATCTCATATTAGGGGAACGGCAGGGTATAAATCAACTCGATCGACTCGCATCTGTATACCATCATATCATCATGTCATCATATCGGTCTTATATTCTTTCATCGCATTTAAATCACCTATCAAATCGAATTGCATAAACATTCTTTCACTACAATTATAAGTATCTAATCTAACATACATATCTGAACCATACAATCGGAATTTTAAAGAAGCGAATCGTAGTTTTGAAAATAGGGGTTACGGTGTTTTTAAGAAAGAGATATCATTTGAAAATCCATAACATCTCTCAAGGTATATGTTTAAAAGATACATACGATTCTTCGGTTTAGAAAAAGTATGGTTCGGATGATACATCGACAACGACTATCTATTCCTACAGTACCGTAAACGGCAATATCGCTAAATGACACCTATGATAGTCGTAACGTATCATTCTAACTATCCTCTAGTTTCTAATATGGTTTCGTAACTATCTCATTCTAACCCTAGTTTCCTAATCTAGGTTTCCTAACCATACTCTATAAATCGGTTTTCCATCAAAAAGTTGCGGGGGTGCTATACGCCATCCACCCGACTTCCCTGGTAGATATAGATCTACTCACCGTAGTCCTCGCTGGCCGAAGTCGATGACGCCTCGCTCCGTCGCTTCGGAATCCATGCGAAGGTACCTACAATAACAACACATATCGTAACGATATTAAAATCAAGGCGGAAAACCAAAACGGCACGCGCATTGATCGTAGGTTAGAACATATAGCTTATGCGTACAAAATCAATCAAACAACCCTTGTTGTCGATGTACAAACATGCGACAACCAAAAACGAATCCAGATATCAAAACTCATCATTCAAAATACGGAAAACATATCCTAAATCACACACAAGTGTTCTCAGATTTTGACTCAGGTCAAATAAATCCAAGCAAACAAGTTTAGGGTGATGTATAAGGTATATGTGAGCTACTAAACCAACCTAGGCCCCTACCCTCACCAAGTGGCCGGCCACTTCCTCCTAAAATCCGATCTCGCCGGCCACGGGGTCTCTGTTATGGTTCATCAGGTCAGAGAGGTCTCCTAGTAGTATATCTAGGCCACGCGTATTGTTTGGTTGCCTCAGTAATTCCCTGGGTTGCTCCAGATACCCCATAGGCACACTATAAGTCACAAAACTGATATAGGTCAATTCCTGAGTTTGTGCAACGGGTTCAGCTCTATGGCTCAGGTCATGAATCGTGTTACCATGGTCATGTAAACACTCACCAATGTCCCCAGATTTCACCTATAGATATTAAAGAAAAATCAAGTAGAACAAACCCTCTTAAACACCTTCAGGTAACTACCCTACAGAACCCACACCCTAACTCTTCTACCAACCCGGGGTCACCGGAATTTCTCCAATAGCCGCCGGCCAAAACCGGTGGGAAGGGTCTCGTTCTTCAGGTGGTCACTTAGGGTTACCAGTACAACACTATGATACTGTTTGTTTTCCCAGTGAATGCCCGGGGTCACAGCAGGTCAGCAACCTCATAAAACGACACTAAAACACGATATCACACAAAACTAATCTAAAGAGAAGAAATTATACCTCATCTAGTCCACTCAAGGCAGCAGTAACTTCCCAACGTCGTCAAAATCTCACTTTGCTCGGTTCCACGTGTAGAGGAGAAGATGGGCATTAAGTTTTGTGAAAGGAGTGTAGGGTTTTGGGGAGTGTTTGGAGGTAGATCTAGGGTTCTTTGAGGAGGGTTTTGGGGTTGAGGAGATGAGGAAGAAGGAGGAGAAAATGATGGCCAAGGGTTATGGCAGCAGCAGTGTAAGTCGATGTACAACACCCCACGACTTGCGGGGAGGCGGAATAATGAAAAACGATCTTGTTTTAGGCGTAAACATCGACTAACCGAGAATCTTTGCTTAAACAATAACTAACAAGAAACCATAGAAGAGTTAACTACTATGATAGGTGATTATACCTAAAGAACCGAGTCCTTCGTCTTGTCGTTCTCCACGTCCTCTCCGGCCTTCTCTATGTATTAGAAGATCCACCCGAGAGCTTTACTACAAGCTTCACCTCTAACTTGAGGTAACTAGGTTTCTTAAATCTCTAATCTAAGTAACCTAGGTGATATAGAGAATGGTTAAGGATTAAGTAGTCTACTCTAATCCTTGGTCTCAACACATGAGAGGGGAGGATTAGGGTTTGAAAAGAGAGAGCTTGAGGAGAGAGAAAGTGAGCAAGAGAATGAGATGAGATAATGAGCTATCATAATATATATCAAGCATTATCATTTATCCAATAAAAGAAAATAAAGGATTAATAATCATGCTTCATAAATACAAGAGGGTGATTCATCTCCATGAGTCATTAAGCATTTATGATGCATTAATGACATCGATGAATCACTCAAATGACTCACTAATCTCATTTAATGCATATGCCACCTTAACCCCCAAGTCACCATCTTCTAGAAGCTTCTCGTGTAATTACGAGAACGTCCCTCCTATCCGTGAAAACACGGAAAAACTTTAGACTGTATAAATCCAATAACCGGATACCAGAAACTGGCTTAAACCAAAGCCAACTAGTAAAAACTGTCCGGATGTCGTACGTGCGTAAACACGCGTATGCGTCCGAACCCTTGTCGTAAAACCATACGACCCCTATATCGTTTCGCCTGGAGTAGGGAAACTCTCTGTATGGGACTCTAGAGACTCGACTACTACGCTGGCAGTGGGATTAACCACAGACCGCAAGCGGCACTGGCTGTACGTAACGGTCCCCAAGTAGATGTCGATAAGAAGGCCGATGAGGAAACCCATCCGAACTCCTACTGAGTCTGATGTGACAATCTCCGTACAGTCCGGTCTGTTCGTCTAAGACTATCGCATATCGGGCCTAGGGGGCGGCAAGCGTCAGTCCCCTAATAGCGGTATAAGTCGTGTCGGAGCGAAGCCCATTACACCCTGAGAAACTACTGGAACCTACCAGCAAATCTCGCTTGCCCTGGCCAGGGACTTTGCGTAATGGCTCTCTGACACAGCGCGATATCAACCCCCAATACCGGGAGAGACGAATCCTGTCTAACCGCCACTGCCTCCAAGTGCTCGGGACTGCACCCAACTGCTACATGTTTGCACGACTCCTTTGAGCCGTGGTAGGGTAGAAATCTAAGAACAGTAGGACACACTCGAGGCGAAGTAGCAGTGTCAAGTCTGCGGACTATGCTGTACTCATGTCACCTGGGAACTGTTCACTGACGACTGGTATTAAAACCAACCAACAGTTCCCTGTGAGTCATGTCCGGTGTACCCGTAACCTAACGAGTACCTGCATACTATCTCCAGTACGACGTACTGACGGCTGTGGGACAGACCATCTCCCCAACTGGGATGAGAAGCGTACACACTAGTCTACTCCGGAGTATCGATGCCCTGTCTCGATAATCCAACGACTAGGGACCTGAATAAGGATGTGCTTGTAGACTACCCAGCCCCCACTAGTGTGACTGCCATCACAACGCTGGTAGTCAAGCAAGATCCTAAGAGCTCTATCAATACATATACTCACATATTAAGATAGAAAAACCAAGTAGCATACTGCCATGTTTAGCAAGACTGTTATATACTTGTGAATATCCCAAGCTTCCATTAAGTAATATACAAACTAGTATGATACAATAATGGCCCCTAGGGCATATAAACTAACAATCTCCCACTTGCACTAGGGCCATGTACTGGCATATCGAAGACCGATGATCTCGAGTAGCCTCTCGAACTGAATCTGAGGTAGGGCCTTTGTGAATGGATCAGCAATGTTCTCTTCAGTAGCAACTCTCCGAACCTCGATCTCCCGACGAACAATGATCTCCCTGATCAGGTGATACCGCCTTAAGATGTGTCTGGATTTCTGATGGGACCTTGGTTCCTTCGCTAAAGCTATAGCTCCGTTGTTGTCGCAATACAGAGGTATTGGATCAACAATGGTAGGAACCACCTGAAGTTCTGTTAGGAACTTCTTCATCAAGACCGCTTCTTTTGCGGCATCGCAAGCAGCTATATACTCCGCTTCCATCGTCGAGTCTGCAACGGTGTCCTGTTTGGAGCTCTTCCAGCACACCGCCCCTCCATTGAGGGTAAAGACATAACCTGACATGGACTTGGAATCGTCCTTATCACTCTGGAAGCCGGAATCAGCATAGGCCTCCATCCTGAGGTCTATTCCGCCGTAAACCAAGAACATCTCCTTAGTCCTTCTCAGGTACTTGAGAATGTTCTTTACTGCTATCCAGTGCTTCTCCCCTGGGTCTGACTAATACCGGCTTACCACGCTTAGTGCGTAAGCTACATCTGGTCTGGTGCACAACATCGCATACATTATAGAGCCTACCGCAGAAGCGTAGGGTATAATAGACATGTGTTCCCTTTCCAAATCAGTCTTGGGAGACATCTCTTTGGATAGGGTGATTCCGTGACAAGCCGGTAGATTACCACGCTTAGAATCTTCCATACTGAATATTTTCAGTACAGTGTCGATATACCTGGACTACGAAAGTCCCAACATCCTCTTGGATCTATCACGATAGATCCGGATCCCCAGAATGTAAGAGGCATCACCCAGGTCTTTCATGGAGAACCTGTGTGACAAGAATCCTTTGACAAATTGTAGCATAGGAATGTCATTTCCTATCAATAGAATGTCATCCATGTACAAGACGAGGAATACGACAGTTCGTGCTACAACTTTACTATATATGCACGGCTCATCTGGATTTTTGATAAAGTCATATTCTTTGACTGTTTCATCAAAACAGATGTTCCAACTCCGCGATGCCTGCTTTAGTCCATAAATGGACTTAAGCAACTTGCATACTTTTCCGCTGCTCCCGCTCTGATTGAAACCTTCTGGTTGATCCATATAGACGCACTCTTCTAAATTACCATTCAGAAAAGCCGTCTTTACGTCCATCTGCCAGATTTCATAATCATGGAAGGCAGTAATAGCAAGAAGGACCCGAATGGATTTGAGCATATCCACTGGAGAAAAAGTTTCGTCATAGTCCAAACCAGGTATTTGACGAAAACCCTTTGCAACAAGTCTAGCCTTATAGGTTTCCACCTGTCCATCTACACCAATCTTTTTCTTGAAGATCCATTTGCATCCTATGGGTTTTACCCCATCTGGAGCAAAGTCCAAAGTCCATACTTTGTTGGTGTACATGGACTCCATTTCGGTCCGTATTGCATCTAGCCATCATACCGAGTCGCCGCTCTGGATGGCCTGCTGGAAGCTAGTAGGTTCATCATCATCTATGATGCAATCCTCTCTATCCCCATCTATGAGAAAACCGAAGTATCTCTCAGGCGGATGAGACGGCCTACTACTCCTGCGGAGGGGTGCAGAAATGTCCTGTTCTTCTTGAACTACTGGTTCTACCAAACTTTCAGTATTAGTTTGTGGTTCTGGAATTTCTTCCAGTTCTATTTCGCTCCCACTTATTTCCTTTTCTAAAAACTGCTGTTCTAGAAAATGGGCATTACGAGAAACAAAAACCTTTTGTTCCTCTGCGTAATAGAAATAATATCCCTTGGAGTTCTTTGGATATCCCACAAACTTACACTTTACTGATCGTGCCTCGAGCTTGTCCACATGCTGCTTTTTAACAGAAGCTGGACATCCCCAAATCTTCATATGCTGAAGATGGGGTTTCTTCCCACTCCACATCTGATATAGGGTGGTAGGCACAGTCTTGGTAGGAGTCCTGTTCAGAAGATATGCCGCTGAATCTAGCGCATAACCCCAGAAAGATCGCGGTAACTCAGCATTACTCATCATGGAACGTACCATATCCAATAGGGTTCGATTCTGTCTCTCCGATACACCGTTATGCTGTGGAGTGTATGGAGGAGTAAGCTGAGAGAGAATTCATTTCTCTTTTAGGTAACCTAGAAACTCGGCACTCAAGTATTCACCACCTCGATCAGATCTTAGTGTCTTGATACTTTTGCCGGTTTGGTTTTCTACTTCATTCTTGTACTCTTGGAATTTCTCAAAAGCCTCGGATTTATGTTTCATCAGATAAATGAATCCGTACCTTGAGTAATCATCTATGAAAGTAATGAAATAGGAAAAACCACCTCTTGCATGTGTAGACATTGGACCACATACATCGCTGTGTATGAGTCCTAAGAGCTCGCTCACACTTACTCCATGTCCAGTAAATGGAGTCTTTGTCATCTTTCGTTTGAGACAAGATTGACAAGTGGCATAAGTTTGATATTCGAACGAATCCAAATATCCTTCTCTATGTAACTTAGTCAACCTTCTCTCATTGATGTGACCCAGTCTACAATGCCATAAGAAAGCTTTATTTAAATCTGGAGACTTTCTTTTTAGTGTGTTCTGGACGTTAAAAATTTGGAGTTGGTTTAACACATATATACCATTATCCAGTGTACCGGACCCAATCAAACTATGATTAAGGTGGATGTTAACAACATCACTTACAAACATGAAATCATAACCTTTATTTGATAACAAGGAAACAGATATGATATTACACGTTAAGCTGGGTACATAAAAACAGTTATGTAAAACCAAAATGTGTCCACTCGTCAATCCCAGGTGATAATCCCCTACGGACACAGCTCCCACGCTAGCTCCGTTAGCAACCATCAGGGTCATATCACCTTCCTTCAGCACTCTACGGTTTCTCAGTGCCTGCAATGAATTGCAAATATGAGATCCTGATCCAGTATCCAATACCCAGGAAGTAGAGTTGATTGACAGACAATTCTCAATTACAAACACACCTGAAGTCGAAGCCACAGCTTGCTTCGGTTCCTGGTTCTTGGCGTTCCACGCCTTGCAATCTTTCTTCCAGTGCCCTTTCTGTGACAATGGAAGCACTCATCCTGGCCCACTACCGGTACCGCAAATTTTTTCTTTCCCTTCCCTCCCACCTTACTTACACCTCCTCTAGGTTTGGTGGCGGCCTTCTTTTTCCTTCCTTTGGCCCTAGCCTTGGACTCGGAAGAAGAAGCACCGCTAACAAACATAGCGGGTGTTTCCTTTGCCTTCTGCAAGGTACCCTCTGCACTCCTCAACATGTTAAGGAGTTCCGGAAGTTCAACTTCTTTTCTTTGAATGTTGAAGTTCAGAATAAACTGGGCGTAGGTGGAAGGAATGGACTGGAGAATAAGGTCTGTATAGAGCACATTATCTAAAGTCGTCCCAAGGTCTGCGAGCTCTTCTATGTAGCCAATCATCTTTAGGACATGTTCTCCTACCGATGATCCGACAGCCAACCTCGCTCGAAACAAGTTCTTAGAGGTCTCGTATCTTGCTATACGAGATTGCTCTCCATAAAGTTCTTTTGTATGGAGAAATATGGCATCAAGTTCCATATCCTCGTGCCTCCTCTGATGTTCATTGTTCATCGAGGCAAGCATGATGCACTTGGCTTTCGCGCAATCATACTCCCAGGTTTTGCGGATTTCCTTATCCGCATTACTGGATTTGGGACCAGGGACAGCAGGTGCCTTAGCGGTGAGGACGTACCCCAATTTGTCAAAGGTCAAAGCCATTTTGACATTCCGCAGCCAATCTTTATAGTTTGGCCCTGTCAGTATATTTTTCTCTAAAAGTAACTTAAGTACAGTCATTTTCAGGGTCGCTGCAATTAGGAGAGAGAGAAGAAAACTCTTTAGCATGATGCTCTTGCAAGTTTAGAGTGGTTTTTAATTTATCTAAACTGGATGGCTCCCACTGTTTCTCGAATCCTTCCTCAAACCATAAAAGAAGAATTAGCCAGGACTATTCTCATTGTACAATACTTGCTTAACCATTCAGCCAGGCTGGTGTCGGTACTTCGAGGGAGGTTTTCCAACGCTTTCGCGAAGTTCCTTAATTAAATAACCTCTTTTCTCTGGGGGCGTAACCCCGCTGACACCTTTCTTGACACCTACTTGGTTTATAGCATTGATCGTTAAGTGACAAATATCCTGATGAGTAGCATATACTCACAGTAGGATCGGGATCCAAATATCATCGTATGATAATGTTGAAGGAATGCTACCAACATTCATCAAACTCCAAATGGTATGCATCTCTTTGCAAATTTCAGTTTCTTTAGAAATTCCCGATATATATTTTTGCCCCATGCTCTTATGACCTTGGCTTTGGTCAAAATGTCATAAGTCACATGTCAAGTTCTACCCGTCATTATCTTGTAAATTTGAACCCATCCGTACATACCCCTGAGTTTGGTCAAATGATAATACGACTGTCCCAAACTAACTCATCTATCTTATGCAACAAATGAAGACCCAGCAGCTACCAAACACTATGCATTGACTTTGGCCAAAATGCATAGCTTGAATACTACTGAATATCCAAATGAAATGACGGAGGGCTACGAATGGTTTTGGCAAAACCGTGAACGTAGTGAACTTGATATGACCGAAGGAACCTGATAGCTTTTAAAAGGAGTGGTTAAAGCTCCGCAATTAAAAATATCATCCGTTTTAAAATAACCGAGTGGTTTCTTTTAAATTGTTCCAACGATTCATCTTTTGGTTTATTTTCCTTGCATTATAAATAATGTGTCCCATCATTAACCTATCATTGCAGAAAACAACGAAAATACAACGTCCTCTTATACCATCTGCATTCGCCACTGGGTCCCGTCATCACCCGTTAGGTTACTTAACTAACGGCGGAGCGGGGGTTGGGCTAGCGCGGGTGTAAAACATAAGTGACGTCTAAATAGCTATCATATATAGATATTGTACATTCGTCTGACGCAATAATAGGCATTCCAGATCTTATATGAACTTTATTGGATTTGCAAGCAATCCGCGTTTGTTTAGAGCCTGCAACAAAAGACGGATTACACAGTTGTGATGAATAGCCATTACCCCACCCTAGACCCCTACGGGTACCACAAACTACCCGCCAAATACCCGAAGTGAAGCGGTCTCTCTCAACAAAGTGAGTAGGCCACTAAACACTTCAAAGTACCCGGTAGTTTGTGCACCCCACCTTGGGTCTATCCTAGGAGCAAGAACAGTAAAATGAAATAATACAACGGTGGCTACAACCGCAACCTGGATGTGCCCCGCAAAATAATATTACAACATAATACAATTACATTGAATGAATGAATATAACAACCCATCTCAAACCCCGGCTAATCATCACAACAGTCCAATACAGTTCACAACCACTAACAGTAAAAACCATTACAGAAATGTGCAACCCCCTGCCAACCGACATACTAGCAGTTAGGGGAGGTTTACGAACACATTATACAAACACAGATATAATCAAATCAGCAAACTTCGTATAATTTTGATCGAGCAAACATATCAGATTCTACTCCCAAAACTTCTCTGTGCACCTGAGACTTTGAGCAGAAAATAAACATTCCAGAAAACACAACAATATCACAAAAGAATAACATGAGCAAATTGGGTCGAATCGGCCCCAACTCGGCCGCGGATCCGCGGCGGATCGGTGGGATCGGCCGCGGTTCCGCGGCTGTATGGCCGATTCACTAACCCATTGTTCTCCAGTGTTCTTATCTTTCTATACTTGTTACTCTGCAGCAACCTGAAAAATTTTTAGAGCCTGTTTAAAATTCGACAGAAACTTGTGATATCGATGTCGTTTTTTGGTTCGTTTTGCGTTCGAAATTCATACGACTTTGCAAATGAGTTAATTATTGTTTAGCGAGGCTCTGATACCACTGTAAGTCGATGTACAACACCCCACGACTTGCGGGGAGGCGGAATAATGAAAAACGATCTTGTTTTAGGCGTAAACATCGACTAACCGAGAATCTTTGCTTAAACAATAACTAACAAGAAACCATAGAAGAGTTAACTACTATGATAAGTGATTATACCTAAAGAACCGAGTCCTTCGTCTTGTCGTTCTCCACGTCCTCTCCGGCCTTCTCTATGTAGTAGAAGATCCACCCGAGAGCTTTACTATAAGCTTCACCTCTAACTTGAGGTATCTAGGTTTCTTAAATCGCTAATCTAAGTAACCTAGGTGATATAGAGAATGGTTAAGGATTAAGTTGTCTACTCTAATCCTTGGTCTCAACACATGAGAGGGGAGGATTAGGGTTTGAAGAGAGAGAGCTTGAGGAGAGAGAAAGTGAGCAAGAGAATGAGATGAGATAATGAGCTATCATAATATATATCAAGCATTATCATTTATCCAATAAAAGAAAATAAAGGATTAATAATCATGCTTCATAAATACAAGAGGATGATTCATCTCCATGAGTCATTAAGCATTTATGATGCATTAATGACATGGATGAATCACTCAAATGACTCACTAATCTCATTTAATGCATATGCCACCTTAACCCCCAAGTCACCATCTTCTAGAAGCTTCTCGCGTAATTACGAGAACGCCCCTCCTATCCGTGAAAACACGGAAAAACTTTAGACTATATAAATCCAATAATCGGATACCAGAAACTGGCTTAAACCAAAGCCGACTAGTAAAAACTGTCCGGATGTCATACGTGCGTAAACACACGTATGAGTCCGAACCCTTGTCGTAAAACCATACGACCTCTATATCGTTTCGCCTGGAGTAGGGAAACTCTCTGTGTGGGACTCTAGAGACTCGACTACTATGCTGGCAGTGGGATTAACCACAGACCGCAAGCGGCACTGGCTGTACGTAACGGTCCTCAGGTAGATGTCGATAAGAAGGCCGATGAGGAAACCCATCCGAACTCCTACTGAGTCTGATGTGACAATCTCCGTACAGTCCGGTCTGTTCGTCTAAGACTATCGCATATCGGGCCTAGGGGGCGGCAAGCATCAGTCCCCTAATAGCGGTATAAGTCGTGTCGGAGCGAAGCCCATTACACCCTGAGAAACTACTGGAACCTACCAGCAAATCTCGCTTGCCCTGGCCAGGGACTTTGCGTAATGGCTCTCTGACATAGCGCGATATCAACCCCCAATACCGGAAGAGACGAATCCTGTCTAACCGCCACTGCCTCCAAGTGCTCGGGACTGCACCCAACTGCTACCTGTTTGCACGACTCCTTTGAGCCGTGGTAGGATAGCAATCTAAGAACAGTGGGACACACTCGAGGCGAGGTAGAAGTGTCAAGTCTGCGGACTATGCTGTACTCATGTCACCTGGAAACTGTTCACTGACGACTGGTATAAAACCAACCAACAGTTCCCTGTGAGTCCTGTCCGGTGTACCCGTAACCTAACGAGTACCTGCATACTATCTCCAGTACGACGTACTGACGGCTGTGGGACAGACCATCTCCCCAACTGGGATGAGAAGCGTACACACTAGTCTACTCTGGAGTATCGATGCCCTGTCTCGATAATCCAACGACTAGGGACCTGAATAAGGATGTGCTTGTAGACTACCCAGCCCCCACTAGTGTGACTGCCATCACAACGCTGGTAGTCAAGCAAGATCCTAAGAGCTCTATCAATACGTATACTCACATATTAAGATAGAAAAACCAAGTAGCATACTATCATGTTTAACAAGACTGTTATATACATGTAAATATCCCAAGCTTCCATTAAGTAATATACAAACTAGTATGATACAATAATGGCCCCTAGAGCATATACACTAACAAGCAGCCCCCTCCCCCTCTCACAATTACACACACTCTCTCTCTCTCTCTCTCTCTCTCTCTCTTCCTCTTCAAAGCCCACCTAACCTAATCATTATGTCTCCCTTTGACTTTTCCTTTTTCTTATTTCTTTTTCTCACCCAAAATGAACACACACACCCATATAAAACCACAAATGAAATAATATGTAACCAAATGCAACATGTCATGGTGCACTAACCATGAAAACTGTAGAAACACGGGTTGGCTTAATCGCGATTAGCAGTGCACTAATCGGTTTTTTTATCAAAACTGCGTATAATAAATTTTAAAATTGCCAAATCCGATAGATATATTATTAAATGAATAAATCATTATAATTTTCATTTATTTCACAAATATTGGTATATATTTATACCTTTTTTCGAAAATCCCAATTTCGCAAATCGAGCAGTTTTCGGGAAATATATAATTTTAATATTGAGTTCCAAAAATAATATTTTATGTTTTCTGAAATGTTACAGTCTTCCTCCCTTAAATAAATTCGGTCCCCGAATTTAAATGTAAACCCCAAAATCTAAAACATTTCAATAATCAGCTCAAATCACGGGGCTCCGAAATCATGGAAAACGCAGAAATAACATAACGCACCGAGTGCGCATGAAAACGAGTGCAAAATTCAAAATCGAACTTCGTCAAGCGTCACGCAAATTATCGGATTTGCACGCATATCCTCGGAGTTTCAATAGGGATGCAGATCTCGAAATCCACTACTGAAATCTAACGTACACTAGTCAAATACTATAATACGTGTATATTACGCATCTTTGAAAACTCCAAAATTTGAATAAAATACATGCAAAATCTTTTCTAAATCGCCGCGGGAATGCGTAACTCACGGCATAACTAACGGACGCTCATTTTAAAATAATTATATATATCCATATATGTTTTCTTAAATACACGTTCCGTCGTTTTCAAAATATCCCAAAAGGTTTTCCTTTATAAACATTCATGTCACTCACGGGCACGTAGGAAATAGCGAGACTATAGCTCTTCTTGAAAACCCTTTTGGTAATCTTTTAATGCATGCAGAGTACTCAGGTACTGTCCTCAGATCAGTCATGTTTGGCTACTACACAATATTGTGCCCAACACGAAAACAAAGTGCTCAAAAGCAAAATCAGCCTCAAAAGGCGTATCCAAAAAAAAAAGAACACTTGTGCCTGGTGCGCATGGAAATCAAATCCAAATACAGGTGCCACAATACGCACGAAGCAAAACTAAGTGCAACGGGTATGCACAAAAGCATCTGTCCACTGCAACGGTGTGCATGACAACAATATCGGGTGCATTTGATATGCACAAGAATCCAATCAGGTGCACAAGGTGCACAAAACAATATCGAGTATCAAAATCGAATCGACGGTATACAACACATTTCAATCCAAATCCAAATTAGGTATACCGTGGTATATAATCGCACAACCATGTGTATCAACGTGCACAAAAGCAAATCGAATAATAAGGTGCATGAAAACTATGCCGAAAGCTTAAATCAAATCATATGCATGCCCTAGGCATGAAATCACAGTGAATATCTCGAATGACATCAAAACAAAGTCAGGTGCAACTGTGGTGCAAAAAATACGTATCAATGCACTACAAGCACATATAAGCTATACCGAGTGCAAAAATCAAATCATCCGTATGAAATCCATGAAATCATAAACATGTGCGACTAAGGCACAAAATCGACATCAAACGCAATAGGCATGCACAAATCACAAATCAACACAACGATGTATAAAATATATGTCAAGTGTGACAACTATGCGCAAAACGTAAATACCCAGTAGGTGCAGCCATGGTGCACGAAATCAATATCAGAAAACTCGTCATCAAAACTCAAATCCAAGTGATATAAGCGTGGTACTCGGATCACAAACACAAACCGCAAAAAGGACATTGAGGTACACTTCCTACAATGTCGAAAAAAAATAAATTGGTGCGCCTAAAACTGGCGGGGCAAGAACATCCGCTCGCCTCTGCTCACGGCCTGGCGTCCTCTGTCCCTGGGTCCTTATCTTCTCTGTGGATTACCAATTCCGCAATCCATCGGCTCATCGGCCCTGTCAGGTGTGCTAACGGGGACGATTCCGTTCTGACACTTCTCTGGTCATCTCTCGGTCAATCATCACGGCCTCTCGTAAAGCAGCACGTTGCTGGCGTCGGCCTCTGGTTCTCTTAATGCATGTGACCCATATGATCCTGGGTGCAATTCTCATTGCAGCAGTGTCCCGGAAAGAATCCTGCTCAAGGTCTCTTCCGATCTTGCCTATGCCGAACTGTACGGAGGCTGGTACTCTTACATAATCTTTTCTCGTTTTCTGGACATCTGCGTGTCCCGCACACATTTCCTCGAAAACTGGCCGTATCTAAATGCCTCTGTAAGCATATCAGGTCTCTGATCTTGATGGGGAATAGCAACAGCTCGTCAGCATCTCGCATGAACCTCTAGCCCCACTCGTCTGTATCATCGTCCACTTCGACGTCACATCGTGCTGTCTGCGTACTGCTACTGTTCTCGGCCTCTGTCAATCCGGAGTCTCCCACACGGACTCGAAGTCACGAACTCGGTATTTTCATCACTCGGTAGAAGATATCTGGACGAACACGTCCTCGGGAGCTCGTCCCAACCATCGGAGGAATACTCAATACTCGTCCGTTCTCGATCAACTCACAACGCCTCTGGGTGAGGTCCTCTATCCAAAGCTGGTCAGCTTGCTGATCTCTTATCACATGGTATCCGGACGGCGTCAAACTTTTCGATCGAGTCATCAAGGTCCCAAAATTTCCCAAAGGCTCAACACCTGAGCGCAGTCTAAAAATATCTGGTACATACCACAGCACCTCTGGACCAGCCGTAGAAGGGCAAACCCAAGCCTCACTGATGGCACCGCTAAACTGCCACAAACCCTAAGGTTCAAAGCGGTTCCATGGTCATCATGTCGAGTTAGGGTTTCATTCTTCTAGAGGGTCCACAGAATTACCTGCATGTTCCTCGGAACACTTTAAACTTGGGAAAATGGTGTCCTGGCACTCGTTCGAACCTTTTAGCTTCGCCAATACCACATGTGACTATTCTTCGCACGCATGCTAAACAATGCCTCAATCCTCCAGGAAAGGCGATACATCGGCGGTCGTCTATGGATCGGTCTGCTCTAGATCTGAGTAAGACTCTTTCCACACTAGAAATCTTCAACTCAACTGGGCCTGCGTCAATGCATCAATCTGACGAATCACTTTCGTCTCTCAAATCGGGATAGACTAGCTATCATCTGTCGCATTTCTGCCTGGAAGCTCTGGCGATCTTAGCTCGTAAGCTCTGGAAGCGACATTCCATCAATCTCAGCAACAGCTGGGTCACCTGTCTACAAGGTAGGCGACATCATAATCTCTGAGGTACGTTGTACATCAACAGTCCTCTCGCAACTGGCAGCTCTAACAATGGCCCGATCGTCCGGTATAAAACCAAGCACTCGCCTCCACAAGAGGTCACAACAACAATACTAACTCGAGACGCTCTCACGTCACCAGAAAACACAATGGTCGGCCCTCGTACCAGACGAGCTCGCCCTGACCGCAATAATAGCAGCAGCTCAAACTGCGCTCAAACTATGGTGATAGGAACCTCAATCGAGTATCGAAGAAAGCAGATCAACGGCATGGGAGGAACGACAGATCTAGAATGGATACATGATCATAAGAAGGAACAACATCAATGAACGTATGATCATGGAACTAATAGAATCGAGGATATCCAATGGATGTATAATCATGGGTATGAAGAGATTCATAAGTCTAAAAAATATGCACATCCTAAGGTTTCTTAAGTGGAGTATCGTATCGTAAATATGCCGCGGAACATACGTATGGTACGTCACTCTACTCAAGCTACCTACTCCATCAATCAGGGTCAGCCTATGAAACGAACGTTCGGGTCTAATACCCCCCCCCCCCGTTCAAGTCTAAGTTCCGTAAGGTCAAACCTAGGTTCCGAAATACATACCCGCCCTAGACTCCGCATAGTCAAACATAGACTCGAACAAAGGTTAAACCTAACGCTCTGATACCAACTTTGTCACGACCCGAAATATTAGCTCGTGACCAGCACTTGAACCACGCAACGTCAAAAGGCGTAACGGAATTCAAGTAAGCTGAAACCCAGAAATCTAAACCTTTTAGAAAAATAAAGGAGGTGAAGTTTTGAAATAAAGGTATAATGAAATCGAGTTTTCTTAATGCATAAGAAAAGAACGTGAATGATGCAAGTGAAATTTACTAGTTTGAAAACATGTTTTATCTTTTAAAAATTTTGGCAGCACCTCCTTTGTATAATTTGATCCAAAACCACAAGTACATAATAAGAATAATTGCATCCCCAAGCGGGAGCTAGCTCTTCGCCAAACGGCGGATCACAACCACGCAAGACAATATATAAAAGTATACGACGCCCAACGGCGAAGTTCAGCACAAAAAGATAAAGAAAAGCAAAACATATAACTCATAAGTAGCGGAAACCCCTCGCTCTAAGTCTCGCAACCACAATCCCACTAAGTCTCATTACTTATACAAAGTCTAATTTTAATTGATTGATGGAGTTAACTAGATACAATATGAAATGTAATACAAGAGTGGGTACGATACAAATGTGCCACCTACCACTGCAAAACACCCAAAAGAAATTGTGTGCCAGCGATGCCACTACTGATCCACGCGGTCAACCTGCAAGAACTGCGGCACAACGGGGGTGAGTTGCCAACTCGTGAATAGAAAAATATCTACAAGTAGAAATCGAATAAACAACGACTCCTAGGTCAACTATATCATAAAGGTAATATTATGATATCTAGGATGACCGGATCTGTATATGTGCCAATAAGGTAGTCACTACCTATATGCATGCGGATAACATCCAACAGTAATAATCAATGCATGCAGATATGTGGATCTCGTCCACCTATAAATCAATGTCTATAAGCATGTGTATAATCTCCAATAGTAGAATCAATGTACGTATGTATGTATGTGGATCTAGTCCACGCGTCAACCACTGACGCAATAATATCATGCATGTAAATATCCTAAAAGAGTATGCATGAAAGTATGAGGATATATATATCAATGGTGACCCTCCCGACACATCAAACCATAGAACCTGAGTGCCTAGCATCGACACTCGAAAACATCATGAAAACCGTGCCCAGCATCGGCACGTAAATCCTCATATATCGGGCTCCGTCAGTCCGGATCGGCCCACGGGCTCCGTATGCGGAATCGGCCCTCGGTTCCAGCAGTACGAGTCAGCCCGTATCCATCTCGCTACTCCAGTCGGTATCCTCCGGATAACCTCCGAGTCTAAATACTATCACCGGTAGGTAGTGCTCCCCTGCCGGGCTCACCGTCTAACAAATACGAGTCTTCTGGCCCCGGGGTACCTTACCGGGTCTACCATGTACCCGCAATCGGTGCCTACCACTCCTCGAATCGGGTATACTCACACAAGCTCTCTGGAACCAAGAAAACTCATGGTGTACGCACTGAAATATCATATCAAGAGAAACCGGGTTTTTAAAACAGTGCGTATTTTCTTAAAATAATACCACGGTTCTCAAATCCAGAAATCCCATAAATCCAAACTCAATGCGTAAATCCATGCAATGTGTCGTATGAAACTAAGAGTAAAAAGGGAAAACCGCTCTTTTAAAAGAATCCAGTTTTGAAAATATCTCATGAGGTCCTATTTCCTTGAAGTCAAGTCAATATCATCCAGGTATATAACATATGTATGTACGTAGGTATGGATATGCAAATGGATATATACGCGAATATGAGTGTAGCACTGCTATGAATATACAGTGGGCATGTGCACAAGTATGGAGATATCAATATATGTGTGCACTAGTATGAATATACAGTGTGCATGTGCGCAAGTATGGAGATATCAATATATGTGTGCGCTAGTATGAATATACAGTGTGCATGTGCGCAAGTATGGAGATATCAATATATGTGTGCACTGGTATGAATATACAGTGTGCATGTGCTTAAGTATGAAAATATCAATATATGTGTGCACTGGTATGAATATACAGTGTGCATGTGCGCAAGTATGAAGATATCAATATATGTGTGCACTAGTATGAATATACAGTGTGCATGTGCGTAAGTATGGAGATATCAATATATGTGTGCACTGGTATGAATATATAGTGTGCATGTGCGCAAGTATGGAGATATCAATATATGTGTGTGCACTGGTATGAATATACAGTGTGCATGTGCGCAAGTATGGAGATACCAATATATATGTGCAAGCAGGTTATGCGAAGAGTCATGGCATGATGCAGCAATCCTACTGTGTAGTGACATGGCAATTATCGATGATGAAGTGTGCGAGCCTACAAACTGTGTACGTGTAACATACGCATCATCGATAATGGTGCAGGTGTACTATCACAGGTATATGAGATGCAATAATAATATCATGAATGCAGCACAAGATAAATCATCAGCTAAAAGCTATAAGGTATACGTAACTATCATATGTCCGAGTCGGTGAATCTATCAATCGGCATCTAGCCCAGTAACAACGCGTACGGTATAATCCATCGTACGGCAACCTCTAGTCAAGGGTAAGGATCAATCATCAAGTCAAACTCATCACGCACGGAATATCATCATGCGGCGGCATTATACTAATAGGGATCCTATCATCCTATAAGACAAATGAGGGTACGGCCTAGTATCACACACGGCCTATCATCCATGATTCACATCATTCTATAAATGTATGTATACCTATGTACCTATGTCCCGGTTCACATCCGCAATAATCTCATATTAGGGGACCGGCAGGGTATAAATCAACTCGATCGACTCGCATCCGTATACCATCATATCATCATGTCATCATATCAGTCTTATATTCTTTCATCGCATTTAAATCACCTATCAAATCGAATTGCATAAACATTCTATCACTACAAGTATAAGTATCTAATCTAACATACACATCTGAACCATACAATCGGATTTTTAAAGAAGCGAATCGTAGTTTTGAAAATAGGGGTTACGGTGTTTTTAAGAAAGAGATATCATTTGAAAATCCGTAACATCCCTCAAGGTATATGTTTAAAAGATACATACGATTCTTCGGTTTAGAAAAAGTATGGTTCGGATGACGCATCGACAACGACTATCTATTCCTACAGTACCCTAAACGGCAATATTGCTAAATGACATCCTATGATAGTCGTAACGTATCATTCTAACTATCCTGTAGTTTCTAATATGGTTTCGTAACTATCTCATTCTAACCCTAGTTTCCTAATCTAGGTTTCCTAACCATACACTATAAATCGGTTTTCCATCAAAAAGTTGCGGGGGTGCTATACGCCATCCACCCGACTTCCCCGGTAGATATAGATCTACTCACCGTAGTCCTCGCTCGCCGAAGTCGATGACGCCTCGCTCCGTCGCTTCGGAATCCACGAGAAGGTACCTACAATAACAACACATATCGTAACGATATTAAAATCAAGGCGGAAAACCAAAACGGCACGCGCATTGCTCGTAGGTTAGAACCTATAGCTTATGAGTACAAAATCAATCAAACAACCCTTGTTGTCAATGTACAAACATGCGACAACCAAAATCGAATCCAGGTATCAAAACTCATCATTCAAAATACGGAAAACATATCCTAAATCACACACAAGTGTTCCCAGATTTTGACTCAGGTCAAATAAATCCAAGAAAACAAGTTTAGGGTGATGTATAAGGTATATGTGAGCTACTGAACCAACCTAGGCCCCTACCCTCACCAAGTGGTTAGCCACTTCCTCCTAAAATCCGATCTCGCCGGCCACGGGGTCTCTGTTATGGTTCATCAGGTCAGAGAGGTCTCCTAGTAGTATATCTAGGCTACTGGTATTGTTTGGTTGCCTCAGTAATTCCCTGGGTTGCTCCAGATACCCCATAGGCACACTATAAGTCACAAACTGATATGGGTCAATTCCTGAGTTCGTGCAACGGGTTCAGCTCTATGGCTCAGGTCATGAATCGTGTTACCATGGTCATGTAAACACTCACAATGTCCCCAGATTTCACCTATTGATATTAAAGAAAAATCAAGTAGAACAAACCCCCTTAAACACCTTCAGGTAACTACCCTACAGAACCCACACCCTAACTCTTCTACCAACCCGGGGTCGCCGGAATTTCTCCAATAGCCGCCGGCCAAAACCGGTGGGAAGGGTCTCGTTCTTCAGCTGGTCACTTAGGGTTACCAGTACAACACTATGATACTATTTGTTTTCCCAGTGAATGCTCGGGGTCACAGCAGGTCAGCAACCTCATAAAACGACACTAAAACACGTTATCACACAAAACTAATCTAAAGGGAAGAAATTATACCTCATCTAGTCCACTCAAGGCAGCACTAACTTCCCAACGTCGTCAAAATCCCACTTTGCTCGGTTCAACGTGTAGAGGAGAAGATGGGGATTAAGTTTTGTGAAGGGAGTGTAGGGTTTTGGGGAGTGTTTGGAGGTAGATCTAGGGTTCTTTGAGGAGGGTTGTGGGGTTGAGCAGATGAGGAAGAAGGAGGAGAAAATGATGGCCAAGGGTTATGGCGGCAGCAGCCCCCTCCCCCTCCCCTTCTCACAATTACACACTCTCTCTCTCTCTCTTCAAAGCCCACCTAACCTAATCATTATGTCTTCTTTTGACTTTTCCTTTTACTCATTTCTTTTTCTCACCCAAAATGAACACATACACCCATATAAAACCACAAATGAAATAACATGTAACCAAATGCAACATGTCATGGTGCACTAACCATGAAAACTGTAGAAACGCGGATTGGCTTAATCGCGATTAGCAGTGCACTAATCGGGTTTTTTTTATCAAAACTGCGTATAATAAATTTTAAAATTGCCAAATCCGTTAGATATATTATTAAATGAATAAATCATTATAATTTTCACTTATTTCACAAATATTGGTATATATTTATACCCTTTTTCGAAAATCCCAATTTCGCAAATCGGGCAGTTTTCGGGAAATATATTATTTTAATATTAAGTTCCAAAAATAATATTTTATGTTTTCTGAAATGTTACATCAACATCAATATCAGCAGCCCTTCCAACCCCAATCTTTTCAAAATCCGACGAACAACTTTGCACCCAACAATTTTTTTCCTCAAAACAACTTTGTTCTGTCAAACAACGATAAGGTTTCCTCGCTAGAACGGAGTCTGGAGGCATTTGTAAAGCAATCGACTCAATCCACCGCCAACATCCAGTCTTTCATTCAGTCTTTGGTGCAACACACTACCGCCCATGGGCAAAGCATCAAAATCATCGAAGCCCAGATAGCACAGCTGAATGCGGCGTTAAGCGAGCGAGAGAAGGGGAAGCTTCCAACTCAACCACTCCCAAATCCTGGTCACCCACATAATGTGCATGTTGCTCTTGAACAACAGAACCATAATGTGAGTACAGTGACTACATTGAGATCTGGAAGGATGCTGCACAACAACATTGGGACACGGACAGATGATAACACCCCGGCCGCTTCTTCTTCTTCTTCTTCGTCTTCTGAGCCTATTCTCCCTTCTCCAAAAGGCACTTCTTCTTCTACTACTCTGAACGGACCCACTTCTCATTCCACGAAAACTCTAGCTCTTGGATCCGTTCCAACTCCACAATCTCCTCCACAAGCATTGGACTCAACCAATTTTAAAAACGTTCCATTTCCAAACAGGTTGAGGTCCAATAAACAAAATACCTAAATGGAAAAGATTCTGGAGTTGTTTAAGCCGGTTAACATAAACATTCCCCTTTTAGATGCTGTCCAACAAGTCCCTTCCTACGCAAAAATCTTGAAGGACGTGTGCACGAAAAAGAGGAAATCTCAGGTACCCAAGAAAGTTTTCTTAGCTAGTGCTGTGAGTGATGCTCTTACCCAAGCTTTACCTCAAAAATAGAAGGACCCTGGCCGTCCTACGATTTCAATTACCATTGGAGATAAAAACATCAACCGCACACTTTTCGATCTTGGTGCCAGTTTTAACCTACTTCTGTACTCTGTATATGAGCAACTAGGTGTAGGATAGCTGAAACCCACACACTGTACTCTCCAAATGGCCAATCGATCTATCACCCACCCTAGGGGTGAGATAGAGGATGTGTTAATAAAGGTTAGGGACTTCATATTCCCCGTTGACTTTATTGTATTAGACACACAACCTGTAGCTAACCCCCGAAATCAAATTCCGATGATACTCGGTCGTCCATTCCTTGCAACCTCAAATGTTGTGATCAATTGTCGAAATGGTTCGATGAACCTATCTTTTAGAAACATGACAATTGAACTCAACATTTTCAGGTTGGGGAATCAGCCCTCTGAACCTAATGCTCATATACTAGACGTTTGTTCGATCCAGGAGATCACCTCAGAGGACTGTGAATTCAAGGAGTTTTTGTTCGATCATAGCAATCTTGACGCCACTAATGCGTTCCTCTTCGAACTTGTTGCTGCATCTGCTCCCGACTGTGATTACGAGTGTTTCACTTTCTCGAACGATCTTGGCCAATCACCACCCGAGTTTGAATCCTTTGAATTTCCGGATGAGTTAGCTGAACCATCCAACTTGGTCGCTTACACTCGTTTTGAACCTCTGCTGGAATCCTTTGAGTTCGAGACCTTTTCACCAATCTTGCCTTCAATCGTTTCTCCTCCAACGCTCAAACTCAAGCCATTGCGGTCTTACCTTAAGTACGCTTACTTGGGTGAGAACGAGACCCTCCCTGTTATCATCTGGGCTTCTCTAGCTCCAGAGCAAAAGAAAGCCCTTCTTACGGTCTTGCACAGCAATAGGCAAGCTTTTGGCTGGTCAATGGCGGACATCAAGGGGATTAGTCCCCTGATCGTTGAACATCACATTCATCTGATGGATGATGCCAAACCAGCCAGGGATGCACAAAGGCGACTCAATCCTGTCATGAAGGAGGCTGTAAAAAAGGAGATCGTAAAATGTCTGGATAGTGGTATCATTTACCCTATCTCTGATAGCCAGTGGGTTAGCGCCATTCACGTTGTCCCCAAGAAGTCGGGCATAACGGTCATAACCAATGAGGCAAACGAATTAATCCCTATTCGCACCCAGACTGGGTGGCGAGTATGCATCGATTATAGAAAACTCAACGCCGCAACGCGGAAAGACCACTTTCCGCTACCTTTCATTGACCAAATGCTTGAACGATTGGATGGACACGAGTACTACTACTTTCTGGATGGCTGCTCCGGCTATAATCAGATTCCCATCGCCGAAAAAGACCAGGACAAGACCACATTCGCCTGTCCTTTCGGCACGTTTGCATATCGTCGCATGCCCTTTGGGTTATGCAATGCGCCCGCTACCTTCCAGCGGTGTATGATGGGAATCTTCTTAGACATGGTGAAAAAATTCTTAGAGATCTTCATAGATGATTTCTCCATTTTCGGCGATTCCTTTGATGAGTGTTTGTTGCATCTTGACGCTGTCCTTACCCGGTGTAAGGATAAGAACCTCACTTTAAACTGGGAGAAGTGCCACTTCATGGTACGCGAAGGTATTATCCTAGGACATATCATTTCGCAAAATGGCATTGAGGTAGATAAAGCAAAGATTGAAGTCATTTCCAATCTCCCTCCTCCCAAAAGCGTCAGAGACATCCGAGCCTTCCTTGGCCATGCTGGTTTCTATAGACGGTTCATCAAGGACTTTAGCAAGATTGCTAGGCCCTTGACTCTTTTTTTGGCCAAAGACACGACATTTGACTTCAACTCGAGCTGTATGACTGCGTTCGAATCATTGAAAAGATCACTCGCTTCTGCTCCCGTTCTTTCTTCTCCTGACTGGACGTATCCATTTGAGATTATGTGCGATGCATCTGACTTTGAAATCGGTGCAGTCCTTGGACAGCACATCGATAAGATACCGCACGTAATCTATTATGATAGCCGAACCCTGAACGATGCCCAACAGAACTACACAACGACCGAGAAGGAATTCTTGGTTGTTCTGTTCGCTTTAGAAAAGTTCAGGCCTTACTTAATCGGCTCTCCAGTCATCGTCTACACGGACCATTCAGCTCTTCACAATCTTTTTGCAAAGAAGGACGCAAAATCTCGGCTGATACGTTGGATCCTCTTACTTCAAGAGTTTGACCTTGTCATCAAGGACAAAAGAGAATGTGAAAACGTAGTCGCCGACCATCTTTCATGACTCCCTTCTTCGCCAACGCTTCAACTTCCGATCAACGATGTTTTTTCGGATGAACAGCTCTTGACAGTATCTTGCGAACCCTGGTTCGCAGATATTGTGAACTATTTGGCCACAGGATTACTACCAACTGAATGGTCAAGTCACGACAGACTTCGATTCTTATCCCAAGTAAAACACTTTTACTAGGACGAACCCTATCTGTTCAAGTATTGTCCCGACCAGATTATTCGTCGGTGTGTCCCTGACAATGAATTCAAGAGTGTGCTGTCATTTTGCCACGATCAAGCGTGTGGCGGGCATTTTGGCCCAAGAAAGACAGCCGAGAAGATCTTGCAGTGTGGCTTCTACTGGACACAACTCTTCAAAGATGCTCATGATTACTGCAAAACTTGCTCCCGGTGCCAACACCTGGGACGGATATCCAGGAGAAACGAGATGCCGCTCCAACCAATCTTGGTTGTCGATATTTTCGATGTTTGGGATATTGACTTCATGGGACCGTTTCCCAGCTCTTTTGGGAACCTGTATATTCTTCTAGCTGTTGATTACGTCTCTAAATGGGTCGAGGCAGTGCCCAGCCGGACTAACGACAACAAGGTTGTCATTAGATTCCTTAAGGAAAACATCTTTTCCCGGTTTGGACATCCCCGCGCGATCATCAGTGACAATGGAACACATTTCTGTAATAGGACTTTCGAGGCCTTGATGCGGAAATATTCCATTAATCATAAGCTATCCACGCCCTACCACCCCCAAACATGTAGGCAAGCCGAAGTGTCTAATCGACAAATCAAACAGATTTTGGAGAAGACAGTTTCCAAGAACCGTAAGGATTGGTCTTTAAACTCACTGATGCCCTTTGGGCATTTCAAACTGCTTATAAGACTGATCTTGGCATGTCTCCTTATCTGCTTGTTTACGGAAAGGCTTGCCACCTTCCAGTGGAAATAGAGCATCGCTCATTTTGGGCGATAAAGGAGATGAATCTATCTCTCGAAGATGCGGGCATCCATCGGAAGCTGCAGTTAAACGAATTGAGCAAGCTTCGGGATGAGGCTTACGAAAACGCGGTTGTCGTTAAGAACCGAACGAAGGTGTTTCACGATAAACACCTTTTGCGCAAAATGTTTGCACCTGATCAACAGGTACTGCTTTACGCACCCGGCTACATTTCCATCCAGGTAAGCTCAGATCTCGCTGGAAAGGGCCATTTTTTGTGCGGAATGTGTACCCGCAAAACGCTGTGGATTTGGAAAATCCAAAGGATGGTTTGTTTTTCAAAGTAAACGGACACAGACTGAAACCGTACCTTAGTGCTGAACCAACAGAGGAGCTCCTGGTCTTACAGGAGCCGGTTTACCCTGCATAATCTTCCTCTGCCTACCACCAAACTTCGATTATCCAGCTAAACAGCGGACACTGTTTCAAATAAGTTTGGGGGTATGTATATACTATTTTGTATATATATGTGGATATTCTTGTCCGGTGCATATCCATTTTTGACGAGCAATCTTGTCTGGTGATGCTCATATAAAAAAATTTAAAAAAATAATTGTGTATATCTAACCGACAATTTTGACCCTTCAATAATTTTTAATGCAATGACAGTGAGGGCACTGTCCAGTTTAAGTTTTTGGGTACGCTCGGTACGTATTTCTAACCTTCGCATTCATGTGTATATTTTGCATCTGCATAATTATTAAAACCCATAAAAATCAGAAAATTTTCTAAAAACATAAAAACTTTGTTGTCAAGTTAGCTAGTGGGAGAACTTAGATTCAATATTTCGACAGTTTTGTTTAATAAGATAGGAACAACTAAATCCTATTTTTAGATTTTGAAAACTTGAAAGATAACTCTCCTTTGATATTAACTATAGCTAATATACGTTTTTACATCACACTAGACGTGTCGTGAGTTTTGAAAATTAGATGACAGGTCTTTTATGTCTAAAAACTTTTTAATTGATAAACTATTTTCTGAGGATCAAATAGGTTTGTTCTGAAATAAGTAATATCAAGACGAGTTTATAAAGAAAGGTAGATATGAAGGGATATTATTGATGCCTTAATAAGAACTAATTCTGAAGAATAACCCATCTGAAACTTGATTGAAGTGATTACACACCTAAACCACTAAACACGTCTTTTATCAAAAAATATTTGAACAACCAGTTATATCTCCGTTCATATTAAATCGTTATGATTTTCACGCCAAAATTGGTCTTTTGTTTTAGGACCTAGGTAACTTGAGCAATTAAGTCCGCCGGGGTGTCTTTACACTTAATGCCCTAAAACCAACTGGTTTGGGTGCATTGGCCCAAAGCTCGCTAAGAAGCTTAGAAAGTCCAGATTAAAATAAAGTCAAGCAAGTGTTCTCCCCGAGTTAAAATTCCTAACGGTTCTTTGTGTGAGAATAATCTTGACAAAAGACAGGTTTTTATAAAAATATTTCTAGCGGAGGTATGAAGGTTTTATTCTATGATAAAGACTATTGCACGTTCACAGAAATGTGTATGAAACGAAAACAAGAAAAAGGTGGAGTGAAAAATAAGTCCTAGTTTCCTGTTAAGGAAGATAGAAATTCTGAATATGAAACCTAACTGGAAAATAAAACTTGAGATGTACTTAACTCTATAAAACTTGTGTGATCCCTTTTAAATCTTTATCTGAGCTTTATTTTGTGACATGTCGACTTTAATCGATCCATTTGAAACTTAACGACACTATCTGCACAGCACGTAAAGACATATAGAATGTTAAGTTAAATAAGAAGCGAGGTGTGAAAACTAAAGGTTCGATAGTTCTAAATTCAGGATAATAGAATTGCTAGCTTTAAAACAAAACCTTAGGATTAAAATCATAGTTATTCCGCAAAACTAGATTGACGGGATTTTGTGGGTGTAATCCGCTGAAAACCCTTAGGAGACAACACTCCTCCTACTAGGGACACCTCGAGGTTTAACGGCTTATTGCACGAGCTCAGTGCAATCGCGTTCCCTGCGAAAGTGAGGTTAGGATTCTTTTCTTTTTGTTTTGCTCGGGACGAGCAACAGATAAGTTTGGGAGTATTTGTTCATACCAGAATATTGCATTTTAATACCGCTCATTCATTATCCATTTTTTGTATATATCGGTACTATTAACCAGTGTCTGCTAAGTATTACAGATTACAGGTATCCGTGACAAAATACTGGAAATACGCTTAAAATCATGGATATATCAATTGGGAGCCGACACTGCAACCAGAACCGCAAACCGACCAATACTTCATAAGCTTATTTTTGCAACATTCATGTGTACACACTTTTTAAACAAATGATCCAACACATACAAGTGTGTACAACTAGCTTATTGGTTCATGAACCTAGTGAAGAGGGCTGCCCATGACAAGATGACTTGGTGCAAGTTGGCATGAGTGTGATGTGCATTTAATGCAAAAAGAGTTGATGTGATTTGAAGCTACAAGTTCCCTCCAAAACCCTGAGTGCATCAAAAGCCAAAACAGAGAAAATAAACAACACCAGAGTGATACTAGAGACAACAGAAGACCACACCCCAAATACGAGCCCAGGGGCTCGAATTTTGGCCGAGCACATGCTCGCCAAAACCGAGGTCGCCGTCCCCCCTGCCTCCAATGTGACTCAAACTTCTGTGGGCCCCTCCTTGCTTCATTGTCATCATTTTGTTATTGTTTGTTTATTCATCTTTTGAGCCTATAAATACATAACAGAGGGCAAAGGAGGGGAATACCTTTTGTTTAGTTTTGTATCAAAACTCTTGTAATTTGTAAGCTTGCTTTCCTTTGTAATTCTTGAGCTCTTGCCCCTTTGCCTTGACCTTGCAACTTCTTCATTGAACTTACAAGTTTAAGGTTTAGGTTCTTGACTTCAAAATTAGTGTAACTTGTTTGTGATTCAATAAAAAGTTCTCATTTTTTATTACCATGTCTTGTTCTATGTTTACATATTTGAACTTATGAAATTCTCGCTTTACTTTGATCTTGCAAACTCTTAAGTGAGCTTGCAACCTTAAAGTTTTGTGTTTGGATTTCACACTTCACCGGGCTTACGAACACTTGGAGATATTCGCACTTGGATTCATTGGTTCTCTCTTGTTCTTTCTTTTCTCGTATTTTTCATTATGTTCCTTACTTTTTCCCTTTTTCCTTATTTTTACTTTGTAAATATGTGTGAGTAGTCGCTGTACTTGTTAAGGGTGGAATATGGTTAGATTGTATTTGAAGATGTTATTTGCTAAAAACCTTAAAAACCTTAAACTTTGCAATTGAAACTCCATGCAAATCACTCGCAATTCCTCTCCGCTAGGCATCCTATCCTACCACGATAGCGATGATTCTTAATTGTGACCGGATTGCTAGTGGTTTGCCGGAGGCTAGAATCAAGAGATAATAACGGAAGGACAAGGGACAAGGAAGACGGATTTAGCGAAATACCGCAAATACCATATTTCAAGTTCCCTAATCCGCATTGTTACCTATTGCTTTAGTGTCAATACCAAAGTTGGGTCTATAAGGATTCGGAAAACTTCACTTTCATACAAGCTAACCTATTACTACCCTTAACAAGTTATTTTATTATACATATCCTTGTTGCGACATTTAGTTTAATCAACAAATCAAAATACGTTGTTAACTCGTTAATATAAGCCTAAAAACTTACCATCTCCCTACGGACGACCCGTACTCATCGCGGCTCGCTACACGCGACACCGTTTTGATTACGGTAATTTCTAAACTCTTTCTAAAATACGACACGGCAAAAACGTAACAATCATCGGGTCTAAAAATCTAGTTTTAAAATACGAAAAATATACGTGTCAACCAAAACTAAAATTGGATATCCGGGTAACGAAAATGCATGCCCCCAAGAACAGATGCACGTACGTGCACACAGCCATCCAAACAAATTCGTTTTACTGAACGGGACGAGAACAAGATGCGCGGATGCTACCACAGGGTCAGGGGTATCATGCAGGCCATGCATAATATTTTTAAAATATTTTATGTGATTTTAAATGTTATATTAAAAAATGCAGACGCCAGATATAATGCCAGTATGCAGTGTATAATAATGAAAGTGCACGGATCCATATAACAAGCCAGGATAAATCATAAACAAGAATCAAGACGGGTTTCTAGCTAGCGGGTCGAGTGCTAATACAGATGTCCAATACACTATTCGCACCCAAAAATACAATAAATCAGGAAAATACCATAAATAAAGAAATACTTGAACTAGAACTGGTATAAATGAACTAGGGTGTTACATAAGTAATATCAAGAATAGTTCATAAAGTAAGATGAATATGAAGGATATTATTGAGGTTTTAACAGAAATTATAAGTCCGAAAAATAACCCATCCGAAACATTGTTGGAGTAATTACACACCTTATCCACTTGTAACGTCTTAGGATTTAAAAGAAATACTGGCTATATCTCCGTTTTCACTGAGTTCAGAATATTTTAAATAAAATGAGTCTTTTGTTTTGTGGCCTTGGTAACTTGAGTAATTAAGTCCTTGGGGTGTCTCCACACCTAATGCCCTAAAACCATCTGGTTTGAGAGTCATTGACTCAAAGCTCGCTAAGTTTCCAAGAGCCAAATAAAACAAGCTAAGCAAGTGTTCTCTCCGAGTTAAAAGTCATCATGGTTCTTTGTGGGAGAATAATCTTGGCGGAGACGAGTTTTCTATTAGAAAAGTTTTTTCACGGAGATATGAAGGTATATTTATTAAGACGTTTTGCACGATAACGAAGGGTGTGTATGAACAACAAACAGGTGAAGGGTAGGAGTGAAAAATAAGACTTAGGTTCTCTGTTAAAAATGATATATATTCTGACTTGAAACCTAACTGGGGAATAAAACTTGAGAAAATCTTAACTTCTTTCAAACTCGTGTTATCCTTCAGAAGTTTATCCTGGTCTGTAATTATGACATGATGACCCTAATTAAAGTTCTTAACAACCTTATGGACACAATCTGCACAATCACGTAAAGACGCGTATGAGCTTATGTTAAACAAATTGCGAGAAGTGAAAAATAGGGTTTAACGTTTCTGACTTGGGTAATAGAACTTCTAATTTTGATCTCTAACTTAAGATTAGAATCAACAGTTTCTCCATGAGGCTGACTTGACTGGATTTTGTGGGTGTAATCCGCTGAAAACCCTCAGGAGAAAACACTCCTCCTGCTAGGGACACCTAGAGGTTTAACGGCTTGTTGCACATGCAAAGTGCAATCGCGTTCCCTGCGAAAGTGAAGCTAGGATTTTTTGTTTTGCTCGGGACGAGCAAAACATAAGTTTGGGGGTTTTGTTCATCTCAGAAAACTGCATTTTAATACCGCTCATTCATTATCTATTTTGTTATATATCGGTATTATTAATCAGTGTCTGCTCGGTAATTACAGTTTACAGGTATTCATGATTAAATACTAGAAATAAACTCAAGATCACGGATATAGCAATTGGGAGCCGACACTGCAATCAGAACATAGAACCGACCGATATCCAAAGAGCTCTTTTGCAATAAACAAGTGTGCACACAATTTTTGGTCCAACACAATGCATGTGTGACACTGGCTCTTTGACATGGACCATATGGGTCTGCCCATGGCACACAAGATATGATGAAATGGGCACATGGGGGGACAAGAGTTATAAATGCTAAAAGTTTTGATGTGATGCATTGCTTCATGTTCCCTCCAAATGTCTGAATCCAAACTAGGCTTAAACAGAGAAAACAAACAGAACCAGGATGATATTTGAGTTGACAAGAGTCCACCACATCAATACGAGCCCCTAAGCTCGGATTTTGGCCGGCCACAACCCCATGAGATCCGAGCTCGCCGGCCTCCCTTGCCCCATTTGTCCCCATCTTTTCTATGTCCCTTCCTTGCAGTTACACCACCTTATTTTTATTACTTGTTTAATCTTTTTTGGTGCCTATAAAAGCCAGATCAGTGAGCAAGGGAAGGGCTCCTACCATGGACCATGTAATATATACCCATTTTCCATTTCTTTTGTTTTTGGTTTAGGCTTGAGAGTGAGCGGGCTATCACTTGGTCTCTTCTTCTTCTTCCCTCTTGAAGCTTTCTCTTGAGAGCTTCATTATGGAAGTTGAACAAGTTATCAATATTTTGTAACTCAACTTCAAGTGTTAATATATTATTTTGTTATTGCTTTGTTTATTTGCTTTTCTTTCTTTACTTGCTTTTCTTTTCTTTTAATTATGATGTGTAACTAATCTTCTTTGGTTGTGGTAATGGTAAGGAAGTGAGATAAACGGCTTTGCTTCCTCCTCCTCTTGTTAATGTTTAATGTGCTTTAATGTGATTATAAACATTGTATTGTAACTTAGATGGGTTGATATGGTATGTTTATTCCATGGTTACTTTGTAACCTCATTACATACCATACTCTCCCCACAAACCCCATCTTGCAAGCCTAAGGTTAGAATCAATTTGGTGTTAAGTTTGCTAAGTTTGGATGTGGTATTTTGTGATTAAGTGACTTGACAAATCTCTTAGTTTCATATACCATATACCATCACAAACACTTAACACTGAAATCATTTGCTCTCACTCACTACTTTGTGTTTTTGATGTTGTGGTATGCTTGCTAACCCTTGTGTTTAGTGTTGATACCCCAAGCTTGGACATACAAACGGTAAGTGAACAAAACGGACTCGTTTCGTGTTTTGCAGCGAATATCGGAATTTGATGATTTGTGCTTCGCAACCGCCTTGACAAATCATGCCTCATGTCGGGATCGACGTAAGGACAGACAACTCATGATCAAGGGAGCGTCGAAGGAATCGTCGCAATTCGACCTTCCGAGCCAAAGACACAACCACTTCTTTCTTGGCTTCTTTTCTTGGTTTTCTTTGTTTTCGTATTCTTTCATTTTTTATGACAAAACCAACCAATTCATTATTTGTTGAACCTTAAAAAATAAGACATAATACACAATTCCCTGCTGATCGACCCGTACCTGTCGGCTTGCTACAACGCACCGTGCACTTGCGGTTTATAAATTTTAAAACGAGAACGATCTCGCGTGCGCATTCCATTTTCTTAAAATCATATCTATTTCCATAACATGCGCGTATGCGCGCGCGGGTGAATTCCCAACAAAATTACTCCCTATATATGTCCAAGCATCCACTACAATATACATCGTATGTATAGTAATGGCCTCTAGGGCATACACATAACTAACAGTCTGCAGGGAAACGTGAACTCTTTTCTTGCTTTAGACAAGTTAATTAAAGAAGGATGATTTTTTGTCGTTACGGATATAAAATTTATGAAGAAAAGGCTTATAAGGTTCATAGGACTTAGTAGTAATGGATGAATAATTAAAAATGACTCCTTTTATCTTTTAATAGTTTAAAACTAGATCGATAGTGATGAATGTAGAGTAGGGTTCTTGGTAGAAACTAGGGTTTCCCCACTACTAACCCTTGTCCTTGCATTGATCTCTATTCATGTCTAGCCCTTAACAAAACAAGTGTTAAATCAATCTCAAATCGTGGTCATGACTATCAATAAATTGGTAGTGCGCCCGATAAGGATGTTAACATTTATTTTGCTAAAGTTTATAACTTTAAAATGTATAAAAGAAGTTAAAAGATTTTATCATCCATTGTTCTACCCTATCCTATGAACCCTAGCAAGCTAGGAATTACTCGCTCATGGTTAAATTAGAAGAGAGGATGAAGAAGAATGAAAACATGATTAAGATACAGAAATGTAAGTGCAGAAAATAAGTGTGAAAATTAAAGGCAAATAGAATTAAAAACACTACATTTATTAATCAACTATTGCATTTACAATTCTTCTTAGAAAGTAGAATACAAGAACCCTGGTTTGCTCTAGATCTCTTTGTTGTTAGAGGTAGATGAATAGGTGATGATCACACAGATATGTGGATCTCTTGAATCTCTTGATCTCTTCGGTGATCATCTTTAATGTGCAACTATCGGTTCCTTATATAGTCCCAGAAACTAGAAACCCTAGATACCATCTGTGAATATATGTTGTTAAAAATCAAATCCCCAAAATATCACATTCTTTGGCTATAAATAAGCCATGGAACCGCCGCATATAGCCTTGTTTGGCCGCGGTTCCGCGGCGGTTTGGTGGCTTCAGTTTTTGTGATTTTTTCTGATATTTTATCATGATGTTTTGAGATCTTCTCGATATCTAGATTTTGAAAATAATGCACTGAGTCTCTGTCGTTACTAGTGTAAGTGCACGGCGGTGCCCCGGCCGTCAATCCGAGGCCAAAATGCGGAAACGATACTTTTCTTTAACTTTTAAAACTGGCGCTACCGTGTACTAAAAACCCGGATCGGGACATTAACCTAATCCTAGTAAACTAGAGAACGGGTAGAAAGATATACCGAGCGATCTATGTCCTTCGGTCTTCTCGTCGTCGTCCCGATCTCCCCGCGGAATCTCTGGTCTTCATCTCCTCGTCGAAAGGGCACCACATCGCCGGGTTCTTTTACGGGCTCTCGCCTCTGGACCGAGGCAACTCGGACATGAAGTTGGCGAGTCGACGTGCCCAAGGATACTGTAGATGAAATGTAGAAAGCTTTGTCTCATTGGGGTATGAAATTGCCATTTTTAGATGTGGAGGTGAAGGAGAAAGCTTTTGGAGAGGGTTAGGAATTTTGTTGCAAGCCAAGAATGAGAAGAATATTTTCCCACCATCAAAAATGAATCAACCCCCTTCAATATGTGGTCGGCCTCATGCTTTTTTTGGAATGAGAGAATGGAGTGAATAAGAATGAAAAAGGAGTGAGCCCCAACATAATGCAAGAGAGAGAAAGGGTGATGATAATAAGCAATGATCACAATCAAATCCAAATCAACTCCCATCATCAACAACCATGATGAACAAAAAGGTAATCATGAGAGGCAAGAACCATGATGAACCAAAAGTCAAATAATGGTTAAACCATCATGAAGCTATCACAAAAAGTCTTCTCCATGCACAATTGCAAATAACCCCCTCCACCAAAATTCAGCCAAAAAAAGAAACAAAGGAAAATGGCCGAAACCGGAAAGCAAACTGGCAACTTCAAAAAACCGATCCCGTAATAAATTACAGGAAAACCCCACGACTGTATATACATACCTGCATTTGTATTCCGACCGAATACAAATGCAATGAGACAAAATCTACACTGTACAATACTAGGATCCGGCTTAAACCAAAGCCCGCTAGTATTAACCGTCCGATCATGATCCGTGCAATACCGCACGTACATGATCGAACCCTGCCATATCTCCATACGTCCTCTACAGCGTTTCGCCCGAAACTTGAGAAACGGTCTGTGGAGGACTCTAAAGACTCGTCAACACTTTGGCTGTGGATTTAACCACAAGCACGTCAGAGGTATTAGCCATACGTGACGGGCTACCAGGTATTTACCAAAAGGGACATCGATGAGCGAACTCATCCTGACACCCTACTGAGCCTATCAGTGACAATATTCGTACAGTCCGGTCCGTTCGTCTATGAGCATCGCATGGTGGGCCTAGGGGGTTGGTAAAAGTCAGACCCCCAAAAGCGGTACAAGTCGTGTCGGAGTGTAGCCCAGAACACCCTGAGATACTACTGGAATACCTACCAGTAAATCTCCTGCCTTGGCCAAGGACTTCGTGTAATGGCTCTCCTAGACACAGCGCGACCTCACCCCCAATACCGGGAGAGACGAACCCCTGAAGATCCGCTCACTGACTCCATGTGGCTTGGGACTGTACCCAACTAAAACCTGTTTGCACGTCTCCTTTGAGCGTGGTAGGGTAGTAATCAAAGTACAGTGGGAACTCACACGAGACAAATGACGATCTCAGGTCGATGAACTAACCTATACACATGTCACCAGGGAACTGCTATCTGACGTCTGGTATAAGACCAACTAGCATGTTCCCGGCGAGTCATGTCCGGTGTACTCATAACCCAATGAGCACCTGTATACATCTTAGGTGACTCAACTGACACCAGTGGCTTGTGAGACCGGCCACCGCCCCTCGTCGGGGTCTCGACTGTATACACTAGTCTACTCTGGAGTATCGATGCCCTGTCTCGAAAACTCCCACGACTAGGGACCTTTTAAGGATGTGCTTATAGACCCCAGCTCCCACGTATATGATCGCCATCATACTGCTGGCCGTCAAGCAAGAATCCTAAGGGCTCTATCAATGCGCAATAGTGACCTGTAAGGTAACCTAAAGCAGTACACGATGATAAAGATAAACCAGATAGTATACTATCATCTTGAGTAAGATTGTTCTAACGGTATAGGTCCTCTATCAATCATTGTAATCACGTGCCTGTAATCCAATAATTGACTCTGAGGGCACTATCTCCAACAACTAGATCTCTCGATTTGCTTCTAAAGTTTGGCAGATTCGGTTTCGATATCCCAATTTGACTCGGATCTCTTGCTTGGATTCTAGACCTAAGCTAATATCTGCACAATATCTCAAATCATAGTGTTAGTAGCATTGGGTATTTCTGAGATATTATCTTAACCATTTATATGATATAATATGTTAAGAATATTGATTAGAAATATTTGATATGATATGCATATTTTAATTACTAAGATTTCATATAAATATTATATGCATATATTTTCCCTCATTATGTTAAAAATAATGTAGAAACATATGATAATAGACTTTTTACAAATAAACCCTCATATGTTCTATATTTACAATAAACATCTTTTAGTACTTAATAATAGTGGAGAAAATACTCATTCAAATATGCAATATTTAAAACTAAGCGCATATGCATCATCGGTAATGGTGCATGTGTCCTAGCAGACGAAGTCATATATAAAGATAAGGGTATTAGTGATACATGCCCTAGAAGCCATTATTGTAAAGTACTGGATTGTATATTACATTTTGGAAGCTTGGGATATTCATAGATATAATAACAGTCTTGCTCAAAATGGTAGTATGCTACTTGGTTTGATTCTACCCCAATATGTGTATATGTTTCTTTTAGCATATCGCTAATACATATTAGTAGAGCCCTTAGAATCTTTGCTTGACTACCAGCGTTGTGATGGCAGTCATACTAGTGAAGGCTGGGTAGTCTATAAGTACATCCTTATAAAGGTCCCTAGTCATAGGATTATCAAGACGGGGCATCGATACTCCAGAGTAGACTAGTGATACGCTTCTCATCCCAGCAGGGGAGATGGTCTGTCCCACAGCAATTGGTATGTCGTACCGAAGATAGTATACAGGTTCTCATTGGGTTATGAGTTACACTGGTCGGACTCGTTGGGAACTGCTGGTTGGTATTATACCTATCGTCAGGTAGCAGTTCCCGGGTGGCATGTGTACAGGTTAGTCCGTTGACTTAACATCACTAGTCGTCTCGAGTGTGTTCCCACTGTACTTAGATTACTACCCTACCACGGCTCAAAGGAGTCATGCAAACAGGTAGTAGTTGGGTGCAGTCCTGAAGCACTTGGAGGCAGTAGTGGTTAGATAGGATTCGTCTATCCCGGTATTGGGGGTTGATATCGCGCTGTTTTCAGAAAGCCATTACACAAAGTCCCTAGCCAGGGCAAGCGATAATTACTGATAGGTACTCCAGTAGTTTCTTAGGGTGTATTGGGCTCTACCCCGGCACGACTTATTGCGCTATTAGGGGTCTGACAGTTACCATCCCCTAGGCCCGATATGTGAGTATTTTAGAATAACAGACCGGACTGTACGGAGATTGTCACGGATAAGCTCAGTAGGAGTTCGGATGAGTTTGCTCATTGGCCTTCTTATCGATAGATACCTGGGTAGCCGTTACGTGCAGCTAGTACTACTGATGGACTTGTGGTTAAACCCACTGCTAGCGTACTGTCGAGTCTTTAGAGTCCCACACAGAGGGTTTCCCTGCTTTGGGCGAAACGATGTAGAGGCCGTTTGGTTTTACGGCAGGGTTCCGATCATATACGTGTACTGGTTGCACGGATGTTATTCGGACGGATAATACTAGTGGGCTTTGGTTTAAGCCGGATTCTAGTATTATATTAATGGATTATTATTATCTCATTGTATTCGTATTTTTCGGAATACGAATACGGGTATGTATATACGGTGAGGGCATTCTTGTAATTTCATAAGAGATGCTTCTAGAAGGGGACGCCTCATTATTTGGTTTATCTATTTTTGGAAATAGATTAATGAGGTGGAAATTGGAGATATTTGTGGCATGGGGTGAAGCACGGATCATTGCATTTGTTTATTGGTTTGTGTTTACTATTGAAGCATGGTTGCTATTTTCAATTGGAAAATAATCCATGCTTCATGTGAGATAATGAATGAGCCATTCTTCACTTACCAAGACCTTAGCTCATTTGTAGTTTCACTTTCTCCCTCCAATTTTTCTCTCCTTCCTCAAGACCTAAAACCTTCACATGTGTTGTGAATCATTAGGTCTATTGAGATTAAATACTTCATTAGACTCTCTACATCTTCTAAGTTACCTAGCTTAGCAAACTTGGTACCTTAGTTATCTCGATTTAGAGGTTGGAGCTTGAAGTATAGGCTCTCGGATGGATCATCTTCGACACGATGAGGCCGACGATCAAGCGCGATCCGGATCTTCGAGGAGCTCAACAAGGAGAGGAGAAGAAGACCTGAAGGACAAGAATTAAGGAGGTATAAAACTCTTACCGAGTAGTTAAACTTCCAAGTAGTATAGCTAGTTTAAGGTTTCTGTTAAGATCCTGGAGTTTAAGTCGGTGTTGCAAAGTATAAAAATTGTTTTTTTGTAAATTCTGCCTCCCCACAAGTGTGTGGGGTGTGTGACATCGACTTACAGTGGTATCAGAGCCTACTCAAATCTTAACTAGCAGATTAAACGAAGTTTAAAGTTACAAAACCGAAATAACTCCAAAACGGTTAAAACCAAATCCAAGTTTTTGTCGATTTCAAAAGAGCCTCAAAAATTTTTTTAAACAATTGCAGAGTGCTATCTTCTTGCAGTAACTAGAACACTATAGAAAAACAAGCCTCAAAGTCCAAAGTTTGGCCGGCCAAATGTTCAATTTTCTCGGCCTGGCCGGTCCAAGTAACGATTTGGGTCTTGGGTTTTTGGTGGTGTTCTGTAATCTTGGATTTAGGTTTTCAGGTGTTGTTTGATTTTGCCCAGAATTCATATTATGTTATCTTTGTGTTGGGGCAATACGGAGTATTTCGAAATCGCAGTTTTAAAATTGTTTATAAGTTTCGGTTTGTATATGTGTTGCTAAACACCTACTAATTGCTATATGTCGATTAGTAGGGGTTGCACATATTTGTATCTTGATGACGGTTTGTGCATATGAAGTATTGAACCGTCGTGTATGAATAGCCGCGGGGATGTGAGAAGAGCGTTTTTTCTTTCATTCATGTAAATTTGTAATTGATGTAATATTAATTTTGCGGGGCACATCCGGGTTGAGGTTGTAGCCATCGTTGTATTATTTCATTTAATTTTCTTGTACCTAGGATAGACCCAAGGTGGGGTGCATAAACTACCGGGTTCTTGAAGTGCCGAGTGGCCTACTCATTTTATTGAGGGAGGTTTCTTCACTTCGGGAATTTGGCAAGTAGTTTGCCGCACCCGTAGGGGTCTAGGGTGGGGTTTGGCTATTCATCACGACCGTGGAATCCGTCTTTCGTTATAGGATAAAATGAAATACGGAAATCCTAGTATATCTAATATATTCATCGGTGTTGCTGTGATCTGGAATGCCTATTATTGCATGAGACGAATGGATATATATATATATATAAAATAAACGTTGCTTATGTTTTGCACCCGCGCTAGTCCAGCCCCCGCTCTGCCGTTAGCTAAGTAACCTAACGGTGCATGACGGGGCCCCATGGCGAATGCGGATGACATAAGCGTACGTTATATTTTCGTTTCTTTTCTGCAATGATAGGGTTAAATGATAGGACCACATTAATATTGATTAATGCAAGGGAAATAAACCAAAGTTTAAATCGTTGGAACAATTTCAAAACCACTCGGTTTTCTTGAAAAACAATTTTTAAATGCGGCACCTAAACCACTCCTTTTAAAAGCTATCATGGTTCCTTCGACTATATCAAGTTCATTAGGTTCACGGTTTCGCCAAAACCATCCGTAGCCCTCCATCATTTCACATGGGTATTCAGTAGTATTCAAGCTATGTATTTTGACCTTCGTCAAGGCATAGTGATTGGTAGCTGTTGGGTACTCATCTGTAGCATAGATAGATGCATTGATTTGGGATAGCCGTACAAATATTTTGGCCTTGGCCAAGGGTTTGTACGGATGGGTTCAAATTAACCTGGATAATGACATGTAGAACTTGGCTTGCGACTTATGATATGTTGTCCTTCGTCAATGTCCTAAGCGCCTGGGGCAAAAATCCACATCGGGAGTTTCAAAGGAAAATAAAACTTGCTAGTGTTGCATACCATTTGGAGTGTAATGATTTTGGTAGGATTCCTTCAAGGTTGTCACATGATGATATTTGAATTCCGATCCTACTGTGAGTATCTGCTACTCTTCGGGAGATTTTTCCACAAAACAATCAATGCTATAAACCAAGTAGGTGCCTAGAACGGTGTTAGCAGGGCTACGCCTCCAGGGAAAAGAGGTTATGTAATTAAGAAACTTCACGAAAGCGTTGGAAAACCTCCCTCAAAGTACCAACACTAGCCTGGCTGAAAGGTTAAGCAAGAATTGTAGGGTGAGATTAATCTTGACTAATTCTTCTTTTATGGTTTGAAAGAGGATTCGAGGAACAGTAAGAGCTGTTAGTGATATATGCCCTAATGGCCATTATTGTATAGTACTAGTTTGTATATTACATTTTGGAAGCTTGGGATATACACGGATTTTATGACAGTCTTGCTCAAAATGGTAGTATGCTACTTGGTTTGTTTCTATCTTAATATGTGTATATGTTTCTTTTAACGTATCGCTAATACATATTGGTAGAGCCCTTAGGATCTTTGGTTGACTATCAGCGTTGTGATGGCAGTCATACTAGTGGGGGCTGGGTAGTCTATAAGCACATCCTTATACAGGTCTCTAGTCGTAGGATTATCGAGACAGGGCATCGATACTCCGGAGTAGACTAGTGTATACACTTCTCATCCCAGCATGGGAGATGGTCTGTCCCACAGCCATTAGTACGTCGTACTGGAGATAGTATGCAGGTGCTCATTGGGTTATAAGTTACACTGGACGGACTTGTGAGGAACTGCTGGTTGGTACTACACCTATCGTCAAGTAGCAGTTTCCAGGTGACATGAGTACAGCATAGTCCGTTGACTTGACACTACTACTTCGCCTCAAGTGTGTTCCCACTGTTCTTAGATTACTACCCTACCACGGCTCTAATGAGTCGTGCAAACAGGTAGTAGTTGGGTGCAGTCCCGAAGCACTTGGAGGAAGTGGCGGTTAGATATGATTCGTATCTCCCGGTATTGGGGGTTGATATCGCACAGTGTTCGGAAAGCCATTACAAAAAGTCTCTGGCCAGGGCAAGCAAGATTTACTGGTAGGTATTCCAGTAGTTTCTCAGGGTGTTTTGGGCTACACTCCGGCACGACTTATTGCGCTATTAGGGGTCTGACGGCTACCGCCCCCTAGGCCCGATATGCTATATTCTTAGACGAACAGACCGGACTATACGGAGATTGTCACGGATAGGCTCAGTAGGAGTTCGGATGAGTTTGCTCATCGGCCTTCTTATCGACAGATACCTTGGTAGCCGTTACGTGCAGCTAGTACCGCTGACGTGCTTGTGGTTAAACCCACTGCCAGCGTAGTGTCGAGTCTTTAGAGTCCCACATAGAGGGTTTCCCTGCTTCGGGAGAAACGATATAGAGGTCGTATGGTTTTACGACAGGGTTCAAATATATACGTGTACTTGTGCACGGGTCATGTTCGGACAGATAATACTAGTGGGCTTTGGTTTAAGCCGGATCCTAGTATTAGATTATCGGATTATTTTGTCTTATTGTATTCGTATTTTTTCGGAATACGGATATGGGTATGTAAATACGGTGAGGGGTATTCTTGTAATTTGTTTAAGAATGCTTCTAGAAGATGCCACCTCATTACTTGTATTACCATTTATGTTAAATGGATTAGAGGCGGAGGTATGAGGTGTTAAGTAATTATGAATGAAGCATGGCTACTTGTGACTCTTGATGGCTATTGAGGCAAGGTGGCAGTTAGATATCATGTGTGAGGCTACGTGTCACTTGGATATTATTGTGAGATATTATGGCATGCCTCATATCCATCACAATTAGCCATTATTCTTTTCATAATAACAAATACACTCTCTCTCCTCAAGCACTCACTTCTTCTTTCTCAAACCCTAACTTGTCTCATGTGTTGAGAAACATAGGGTTAATGAGACTAAACTATCCATAATCACTATCTACATCATATAAGTCACTTAGATTAGCACTCTAGGTACCCTAGTTACCTCATCTTAGATGTAGGAGCTCAAGGTAGACACTCTCGGATGGATCTTCTTCGACTCGAGAAGGCCGACGAGGAGGCGCGATCCATACACACTCCAAGTGTTAGTTGTATATATGCCCTAGAGGCCATTATTGTACATATGATGTATATTATAGTGGATGCTTGGACATATATAGAGAGGACTTTCTTGCTCGACATGATAGTATGCTATCTGGTTGCTCTTTATCTTAACATGTATTCTAGTCTCTTGATACTGTCTTGTGGTTACATGTTGGTAAAGCCCTTAAGATGTGTACTTGACTACCAGGATTATGATGAAGATCATACTAGTGGGGCCATGGTAGTCCATAAGTTCATCCTTTAATGTTCCTAGTCATGGGTGTATCGAGACGGGGCATCGATATACCAGAGTAGACTAGCGTATACGCTTCTCGACCCATGAGATGGGCGATGGATGATCCCATATCCATTGGTGTTTGACATCAGAGATGGTATACAGGTGCTCAGTGTAGGCTAGGTACACTGGGCGGACTCGCCGAGAACTCCTAGATGGTATTATACCTAACGTCAGATAGCAGTTCTTTGATGACACTGGTACAGATTAGTCTGTAGACCCGAGATCGTCAAAGAGGTTTTACTGGCTCAGAAAAAACGAAATAGGAGCATATATGTGATATCTGCGGGATCGAGAATAATATGAGTATGTGATACCGTATTCTATTCTCGCGATATTTGTATCGGTCGGTTATATGTGATATAGCCGGGTTATCGAATCAAGTGTTGATTCGATAAGTTGGTACATATAATATTAGTCGGTTATATGTGATATAACCGGATTATTAAATCAAGTGTTGATTTGATAATTTAGTGTATAATTGTATATTTGATATACTAGTTTACATTAACTAACATTAGCCCACTTAAGCATTTATTTTTCTCACATGTGCACACGTATTATATATGTTATATATGTTAATTGTGTTCTATTTTGTGTCATGGTTGTTGATACACACTACATGGGTGTATGAGACTTACACCATACTAATTATAATGTAGGGTTTAAATATTTAGAGTAAATCCAAATTAGTGGATAATTGCTCGCATGCATGAAGCTTGTAGAAGCTGTTGGATATAGTGCCCTCAAAGTCAATTATTGTATCGCAGGCACGTGATTGCAATGATTGAGGGAGGACCTATACCGGTAGAACAGTCTTACTCGAGATGATAGTATGCTATCTGGTTTGTCTTTATCATCGTGTACATGCTTTAGGTGATATTACAAATCACTATTACACTTTGATAGAGCCCTTAGGATTCTTGCTTGACTACCAGCAGTATGATGACGATCACATACGTGAGAGTTAGGTAATCTATAAGCACATCCTTAAAGTGTCCCTAGTCGTGGGAGTTTCGAAACTGGGCATCGATACTCCATGAGTAGACTAATGTATATGATCGAGACCCCGACGAGGGGCGATGGCCGGTCTCACAAGCCATTGGTGTCAGTTGGTTCACCTAAGACGTATGCAGGTGCTCATTGGGTTATGGGTATACCGGACAGGACTCACCAGGAACATGCTAGTTGGTTTTATACCTGTCGTCAGATAGAAGTTCCCTGGTGACATGTGTACAGGTTAGTCCATCGACCTGAGATCGTCATTTGTCTCGTGTGAGTTCCTACTGTACTTTGATTACTACCCTACCACAGCTCAAAAGAGTCATGCAAACAGGTTTTAGTTGGGTACAGTCTCGAGCCACATAGAGGCGGTGAGCGGATCGACAGGGGATTCGTCTCTCCCGGTATTGGGGGTGAGATCGCACTGTGTCTAGGAGAGCCATTACACGAAGTCCTTGGCCAAGGCAAGTGAGATTTACTGGTAGGTATTCCAGTAGTATCTCAGGGTCTTCTGGGCTATACTCCAACACGACTTATACCGCTTTTGGGGTCTGACATTTACCAGCCCCATAGGCCCGATATGCGATACTCATAGACGAACGGACCGGACTGTACGGATATTGTACCTGACAGGCTCAGTAGGGTTTCAGGATGAGTTCGCTCATCAGCCTCCCTTTTGGTCAATACATGGGTAGCTGTTACGTACAGCTAGTACCACTGACGTGCTTGTGGTTAAACCCACTGCCAGAGTATTGACGAGTCTTTAGAGTCCCCCCACAGAAAGTTTCCCAAGTTCAGGCGAAACGTTGTAGAGGCCGTATGGTTTTATGGCAGGGTTCGATCATATACGTGCACTTGTGCACGGATCATGATCGGACGGATCATACTAGTGGGCTTTGGTTTAAGCCGGATCCTAGTATTAGATTTGTTGGATTAATTTCGTCTCATTGCATTCGCATTCAGTCGGAATGCGGATGCAGGTATGTATATACAGATGAGGGGTATTCTTGTGATCCGTCACGAGTTTACTTTAGTTGCTGCCATATCTTTTTGTTGGATTAAACATTTTGGTTTAAATGTTTAATTAGGTGGAAATTGTGAGCTTAAGTCATCATGAAGAGCAATTAATGTGGCATGTGCAATTTGGTGACTCATGGTCTTGCTTTGGTGCTATGTCATTTTAATTGATTGATTATTGGGTGAGATTTTGATGGGAGGAGAGAGAGGGCAGCCACATATTAGTGGGGTTAGCTCTTGTGAATTCAAGCACTCTCACATTATCATCTCACACAATAACAATAAGCCTCTTCTTCATCTTCTTCTCTAGCTCACAACTTCCTCCATCAATGGCTTCTTCTTCAACCTCCACTCATCCCATTTCATGTGTTGAGATTCATTGAGTGTATAGAGACAAAGTTATCATACACATTCTCTACTTCACTTTGGACATGTCGGCTAGCAAACTTCATGTCCGAGTTGCTTCGGTTTGAAGCGGGAGCCCGTAAAAAGACTTCTTGATGTGGCGCGCTTTTCGACGAGAAGACCGGAGATCGAGCGAGATCGGAGATGCCGCGAGGAGCTAGAGATGGTGGCTAAAGACCGAAGGACACGAATCGATCGGTATAGCCATTCTATCTTCTTTCTGGTTGCTTGTTTGTGTTAATGGTTCGATCCGGGTGAAATACTACGATAGCGCCGGTTTCGTAAAAAGTTTTTGTTCTGCATTTGGACTCGGATTGACGGCCGGAGCGCTACCGTAGACTTACATGGTATCAGAGCCACGCTATTAACTCATACTTGCTAGTTCTAACATGTTTAAAACCTCGATCGAACAAAATTTCCAAAACCGCATTTCCATTCATGAAGTTTTTGTCGAAATTTTTCGTGGTCGAAAAATTATTTTCAGTATGTCAGAAAATCGTGCAGGCTTTTTTAAGACCCCTGAAGAAATTTGAAAGCACGATCTCGCCATAACGCCGCGGAACCGCGACAGAACAGGCATGTTAGCCGCGGTTGCGCGGTGGAATTATGGATTCAGCGCTTCATTTTTCTTCTGGGTGTCAGGTACATGGAATTGTGGTTTCTGGAATATTTTGTTTGGGCCCAGATTTGTTTGAGTACTGGATTAGTACTTGGGGCCCACTTCGGGAAGTTTTGTCGATCGAAATTTTAAATACGTTAGTTCACAGTACTTACATTACTATCTGCGACCGTGAATGTCATTCGAGCGGTAAATCTTGTCTAATTGCTATAGCTCTTTTAGACGGGTTTGCGAACGTGGCATTCACGTTGATGTTCTGTGTTGTGCTGTGATGTTGCGGATTGTTGTGGTGGATAGCTTGCGTGCAATGGTAGTGCAGTTTAGATTTATTTGTACATTTGATATCGCGGGGAGAGCATCCGACATGTGGACTGCCGTCATTGTCTGTTTGTATATTATTCTTTTGGGGCACGACCAGGTTGAGGTCGATATCACCGTTGTACATATTTTCTTTTCTGTACTAGGATTACCCCGTGGTGGAGTGCATGGATAGCCGGGTTCTAGAGGGCAACGGTCCCGCATCTCATGGCTTTGAGACGGAGGGGGCTTCACTCTAGAATTGGCGGGCTATTCGCCGCACTCGTAGGGGATACAGGTTGGCCCAAGGAGGGTTGCTCAAGTTACCGGATTCCATGAAGTGCGGGGTGGTCCATTCACTTTGCTGAAGGGGGCTGCCTCACTTCAGGTTTTGGCGGGTAACTTGCCGCACTCGTAAGGGTCTAGGTTTCATTGCACAAGCTATCCACATGACCAGGGGAACGTCGGGTTTCACTTGCGGCTCAAAGGAAACCCGGGGCTCCTAGATATCTGTATTGTTCTGTGATGCTTATTACTTTTCTGTGATGTTGCATTTATCACGCCTGGAGCGATTATTATATATTGATATATATACTAGTATATGTTGTATATGTTTTACACCCGCGCTAGTCCAGTCCCCGCTCTGTCGTTAGTTAAGTAACCTAACGGGTGATGACGGGACCCAGTGGCGAATGCGGATGGCATATACGTATATCATATTTTCGTTCTTTATTGGTGTGATTAATTGATGGGACAGCATTGATTCGGATCAATGCAAGGAAAACAAACCTATTCGATATTGTTGGAATAATTTTCAAAAAGTTGTTATTACAAGGATGTTCTCTTTTGTTTTGCACAGCGGTATTCAGTTTGGAATATCCAGCACCTCATTCTACGAGGCAAGGGCCGAGATCCCTTCATCGGGAGTGACCCCTTGGGCAGAAGTTTGCGTCAGGGTAATAACTTCACTATAGTCGATTACTTTTTGCTTTGCATCGCGGTATTCAGTTGGAATATCCCGCACCTCATTCTACAGGGAAAGAGCCGAGATCCCTTCATCGGGAGTGACCTCTTTAGCAAAGGTTTTCGCCACTATATTTTTGTAAAAAGCTATTCGGTTCCTTCAACGATATCAAGTTCATTACGTTAACGGTTTTTTCGCCAAAAACCATTCGTAGCCCTCCGTCATTTCAGACGGGTAGCACTTAGTATTCATGCTATGTTTGTTGGCCTTTGTCATGGCATAGTGTATGGTAGCTATTTGTTACTTTTCTGATGCATAGATAGATGTGTTGGTTTGAGACAGTCGTACTACTATTTTGGCCATCGTCAAGGGTATGTACGGGTGGGTTCAAATTAACGTGGACAATGACGGGTAGAACTTGACATGTGACTTATGATATGTTGGCCTTCGTCAAGGTCATAAGAGCATGAGGTAGAAATCACATCAGGAGTTTCTAAAGAAACTGAAACTTGCCAGGCATGTGCATACCTTCTGGAGTGTGATAACGTGAGTGGATTCCATCAGGTTATCATGCGATGATAGTTGGATCCCGATACCCACTAATGAGTTGGTTTACTCCTCGGGTGATTTTAGATGATCCCGACTAATTCTATTTTCTGGTTTGGAGGAGAATTTGGGGATACAGTGGGAGGTTTCCTGATTAGATAAAGTGATTAACCATTCTGATCTAGGTTTGAGTGCACGCAGAGTGTTTCTTTTCTCTCTCTCTCTCTCTCTCTATGGCAGTGACCATGGCTCGACCCTAGACTATGACTCAATGACCAAGTTGACTGAACTTTCTTAAAACACTGGCTTTTGGATTGTCTGAGTTGCATACATCATTGTCACTCTTTCTTTTACCCTTTGCATTTCTCCAGAACACCCCGTATTACTATGAACATCCACTTCCATTGGATAAATCCATCGTATGGTTATATACGAACTCGAAGGAACTTATTCCAGATTCGAGGATGGATTCTGGTTATGGAGAGATTGAATAGGTATATTCAGTTGTCTTTTCCTTTTTCCTTCTCTCTGGTTGTGAGGGCTCCTAGGATTAGGAGAGAGTACACCTATTGCGCTTATTAGATAGTCTTATTCCAAACCATAGGCAGGTACCGAAAGGTGGGGAATGAAGAAAACCAATTAACCTAAGTGTGGTGTACAGAAAATAATAAGTAAAGACAAATAAAGAGATTAGAAAGAGGGCAAAGTAAACTGCGACTGCTATCATTCACGACCAAACCGAGTATCCCATCGCCACTCCTATTTCACCTTTGTATTTCTCCAGAACACCCCGTATCACTACGAACATCCAATTCCATTGGATAAATCCATCGTATGGTTATATACGAACTCGAAGGAACTTGTTCCAGTTCGAGGATGGATTATGGTTCAGGAGAAATAGGAATAAGTTTTATTCAGTTGTCTTTTATCTTTACCTTCTCTCAGGTTGCGAGTACTCCTAGGATTAGGAGAGTACACCTATTACGCTTATTGGATAGTCTTCTTCCAAACCATAGGCTGGTGCCGAACGGTAGGGAAGGAAGAAAACCATTTAGCCTAAGGAGGTATACAGAAAGTAATGGCTAAAGACATATAAAGGGATTTGGAGAGATGGAAAAGAAATATACGGTTATAGTCATGAATCTGGATAATGGAAGAGGCATTACTAGGAATACCCGGAAATCCCTACGAAACATTTTCATGTTTCAGTTTCACTATGTGTTGTTAAAGGAAAACTGATTTCCCAATTAGATCCTTACTCCAGGGTATGTATTTACCAGGTATGATTCTCACATCTGTATGGTTTTACAGATGATGAGTGGGGGTAAGTTATTGGGAATTATGTGATCGTCCTCATTATATCGGAATTCGTTGTAATTGGTGATATTTGAGGAAATCGCCTGGGTTTTTGCCGGACGATAAATATTTGGTTTTGAATATCCGTTGTTATGCACCAATTTCAAATTGATATATCTGTACGTTTATTTTATAAAGTGGGATATAACTTTTTGAAATTATGTCCATGACATTTACCTATATCAGTTGATGGTTAGGTAAGGAGCATTGAACAGCGGTGTAATTCTTCATAACCATAGTACAGTTTTCAACCTACGACGCACAGGGTTTGAGTTATTCAACTCAGGAGACTTATACAGAGTATTGTATGTTGTCCAGTGTCCATTAGGACAGAGGGGTTGGTCCTCGTACTATATTCTATATACTTGTGACTTCTCTAGTTTTAGACACGTGTTTCGTAGAAATACAAGGTCTAAGTTTTGAGAAGTTATAAGTACAAGAATAAAGTAGAGAACCACGTGTTGCAAGTATCGGGATTATTCAAGGTGATCGAAGATGTAGATGCTTGTGTGAGGTATTCAGTTGATAATAATGGTTTTGAGAAACTTGTTTCTCTTTCAGGTTACTCATAATTGGACGCACTCCTAAGTTGAGTAATGCTGATAGGCCTCTCTCCATTTAGTTGACATGCACTGGAGACAGCTGCATGATTTGAATCTGGTTCCAATTAAATCAATGCCTCCGTTTCTATATTGGATATAGAACAATTAATATCTTAACAATGTTAAGGTATATGGAGTTGTCCGGCTTATGCTTAAAATCAGACATTGGATAACCCAAGGCACGTTTCTATAATGGCAGTTTGTGGGTTAACCCGGGCTATGACGAGGGTTGACTTTCTACCATCTAGAAGATTAATAGTGATATTGTTCTTGACTCGCCACAGTTTTAGTACAATGGACTTTTTCAGAAAACAGTAATGGGGGTATGGTAGAACTGGAAGTGATTCCAGAACCGCAAACGATTACTGAAAATTGAATAGGACCTAAAGATTCAATCAGCTTTGACATTCCATTAGCCACTCCGCAGATATGGTGGGTAACTTCAGGCACCCGAGAGGTACTCCGGTAGCCTCAAGGACGGTGATAGGGAGGTTCTTGTTTATCCAGACTTGACATTGCTGCTGTTCCAGACTATGAGACCCGGCAGGAGGATGAGTGTAGCGTCATTCTAAACTAGCTTTAGAAGTGCACGTGTATATGACTCTGCCAGTGGGTTGTCATAGTCGGTGGGAGCAGCGGAAGCATAGTGGACAGTAGTTTGTGTATATTTATAGACTAAAGCAGATATAGCGGAGATAGATCATCTATTTTTGATGTAAAAGTCATAAGTTTTGACTTCATCAGAATAAGACATGGATCTGTTAAGAAGATAGTAGGGTATGATGTCCTGGTATTTGGATGACATACATAGAGTGGGAAGTGATATTCTTATACTACGATCGGTTATATTTTGGTTGTCACACAATGGTTTCTCCACATAGGATATGGATATAATATCAAACATTCTGGTTACTAGATCTATAGTTTTAGATCTAGATTTGGGAAGTGTCCCAATCTGGGTACTTAGACAGTATTCTAAAAGGTATTTTAGAATGGATGACTCCTGGCATAGTGGTGTACCTGCAGGTGATAGAGTCACCCTCTCTAAAGGTGTCTTACAGACTAAAGAGGAGAGGGATGTGCATGATTGGTATATCACTTGCTTAGACAATTGAGTCAATCATGAGATGTCAAGTACCACACCAGATATTGTTTTTGCACAAGATGCAATAAGTATATATTAATCTAATCTTGGAGAAACGTTCGGAAGCAGTTTTAGAACATAAGTTGATGTTCTAGGGATTCGATAACGACAGCATCCTTCGGGAGACGGTTATCATTCCAGGCTTGCAAGGTGACCTGGTTGACAGAGTGACTGTCAGAGTCATAGATTTTCCCTCTGACGAGGGGCAGTAGTTTGGACAGATGGTCCAAGCGGATACTGAGGGAGGCATGGCGCAAGATACTGATTAAGTTTAGTTGACGATACAGTCTAAGAAGTTTGGATTTGGAGTTCATTTGTGAACTAGGTCATATCAGATATCCAGACATATTCTAAGACAGGTATTGCTCATATCGGGAGATGGCTTTCTCCGCGAACTTGAGATTAAGAGAGACATAGAAAGAAACAACAGGGCGGATCCACTCACTGAGGCTATTTTACGAACGCAATAGTTTCGCAAACAAGCTTTGTGAAACTGATTAGTAGAGGAGTTGGGTGTTCGGTATCACACGGGCTGTGAGTATGCGACATCGCAATTATTGGCCTTGAGTGCAAGTGGGAGATTGTTGGATATAGTTCCATCAAAGTCAATTATTGGATCGCAGGCACATGATTGCAATGATATAGGGAGGACCTATACCGGTAGGACAGTCTTACTCGAGATGATAGTATGCTATCTGGTTTGTCTTTATCATCGTGTACATGCTTTAGGTGATATTACAGATCACTATTACACGTTGATAGAGCCCTTAGGATTCTTGCTTAACTACCAGAAGTATGATGGCGATCACATACGTGAGAGTTGGGTAGTCTATAAACACATCCTTAAAGTGTCCCTAGTCGTGGGAGTTTCGAGACTGGGCATCGATACTCCATGAGTAGACTAGTGTATACGATCAAGACCCCGACGAGGGACGATGGCCGATCTCACAAGCCATTGGTGTCAGTTGGTTCACCTAAGACGTATACAGGTGCTTATTAGGTTATGAGTACACCAGACAGGACTCGTCGGGAAAATGCTAGTTGGTTTTATACCTATCGTCAGATAGCAGTTTCCTGGTGACATGTGTACAGGTTAGTCCATCGACCCGAGATCGTCATTTGTCTCGTGTGAGTTCCCACTATGCTTTGATTACTACCCTACCACGGCTCAAAGGAGTCGTGCAAACAGGTTTTAGTTGGGTACAGTCTCGATCCACATGGAGGCAGTGAACGGATCGGCAGGGGATTCGTCTCTCCCGGTATTGGGGGTGAGATCGCGTTGTGTCTAGGAGAGCCATTACACGAAGTCCTTGGCTAAGGCAAGTGAGATTTACTGGTAGGTATTCCAGTAGTATCTCAGGATGTTCTGGGCTACACTCTGACACGACTTATACCGCTTTTGGGGGTCTGACGTTTACCAGCCCCTTAGGCCCGATATGCGATACTCATAGATGAACGGACTGGACTGTACGGATATTGTCACTGATAGGCTCAGTAGGGTTTCAGGATGAGTTCGCTCATCAACCTCCCTTTTGGTCAATACATAGGTAGCCGTTATGTACAGCTAGTACCACTGACGTGCTTGTGGTTAAATCCACTGCCAGCGTATTAACGAGTCTTTAGAGTCCCCCACAAAAAGTTTCCCAAGTTCGGGCGACGTTGTAGAGGCCGTATGGTTTTATGGCAGGGTTCGATCATATACGTGCACTTGTGCATGGATCATGATCGGACGGATCATACTAGTGGGCTTTGGTTTAAGCCGGATCCTAGTATTAGATTTGTTGGAATACTTTCGTCTCATTGCATTCGCATTCAGTCGGAATGCGGATGCAGGTATGTATATACAGATGAGGGGTATTCTTGTGATCCGTCACGAGTTTACTTTAGTTGATGCCATATCTTTTTGTTGGATTAAACATTTTGGTTTAAATGTTTAATTAGGTGGAAATTGTGAGCTTAAGTCATCATGAAGAGTAATTAATATGGCATGTGCAATTTGGTGACTCATGGTCTTGTTTTTGGTGCTATGTCATTTTAATTGATTGATTATTAGGTGAGATTGTGATGGGGGCAGAGAGAGGGCAGCCATATATTAGTAGGGTTAGCTCTTGTGAACTCAAGCACTCTCACATTATCATCTCACACAATAACAATAAGCCTCTTCTTCATCTTCTTCATCTAGCTCACAACTTCCTCCATCAATGGCTTCTTCTTCAACCTCCACTCATCCCATCTCATATATTGAGATTCATTGAGTGTATAGAGACAAAGTTATCACACGCATTCTCTACTTCACCTTGGACATGTCGGCTAGCAAACTTCATGTCCGAGTTGCTTCGGTTTGAAGCGGGAGCCCGTAAAAAGACTTCTTGATGTGGCGCCCTTTTCGACGAGGAGACCGGAGATCGAGCGAGATCGGAGATGCCGCGACGAGCTAGAGATGGTGACTAAAGACTGAAGGACACGGATCGATTGGTATAGCCATTCTATCTTCTTTCCGTTTTGCTAGTTTGTGTTAATGGTTCGATACGGGTGAAAGACTACGATAGCGCCGGTTTCGTAAAAAAAATTTGTTCCGCATTTGGCCTCGGATTGACAGCCGGGGCGCTACCGTAGACTTACAGAAGCTTGTGGATGCATTGACTTAGTCCACTCATTTTGTTTTACTTAAGATATTTATTAACCTAACCATTATAATTTAGATATGGTTATCTCTCTACATGAGTTAGTATATGATACAAACTCACCCATGGTTGATTCTCTCACCTCATTAGTTCATTCTCATCTCTTGACTTCATCTTCTTCATCCTTGAGAAAAAGCTTGCTAGCTTTTTCCAAAGTGAGAAAATGTTGTGAGAAAAATAAAACTAAAGTGAGCTCACTTCCTACTTCATCATCCTCTACTAGATTAGCACTTTGGTATAGAGTGTTAGCTTCACTAATCTCTCATTAGTAAAGTAGTAGCTTGAGTTAGTGTCTCCTCAACGTAGATCATCTTCGGCCTCGAAGACTTCAAGCAAGATCGTTCCTTACACCTTGAGAAGCCATGCAAGAGTCCGGAAGTTCCATGATCGCAGCGAAGGGACCACTACAAGGAGCTATTGAAGTGAAGGACCGGTCTATATAGGTTGTATTCCGTTATCACTAGATGTAAAGTTGTTTACTTTCTAGTTTAGCTCCTAAAACTCTAGTTAAATCCTAGGTTAGGGTTGTTTGGTACACTAAATTTTTAAATATAGTATGTTTGATGCTTTGTGAAACCTTGTGGTTGTGCCTAATAACCTTACACTAAGGAGCTCACATAGAGGAGGAGGAGTACAAGAAGAAGAAGTACCAGTTAGTTGAGGTATAACTTTCTTACATAGTAGCTAAACCTCTTAGATGCTTAGCTAATTAGGGTTTAGTATCGATCTTGGTGTTTAGTCGGTGTTGCGATGCATATTAAAATCGTTTTTTGCGAATTCCGCATGTTAGTTGTATGTATGCCTTAAAGGCCATTGTTGTAAATGATTGTTTATTACAATGGATGCTTGGACATATATAGGGAGGACTTTCTTGCTCGACATGATAGTATGCTATCTGGTTACTCTTTATCTTAACATGTTGACTAGTATTGTTGTACTGTCTCTCTGTTACATATTAATAAAGCCCTTAGGATGTGTACTTGACTACCAGGACTATGATGGAGATCATACTAGTGGGGCCAGGATAGTCCATTAGTACATCCTTTATTTGTTCCTAGTCGAGGGTGTATCGAGACAGGACATCGGTATTCCAGAGTAGACTAGCGTATACGCTTCTTGACCCATTTGATGGGCGATGGATGATCCCATATCCATTGGTGTTTGACATCAAAGATGGAATACGGGTGCTCATTGGAGAATGGGTACACTGAACAGGACTCGCCGAGAAATCTTAGATAGTATTATACCTATCGTCAGATAGCAGTTCTCTGGTGACACTGGTACAGGGTAGTCTGTAGACCCGAGATCGTCATAGAGTCTTGTGTGTATCCCACTGTGCTTTGATTTCCACCCTACCACTGCTCTACTGAGTCATGCAAACAGGTGGTTTTTGGGTACAGTCCCGAGTCACATGGAGGCAATGAGCGATAGGAGGGGTTTCGTCTCTCTCGGTATTGGGGGTTGATGTCACGCTGTGCTCGTTGGCCATAACAGGAAATCCCTGGCCAGAATTGCTGAGATTTACTGGTAAGTGTTATCAGTAGTTTCTCGAACCGTTATGAGCCTCACATCGGCATGACTTATCAGGCTATTAGGGTCTGACGTATACCACCCTCTGGCTAGATATGCGACATATCAGACGAAGAGACCGGACTGTACGATAGTGTTACTTATTAGATTCACGGGAGTATGAGCAAGCTTGCTTGTTGATCTTCTGATCGCTCAATACCCGGGAGCCATTACGTACAGCTAGTGCCGCTGACGGTTTGTAGGTATGTGATATGATCATTTCCTACTGCTAGCGTATTGACGAGTCTTTAGAGTTCTACACAAATGTTTCCTGGCTCAGGCGAAACGTAGTAGAAGCACACATGTGATATGTGCGGGACCGAGATTAATACGAGTATGTAATACCGTATTTTAATCTCGCGATATGTGATATCGGTCAGTTGTATGTGATATAGCCGGGTTATCGAATCAAGTGTTGATTCGATAAGTTGATACAAATAATATTAGTCGGTTATATGTGATATAGCCAGATTATTAAATCAAATGTTGATTTAATAATTTATTGTATACTTATATATTTGATATATTAATTTACATTAACTAATATTAGCTCACTTATGAATTTATTGTTATCACATGTACATATAATATATATGTGATATATATTATTGCATTTATCTTTTGTGTAATGCTTGATGATACATTGTACATAGGTGTATGAGACTCATACCATACTTTAGATAATTAGGGTTTTTATTTATTTAAGGTAAATACAAAATTAGATGGAAAAGTCACATGGTTTGAAGCTTGGAGAAGCTTGGAGAAGCTTGGAGAACCCTTGACCAAGTCCACTAATTTTGTTTTATCATAAGATATTTATTAACTTAACCATTATCTATAACCATGGTTAAGTCTCTACAATGATAATATGAGATATTATCTCACCCATGGTTGAAATTCTCATTTATTTTCATTATACACTTCATCTTCTTCTTCATCTCAAGGAAAGCTCTCTAGGTTTTCAAGAGGTGAAGAAAATTAGTGAGAAAAATAATTCTAAAGTGAGAAAAAATCTTACTTCATCAACCTACACTAGACTAGCTATTTAGTTTAGGTTGTTTGCTTCACCAATTCCCAATTAGTGAAGAAGTAGCTTGAGCTAGAGTCTCCTCGACATAGATCATCTTCGGCCTCGAAGACTTCAAGCAAGCTTGTTCATTTCGCTTTGTGGAGCCTAACTTGGGTCCGGGAGATCACTACTTGGAGCGAAGGGACTACTACACGGAGCTATTGAAGTGAAAGGCCGGTCTACAAAGGTTGTATTCTTCATTCACTTAGTGTAATGTTTGATTACATGTTTGCTTTACTCATAATTCTCTAGTTAGATCCTAGGCTAGGGTTCTTTAGCACCTTAGAATTTTAAAATTGCATGCTTGATGCATTGGAAAACCTAGTGAGGGTGCTTAGGAACTCCAACACAGCCTCCCTATGAACCTGCGGGGTGCGTGACATCGACTTACAGTGGTATCAGAGCCTACTAAACCATTACTAGCTAGTTAGCAAAGTGTTAGAAATTCGATCGACGAAGAAATCCCAAAATCACGTTCGAAAACCATTTTTTTCTGTCGAATTTTAAAACTGGTCTTAAAATCTTTTCAGAGGCCTTAAAAATATGTGCAGGGTTTTCTATGAACACTGGAGAAATTTGGGTTCCTGATTCCCTAAGAATGCCGCGGAAACACGGCCAAACTGTGCGTTTGGCCGCCGTTCCGCGGCCAAGTCAAGGGCGACTTGGTCCGAGTTTCTACAGTGTTTCTATTTTTATGAACTGTGATTTTAGGAATATTTTGTTTCTGCCCAGTATTGTTTGTGTACAACATTGTTCATGGGGTAGACTCAAATTTGGTTTATCGATCGAAATTCTAAGTTATTTTCTAATCGGGTTTTCTGTGTTTGATATATGTGCTGAACGTCTGCTAATCGCTATATGTCAATTAGTGGGGGTTGCATATATCTGTGATGTTGGTTTATGGATATGAACTTTATTGGATCATCGTGGATGAATAGCCAGGGATGTGAGATGAGTGCTTTATCTTTCATTCGATGTAAATTGTAAAGTGATATAATATTATTTTGCGAGACACATCCGGGTTGAGGTTGTAGCCACCGTTGTATTGTTCCTTTTACTATTTTCTGTTGCTAGGATAAACCCAAGGCGGGGTGCACAAACTACCGAGTTCTTGAAGTGCCGAGTGACCTACTCGTTTTACTGAGGGAGGTTGCTTCACTTTGGGAATTTGGCAGGTAGTTTGGCGCACCCGTAGGGGTCTAGGGTGGGGGTTTTGCTATTTATCACGACCGTGGAATCCGTCTTTCGTTACAGGCTTAAACGAAACGCGGAATTCCTAGTATATCCAATACGTTCATCTGTGATCTGGAATGCCTATTATGGCGTGAGATTATCGAGCGATTGTAGGATTATCGAGACTGAGCATCGATACTTCAGAGTAGACTAGTGTATACGTTTCTTATTCCCGTCAGGGAAGATCGCCGATCCCACATCCATTGGTGTACGACACCAAATATTGTACACAAGTGCTCATTAGGTTATGAGTTACACTAGACGGACTCGTCAGGGGTTGCTGGATGGTACTATACCTAACGTCAGATAGCAGCTCTCAGGTGATATGAGTACAGGGTAGTCTGTCAACCTGGGATCGTCATTTGTCTCGTGTGAGTTCCCACTGTGTTTTGATTACTACCCTACCACAGCTCTGCTGAGTCTTGCAAACAGGTTTTAGTTGGGTATAGTCCCGAGCCACATGGAGGCAATGAGCGATTGTCAGGCATTCGTCTTTCCTGGTATAGGGAGTCGATATCACAATGTGTACGGTTGGCCGAAACCATAAGACCCTGGTCAGTACAGTTGAGATTTACTGATAGTTAGATCAGTAGTTTTCGGATAATCTTGAGCCACATCGGCACGAATTATCAGGTTATTAGGGGTCTGAAATTTTCCATCCCCTAGACTTAATATGCGATACTCTCAGACGAATAGACCGGACTGTATAGAGATTGTCACGGATAGGCTTAGTATGGATACAGATGAGTTTGCTTGTCGGCCTTCCTTTCGACAGATTCCTAGGAAGCCTTTACGTACAGCTAGTGTCACTGACGTGCTTATGGTTAAACCTACTGCCAGCGTATTGTCGAGTCTTTAGAGTCTCACGCAAAGGGTTTCCCGGTTCGGGCGAAACGATGTAGTATGCGTATTTTGATATGCTCGGGTATTCGATTAAACACGTGTATTTTATACACGTGCTTTATTCGGACATTTTGGTAATACTAGCAGGTTTGAAAGATAGCCGGATATGTGAGCTAGTATTATATTACTCTCTTTAGGTATTTGTATTTTAACACGAATACGGTAGTTATACGAATACGTGTATTTGTATGAATACAGGTATTTATGTCCTGATACAAATACATATATTTCTTTCTTAATATGAATGTGTGTATTTTGTATTTCCGATACAAATACGGTATTCATATTTTGGTAGAAATTCGGGTATGCATATTTATTATAAATACGGGTATTATGATTGTGTGTGTGTGTATTGTGAGGTGGCTTCTCTTTCTTCTTCTCATCTCTTTTTGGATTTAAAAGATGTGTGTGGGCTTGTGTTAGGAATATGTATGCCCTAGAGGCCATTATTGTTGATATAGTGGATGCTTGGACATATATATAGAGGACTTTCTTGCTCGACATGATAGTATGCTATCGGGTTACCTTTATCTTAATATGTAGACTGGTATTTATACTGTCTGTCTCTTACATGTTAATAAAGCCCTTAGGATGTGTACTTGACTACCAGGATTATGATGAGATCATACTAGTGGGGCCAGGGTGGTCCAAAAGTACATCCTTTAATCAGTTCCTAGTCGAAGGAATATCGAGACTAGGGCATCGATATTCCAGAATAGACTAGTTTGTACGTTTCTTGTACTTAGAGGGCGATGGCTGATCCCATAGCCATTGGTGTATGACATCAAAGATTGTACACAGGTGCTCATTAGAGAATGGGTACACCGAACGAACTCGCCGATGACTCCTAGTTGGTAGTATACCTACCGTCAGATAGCAGCACTCTGGTGACACTGGTACATGTTAGTCTATAAACCCGAGATCGTCATAGAGTCTTGTGTGGCTCCCACTCTGCTTTGATTTCCTCCCTACCATGCTTAAGAGGAGTTGTGCAAACAGGTGGATTTTGGGTACAGTCCCGAGTCATATGGAGGCAATGAACGATAGTTTGTACGTTTCTTGTATTTGAGGGCGATGGCTGATCCCACAGCCATTGGTGTATGACATCAAAGATTGTACACAGGTGCTCATTAGAGAATGGGTACACCGAACGGACTCGCCGAGGACTCCTAGTTGGTAGTATACCTACCGTCAGATAGCAGCACTCTGGTGACACTGGTACATGTTAGTCTGTAAACCCAAGATCGTCATAGAGTCTTGTGTGGCTCCCACTGTGCTTTGATTTCCTTCCTACCATGCTCAAGAGGAGTTGTGCAAACAGGTGGATTTTGGGTACAGTCCCGAGTCACATGGAGGCAACGAGCGATAGGAGTGGTTTCGTCTCTCCCGGTTGTCATGTCCCACCCCCAATACAGAGAGTATTGTCCGCTCTGGACGAAACCGCACGGTTTTTGTCCTTCGGAGTGAACCGGACCCGGCTAGGGGCCATTTCCTAGGAGGTCACCCATCCCAGAACTTCTCTGGCTCGAGCACGCTTAACTACGGAGTTCTCAAGCTCCTGTAGTGCCGGTTCACTTAAAAGGCGCCTCTGTATTGAAGAGTTGCATCATTCCATTTATAGTACAGATATGCCTCCTTTCGGAATGTATTTCGAAGAGTCCCCATTGTTCTACAGTGGGTCCCACGGACTCAAGAGGTGGCCCCCACGGATTCAAGAGGTGGCCCCCGCCCACTTAACACGACACTTGGCGTGGCACTTTGTCCCGTGTGGCACTTTGCTCCGTGAGCAAGAACCGGGTCCCGACACCGGTATTGGGGGTTGATGTTGCGCTATGCTCGATTGGCTATAACTAGAAGTCCCCGGCCAGGTCTGCTGCTGAGATTTACTGATAAGAATTATCAGTAGTTTCTCGAACCGTTATAGGCCAGGTATCTGCATGACTTATCACGTTACTGTGGTCTGACGTTTACCACCCCTAGACATGATATGCGACATATCAGATGAAGAGACCGGACTGTACGGTAGTGTTACTGATAGGATTCATGGAGAGTACGGACAAGCTTGCTTGTTGATCTTCATATAGCTTAATACCCGGATAGCCGTTACGTCCAGCTAGTACCGCTGACGGCTTGTAGGCGACTGATGTGATCATCACCTACTGCCGGCGTATTGACGAGTCTTTAGAGTCCCACACAGAAATTCCTTGGTTCAAGTGAAATGAAGTAGGACACATATGTGATATGTGTGTGAGCCTGATTAAATACGTGTATATGATACCGTATTGTAATCTGGCAGTTATCTGTTATCAAGTTAGGTTATATGCGATATAACCAGATTATCGAATCAAATGTTGATTTGATAATGTGATACTCAGATAAATGATATTAGTCGGTCATATGTGATATAACCGGATTATTAAATCAAGTGTTGATTTAATAATGTGATATATATTATATTTGATATAATTATATCTTAACTAATATTATTAGCTCACTAATTATTATTCATAATATATATATTAATATATATATATAATGAAGCATGGCTTGAATTTCTATTTTTGAGAAAAATAGAAATGAGATGGAAAATGAGAGCATGGTTTCAAGTATGGCTTTTATGTTATTTTATTCATCTTGACTCACTATTCAAGTATGGTTGCAATTTTATATTGCAATTTTTCCTTGCTTGAATGAGTAGGGGTCAAGAGTTGCCATTCATACCTTTTCTCATTACAATACTTAGCCAATTTTGATGGCTTGCTCTCATCTTCTTCCTCTTCTTCATGCCACCATGATTCAAGCTTCAACCCTCACATGTGATGTGAATCATGAAGCTTGAACACATATTAATGAGCATCAAATCCCTTACTTCACCATCTTACTCTTGACTAGCGATCAAGTGTAGCATATTTCCTACGCTAAAGCGTTTAGTGTAGAGGTATCTTGAATTGGAGGGATTTCGCGTGGATCATCTTCGGCACGAAGGTAATCGGAGGAAGCTCATTCAAACCCTCAAGTGAAGCCTAGTGGAGTCGCGGGACTACTACACGGAGCATGTGAAGTGAAGGACTCGATCTACGAGGGTATAGCTATCTTCACTTCTTTATAGTTTAGTTGATATTAAACGTAAAACCCTAATCATATAGTTAACGATCTTTTAAAGTCTAGCTTAGTACCTATAAAAATTTGAATTTGGCATGCTTGATGTCACTTGGACCTCATGGTGGTGCTGGGGATTAGACTTTCACTTGTGACTTACACTAATGAGTCACAAACCCACTCACTTATTTTTGTTTTAAAAAATAAAAGAATAGAGAAGAAAAAGAGTGAGATATTATTATGTTAGCCATTCTCTTGTTCATCTTCTTCTTCCTCTTTTTCTCTTGAGTTTGGACATAAATACTACACCACTAAGCATCAATTCTTAGCAAATCTTGATCTTTAGTTGCTTCTTAATTTATTACTAGAAGCTAGAGCTTGAACCGGCTTTCTCAGGTGGATCATCTTTGGCATGGGAAGACTTCTTCGCAAATTTGTTCTTGGAACCCTAAGAGCTTAAGTAGAGGACCACACAAGGCACGAAAGGCACGACTTCAAATGTTGTAGTCCTTAACCTAGTAGCTAAACTCTTTAGTTTTGTTAGTTTAGTGTTGGATTCGATTTCTTGGGTTAAAGTCTATAGTGCTCACTTTAAAAAATTAAAGTTTTTCAATTCCGCAAAGGCCGTAGTTGTACGAGCATTAGCAACTTACACTGGTATCAGAACCAACCCAAACACTTAAAATACCCGTATATGCAAGTATTGAACATGTGTTTGGAAGGGATGTCACCCCCTTAAAAAAATTAAAGTTTTTCGATTCCGCAAAGGCCGTTTTTGATACGATATGCTTTATATTGGTTTGCAAAGAGATTGGAAACACTTATAATCAAGAGAGGGAATCAAGATCATTGTCGCGATTCATTCATCCAAACTGGAGCCTAAGCAGTTTACCTTTTCTTTATTTTCATATTTTAAAAACAATTGACAAACAACCTTCCAATATTCTTTTCTTGAATTCGCCCTAACAATACTTAATCTCCGTTTCTCCGTTGATCAACCCATATTTGCCGACTTGCTACGAACGAGCCGTGCACTTACGATTATTCTAATTTAAAACAAAACTAACTTGCGTGCGTCGTATTCTAACTTATTATTTTAACTAAAAACGTGTGTGGGTGAAATCTCAGTAACGCTAAAATAAAATAGACATTATCATACTTGTACACCACCTCGGCGATCTCATCCTCCGTTTCTCAGTCATCATATGATACAGCATCACATCTTTCGATATCTACTCATCGGTGAGAGATAAGGGTGGCTCCTCAGCTATGCTTCAAGAACATTCGCTTCCTCATGAACATTCCAACAAACTGCTTCCATCGAGGGTAATTTTTTTCATTTAATCGAATACGGATGATCTGAGTAGGAATTATGTGAGGTCTATAGACTTCCTTCTCCTTCGAGGAGGTAGTGAAAGTAGCCGATTCGGCCATCAAAAAACAGCAATCACTAATAACCCTCATAAAAACATTACAACCTCCAACGCGAACAACCCGCGAACACAACCATAAACATCTTGAAGGGTGATAGCAAGAACACTAATAATCAACAAAGACTAGCACCTCAAAGGGTGTACAAAACAACCATAAATCTTGTGATCTAGTATGATTACTAGCATCAATCCATTCATTAACAACCACGACATTGCTTTACTCAAGCGAAAATACACATCATCCTAGATCTCATTATGAGAAGAGGTTAGATTTCACCTTGGCCGATTTTCAAGATCGAAGATTCGATCTCGAGATTGAGAAAGAAGAAGAAGAGGTCTCGTGAGGCTTAAGGCAGAGGGCGATGAGGGTGTGGCGGCGAGGAGATCAGGTCAGCAAGTTCCCGAGGAGATCGGGTCAGATCAATAGCATCCTCGAGGGGATTAGGTCAGCGGCTGGTATCTCGAGGAGATCAGGTCAGCACCGTCCTCGAGGAGATCTCCAGATCAGTGGCGAGGAGATCTGGTCGAGAAGATCTCAAGCGGAGAGATCAGCGACGACAAGGGTGTGCTCGGGATGTTGTCTAGGTGGCGACTGGGTGGATGGTGATCGAGAGAATAAGAAGAAGAGAAAGGCCGTGGTTTAGGTGACGTTGGAGAGTCCAGCCTCTGTACCATGAGAGAAAGGATTTGGGGATGAAAATGTGGAGGATAAAAAACCATATCCCGTCATCTCTTTATATAGGTATATTATTTAATACAAATATATCCATACTTCACAACCGTCCATTACATCATCTATTTTACCAATATTTAAGAAAAATGAATAGAATGTCATGAAATGATTCTAATAATGATAAATATGTATAAATTAAGACATTATAATGAAGTGTGAATAAAATATATTCCTTGTATATAATAACTAAAAACTATAAGAAATCTAGTAAATTTGGAAATAATAATTTTTCCTCATTTTTGTACTGGATAAAAGAGCGATGTTTTGAGCATGAATCAACGAAAAGGTGGTTTATTATAACAGCTCTAAAGATTTCTAGGGGATATATACATATACAAATATTACATGGGGTTTATATAAATAAAGAAAATTGCATTAGGTAATATACAAAAAAAACCACTTTTTAAATAGGTTTATGACGTGGATAACTTGATATGAGAAATAGATGTGAAGATTTTTCTTATGACCATCAACTGACATAGTAAGCTATATGTTTAGAATTTGCATTATAAGAATAGAAATAAGTGAATATTGATTTTAAGGCCCTATTTGGATATGGATTTAGGATGGAGTTTTATAATAAAGCGGAGGTCGAAGAGGATGCAAACTATGTATGCAAGTCCCAAACAACATTTAAAAATAAGGGTAAATTGTCAAAAACCTCCAAGCAGGTTTTCCCGATGACAAAAAAAACCTGACATCGAAACGGTTGTCAAAAACCCCCTGGAAAATTTTCATGCAGTATCGATAGTTGCTTGCTATATTTAAATAGGTCATACATATCACAGACAGCTGCATAAGTATCACATGCAACTGCTAGGTAACCATACAGATACCGCGGACATGAGGTTTTAGACAACTAAAAAATCTTCTTGGGGTTTTTTGATCCCTATGAAGAAGCGTTGGAAAAATATAACTCAAACAAGGGATTCTTAACCGAAAGACAGGCCTCAGAAACTCAACCCCTCAAACGCCGAAGATCCACTTCGAGGACAGGGTTTTTTTGGTCAGGCGAAAACCTGCTTGGGGTGTTTTGATAATTTATCCTAAAAATAAGTTATATCGTGAAAGATGAGTATGAGATAATAGAGTGTACAAAACTTAAATTAGATGGGAGTTATACTACACTAGACTCCAATATAGATACCAAATAGATAAGGTTAGCATTTTGCTTAATTACAAAAAACTATCAAATATTTTGGCATGATTACGAGAAACTACCAAATTCTTGTTAAATTCATAAGAAACTACCACAAATGTTTCAAAAACTACATTAACTACCACAAAAACCTGCAAAAACTAAAAAAAACTACCATAAATAATGTGTCACGTCAGCAATAATTACAAGAAACTATCATAAAACTTTCAAAGCATAGTAGTTTATCATAATTTTAAAAGAATTTAGTAGTTTCTGGTAAATGATGCAAAAACTTTAGTAGCTTTTTTGGAATTAAGCCCTTGGCATTTTGATACGTTATGAACCCGACAAAACTTAAACTCCATTAACAAACAGGGACTAAATAACCTGGAGCACAAAATATTTCAAATTCTGAGATCTGGGAATAACACCCAACTACCCAATAACACCCAACTGCCTGGAATCTCTGGCGACTGGTGTTCCCCTTTCTTCATTTCTTCCCCCTTCCTTTTTCTTGTTGGTCCTTAAATCCTAGGTTTAAGAATGAAATCACTTACGAACCCTAATTCATCACCGATTCTTCAAATGGAACTGCTCTCTTCTTCAGCTCACTATAGACCCCAAATCATCCCAATAACCAAATCCCAATCGATTCTAAAAAACCCTATGAATTCTCTCCAATTCCACTCACCAATCCCACTCAAAGCCCTCAATGCGAAGGAATTTTCGACGCCTTCAAGGAGGCGGCGTTTGATTCCTATAATCTGCGCTTCAAAGGGCAGAGAGGAGATCCAAAGTAGAATCCAGGGTCGGATTTTGGTTGCGTCGGCGATCACAGTAGTTTTGGCGGTGGCGAATCGAGTTCTTTACAAGCTTGCCCTTGTTCCTATGAGAAATTACCCTTTCTTTTTGGCCCAAGTCACCACATTTGGGTAAATTTTTGTTTGGGATCTCAATGTCTTCATTGGTATATGAACACTATTGTCTGAGTAAAATCCATTGGAGGAAGATCTTTTGGGTAATTCTAGTAATTAGCGCTTAGTTATTATTTGGATAGATTTCTGATTGATATAATTCTTTTTTTTATGCAAGCTTGGTGGTATTAGACTTCCGTTCATATTACATTACTTAATGCATTATCATTTTCTTTTATGATAATATCCCAACATGGTTGTAGGTATGTAGCGGTATATTCTTCTATTCTATATGCAAGATATCGTGCTGGAATTGTTACTAAAGAAATGGTGGCGGTGCCAAAATCTCGATTCATGGCTATCGGTCTTCTTGAAGCCCTTGGCGTTGCTTCCGGGATGGCGGCTGGAGGTAAATTCAGTGGCTTATATTTGGGTGGCCGTGATTATTATGTAATTCGTATATTTTTACTATATTTTGGATCCCACACCAAACCCCAACCAAAAAATGGAAAAAGACGGAAAAAACGCCCAACCATCACCACACACACATAACTGGCCTTCAATGAGGCAGGATTGGGTTCATATAATGAACCATTTAATCCAGTATCTGATTCGGCTTCGAATTCATATCAAAACCCCTTTTTTATATGGTCTTAAAGTGATTTAAATCCCATAAAAAAATTACTACATTTTTGTTGCAACTCAATCCGATGTTTGAAATATCGGATATCGGTATCGTATCGGCAAAACAATTTTCATATCGGATAGCGTATATCGCGATATATCGAGAGATATATTCTAAAAAATATTTTTTGTATGATAAATGTCATAAAAAGGACTCGATATGAAACTGCTTCTTTTAGATGAGTACTCCTTAATAGCTTAGTGGTAGAGCGGTTATACATAATTGACTGGTCGTAAATTCGAATCCTAGCTGTGGAGATTTGACGTTAAAACACAAATAACCGAATTTGAAAACATCGATATTAAACATATGTAATAAATTATATCAATAAAGTATAAACAAAATAATACCCTAACAGTCTTACCTGCATATAAAAACCCAAAATAAAATTTGACAAATATCAAGATATTTGGTAAGATATATCGGACCAGATATATCGGCAGATATATACCTAAAACTAAAAAAGATATTATTTCATCACATCATATCGTTTTCCCTCCAAAACCGATATATCGGTCGATATAGGTGATATATCGGCGATATTTATAACCCTAACTCAATCTTCTCTTAATTTCATAGTTTGATTAATCTATTTATTGTGAAATATTTCATTTTAAATTGCATTATATGCTTGCTGGTTCAATTAGCCATTTAGTTGTATATTGTCGTATAACCACTTTAACCGTAAGTCTAAAGCCTGAGTGATAGCTAATAGTTCTATATAGTACTATTCAACAATGCCTCTAACGTGATATAAACTATTTTCACATGCAAATTTACAACAACAAACATGCATGTGAAGGATTTGAACCAATGACCTATTCACTGTGATTTGATACCTTGTGCGTATGTACTTTACTTGTTAAAGGTAAAAGAGGAGAAAAATATACTTTATTATGTAACCAATGGTATCTTTATATAGGTAGCACAATTACTTGATGTCCAAGTATTAGGTTACTCTAAACTATTTCAATACTCCCTCTCAAGCCGGAGCATAGATATCAGCGATGCAAAGCTTGGACAATAGATGAACGAATGCAGGTTTTGGAAGAGATTTCGTTAAAATATTTGCAATCTGTGTATGAGTAGAAACATGATGTAGATTGACTTTCTTTTCAACAATTTTCTCCCTGATAAAGTGGCAATCCATTTCAATGTGTTTTGTGCGTTCGTAAAACACCGGATTCTCTGAAATATGAATTGCAGTTTTATTATCACAGAACAAGGAAGTTGGTGTTGTAGAACTAACACCGAGATCTAGAAACAATATGGAGAGCCACATCAATTCTGAGACGGCATATGCCATAGTCCTATATTCAGCCTCGACTAATGAGCGTGCAACAACATGTTGCTTCTTGCTGCGCCAAGTAACTAGGTTTCCTGTAAAGAAAACACAATCTATTTGTGAAACGGCGGTCATCCATAGATCCGGCAAAATCGGCATCAGTATAAGCTACAAGAGACAGATTAGAACATGGTTTATCAAGAAAACTTTGCCCAGGTGCACGCTTCAAATAGCAGAGAATGCACTCAACGGGCCGAAAATAGGAAACTAAGGGTGTCTGCATAAACTGGCTCGCACTGCAAATGATATGTCTGGGCGAGTAACCGTGAGATATATCAGCTTCTCAACTAACTGTCGATACTGACTTGGATCGGAAAATAGCTGGTAATCAGGTGAGCTAACATGAGAGAGCTTTACTGTTATATCCATAAGAGTATCAGCAGGGCGACAGCCAAGAAATCTTGTTTATTTAAGTAGATCGAGAGTATACTTCTGCTGTGAGAGAAATAATGATCTCTTATTTCAATATACCTCTATACCAAGAAAGTACCGTAGAGGACCAAGATTTTTGGTGTGAAAATGTGAGACCAAATGAGTTTTGACCTTAGATATACCCTCGGAATTATCTCCCGTAATTATTATGTCATCAACATAAATAAGGATAATAAGCATTTCTTCTTTCCGTCTATATATAAAAAGAGATGGATCTACCGAGTTTCTTATGAAATTTATCTTTTTTAGGATCATGTTGAATTTATCGAATCATATCTGAGGAGATTGTTTTAGCCCATAAATAGATTTTTTAAGATGACATACAAGAGACCCCCCTCACGTTCAAAACCAGGAGGCTGCTGCATATAAACCTTCTCGGAAAGATCGCCATTGAGGAAGGCATTCTTGACGTCTAGCTAATGTAGAGGCTAATCGCGGACAACCGTAAGAAAGATCAAGACACGAACAGTAATGAGTTTGGCCACTGGTGAAAAGTCTCAGCATAGTCGACACCGTAATTCTTAGTATAACTTTTGGCAACAAGACGAGCCTTCAAACGAGATACATTGCCATCAGGGTTATGTTTGATAGCAAAGACCCATCGGTAACCAACCACCTTTTTCTGTGAAAGGAGGCTGACCAGATCCCAAGTGTGATTAGACCTCAGTGCCTGTAACTCTTCCATCATAACCCTATGCCAACTTGAATGACTCATATCTTCATGAACAGAGTTAAGAAGGGAAACATCAGAAGAAGAGATAAACTAACATAAAGCTGGAGTAAGACGATAATATAAAATAAATGGAGCAAGAGAATGAGAAGTAGTGCATGTTCGTTTACTTTTGCGAAGAGCAATTGGTAAATCGTCGGACAAACCATCAGAAGGAGGGAGAGGTGATGGCTCATCAGCTTTTGGTTGTATACATAGAGGAGGAGCTTCAATTTCTGCCGTTGAATCTATTACTGCTCTCGGTCGACGACTATAGACACACGTAACCGGAGGAGGAGGATGATGAACTTGGCAGTAGTAGATTTGATTTGAATTGGTTGGTCATCTGGAGGTATATGAAGTGGTGGCGGTGGGACGTGAGAAAGAATTTCTGCTGGGGGTAAAAGGGCTGATTCTCAAGAAAGGTAACATCACGAGAGACTACGACAGTGGATGTATAAGGAAGTAGACAAACACAACCTCTTGGAGTTCTAGAATAATCAATAAATATATATTTGGCAGCCTTAGGATCCAATTTATCGCAAGTTAATCGGTGATTATGAATGTAGCAAACACACCCAAATACTTTTGGAAGAAGGGAAAATGGCTTGGTTGGGAAATAAAATAGAGAACAATGTTTGTTTTTGAAGAATCATGGAAGGCATGCAATTAATAAAAAAACATGTAAGTAAAGCAAAATTCCAAAGGCGTTTTGGGACATGCATGTTAAGCATAATAGACCGAGCAACGTCAAACAAGTGGCGGATTTTTCTTTCAGCAATGCCATTTTATTGTGGTGTGTATGAGCAGGAAGTTTAACGAATAATCACATGGGATTGGCAAAGAGTTTGAAAAATACGACTTATGTATTCTTTTGTATTATCAGTTCTTAGAGTTTTAATAGACGTATTAAATCGATTAACCACTTAATTAATAAATGTTTGAAAATCACGTGGTAATTCAGACCGATCACGTAAAAGAAACAGTTATGTCATTCTAGAGTGATCATCAATAAATGTGATAAAGTATTTGTGCCAAATATACTAGTATGTTTATAAGGACCCCAAATGTTAGAATAGACTAACTCAAATATCGAAAAACTACGTTTATTAACTGAAAAAAAGATGAACGAAAATGTTTCCTAAAATATATGACTTGCATAAAAAAATCAGATAAAGAGAAATCAGGTAATATGGTACATAATATAGGAAGATGTGGATGTTCAAGACGTCGATACCAGCAAATAGTAGAAACAACAGCAAATACGGAAGGGAGCACATCCAAGTAGTACAGGCCATTAACTTCTTTACCCACACCAATCTGCTCCTTTGTCTGGTTGTCCTGGATCACAAAGTTATTAGAAGAGAAAGTTATTGAACAGTTGAAATTATTGGTAAGACGACAAACAAATAACATATTTTTATGAAGTGAAGTAACAATTATAACATTTTTAAGCAGTAGGGAAGATGCCACATCAATATTGGTACTACAATGAACACGAAGGACATCCCCATTAGCAATGGAAATGAATTTATGCGAAGTGGAAAATACAGAGTTAGAAGCAGTACGAGTCATGTGGTCTGAAGCTCCGGAGTCAAGGACCCAAGAGTTTGACTGAGATAGTAGAGATATAAGAGAAAATACGTTCTAAGTGCCGTGAGTCTTCAAGAGAGATCTGCGAGGATGATGATACTGGCGGTTGGGTCACTGTGGATGGAAGAGCCGTACTCTGTCGGGTAGTAAGAGGATTAATCTTATCGTCCGTCATATTGAACGTTGCACGCAAAGAGAGCAAGCAATAGAGAGTGCAGATCTAGCACATAAAAAGCATGAGAAAGATACTATGGTTTACTTAAGCCAATTCCCGATCATTATAGATCAGAAAAAAACCTGAAGTGGGTTGCGGCGGCTTGGGAGGAAGCGAGGGCAAAGGTTAGGACGAGGGCTGCGAGGAGTGCTTCGAAGATTGCGGCTTCAAAGGCGAGGGCGAGGGCTGTGAGGTAGGGGCGAGGTCTGCAAGGGAGGAGGCGAGGGCGAGGGCAAAGGCTTCGAGGGAGGAGGCAAGGGCGAAGGCTGGGCTGCGAGGAGGCGAGGGATGCAATTTTTTTAGGGTTAGGTTTTTAGAGACCTGCTTTGATACAATATTAAAGGTAAAAGAGATGAGAAAAAGATACTTTATTATGTGACCAATGGTTTCTTTGTATAAGGATTGCAATTACTTGATATCCAAATATTATGGTACGATGTACCTTAATAACAATATACTCTAACCTATTCCAACATTACCCAAGAGCTTCATGAGTGAATGGCCAGTGTCATTGATGTGTGCATGAAACCCATGACTCCAACCCATTTTCCACTAACCCATGATCTCAACCATCTAGGCCATGTTTGCCTTTTCTTTTATACTTTCTTTATTTTAGGAGAATATCTCTCCAGTACATGTGTTTGTTTTCTATATATGTGGCTGTATGAGTGTAAGAAAGTCGATGAATGAAAAACCTAAAAATGCTATTTAAGCAGTTTGTTTAAAAGAGATTAGCTATCTCGAATTAGTTAGAGGAGATTCACCATCTTGAATCGGTTTTATCATTAGTGTACATATCATTTGGTATCAAAGTCACTCAATCCTCCGGAATGGCCGACATCAATCCTCCTACCCCGAGCGTTTGAGACGTTACTGAGATGATTTATCAACAACTTCAGAGCCTCTTGATCCTCCGTGATGGCCAACATCAATCCGTTTAATTCAATGGTTCAAGACGTTATTGAGATGGTACATCAACAACGTGAGAACCTCTTAATCCTCCGTGATGGCTGAATACAATCCGCCTAATCTGAGGCTACGAGATATTACGGATTCCCTAGAGTTTTTCATTTGAGAGCTTCTTTGATCCTCCGCTTAACTTGAGGCCTCGAGATGTTGCTGAAATGTATCAACGTTGAGAACATGGTTGTTTGACGATGAATGATTTGATGTGTGCATGAAACCTATGATTTCAACCCACTCTCTACTAACCTATGCTTTCAACTATCTAGGCCATGTTTGCATTTTGTTTTATACTTTGTTTATTTTAGGAGAATATATATCCACTACTTCAGGTTGTTTTCTATAGAATGTGGTCGTAATGAGCGAAAGAAAGGAAATGAATATAAACCCAAAAATGCTATTTTAGAAAGTTGTTCTAGGAGAGACCTGCCATCTCGAATTAGCTAGAGGAGATTCGCCATCTCGAATCGGCTTTATCATTAACATATGTATCAGTCATATACCATTCACATATTTGTTTCCACATAAGCTATTTTTGGAAATTTGGGTTTGTAAATGGATTTCAAGTTTGGTAAGTTAAGCCAAACCAATCAATAAGATTTTTTAGTCGATTTTGAAATTCAAACGAAGTTTATGAGGAGCATAAATTTCTATACCATACGAAACAATATTATAGGTACATTGAACTTAATGGTCTTGAAACATGGTACCCCAGGATAGGTTTCTTATATTATGGGTGCATGGAACTTAATAGCCTTGGAACATAGTATACCAGGATATGTTTCTTTGGATTGCTTAGTGAAGAGGGAATACACTTACATGTAAAACAAAAATTATTTTTAATAGGATTAGGAAGTACCTGTATATTTTCCACGTACTTATATGAGATTGATTGTATAAAATTAACCATGGATGCAACTCTCCTTGTCAACAAACCTTTCAATATATTCTTTATCCTAAAAACTTCAATTAACCCTAAACAATTATAAATATTTTTCTCAACATATCTATCTAAAAGAATAAGGAAGATGTACAAAATTGTTTAAACTCTTGTTGAATTAATCTTATGACTTTTATAATTAAACTATAAGAGTGAGTAATCAAACAAAGATTAAGCAAAGAAATTTCTGTACGACTGTATCTGAAAATCGATTTGGTTTTATGCCATGACGGTCTATCTTGGAAGCGATTTTTCTTTTAAGGTGATTGATGGAGAAATATAGAGAGAAGAAGAGAGATCTACATATTGATCTAGAAAATACTTATGATAGGGTTTGTAGGAGATAATGTGGTGGGCTTAAGAGGAAAAAACTAGTGTCTCATAGGTACATTAATGTGATTAAAAATATGTATGATGGAGCAAGTATTAAAGTGAGGACAACCGGAGAAGAGACAGAGTCATTTCTTATCACCATAGGTTTACGCTAAGAATCGACATTAAGCCTTTGTTTTTTTGAATTAGTTATGGATGCACTTACTAGACATTTTTATGATGGCGTTCGATGATATATATTGTTTGCCGATGATATTGTTTTAATTGATGAATCCAAGGCATGGATAATTTCAAATTTATTAGAAACTAAAGAATTTAGAATAAGCAAAACAAAAACAGACTATATAGAATGTACTTTCTGCAAAATAGTGTGAAGAGATGGGCGTACAATGCAAATCGATGGCTAATAAATATCCTAAAAATTAATAATTTTCATTATTTAGGATCTTTAATTAATCATGATGGGAAGATCGAGGAAGATATAACTCATAGAATCAAAGCGGAAAGATTGAAGTGGAGAAGCCCTTCAGGAGTGTTATGTGAATGTAGGATACCTTTGAAATTGAAAGGAAAATTCTATAAGACGGCTATAAGGCTGACACTTCTCTATTATTCAGAATGTTGAGGAATTAAGAAACATGTCCAAAAATAAATGTGGCTAAAATGAGAATGTTAAGATGGTCGAGTGATAATACAATAAATGATAGGATAAGAAATGAGTGTATTCATAATAAGTTAGAGGCTGCTCGTATAGAAGATAAGATAGTACAGAACCGATTGAGATGGTTTGGACATGTATAATGGAGACCGACAAATGACCCTGCCAGAAGAAGTTATAAAATTGTAGTTTATGATGCAGCTAAAGATAGGAGTAGACCAAGATGAATGCGGATAGAGGCATCAAGCTTGTAAAAAGCGCTAGACGGAGCTGAGCGTTTGGGGTACCGCCTAGCGTCTAGCCGTCTCGGCACTGCTTAAGCGCCGTCTACGCGGTTTTTTTAATTTTAGGTAAAATTATATTTAATATATATATATATATATATATATATATATATATATATTGAAATTTCTGCAACATATTGACACTTCAACATAGAAAATAACAATATATTGAAATTTCAGCAGTAGAAACATAGATATATTGATAATTTAGCATGATAACCCGTAACATATTGATGTTTTAACAGTAAGTCTGTAAAAAATAAATTTTGAGCTATATAATTCAAAAAATATTCAGAAAAAGGGAATAAAATTGACTAACTTTTATTTCATTAAGTAAATCCGACACATGATACTTTAAAAAAAACTAATTTTTATTCCTTTAAGTGGGCTGGGTCCGCCTAGGCGCTCGCTTAAGCGGGCTGGACGGCTTAAGCCACTTAATTAAATCAGCTGTGGTTGAAGCGGAGCGTCTTCGCACCGCTTCCGTCTAGACGGCCCCCTAGTCGGCTGCCTAGAACCCTTTTTAGAACACTGAGAGGAAGTTAAAAATGACACGCTAATTTTCAATGTAATCGAGGAGGCGGCCCTTAATAGAGCGGAATGAAAGAAAGGAATTCATATAGCCGATCCCAAAATTTTGGGATGAACCCTTGTTATTACTGCTGCTGTTTCTTTCATAAAAGTTGATTGTCATATGTTTCGATGTTGAAGAGTTGGATGAGATATTGAGATATAAAACCTCTTATATACAATTTTGTCGTTGAAGTAGTAGCTGAAGACCAGGAATACTAATTTCATTGATCCATGTCCCTAAATTGCAAGGGAACATGTGATTTTTGGTAACCTCTCCAAGCTTAAAATGCCTAATCATTTGATTGGGTCATCACATACTATTTACTTGTGTACGAAGTACAAACATGTCACACACCCCAGGTAAAAGGGTTGTCATGCATGCTCTAAACATTCTTTACATCACTAGTGGCAAAAGGAAGCTGGGTAGCTCTCAAGAATTAGTCCACTACGTTTTTCTTCTGATGAAAAGGTATTTGTTCTCGAGATTATTCTCTTGCTTCATTTACGTGGATGTATCATAACTGATATCATAAAACAGTTTTGGCCTAAAAAAAGATTCTTCTGATTACTGATCAACATTAATGATTTATTCTCTTTCCTCTTTAATACACAGCTATGCTTCCTGGTCCCGCCATACCAATATTATCTCAGGTGCCAATAATTTTAATCTTGTTATTAATGAAAAGTCTCTTTCTTTAATTTGAAATATCCTTCAATCTTTCTTACATTTATTTGTTTGCCTGACTGAATATTTTTTGCATAATTTATTGTTGAACATTCACTTATTATAGATCCATGCGCTCTTACTAATCAAAACTTTATTCTACTGTAGGAAATACCCATATCGTTTAAAATGTTTCCTTAGGTGAACAATACTCTTTCCATTATCTGATTCAAGGATTGGCTGTTGAGAACTACGTGTCCTTTGATATGTCCTGCTGTTTTATACAAAACGTTCTAGAACTGTTTACATATTGTAGCATTAGCAAAATGAAACTTTCCTATCTCATTCTTGGAGTTTGTATTGCCATCAAGGTTAAATAATTGATATAAATACCTAGAGAATCATGGATGATTAACTTTTTATTTATGCTTATTTCATGTTGGAGTGCTGTATCTATTAGGGAAATGCTTCAAAACCTTCCTAAATACATCAAAAGTTAATCTTTCAGGTTAAAGAAAGAAAATGGAAGAGATCACTGTATATTTCTTAGTATTTGACAACATCCTCTTAGTTTCTTTTAGCTCCCATTCCTTGAGGGATATATGCAAGGCTAGATTACACTAAAATACCCTAGACTATCATGTTTTTTCACCAATATGCCTTAAAGTTCTTTTGTTACAGTAAAATACCTCAACTGATGCTTTTGGGCGTATTTTAGTGAAAATTTCTTAAAAATCATAGTTCAGGGTATTTTACGTAATTAAAGAGTTATTTTAGTGAAAAACTGATAGTTTAGGGTATTTCAGTGTAATTTATCCTATATACAATATATACGGACTGCAATTTATCTTCATTATAGACTAAGTGGCAGAGCTGGAACATTTCTCAGCTAGGACCAAAAATTTCCAAATGGTTGTAATATTGTTATAGAAAGATTTCAACTTTAGACGGCTTTCATTATTGGAAATCCAAGTTTGGTCATTACAGACAAATTCATTAACATTAAGATATATTTTTAAAGTATAATGACAATTTAAACATATTATTTATTTTATCCGCATCTTTGGCCAACTCTCCCAACCCCTCTTTCCCTTTTCTCACAAAGCTGAATCTCTGCTCCAACTCTTTTCTGCTCCCATCCCTTCTTTCTCTTTACCTCCTTTTGCTCTCTGTCTCCATAACATTCCTCTCTCATTCCTGTCAAATTCTCCATTCTTTATTCTCTTTTCTTGCCAATCTCCGAGTTGTTTTACCATCGTTGGGACCATCTTTGGAATATTTGATGGATTTGGAAAATACTTCAATGGAGGTTGAAGAAGATCATCGTTAAAAGGTGATATAAATGTTTAATTAAGTTTAAATCACCTTTTTTGTTTGATGGTCTACTAACCTGTTTTGGGATTTTTTTTGGAGAAAACATGAGGATACATAGATGGGTTTTTTAATGAAGACTTCGCAAGATGCATATGAAATTACAGAAGATATTAGGAGGGTATATTAAGATAAACCCTTTTTAATTCTATAATATAGTTTTTTTAGGGAAAATTCTATAATATAGTTTGATATCAACAATAAGCAAAATTGCTTTCTATGGCGTCATCATTAACATACTTACTTTTAATTTACAAATCGCACAAGATTTATTTCAAAAGGTTAATTTGTAACCAGATCAAATTTTTTTATGCATTTACTTGTTGGGTCTATTCTTTTTTATTCTTTGAATGTGGTGTCTATTTTATGGGCCATTGGGCCCACATTGTAAAGAACTTTGGGTTTTTGGGTTCTAATTCAATCCCAACCCGCATTTACCATATCCAATAGTTAAGAAAACTGCCAAAGTATCAGACCTGATTCTTTATTTTCAAAACCTTTCATCTATTAGTCCTGAAAAAATCTCTACACCCGAGCATCTCTCCTCATGTTTTCGACAAATCCTTGACAAAACCCTAGATCCAAATGTCCTAGACAAATCTTTCTACTCCCACCGACTTGTCTCTCTTCTTCGATGAAGCAAAATGCTATAGACGTTCTTCGATGAAGCAAAATGATATCAATAATATTATCTTGGGTTTTTTGTAATTTCTTCAATAAATCAATTATATTTATGATTTTTCTTAATTTTTTTTGTAATTTGCTCATTTATGATTTTTAATTAGACGTTCGTATAATAGTAATATTTTGCAAATGTCAACCTTGTTAAAATCTAGAGCAAAACCATAAAAGATTACAACCTGACATTTAGAAATATCACCAATGTACCCCAACATCCGCCATCGGACATCAATATTCGTGACGACAAGACGCCGACAACCGACATTTAGAACATTGAGGTTAATGGTAGGCGTCTTTGTTGCTGGTAGTTTTCTTAGCTAGGAAGATTGGTTCTAATTTAAGAGGCATGATGTCAAGTTTATTTCTTGTAAAATCTTCTCATATCTTTGTGCAGTCTTGTTCTCATAGTCAACTCTATTTAATGAAAAAGGCTTGGATGGTGATGAGCAGATGACCATGGCGATAGACTTCCTTTATAATGAGCATTTCTATTTATTCTGAAGCTATTATGGAATCAACTTTTTCTATTATATATGCTGTTTTTACAGACAGTTTAAATAAACTTTCCAATCTTCTTGATTTCAAGGAAACTATTGAAGTACAGTTTGGTCATATTGCAGGCTTTCTTAGCGTGCCAGCTTATATTTTCTATATTGATACTAGGAAGAAGGTATTCTTGGCGTCAAATCTTTGGTTGTCTACTGGTAACTTCTGGAGCGATCTTAGCGGTGGCAAGGTATCTTTTTGGGTCTTTTGTACATAAAGACTGATATTGCTTGGCATTGTTCTCTTAGACAATTTCTCATCTTGTATCTAAATTCAGTCTGATGCATTACTGATGCTATGCTTATATTCAACAAAATTAACACATGATTAATAGATTGCCATTCATGTCTAGCTAAAGTAACACATCTTAGTTGGTTATATCGGAAACTGTAGAGCTATTTCCAGGATACACTTTTAGAACTGCACTCCCTCATAAGATGCGAATTGAGGTATAGAAGTGTAGGTCCTTTTTTGTTAACCAAGGCAGGATGCTAGTTCTCTTAAGACTTTCCTTTCCCCAAATCATTGAATGTTTTTCTTTGGTAATCAAGACCTTGTAAGTGTATTTAAGCACTTATAGTGATGCTATTTTGCAGACCAAGGGTCCTCTTCAATGCAATAGTTGCTTCCATCTTGAGTTGTGCATTTTCGATGTAGCAGTTTGCTTCCTACTGGATATGTGTTTCTCCTTGCCTCATTTCTAACTCTTTCACTTTGTTGGATGTTATAAACAATTATGGGCCCACCGCCCATTAGCTTAAGCTTTTGGGTTGTTAAGAGAGATACTGCATTGACATGGATTAAGTGGGTGCAATCAGGATTTTGGAGCATCAAGAAGTAAAGGATTCAAATCTCTCCACCAACACCAAATACAGAAATATTTAATCACATATGTGTACTGTGTACAATAAAACATGTGATGCTTTTACGTGAGGGGCCATACTTAATGGTATAAAACACTTGCTGGCCCACTACCCAGTAGCTCTTATGGATGGAGAGGTTACCGTCACACTTCATACTCTTTACATTGATTCCTAGCCACCTTTCCTGGATGTGCTTAGCATGTCCTTCTTTGAGACCATTCTCATAGCATAAACATGGATTGCTCGTCTTTGTAATTTTCCATCCCAGTTAAGATAAGCCTAATCCTCAACGTTGGGAATCACTCAACTTGATTCACAACTGGGTCAGGTTCCGAAGTAGCATATCCAGAATGAGGAGTTATGACTAGAGATTGGTCGGGGTTCAACTCAATGAGTATGAACAAAGGAGAAGAAAAGGAATGTTACCATTCCTTATACTACCCTCTCCTAATCCTTACAAGCAAGAAGGTTTACGCACACATATTCGCTAATAAAATGAAGGAAAAGGGGAGAGAGATCATCAAAACATCAAGGAAATGAAAGCAACCACTATTACAATCAAGCACAATTGTTGCTTAGCATTTGGGGTCTTCCCTCAAATAATGCACTCTCTTTGCTAATGGCAACCTACAAGATTAAGCTAATGTTAACAAGTAAAGAACAAAGTTAAAAGGAGGCTATTCTATTAAGCAAAATTAAAACACACAAAAGTGAATAACAATAGGAAAATGAAAATACAATAAAGCTTCAAGCTTCATCAAGAGTGAGAGCTATGAGGCTAACACTTAAGGAAGAAGAAGAAAATATCCTACCTAACCTAACAACTATTTTAGCCAAAAAAACTTATTTTCTTGAGCTGCTGATCCGAGGTATATATAGACTCTAGAGGGAAACCATAGGATGATTCAGGATCCCCATGAAATACCAAAAACACCCTCAAATTCTCACTCCAGAGCTGCCGGCTTGGCCGCGATTTAGCGGCCAAATGAACTAGGTTGGCCGCTAAAACGCGGCCAAATCAGGGAGTTGAGCTCTGGAACTTTCTGTGTGTTCTCTTGGGCTTTAGCGGGGTCTTCTAACACTTGGAAACTTGAATTTGAGCTTTTTGAATTCTGCAGGATTTGACCATTGGCTTTGACTAGGTCTGTTTTGCATCGTTTTAAGTTTGAAAGTCCGTCAATTTCTCCAATACCTATTTCCTGCATTTATGTAGCGCACACGGATGAAATAGCACTGGTTTATATACACAAGATTAAAAATGAGTGGTATTTAAAATGCAATAAATCATGATGAACAAATACCCCCAAACTTATCTTTTACTCGTCCCGAGCAGAACCTTATTGAAAGAAAATATAGAGTCCTAGCTCATTTTCGTATGCGTCACGGTTGCACTTAGCATGCACAATAAACCGTTAAACCCCTAGGTTGCCTTAGAGAACGAGTGTTGTCTTGTGAGAGTATCCAGCGGATTACACCTACAAAATCTCGTCGAACTAGTTTCGTAAGTTAACTTTCGATTCTAATCCTAATGTCTAGTCTCCAGGTTAGAGATTTTGTCCTAAGTTAGAAACGTCCAACCTTAATCTTCACTCTTCACTCTAGCGTAACTAAACATCATATACATTTTCGTATCCGTGCAAAAATAATAAAACTTCAAGTCAGAAGCTTTTGTCTCCTATTTATTTTATTTACATCTTATGCTGCAACTTGATCACTTCGAAACAAATATTAGGCCGATGACTTCCATACCAGACGATCTTAGAACATCAGGTGAGAAAACATCCCGAAGGCTTCATGCTCGCGCGACCAAGTTTCCAATGCTTATTTTATATTTATTTTTTTTGTCTCATCTTGTTATGCCAACTAGAACATCCAATTGAGTTTTGGGTGAGTATTCTTAACCCAGATTGCTTTAGGATACTAGGTGATGAAGCACCCCGCGGATTTAATTGCTCGAATTATCCAGGCCACCACAAGATAAAACCTTTTCTATTTTTTTGTTTATATATATATATTTTTCTTTTAATTTTAATTTTTTTCTTAGCTAGGAGACATTTCAAGCTTATTGTCTAATTTTCTTAACTCACGTCACGCGTTGTGTATGTGAAGATGTATACTTTCTCTAGTTAAATTCTTGGGTTAGTTTTTGTTAGTGTATATGCCCTAGGGGCCATTATTATATCATACTAGTTTGTATATTACTTAATGGAAGCTTGGGATATTTACATGTATATAACAGTCTTGCTAAACATAGTAGTATGCTACTTGGTTTTTCTATCTTAATATGTGAATATACGTATTGATAGAGCTCTTAGGATCTTGCTTGACTACCAGCGTTGTGATAGCAGTCACACTAATGGGGGCTGGGTAGTCTACAAGAACATCCTTATTCAGGTCCCTAGTCGTAGGATTATCGAGACAGGGCATCGATACTCCGGAGTAGACTAGTGTGTACGCTTCTCATCCCAGTTGGGGAGATGGTCTGTCCCACAGCCGTCAGTACGTCGTACTGGAGATAGTATGCAGGTGCTCGTTAGGTTACGGGTACACCGGACATGACTCACAGAGAACTGTTGGTTGGTTTTATATCAGTCGTCAGTGAACAATTCCCAGGTGATATGAGTACAGCATAGTTCGCAGACTTGACACTGCTATTTCGCCTCGAGTGTGTCCCACTGTTCTTAGATTGCTACCCTACCACGGCTCAAAGGAGTCGTGCAAACAGGTAGCAGTTGGGTGCAGTCCCGAGCACTTGGAGGCAGTGGTGGTTAGACATGATTCATCTCTCCTGGTATTGGGGGTTGATATCGCGCTGTGTCAGAGAGCCATTACGCAAAGTCCCTGGCCAGGGCAAACGAGATTTGCTGGTAGGTTCCAGTAATTTCTCAGGGTGTAATGGGCTTCGTTCCGACACGACTTATACCGCTATTAGGGGACTGACGCTTGCCGTCCCCTAGGCTCGATATGCGATAGTCTTAGACGAACAGACCGGACTGTACGGAGATTATCACATCAGACTCAGTAGGAGTTCGGATGGGTTTCCTCATCGGCCTTTCTATCGACATCTACCTGGGGACCGTTACGTACAGCTAGTGCCGCTTGCGGTCTGTGGTTAAACCCACTGCCAGCGTAGTAGTCGAGTCTCTAGAGTCCCACACAGAGAGTTTCCCTACTCCAGGCGAAACGATATAGAGATCGTATGGTTTTACGACAAGGGTTCGGACGCATACGTGTGTTTACGCACGTACGACATCCGGACAGTTTTTACTAGTCGGGTTTAGTTTAAGTCAGTTTCTAGTATCCGGTTATTGGATTTATACAGTCTAAAGTTTTTCCGTGTTTTCACGGATTGGAGGGGCGTTCTCGTAATTGCGCGAGAAGCTTCTAGAAGATGGTGACTTGGGGGTTAAGGTGGCATATGCATTAAATGAGATTAGTGAGTCATTTGAGTGATTCATCCAAGTCATTAATGCATCATAAATGCTTAATGACTCATGGAGATGAATCACCCTCTTATATTTATTAAGCATGGTGATTAATCATTTATTTCTTTTATTTGGATAAATCATAATGCTTGATATATATTATGATAGCTCATTTTTTCATCTCATTCTCTTGCTCACTTTCTCTCTCCTCAAGCTCTCCCTCTTCAAACCATAATCCTCCCCTCTCATGTGTTGAGTACAAGGATTAGATTAGACTACTTAATCCTTAACCATTCTTTATATCACCTAGGTTGTTTAGATTAGCGATTTAAGAAACCTAGTTACCTCTAGTTTGAGGTGAAGCTTGTAGTAAAGCTCTCGGGTGGATCTTCTACTACTTAGAGAAGGCCGGAGAGGACGTGGAGAACGACCAGACGAAGGACTCGGTTCTACAGGTATAATCACTCTTCATAGTAGTTGTAAACTCCTATGTTTTGTTGTTAGTTATTGTTTATGCAAAGATTCTCGGTTAGTCGATGTTTACGCTTTAAACAAGATCGTTTTTCATTATTCCGCCTCCCCGCAAGTCGTGGGGTGTTGTACATCGACTTACAGTGGTATCAAAGCCTCGCTAAACAATAATTAACTCATTAGCAATGTCGTAAGAATTTCGAACGCAAAAAGAACCGGAAACATCGTCGCATTAACACAGTTTCTGTCGAATTTAAAACAGGCCATAAAAATTTTTCAGGGACCTGCAGAATAACAAGCATGAAATTATAGGGCTACTGAAGAAATTTGGACCCCCAACTCGGCTAACTCACCGCGGAACCGCGGCGGATCTATGCGATCCGCCGCGGCCGAGTTAGGTCCGAGTCGGCCCAAATTTTTCCAGTAACCCTTTTGTGTTAACAGTGATATTTCTGGATATTTTATTTTCTGCTAAGATCTCAGGTGCACAGAGAAGTTTTGCAGTAGAATCTAAAGTGTTTTGCTCGATCGAAATTTTACGGTGTTTGCTAATATGATTATATCTGTGATTGTATAATGTGTTCGTAAACCTTCCCTAACTGCTAGTATGTCGGTTGGCAGGGGGTTGCACATTTCTGTAATGGTTTTTACTGTTTGTGGATGCGAACTGTATTGGACTGTTGTGATGATTAGCCGGGTTTTGTGATGGGTTATTATTTTAATTCATTCAATGTAATTGTAATATGTTGTAATATTATTTTGCGGGGCGCATCCATGTTGCGGTTGTAGCCACCGTTGTATTAGTTCATTTTAGTATTTTTGCTCCTAGGATAGACTCAAGATGGGGTGCACAAACTACCGGGTACTTTGAAGTGTTTAGTGGCCTACTCACTTTGTTGAGGGAGACCGCTTCACTTCGGGTATTTGGCGGGTATTTTGCCGTACCCGTAGGGGTCTAGGGTGGGGTAATGGCTATTCATCACAACTGTGTAATCCGTCTTTTGTTGCAGGCTCTAAACAAACACGGATTGCTTGCAAACCCAATAAAGTTCATATGAGATCTGGAATGCCTATTATTGCGTCCGACGAATGTACAATATCTATATATGATAGCTATTTAGACGTCACTTATGTTTTACACCCGCGCTAGCCCAGCCCCCGCTCTGCCGTTAGTTAAGTAACCTAACGGGTGATGACGGGACCCCGTGGCGAATGCGGATGGCATAAGAGGACGTTCTATTTTCGTTGTTTTCTGCAATGATAGGTTAATGATGGGACGCATTATTTATAATGCAAAGAAAATAAACCAAAAGTTGAATCGTTGATTTAAAAGAAACCAATCGGTTATTTTAAAACAGATAATATTTTTTAATTGCGGAGCTTTAACCACTCCTTTTAAAAGCTATCAGGTTCCTTCGGTCATATCAAGTTCACTACGTTCACGGTTTCGCCAAAACCATTCGTAGCCCTCCGTCATTTCATTTGGGTATTCAGTAGTATTCAAGCTATGCATTTTGGCCAAAGTCAAGGTATAGTGTTTGGTAGTTGCTGGGTATTCATTTGTTGCATATATAGATGAGTTAGTTTGGGATAGTCGTATTATCATTTGACCAAAGTCAGGGGCATGTACGGATGGGTTCAAATTGACAAGATAATGACGGGTAGAACTTGACATGTGACTTATGACATTTTGACCAAAGCCAAGGTCATAAGAGCATGGGGCAAAAACTTATATCGGGAATTTCTAAAGAAACTGAAATTTGCAAAGATATGCATACCATTTGGAGTTTGATGAATGTTGGTAGCATTCCTTCAACATTATCATACGATGATATTTGGATCCCGATCCTATTGTGAGTATATGCTACTCATCAGGATATTCGTGACTTAACGATTAATGCTATAAACCAAGTAGGTGTCAAGAAAGGTGTCAGCGGGGTTACGCCCCCAAAGAAAAGAGGTTATTTAATTAAGGAACTTCGCGAAAGCGTTGGAAAACCTCCCTCGAAGTATCGACACCAGCCTGGCTGAACGGTTAAGCAAGTATTGTACAGTGAGAATAGTCCTGACTAATTCTTCTTTTATGGTTTGAGGAAGGATTCGAGAAACAGTGGGAGCCATCCAGTTTAGATAAATTAAAAACCATTCTAAACTTGCAAGAGCATCATGCTAAAGAGTTTTCTTCTCTCTCTCCTGATTGCAGCGACCCTGAAAATGACTGGACTTAAGTTACTTTTAGAGAAAAATATACCGACATGGCCAAACTATAAAGATTGGCTGCGGAATGTCAAAATGGCTTTGACCTATGACAAATTGGGGTACGTCCTCACCGCTAAGGCACCTGCTGTCCCTTGTCCCAAATTCAGTAATGCGGATAAGGAAATTCGCAAAACCTGGGATTTCGATTGCGCGAAAGCCAAGTGCATCGTGCTTGCCTCGATGAACAATGAACATCAGAGGAGGCACGAGGATATGGAACTTGATGCCATATTTCTCCATACAAAGGAATTTTATGGAGAGCAATCTCGTATAGCAAGATACGAGACCTTTAAGAACTTGTTTCGAGCGAGGTTGGCTGTCGGGTCATCGGTAGGAGAACATGTCCTAAAGATGATCGGCTATATAGAAGAGCTCGCAGACCTAGGGACGCCTTTGGATAATGAGCTCTATACAGACCTTATTCTCCAGTCCCTTCCTTCCACCTACGCCCAGTTTATCCTGAACTTCAACATTCAAAGAAAAGAAGTTGAACTTCCGGAACTCCTGAACATGTTAAGGAGTGCAGAGGGCACCTTGCAGAAGGCAAGGGAAACACCCGCTATGTTTGTTAGCGGTGCTTCTTCTTCCGGGTTCAAGGCTAGGGCCAAAGGAAGGAAAAAGAAGGCCGCCCCCAGACCTAGAGGAGGTGTAAGTAAGGTGGGAGGGAAAGGAAAGAAAAAGTTTGCGGTACCGGTAGTGGGCCAGGATGAGTGCTTCCATTGTCACAGGAAAGGGCACTGGAAGAAGGATTGCAAGGCGTGGACGCCAAGAACCAGGAACCGAAGTAAGCTGTGGCTTCGACTTCAGGTGTGTTTGTAATTGAGAATTGTTTGTCAATCAACTCTACTTCCTGGGTATTGGATACCGGATCAGGATCTCATATTTGCAATTCATTGCAGGCACTGAGAAACCGTAGAGTGCTGAAGGAAGGTGATATGACCCTGATGGTTGCTAACGGAGCTAGCGTGGGAGCTGTGTCCGTAGGGGATTATCACCTGGGATTGACGAGTGGACACATTTTGGTTTTACATAACTGTTTTTGTGTATCCAGCTTAACGTGTAATATCATATCTGTTTCCTTGTTATCAAATAAAGGTTATGATTTCACGTTTGGAAGTGGTGTTGTTAACATCCACCTTAACCATAGTTTGATTGGGTCCGGTATACTGGATAACGGTATATATGTGTTAAACCAACTCCAAATTTTCAATGTCCAGAACTCACTAAAAAGAAAGTCTCCAGATTTAAATAAAGCTTTCTTATGGCATTATAGACTGGGTCACATCAATGAGAGAAAGTTGACTACGTTACATAGAGAAGGATATTTAGACTCGTTCGAATTTCAAACTTATGCCACTTGTCAATCTTGTCTCAAAGGAAAGATGACAAAAACTCTATTTACTGGACATGGAGTAAGAGCGAGCGAGCTCTTAGGACTCATACACAACGATGTATGTGGTCCAATGTCTACACATGCAAGAGGTGGTTTTTTCTATTTCATTATTTTCACGGATGATTACTTAAGGTACGGATTCATTTATCTGATGAAACATAAATCCGAGGCTTTTGAGAAATTCCAAGAGTATAAGAATGAAGTAGAAAACCAAACCGGCAAAAGTATCAAGACACTAAGATCTGATCGAGATGGTGAATACTTGAGTGCCGAGTTCCTAGGTTACCTAAAAGAGAAAGGTATTCTCTCTCAGCTTACTCCTCCATACACTCCACAGCATAACGGTGTATCGGAGAGACGGAATCGAACCCTATTGGATATGGTACGATCCATGATGAGTAATGCTGAGTTACCGCGATCTTTTTGGGGTTATGCGCTAGATTCAGCGGCATATCTTCTGAACAGGGTTCCTATCAAGACTGTGCCTACCACCCCATATCAGATGTGGAGTGGGAAGAAACCCCATCTTCAGCATATGAAGATTTGGGGATGTCCAGCTTTTGTTAAAAAGCAGCATGTGGACAAGCTCGAGGCACGATCAGTAAAGTGTAAGTTTGTGGGATATCCAAAGAACTCCAAGGGATATTATTTCTATTACGCAGAGGAACAAAAGGTTTTTGTTTCTCGTAATGCCCATTTTCTAGAACAGCAGTTTTTGGAAAAGGAAATAAGTGGGAGCGAAATAGAACTGGAAGAAATTCCAGAACCACAAACTAATGCTAAAAGTTTGGTAGAACAAGTAGTTCAAGAAGAACAGGACATTCCCGCATCCCCCCGCAGGAGTAGTAGGCCGTCTCATCCGCCTGAGAGATACTACGGAGAGGATTGCATCATAGATGATGATGAACCTACTGGCTTCCAGCAGGCCATCCAGAGCGGCGACTCGGTACGATGGCTAGATGCAATGCGGACCGAAATGGAGTCCATGTACACCAACAAAGTATGGACTTTGGACTTTGCTCCAGATGGGGTAAAACCCATAGGATGCAAATGGATCTTCAAGAAAAAGATTGGTGTAGATGGACAGGTGGAAACCTATAAGGCTAGACTTGTTGCAAAGGGTTTTCGTCAAAGACCTGGTTTGGACTATGATGAAACTTTTTCTCCAGTGGCTATGCTCAAATCCATTCGGGTCTTTCTTGCTATTGCTGCTTTCCATGATTATGAAATCTGGCAGATGGACGTAAAGACGGCTTTTCTGAGTGGTAGTTTAGAAGAGTGCGTCTATATGGATCAGCCAGAGGGATTCAATCAGAGTGGGAGCAGCGAGAAAGTATGCAAGTTGCTTAAGTCCATTTATGGACTAAAGCAGGCATCACGGAGTTGGAACATCTGTTTTGATGAAACAGTCAAAGAATATGACTTTATCAAAAATCCAGATGAACCGTACATATATAGTAAAGTTGTAGCAAGAACTGTCGTATTCCTCGTCTTATACATGGATGACATTCTATTGATAGGAAATGACATTCCTATGCTACAATCTGTCAAAGGATTCTTGTCGCACAGGTTCTCCATGAAAGATCCGGGTGATGCTTCTTACATTCTGGGGATCCGGATCTATCGTGAAAGATCCAAGAGGATGTTGGGACTTTCGCAGTCCAGATATATCGACAGTGTACTGAAAAGATTCAGTATGGAAGATTCTAAACGCGGTAATCTACCGGCTTGTCACGGAATCACCCTATCCAAAGAGATGTCTCCCAAGACTGATTTGGAAAGGGAACGCATGTCTATTATACCCTACGCTTCTGCGGTAGGCTCTATAATGTATGCGATGTTGTGCACCAGACCAGATGTAGCTTACGCACTGAGCGTGGTAAGCCGGTATCAGTCCGACCCAGGGGAGAAGCACTGGATAGCAGTAAAGAACATTCTTAAGTACCTGAGGAGGACTAAGGAGATGTTCTTGGTTTACGGCGGAAAAGACCTCAGGATGGAGGCCTATGCTGATTCCGGCTTCCAGAGTGATAAGGACGATTCCAAGTCCATGTCAGGTTATGTCTTTACCCTCAATGGAGGGGCGGTGTGCTGGAAGAGCTCCAAGCAGGACACCGTTGCTGACTCGACGATGGAAGCGGAGTATATAACTGCTTGCGATGCCGCAAAAGAAGCAGTCTGGATGAAGAAGTTCCTAACAGAACTTCAGGTGGTTCCTACCATTGTTAATCCAATACCTCTGTATTGCGACAACAACGGAGCTATAGCTTTAGCGAAGGAACCAAGGTCCCATCAGAAGTCCAGACACATCTTAAGGCAGTATCACCTGATCAGGGAGATCATTGATCGTCGGGAGATCGAGGTTCGGAGAGTTGCTACTGAAGAGAACATTGCTGATCCATTCACAAAGGCCCTACCTCATATTCAGTTCGAGAGGTTACTCGAGATCATCGGCCTTCGATATGCCAGTACATGGCCCTAGTGCAAGTGGGAGATTGTTAGTGTATATGCCCTAGGGGCCATTATTGTATCATACTAGTTTGTATATTACTTAATGGAAGCTTGGGATATTCACATGTATATAACAGTCTTGCTAAACATGGTAGTATGCTACTTGGTTTTTTCTATCTTAATATGTGAGTATACGTATTGATAGAGCTCTTAGGATCTTGCTTGACTACCAGCGTTGTGATGGCAATAACACTAGTGGGGGCTGGGTAGTCTATAAGCACATCCTTATTCAGGTCCCTAGTCGTAGGATTATCGAGACAGGGCATCGATACTCCGGAGTAGACTAGTGTGTACGCTTCTCATCCCAGTTGGGGAGATGGTCTGTCCCACAGCCGTCAGTACGTCGTACTGGAGATAGTATGCAGGTGCTCGTTAGGTTACGGGTACACCGGACATGACTCACAGGGAACTGTTGGTTGGTTTTATACCAGTCGTCAGTGAACAGTTCCCAGGTGACATGAATACAGCATAGTCCGCAGACTTGACACTGCTACTTCGCCTCGAGTGTGTCCCACTGTTCTTAGATTGTTACCCTACCACGGCTCAAAGGAGTCGTGCAAACAGGTAGCAGTTGGGTGCAGTCCCGAGCACTTGGAGGCAGTGGCGGTTAGACATGATTCGTCTCTCCCGGTATTGGGGGTTGATATCGCGCTGTGTCAGAGAGCCATTACGCAAAGTCCCTGGCCAGGGCAAGCGAGATTTGCTGGTAGGTTCCAGTAGTTTCTCAGGGTGTAATGGGCTTCGCTCCGACACGACTTATACCGCTATTAAGGGACTGACGCTTGCCGCCCCCTAGGCCCGATATGCGATAGTCTTAGATGAACAGACCGGACTGTACGTAGATTGTTACATCAGACTCAGTAGGAGTTCGGATGGGTTTCCTCATCGGCCTTCCTATCGACATCTACCTGGGGACCGTTACGTACAGCTAGTGCCGCTTGCGGTCTGTGGTTAAACTCACTGCCAGCGTAGTAGTCGAGTCTCTAGAGTCCCACACAGAGAGTTTCCCTACTCCAGGCGAAACGATATAGAGATCGTATGGTTTTACGACAAGGGTTCGGACGCATACGTGTGTTTACGCACGTACGCCATCCGGACAGTTTTTACTAGTCGGGTTTAGTTTAAGCCAGTTTCTAGTATCCGGTTATTGGATTTATACAGTCTAAAGTTTTTCCGTGTTTTCACGGATAGGAGGCTCGTAATTGCGCGAGAAGCTTCTAGAAGATGGTGACTTGGGGGTTAAGGTGGCATATGCATTAAATGAGATTAGTGAGTCATTTGAGTGATTCATCCAAGTCATTAATGCATCATAAATGCTTAATGACTCATGGAGATGAATCACCCTTTTATATTTATTAAGCATGGTGATTAATCATTTATTTCTTTTATTTGGATAAATCATAATGCTTGATATATATTATGATAGTTCATTTTCTCATCTCATTCTCTTGTTCACTTTCTCTCTCCTCAAGCTCTCCCTTTTCAAACCCTAATCCTCCCCTCTCATGTGTTGAGTACAAGGATTAGATTAGACTATTTAATCCTTAACCATTCTCTATATCACTTAGGCTGCTTAGATTAGCAATTTAAGAAACCTAGTTACCTCTAGTTTGAGGTGAAGCTTGTAGTAAAGCTCTCGGGTGGATCTTCTACTACTTAGAGAAGGCCGGAGAGGACGTGGAGAACGACCAGACGAAGGACTCGGTTCTACAGGTATAATCACTATTCATAGTAGTTGTAAACTCCTATGTTTTGTTGTTAGTTATTGTTTATGCAAAGATTCTCGGTTAGTCGATATTTACGCTTTAAACAAGATCGTTTTTCATTATTCCGCCTTCCCGTAAGTCGTGGGGTGTTGTACATCGACTTACAGTTTTCGGGTTTTCTATTTCTAATCCTAAGATTTAGTTATTTCTAATCTATTAATTTAAACCGTCGGATTTCGAATTTAGATTTTCCTACTACCTAATTTGACTCAAAAGTTTTTATATTTTTTGGATTTTTTTTCAATTTTTATGGGTTTTGATTTTTCTATAAAAATGCAATGCAAAAATTTAAACATGATGCGAATGCGGAAAATAAACATGCATGCACAACATTTTTATAGGTTTTGATTTTTCTAATTTTTTCGTTTTTTCCTAATAAAAATGCAATGCAAAAATTTAAACATGATGCGAATGCAGAAAATAAACATGTATGCAGTGATACCTATATACACAACACCTCCCCTAAACTTGTTTTCAGCGGTGCCTTCACCGATGTCATTCCCTTTCTTCGACGTCTTGCTCAAACTTCCCCCTTCAACATGTGTCTGAAGAGCCGCGACATCTCGCTTGATATTGGTCAACTTCTCCTCCTGTTAACTTTGTGAGGCTTCTTGTTTCTTCATCATTTCCATCATTTTCCTATCCCCTTTTGACATCCTTCGCATAAAGCTCGCTTGAGCTGCGGGTGTCACATTTTTATAATCGGGGGAGTCGCTCTCCGAAGAGGACTCTGCCGCTACGTGTTCCCTTTGTGTGGGCTCGGTGAGGGACCAAAGCGTTTTAAGCTCATGATAGGAAGACTCTCTTTCTCAATTAGAGGTCGAATTGGCTCGACTTCGTACAAATAGACAATAAAGTCATCCGTGTCAAGAAAAGAATGACAAACTTGTGTCAGAATCATTGGACACAGATAAAATTTTGCTTCCTTAGCCAACCCGATCGTATGTAACAATACGATACACGTGTCAAATCTACGATTTCTAACCATCAAGCGATGAACGATTTGCAAGACATGTGTAAAGAAGGTGGTCTTATGTGAGCTACTGAAAATGTTTTGCGTCCAACGACCGGTTGCGAGCACATTCGCATACATCAATGCACCCTCAACCTTTTTCTGTCGTTCGATTGCAATTAATACCCATGAAGGGTACATAATCGTCAAAAATGAGGGGTTGATCGTGCAACGGTATGCGAGGGATGAGGATGACCTCATTTCTTGTTTGGGTGCTGATATCGATCATCCTATCATCCATGTTATGAATATAATTAGTTTTAGTAGTTTTAGTCCTATATTGCCAGTATTAGGAGAGGTGGTCTATCACATCGCTTATATATATGTAGCAGGAACTCATATTCTATAATCCCAATAAATTATTTCTTAGTTCTTTTCATGATATCAGAGTTTGAAAAAAAATGAGAGAAAATCCTAATTTTCCAAAACCAAAACCCTAACCCTAATCCTCTTCATGTAAACCCCAGCTGCCTCCTTCCCCATGCCTTCGTTGCTGCCTCCTTCCCTCATCGCTGCCCCCACCCGCCGCCGCATCCTTCACCACTGCCCCTAGCCGCCGCCACTGCCCCTACCCGTCGCTACATCCCTTGCCGCCGCATCTAGCCGCCATCGTCCTTATCCGTCGCTGCGCCCGTCGCTGTTGCCTCTAGCCGCCGCCTCTACTCGCCGCCGCTCCCCTCATCGCTGCCTCTAGTCGTAGCCTCCTTCATCGCAACCTTCATCCACTGGATCCAATAGTCGCCGCCTCCTTCATCGCAGCCTTCATCCACCGAATCCAATAGCCGCCGCCTTCCCTATGCCGCCTCCAATCCTAGCCGCAGCCCTCTCGAAACTTTAGCCCTAGCCTTAGCCAACTCTGCTCGTCTTGGTTACCGACGATGATCTATTAGATCGTCTTGCTCCTTTATGCTTCGTTACTCCTGTTCTCGCTTGTGTTAGACAACCTTTTCTCGTGATCTACTCCTGCGCCGTTCATCATGAATTCTGGTGATGATAAAGTTAGTTTGGCCTCTCTGTCGTTCGTTGACTTCAAAATGGATCTTCGCTTAATTACGATCTTCCTCTCCGGTGCAAAAAACTACTTCCAATGGTTCAGTGCTATTGAATGAGCCTTAAACAGCAAAGACCTTCACCGTCACTTGACGGATTCTCCTCTTGACTCCAAAGATTCCAATTATGATACCGGGTTCCAGAACGACAATAAGGTAATTGGTTGATTGTCTAACTCTATGGATTCTCGCTGCTATACGTCTATTATGTCTCTGAAACAGCTAAGAGGGTTTGGACACACTTTCGTTCTCTTTACTCGTTTGAAGATACTTTATAGAAGCTCTATGATATCTTCCATACTTTTACTTCGGCTATTCTATGAAAAGATATTCAGAATTTTGTTGCCCTCTTCAGTTGGTTTCTTGACCGGAGGAACGTCTATCAGCCCATCTTCATCGACTCTGTTATTACTCGCCACTAACGAGAGTCTCTTGTTGGCGTTTTACTCTTGGCCCGTCTACCATTCAGCTTTAAGAGTGTCTGCTCCCTCTTTCTTTCTCCGAGTGGTTCTCCTTCATTGATGAGTATCTTGTCGAGCATTTATCATATGTCCACAGTCTCTTTTCCATCTACCGAGCCTATCTCGAATGCACTTGTTGCTCGAGGCCGTAGGCGTGGGCCTTACACTCAGTCTGAACGTGGTTCTTCTGATTCTCTCTGGTGGTCGTGGAGCTTCACGCGGTCGTCCCCTTCTGATTGCTAGTGGTCGTGGTCCCCGTGGACGCGGTCGTAGCCGTGCCGACCTTTATTGTGCTTATTGTGGTGGCACTAATCATCGAGAAGACTGGTGTTAGGAGAAAAATGGCTACTCTGATGATACACCTACCGCTCGTCAGACATCCACACCAGTTGCTACTGACCAACCTTCTTTTTCTCCTGGCCAGGTACCTTTATCCAATGATAAGTGGGGCCAGTTACGTTGTTTCCTTTCTTTTGTAGCTCCTGCCAACCTTTTCATTCCGTCAGATATATCTTTACTTTCTCATTCTAATTCTTAGGTTGCTGATTCCGGCGCCTCAAATCATATGTCTCGTGATAGACGATCTGATCTTATTTCTAGTCTTCATAAGTTTATTTCCATGGATGATGGTAATACCACACCTGTTTCTGGCTCTGCTGATTTATCACTTCATCGTTACATCTGAAAAATGCTTTAATTGTGTTATTTTTAAAATAAAATTTGTTTTCTATTTGTCAGCTTACAAATAATTCTAACCGCTCCGTAATATTTTATCCATCTCACTTTGTGATACAGAACCTGCTGACGAAACAACGAATTGGTGAGGGCATGAGCAGAATGGACTGTATTACGTTGATCACCTTCCCATTACGTCTGCAGTTGTTTCTACTATCCAATGGCACCGGAGATTTGGTCACCATTTTTCTTCTTTACGTACTATGTTACGTTTTTCTAATTTATCCGAATTTAGTTGTGAGTCCTGTATTCTTAGGAAGTATCATCGCTCCTCTTTTTCTCCAGTTAATAAGAGACATGATTTACCTTTTATTGTAGTTCCCTCTGATATTTGGGGTCCTTTTAAAATTCCTAGTGTGTTTGGTTATAAATATTTTGTGACATTTATTAATGATCATTTACGCATGACTTGGTTGTATCTTCTGCATTATAGGTTTGAACTTTTGTCTATCTTTAAAATTTTTGTAGTTGAGGTTACCAATCAATTTGGTGTTTCGGTAAAGGTTATTCGTTCAAATAATGCTAAGGAGCATATTAACACGGAATTTAATTCATTTTGTTAGACATGGCATATTGCATCAAACTTCATGTTCCTATACTTCTTAGCAAAATGGCTGAACGAAAGAACCGACATTTGCTTGAGGTAGCTTGCTCTTTTCTTTTGCATATGCATGTCCCTAAACGATTATGGAATTTCGCGGTCTTAGCTTCCTGTTTGTATATCAATCGTATACCTTCTTCGGTCCTAGGCAACCAGTCTTCTTTCTCTATTTTGTTTCCACAGGGCAAGCCCTTTTCTGTTGCTCCTAAAGTGTTTGGTTGTCTATGCTATCTTCATATTCTAGGTCCAGAGATACTAATTTTCAAGTTTGGTTAGAGCGCAGTGCGACAATTTCCTCTAACATAACTGCATGCCAACTTGGGTGTAGAAAAGCTTTCTGAACAGAGGAAGGAAGAGTGATGGCAGAAAAGGAAGAAACAAATTGACGAGAAGATGGTGTCAGTCGATGATACGAAACAAAGTTAGAAATCGGATGTGCAGTAGTATATGAACGCTTACCCTTACGTAAGACAATAAGAAGGGAACGATCTTCTGAAGACAGCGGCGGTGGAGAATTAGGAACAGTGGACTGTATAAGAGTACCTGCAGAAGAATCATTAAAAGACCATTAGGCAATCAACAAAATCCAAGCTTGTTCAATCAAATCTTGTATCAATCGAGAAATTCCAAAGTTGTGAATAACTCCACCAAAACTACCAAATATCAAATCTCCAGAGCTCAAATACTCGGCATGCATCCAACAAATCAAGCACAGACCAAACTCCAATAGAAGCATCATGGATCAAATCGAGGCCTTATGTCTTCATGTGTTGATCTGAGAGGGCGTCAAGGTGAGGTCTGGAGGCGTCATGGAGAGTTCTGGAGGGTCTGGTGGAGTGATTGAGGGGGGCTGGATGCTTGCAGGTGGGTTCGAGGGGGGTGGAGGTGTCGTGGAGAGGTCTGGAGGTGTGATCGAGAGGGGGCTGGAAGCAAGGGGACTTCGAAGATGGTGGTGGTGGAGGGATCGAAGGTGGAGGCAAGGCTTGCAGAGGTCGCAGAGGGATCGAAGGGGGTTGCTGGAGGAGGTGGTGGAGTTCGAAGGTGAGATCGAATGGCTTGGAGGAGTTCGAAGGTGGAGGAGAGGGTTGCTGAAGGACGTGGAGGAGTTCGAAGATGGGATCAAAGGACTTGGAGGAGTTCGAAGGTGGTGGAGATGGGGCGGCGTTTTTTTAAGGGTTTCCTTTGATTATTTCTTGAGCTTTGATACCATGAAAATAATCAAAAAAGAAATATTTTATTAGCTTGATGATAAATGAGTTCTACATGCAAATATATATAGGGTCATATATCATCTCTCATATCTTAACTGATTTAACAACTCATAACTAATATCTAACAACCCATAACTAATATCTAAACTAATTATATTCATAACAGGTTTTAAAATAACCAATAATCTTTATGGAAGATTTCCATAACTCCGTGATAGTGGGAGTTATGGAATTGAAGAGTCCCCCGATCTATTTGAATAGCTTGTGATTTTCCATCAAGAACACATCAAAAAAGAAATAGGCTAGAAGATAGGGATCTCTCAATCTCTTTCTCACTGGTGTTGGGTCGAGTGCTCCGGATCCCAATCAATGGCAGGATGTATGAATTATAATAACCGTGTTTAATTTTAATACTGTAAAGTCTTACATTATTGTGAAGCTATGGTAGTCAAAATTGGGACCAATTTTCTGTTGTGCCACTTGCGTAAATCATGACATATCAATGTATTGTTTATTTCATTCATCTACAGATTCAACAATATCTCATCCTTATTGTTATGTATGATTTAGTAACTGCCAAAATATTATGTAGTGCGGCGGCCCTAAACTTTCTTTTAATCTTATGCCCATGCCCCCCTTTTTTTTGTAGGTTTTTTTTATGTTTTAATGACTGCAAGTTCTATATGTTACATTATTGCAGTGGGGCAACTAAGGGTCAATTTCTATCAGATGTCGAGTTTTTATGGCCAGCCCTAATGGTTGCTTCTTCTGCATTTCAAGCTGGTGCATCTATTCTCAAGGTTAAATCCAACACTAGTCCTATTTTTATACCCCCTCTGTTTCACAATACTTGTCTGATTTTGCTCTTTGTTTTTTCTCACAAATTATTTGTCCCTTTATACTATCAATAAGCATGTTCCAATTTTTAGTACACTTAAAATATGAAGTTCCTAATCTAACTCACATTTAAATTTTCTAGACAAGTATTTCTTCATGCTTGTACAAATCTGAAGATATTAATAGAAAGTTTCTTGGATAAATTAAGGAATTTTACATTTATAGAATTTTAAAGTTTAGAAAAATCATTCTCTTCTTAATAGGCGTGCAAAAGCAAAAAAAGACGAGTATTGTGAAACAGAGGGAGTATATATCTGGCACTGTAAAATTTGAAGAATCTTTTTGGTTCCATTTTTGCTCACATCATGCCTAAAGAATTAAAGATGAAGCAATACTCTTGGAAAATTTATCATCTCCACACATTTTCTAGTCAGTCAGTTTGGTTAAATTTTAATTAATGGTGACGAATTTGACAACAAAACTTAGGGTTTGACTGATTCTGCAGTTCATTGTTATTTATTCCACTGCAGAGCCTTTCTGGACCTAAATTACGTTTATGGGAAATGGTTTAAACGATAGTAATATTGTGCGATAGAAACTCTAATACACTCTTTTTAATTGCAGGAGTTTGTTTTCATTGATGCAGTGGAGCGGCTTCAGGTATCATTTATGTTATATTTTTGTCTTTTCTTTCGATCTTTGAGTAATATTCATTTTCCTTCTGTATGGGGATTCATTTAAATATAGTTACTTTTTTTAACGAACTCTATTTTTGGTTTGCAGGGGAGGCGTCTAGATATATTTGTCGTTAATTCTTTTGGATCTGGATTCCAGGTAGTCACTCATTAAGCTGTCATGCTCCCTTTTTCTCATAATAATTTGTTATTTGAGAACCACTAAATGAAATAGGTGGGCCCCCATATCATTCTGTTTAGGTTTGTTTTGTAACTGATTCTTGATTTGTGCTTATGCAGGCTCTGTTTGTATTTCTGCTTCTTCCTTTTCTTTCCAATTTGCGTGGAATTCCTTTCTTTGAACTCCCTGCATACCTAAAAGCTGGTGCTGCGTGTTTTTTAAACCTTGGAGGCATTATAACAGGTACGGTTACAACTCTAGAGGATTTTTTCCCCCTTTCCAAATGAAGGCATGACACGGATTACAGCTACTATCGTATATTCTACCATCTAATAGCTAATGGTAACAACCAGTATCGTCCTAAGAATTTCAATTATTCATATATTTTGTAGTTTTCTTGAGTATTATATATTTAAAATTTTATTGATTTTTATATGGATATAAAATTTTGCATTACTTAATAGATCTTTTATGTGAAAGTAAATTTTTTTGAATGTGCAGACAAATATGAGAAGATATGTGTGTTCTGTCATTTAATTTCATCATCATGATTTGAAGTTTCTGATATTTAAATTGTTTCAGAAACCATTGATGTTCTTATACATTATTTGCTAACTAATGTGATTTGTCCATACAATATTCAGTTAAATATTAATCAGTACACACTCCTACAACTTGTATACTGCATCATAATCATCATCAGGATTATGCCTTTTCCATCATAATGGTGTTCGGTATGGAGCTAATGAATGTTAGGTAACCACTTTACCCAATATCCAACCCCTAAGACTGTGGACTAACAGTGTATATATGCAAAGCTAGCAGTTTAACACTCCCTCACGTGGGCACATGCTGAATGACGTCATGCATAAATATGGTTCGCTTGGAAAGGAACAATAAATAGGGATAAATAATTACTTTTAAATTGTCAATGACGATGTTTGAGCTCTGGACCTCTTGAAACTGGTGCTTGGTACCGCACCAAATAACCACTCACCCCCTCCACAACAAACAAAAAAAACAATGGGGGAAGAACTTAACCTGATTGACCGTGGGCTAACAATTTTCCAAGAGCACTTCACACATAATGGTGAACTCAAAATTTTCATAGATTTTCACATTCATCTGAGCCACATAAATTATGGACAAGGGGTTTGCTAAAAGGCTCCTTTGACCGCTTAACTGTCGTTTAATATAATCTCATTCAACCAAAAAGAAACCCTCCAAATATTTTTTGAACCTGTTTGAGAGTATATGAAAGGAAAACTGACAAAAAAAACTGATAAGTTTTGCTACAGGCTTGCACATTCATCTCTGGGGTATGACTTGAGTGAAGGAGCTAAATGGAAAAGCATCTGGTTGAAATGGGATTCATTACACATTCCCTTCGCATGACGGACTTAAGTCACTCTTTACACACTCACACATACATATACATACTTATATACATATATGTATAATACATATACTTTTGTACATATGCGTATGTACGTGTACGTATGCGTATGCACGTGTATGTATATACGTCCATATGTGCATGCATATACATATACATGTACGTATGTGTGTGTATTGTGTGAGAGATAGAGAGTCCTTACGAGGGAATTTCTCCTATGTCAGTGGTCAAAAGTCGACCCTCCACCATTTTTCTCAACGATTGGTATCCTCCATCTTCATCTTCGTTGTCTCAAATGTAGATACACCAAATTTCATGTGATTTTAACATCTTTTCATAGTTGATTTAGTGGGTGCAAAATCAATGGTTTTCTGATAATAGAACCTTTTTACATCACTAAAATCAATGGCGAAAAGCTTTTAGAATGACATAAAATTTGGCGTAACTACATCTTAGCCGATGAAGATCAAGATGGACTGTGTCGATCGTCGGAAAAAATGCTGGAGGGTTATTTTTTTTGACGCTATAGGAGGGTTTCCCTCTTGAGGCCTTTGAGTGTCTCTCCACTTGTGTGTGTGAGAAACGGAATATACAATGTCACTAAAGGAATTTCTCGATTGACAGGACATGTGACAACACACCATTTATCCATATACATATTTAGTTTGCAACTACAAGCATTAATTACATTAGAATGGGAAAAAGTAAAAAGACATGGATCAATGAGTGGTGTTACCTTGTGACCGGCCATTGTAGAAAATTCCTACAGCTGCGCTGTTATTCCTCTTCATGTGTGTGTGTGTGTGAGCAGGGGAGGAGCCAAAGGGGGGTGGGCCTGGGCCCGGCCCCGGCAGAGATTTCGAAAGTTTGTTGGACATACATACGTAATTAAGTGTTTTAATTAAATATATAGTTGGAGTTCAGCAAAGAAAGAGATAATTCATGTTGCCAAAGTGGTAGAGTTCTAGGACTTTGGGTGTGATGGTGTTGGATTTGAGGATTACAAGGTGTTCTTTTTTCTCATTTTTTCACACTACTTATTTTCACTAGAAAATTCTAATAAACACCTTGTACCTCTCATATTTCTAATTTTCAACGAGGTGTTATTTTTTACTCATTTTTTCACACTAATTTTCACTAGAAAATTTTAATAAACACCTTGTACTTCTCATATTTCTAACTTTCCACATATCTTTAACTAGGAAATTTAAACAGGCACTTTATAGCTTTACATAGCATTTATGCTTCTTCAAAATTTTTAATTGTTCTCAAAATAGTGAATTTTTATTATTTTTCTTTAATAATAAAAAAAATTAATTGTAAAATTATATCTAATATTAACAACTAAACACATTCAAAGTCTTTTCATTTTCGATTGGCATTGTGTTCAACTAGTTAACTTTTTTCTTTTACATGGATGATTCCAGTACTATAAAATATGTAAAACACTTGTATATAATTAACAAGCATTCAAACTTTATATATATATATATATATATATATATATATGATTTCTTATATTTAGATATAAATCTAGTCTGCCCCCCCCCCCCCCCCCCAGCTGCTAATTCCTGGCTCCGCCCTTGTGTGTGAGAGAGGTTTGATCAGCCATGTCTTTCAACCTTAGACAACCCTATCAGTTTTCTCTATCAAATTCCCAGATAAGGAGAGAATTGTCAAAGGAGGAGCTCACCATGTCACTAATTTCATGTCTTGGAAGCCCTTGCAACCCATATGACGATTAGTTAAAGCACATGAAATGAAGGAGCAACAGTCTAATGTTCTTCAATGCTAAGAGAGAGTCTAGTAGGGTCGGCGTGAAAATTTCTTTTTTGCTACAGGGTTTTACATATTTCTTTTAGGCATGAAATATCAGAGAGATAAAAAAAATTTAATAAAAGGATTTCAATGACTATTTCTTCTAGGACATCCTGGACATGAAACGTTAATTTGCTAAAAGCTTTTGCTTTTTAAAATGTGATAGTAATTGACTCGGTTTGTTCACACAAATCCCACCTTGTTTCAGGATGTGAAGGGTCCCCATTGCTTCCCCTTCTTTTTATTACAGTGAACTTGGCTTTTAATATATCGTTGCTTAATTTGGTGAAGAAGTCATCAGCAGTAGTTGCTTCACTTGCAGCAAAGTTATCAGGTCTCTCTCTCTCTCTCTCCCCCCCTCCCCCCTCCCCTCCCCCCACACAACAAAAAAAATGACAATAAAAAAATAAAAAAATAAAAATGCACACACACACACATGCCTAGTTACGTGTGCGCGTATATGTGCATGTATGAATATGTGCATATATACATGTGCGCACCGTAAAATACATGAATATTATTAGAATATGATATGTAGCCTGTACATGGATATATGTGACATATTTCTTTAACTTTATTTTCACTGATTGGTATATTCATCTGTGATTTTCTTTGCAGTTCCAATCTCCATCTATATCCTCTCACTTCCATTACCTTATATCCCTCAAGGCACAAGCTTGGATAAGTATTTCTTAATTGGTACAACAATTCTAGTGCTGGGTTTGATGTTATACAGTCTTCCTCAATCATCCAATTGGCTCCCTAAAGATGATTGAAGCGATCCCTTTGCCAATCGTGAATATTGCATCTTTAATGTGATTTAAATCTGTGCGAGCACCAAATAATCAAGTTTTTCTTTTTCCCCTATTGGGCCGACTGGTGCTTCGAGGATCAGGTATGTCTTTCTCTAGCTAAGGCTACTGGTATTCAGTTTCTGTTCATGATTGTTAAATTTTCGAAGTCCCTTCTGTATTTACCCTTTGCAACTTCCTCAAAACACTAATCTCATATATGGTGGGTCCTAGGCTCCTAGCAACTGTGGATAATTGAATATATAAAGAGAACTAGATAGCATGATCCAAATAATCCTGTAGATAAAGATGAGTATAGGATCGCTCATCCAACTATGTATTATAGGTCAATTACACAAGTATTGGTTCTCTTCTTATAGGGGGTTTTCCTTGCATATTTCGGGTCCAAAATTATTAGCTAATCCGTCATTTTTATTGGGCCCGATATCTATAAGATGAGATAAACCTCCATAAGGCTTGAGTCTTTTGGATGGAGCCCCACTATATTAAAAGTCCATGTGCATCCATGGTTGGGCCCATTGGGATGGGCCCAAAACCGAGTTTAACATGGTATCCGAGCTCGGGTGTTTGTCTGTCCACGTTGTTCATGAGGTTTGAGCCCTCGCATGTGAAGTCCACATTGCACATACACGCTTGCACGTGAGGGGGAGTGTCGAGAATGTGGTTAACATAGTCCCACATCGAGAAAATTGTAGGATGCATATGAGTATAAAATATAAGTTGAGATAAACCTCCATAAGGTTGAGTGTTTTGGATGGAGTTCCATATATTAAAAAGCCCATGTGTGGGCCCATGTGTTGTGGGCCTAAACTGATTTTTACATGGTATCACAGCTACTCATTTTCAGAGATCTGATCTGAGTCACTCATCTCATCACCATCACCATTCACAAAACACAAAAAAAAACTAACCCTAATTCTACCGCCGCCGCCGCCACCCGCTGCCACCATCGTCGGAGCCTCGCTGGACCTCGCCTGAAGTCGACGAGCCTCGCTTGACCTCGCCAGAGCCTCCTTAACTCCGATCGTTGCCGGTTTTCTCAAATCGACCTCGTTCTTTGTCGATTTCACCTAGATTTGAAATCGATGAACTAGGTCTCGTCCTCCATTGATTAGGGGTCGACTTGATGCTTTCTCCTTCGATTTGATGATCTCGAAGTGTTCTTGGTTGCTGTGTGTTCGAATCCCTCAGATCTGATCGTTGGAGCCTTGTTGGAGCTTGCTGGAGCACTGTGCTGCATCAGATCTGATCGATTTGAGATCGACCCCTTCCCTTCCCTCAGCAGATAGATCGATCCCTTCCTTTTCCTCGACTATTGCTCTTTGGCTTCGACTTGGCTTAGTTTTGAGCTCGACCTGGTATTTTGATGCTGCTGGTGGAGATTTTAGTGCTCGATTTGGGGATTTTGTGCTGTTCTTGAACTCAGGTTAGTGCTTGACTTGGGGACGTTGGGAGTTGGTGCATTCTTGAGCTCGACTTGTAATTTTGGGTTGGATCGATCAACTCTTGATCAGATTTCTTGTTGTTTTTTGGTAATATCTCACTGATTTTGGGTTAGCACATCTTGATGTCGATTGTGTCTATCTTCATGAGTTACTCCATTGATTATGTTGTTGAGGAGTTTATGCTCTTGGAGACCATGATCGGATCCGATTGAGTTGGTCGTTTTCTTGGTTGTATTTGGGTAAAATCTTAGAATATACGAGCATTATTCCGAGAGTTGCCTCAAGGAGTTATTTCATTCGAATTTTCTCTTCTACGATATTAGTTACCCCTTCATTATTATCCTTATTTGTAATGACCTCGCTGTTCCTTCTCCTTATTTTGCAATCAGAGATCGTGATTGATTTCGAACTTGTAGCTTGAGAGGGTTGGGGATTGTTATTAGATCCGTAGTTGGATCTTGGTAGATCAACTACGATTCTATGAGTTGGATCTTTGAAGATCTATTTTTTGTTATTTGGTTGTTGGAACTGGTGAGCTTAAGCTACCTCCATCAGGTGTTCGATAGATTAATTGAGAAGTATCTTTCACCTTTTGTGTTTACGAGTAGCTATGATAATGATGTCAGCTGCATCTTCTATTTTAGGAGCATTGATAAATGACGAAATACAGAAACTTCGTCTTCTTTTGCCCTCACTCACTTCAGATTTGATCAAGACAAGAAGCGATCATATATCTTGCCTCTCACCTACACATGTTCCACGTTCTTGGGTTATCGATTCCGGAGCTACTGATCACATGTCAGGGGAGCAAAATATATTGTTTTCCTATAAGACGAGACATGGAACTACCCCGATAACTTTAGCAAATAGTACTATAACTGTATAGAGGGAGTGGGTTCAGTTCTGGCTACATCACAATTATCCCTGACTTCTGTTCGATACTTGCCTCGATTCCCTTTCAACTTTCTTTCCATTAGCTAACTGACCCGACAATTGAATTATAGCATCTTCTTTTTCCCTGGAGGATGTGTGCTTCAGGAGCTTGAGACGAAGCAAATGATTGACATCGGGATAGAGGTTGATGGGTTATACCACCTTGATGAGCACCCACGCCATATAGCCTGTCCAACATCGAGCCCTACGTCAGTTTTTGATGTTCATTGCCAATTTGGTCATCCTTCTTTACAAATGTTGAGAGAATAGTTCCATCTTTTGGTTCTTTGTCTACTCAAGAGTGAATCGTATTAGATGGGTAAATATCATCGCTCTAGCTATCCATCTCGTATTAATAAGAAAGACGATTTTTTTTGATTTAGTTCATTCTGATGTTTGGGGGCTTATGCCCTGTTGTCGCCCAAGGTGGCTTTCGCTACTTTGTGACTTTTATTGATTATTTTTCTCGAGTCTCGTGATTATATTTGATGAAATCTAGGAATGAAGTATTTTCTTATTTCCAGACCTTTTGTTCTGAACTTAAGACTTAATTTAGAGTTACTGTGAGTACATTGAGGAGTGATAATGCCAAGTAGTATTTTAGTACACGCTTTAGGACATATATGGAGCAACTTGGCATTATTCATGAATCCTATTGTCCTTATACCCCCAACAGAATGGGGTGGCAGAAAGGAAGAATAGGCATTTGTTAGAGATCACTCGAACTTTTTTGTTTCATATGTGAGTGCCTAAATCCTTTTGGGGATGCAGTCTTTACTGCTAATTACTTGATCAATCATATGTCCTCTAGATGGACAGATTACTCATTCCATATTGTTCCCATTGGTGGTCCATTTTTCTGCCCCTTCGCGGGTATTTGGATATGTTTGTTTTGTCCATGATTTACAACCAGGGTTTCTAAACTACATCCCAAGGCCATTAAGTGCATTTTTCTTGGGTATTCTCGTACTCAAAAATGATATCGTTGCTATTGTTCTGAATTACGTCGTCGATTTATATCGGCTGATGTGACTTTTCATGAGCCCACCCCATACTTTTCTATATCCTACACTTCTGTAGACATGGACAGTGACTTTCCTTTTGATTTCTCATATTTTTCGTCACACATCCTTTCCTATTGACCTACCTTCCACTCCTGATTCACCACCGTAGGGTCCCACACCACCGGTTACAAGGGTGTATGCTCGTCGAGCCTATATAGCTACTGAACCTCAGCCTCCTACCGCTGATCTCTCAGAGTTTCAAGCTCTGCCGGAGGCTAATATTGATCTCCTTATTGCCTTACGGAAAGACATCCGGAGCTGCACTTCTCACTTTACAGCCCATCATGTGGCCACTTCTCACTTACCTTCGGCATATCGAGTATTTATCTCCTCCATCGACTCTCATGCTCTATCCAAGTCCCTTTCTGACGCTGTCTCATAAAGGTGGACTGAGGCTATGATTGATGAGATACTTTCCCTCGAACTGAATCAGACGTGGGATCTGGTTCCTCTTCTGACGGGGAAGAAGGTTGTAAGGTGCCGCTGGGTATACCCTATGAAACTTCACCCTGATAGGACCCTTTCCCACTCGAAAGAAACTTTTTCTCCGGTGACTAAGACGACTTATGTTCGTCTACTTATGTCTTTTGCGGTTACCTATCATTAGCCACTGCATCAACTTAATACGAAGAATGCGTTTCTACATGGATCTTTGGTTGAGGAAGGCTATATGGAGCAACCACTTGGTTTTGTTTCTCAGGGGAGTTTGGTATAGTTTGCTGATTGAAGAAGTCATTATATGGCTTGAAACAGTTTCCTCGAGCATGGTTTGGAAAATTTACTAAGGTGGTTATTTCGTTTTGCCTCAGACGGTGTGCATATGACCATTCGGTGTTCTACCCCAATGGCCTTCGCATTCTTTTGGTGGTATATGCCGATGGCATAGTGATTACTGGCAATGATACGACTGGTAATGCACAGCTTAAGCATCACTTTCAAACAAAGTTTCAAACTAAGGACCTTAGGAGCTTTAAAAACTTTTTAGTATTGAAGTTGTTTGGTCGAAGGATGCTATCTACTTCTCACAGCGGAAGTATGTGCTTGATATGCTGACTGAAACGGGAATGTCAGGGTGCAAACCCATAAAGGCTTCAATGGATCCTAATACTAAAATGCTTCCAGGATAAGGTCACTCGGTTGATGACCCCGGAAGATATCAACGGTTGGTCGGTAAGTTGAATTACATCACCGTCGTTCGACCTGATATCTCATACCCAATTAGCGTTTTGAGCCAATTCATGGCCTATCCTCGAGTGGTAAGATGCGGTGATTTGAATTCTTCGCTATTTGAAGAATGCTCCAGGGAAGGGTCTACTGTACTCGGATCATGGACATTCTCTAGCAGCAGGCTCCACTGGTGCAGATTGGGCCGGGTCTCCATCCGATCGCAGATCTACTACAGGATATTGCGTGTTTGTAGGAGGTAACTTGGTCTCTTGGAAGAGTAACAAGCAAAGCGTAGAGTCCGACTCTAGCGCCGAGTCAGAGTACCGGGCCATGGCAAATACTACTTGTGAGTTTGTATGGATTCACTTTCTGTTGGGAGAGCTTGGCTTTGAGCCCACTTCCTCTATACGGCTATATTGTGATAATATGACTGCAATCTATATTACCTCTAATCCTATGTTCCATGAACGAACGAAACACATTAAGGTAGATTGCCAATTCATGAAGGTGAAGTTTGAAGATGGGATCATCGATACTTACTATGTTCAATCTGCTCATCAGTTAGCAGATTTATTCACAAAGCCCGTAAGAAAGAATAAAGTGCAGTTTATTTGTAACAAGCCGGGCATGTTTGATATGTATGCTCCAGTTTTAGGGGGAGCGTTAGAATACCCGTAGTGTACACGTGTTTATTATATGTAATTAAATATTAATAGATGTGTAATAGCAAAATGATTTTGCCTATATAAAGAGGAGGATTAGGCTTAGGTCAATCTATCCATTACATTTTCTTAAACATTCTCTCTCATAAATCTCTCCCCTCTAATTCGTAACAAATTAATACAAAAGCAAGTTAGAGAAGACTTTGTGGATTCTCAATGCTACGAAGAAAAATTGTGAAAATAATTAATTTGTGCTTAGGTTGAAGTGAGCTAGAAGCAAGATGCCATGAAGGGCCGTAGGTGAGAACTTGGGTGTAATTGGTGCATACCAGGGTTATGGGAAACACCCTAACCCCTGCATTATGTGTTTATAAACTTGTGTTATCATGAGCTTTTTCCCTCTCTCAAATGCTAAATTTGGTGTCTCTAAAATAATTAAGTTTGCTGGCTAAAAAGTAGCCATAGAAATAGAATTTTGAGTGAATGGTTTAACTTCTATGCCGTATATAATATGCACTCTTATTTGTCTTAAAGACATGTCGCTAAAGTTAAGATGATTTGCAACTAGTTCTTTTATCTGAAAAATTATCATGAATTTAGAAGTTAAATTTCGAAATATATATTTGTACTAATGGTCCAAACTTTCACAACTGTGTTTCTTTCCATCCTAACCACAACGAAAATAAACTTACCCCTATCTTATCTTGGTCCACACCTAGTAGTATACCATGCTCCTATTTTCGTTCCATGTACATGACTTTTGGAAACTCGGATAGAAGCAACATAGTGATACCAATATTTTTTGGCTCAAGGCGATGCAAGTGTGTACTCTTCAAATGAGATTTGGACATATACGAAGGTTGAAGCATCTCGAATTCAATCTAAGTCTCATACTAAATCAGATGCAATGAAAAGTAGATTGGTGGTTGAGTTCATTTGTGCGTTTGCAATTTAATACTCCATATTCTAATCCAGTGTAATTATAAGCGGTCTAGACGACCACATAGACGACTGCTTTAGCTGAAGTGGCACAATATTGGTTCGCTTTTCACTAAGCGATCGAATTAACTGGTTTGTCCGCTTAAGTGGGTTGAGCCACCTAGGCTGTCGCTTAGCAACAGAATGTTCTTAATAATTTGATCTTTTTATTGTAAATGGACAGGATTGATAAGTTTTTTGTTCCCGCTCCACAAAAACTGCACAGTAAACACAATTTAATCACAAATTTATCATTTTCCTCACTAGAAAATCCTATCTCTTCATCCCTAAACATATTAAGAACGTCTAAACGACACTTAAACGTCTGCCTAGGCGCTACGCGCTAAGCGCTAAGCGGTACCCTAACCGTCTAGCGCTTTTTACAACCTTGCTCCGATCAATGTCGATCTTTGATATTCAATATTTGGCCTATCTTTTTTCATTATTCTTTCTTTTCTTTTCATTTTTTTTTCTTGATTATAAGTGTTAATGATTAGGGAAATGTAATGGATAGATTGGGATTAGCCCAATTCTCCTCTTTATATATGTATAGCCATTTAACAATTACATCCCTACTTAATTGTCTGGTTAAATAAAGACGGGCTTATAGAATAAGCTAGAAATCCGTTCACAATCAAGTGTATTCAAACACTCCCCTTTGAAGCTAGAGCAAACAATTCATACACGTCCAGATTGTTATATATAAAATGCACTCTATTCCTTTACAAAGGCTTTATGAACAAATCTGCTAACTGATGAGCAACTTAAATATAAAAGGTGTCAATGGTCTTATCCTCAACCTTCTCCCGCACAAAATAACAATCAATCTCGATATGTTTCGTATGCTCGTGGAATACAGGATTCGAGACGATATAAATTGTGGCCTTGTTATCGCAATGTAGTCGCATAGAAAAAGTGGGACCAAAGCCAAGCTATCCAAGTAAGAAGCTAATCCATACAAGCTTCTTGGCAGTGTTCGCTATGGCTCGATACTCTGACTCAGTATTGGAACGAGACACTATACTTTGCTTCTTTTTTCAGAAGACCAAGTTGTCTCCTACTAATACGCAGTATTCTGTAGTGGATCCGCGATCAGATGGGGACCCAGCCCAATATGCATCCGTGAATCATACTACTCGAGAATGTCCATGGTTTGAATATAGTAGACCTTTCCCCGGAGCATTCTTCAAGTATCGAAATATCTAAATCACTGCATCCCAATAGGAAATTTGAAGATTAGCTATGAACTGGCTCACGACGTTGTCGGGATATGCAATATCAGGTCGAGTGACGGTAAGGTAATTAAGCTTACCGACCAATCGTCGGTATCTTTCGGCATTCTCAAACACACCACCTTGTCCCGGAAGCAGCTTAGTATTAGGATCCATCAGAGCCTCTGTAGGTCTGCACCTAACATCCCAGCTTCAGTCAGCATATTGAGCACATATTTTCGCTGTGTATAAATATTATCCTTCGATCGAGCGACCTCGATACCCAAAAAGTATTTATTGCTTCTAAGATTCTTAGTTTGAAAGTTTGCTTGAAGGTGGTGCTTAAGCTGTGCAATACCGACCACATTATTGCCAGTAATCACTATGTCATCGATATATACAATCAATAGATTGTGAAGGCCATTGTTGTTACAGTAGACCCCCGAATGGTCATAAGCACACCGTTTAAAGCCAAACGAAATAATCATCTTAGTAAATCTCCCAAACAATGCTCATGAAGACTGTTTCAAGCCATACAATGACTTCAATCGACAAACTAAGTCAGACTAGCTTCTTCAATCGACAAACTAAGCTAAACTCCTTCTGAGCAACAAAACCAGGTGGTTGCTCCATATAGACCTCCTTGGCTAAAGAGCCATGAAGGAATACGTTCTTCACATCAGGCTGATGCAAATTCCAATGATGTGTAGCTGCAAAAGACATAAGCAAGAGAACAGAAGTCATCTTGGCCACAGGAGAAAATGTTTCCTCATAATCAATTTCATAAGTCCGCGAGTACATTTGAGCAACCAATTGCGATTTCAAGAGGGAAATGGTCCTATTGAGCTTCATAGTGTACACCCAGCTACACCACACCACCTTTCCAACCTGAAAGAAGCACTAAATCCCAACTCTGATTCTGCTCAAGGGCCAGTATTTCATCAATTATAGTATCCGTCCATCTTTTATGAGATAAAGTATCTAAGAGTGACTTGGGTAAAAGCATAAGAATCGAGGGAGGAGAGGAATGCTCGGTATGCAGGAGATAAATAAGAACTCTCCACATGATGAGCATAGGGTGAGAAGTGCAGTTTCGGGTGCCTTTCCATAAGTTAATAGAAAGGTCGATATCAGCCTCCGGCGAAACTTGAGACTCTAGGAGATTAGCAACATGAGGTTAAGGTTTAGGAGCCGTACGGTCTCGACGAGCATACACCCTTGTAACTGGTGGTGTGGAGCCTAACAACAGTGAATCAAGGATGGAAGGCGGGTCAACGGAAACAGTACAGATAACCTCCAACACAAAATATGGAGAATCAACAGAATCGGAGGAGGTACTTTCTTATGACAAGAAATACGAGATATCTATGAGAAACTCATTGTACATGTCTATAAAGGTGTATGAAATAGAAAAGTATGGGTGGACTCATGAAAAGTCGCGTCGGCCGATATAAATCGACAACGTAACACATGACTATAACATTGATATTCCTTTTGAGTTTGAGAGTATCCAAGAAGGACACTCTTAACAACCTTGGGGTCTAATTTAGAACCCCCAGATTGTAGACCATGGACAAAAAAAACACACCCAAAGACCCTTGGAAAAACAGGGAAAGAGACCGCTGAAGAAAATATAGAATGAGGAATCTGCCTATTTAGAACAGAGGAAAGCATACGATTAATCAAGTAATTGGTAGTAAGAATGACATCCCTCTAAAAAGATTTAGGCACCCGTATATGAGACAAAAGGGTACGAGTGACCTCAAAAAATGCTTATATTTCTTTCAGCCATAGCAAAATATACCATTTTGCTGGGGGTACAAGGACAAGAAGATTCATCAATAATACTAAGTTTTTCCATATACTCCGTAAAGGTGCACTAAAATATTTCTTGGTACTATTTCTTCTCAAGGTACCAACATTAACCCTAAATTGAGTCCGGCTTCGGAATAAAAAATCTGTAAATTAGACAACACTTCATTTCTAGATTTTATCAAATACAACCATCATACACGAGAAAAATCATCAATAAAAGTCACAAACTAGCGAAAGCCTCCTTAGGCAATAAGAGGGCATGATCCCAACTCATAAGAATCACGTTCTAAACTAGAAAAAATACCAAGAGTGGGAACTCTTTTCTTCAAGGTTTGCAGAGAAGTGTTGTCAAACCGACAATGTGCATCAAAAGCATATATAGATGCTGTTGGACAGGCTATAGGGCATTTGATGTTCATCGAGATAGTATAACCCGTCAACCTCAGTTCCTTTGCCAATCGTCCCTCTCGTCCTAAACTCCTGAAAAACACAACCACCAGAGAAAAAGATGGCGTCACAGTTCATATATCGGGTCAATTGGCTCATAGAAAATAAGCTGAAAGGAAAACCAGGCAAGTATAAGATAATAGAGAGGCAACTGTAACGTGGCAAGAATAGACCCCATCTCCTCTATAACAGAGGTTGAGCTGTCTGGGAAAGTCATTGGGGTACACCCAAGCCTTAGTCTTATGAGGACAATATGCCTTTTTCTCCCGTCATATGATCTGTCGCTCCTGTATCGATTATCTAGGGATGACTCACAGAAGCTGAAGTAATAAAAGCTGTATGGTTACCTTTCGAAAGGTCTAAAGTGGTCACAGCTGAAACCCGAGATGTAGCCAATCCAGCCTGGCTACTATAAGCAGATGAAATCACAAGAAATCTCAATCGAGCAAATTCCTCCAAAAACTTGACGGAGCCCTCGAATGATGCTGAGTCCGTTGTAGTGGTGAAAGATACAAAAGAAGAGGTCTTAATATGTACACGGGCAGGATGAGGAGGCTGAGAAGGGTTCCCATTCAACTTCCAACAGATACTACAAATGTTTTCGTCCTGATGGCATTAGTCACAAAAATGAGGCTCTACTCGGTATCTACATCCTCCATGCCCAGCTCCTCAACTCCCTCGTGGAGAGTAATAGGTGGGAGAAGTATCCGTCCTGATAAGAGCACCGCGCTCACTAGATGCAAGCTGCTCATCGGTAATCTTTGACTAAAATATCTGGTTGAGCATGTGATAAGTGGCCGAAAGAGTAATATCCGCCATTCCGAGTAAGGCCAGAGGCGCAGAATGATACTCGGCCCGTAGCCCACTAAGAAAGACGATAACTAGGATGTGCTCATGTCGCTTTCGCATCTCTGAAACATCGCTAGTGATCGGGAACAACTCTGAGACCAGCTGGGCAAGCCTCTGAAACTCCGAATAGTATTGATGTAGTGAACGAGCCCCTTGTTGAATCTTGTATAATGACTGCACCAAATCGAAGGCCCTAGAAAGGCTCTCATGCGAGGAATAAAGCTCGTGGAGCTGATCCCAAATCTCCTTCACCGATCCTAAGTGGATGAGCCCATCCATGATCCGTCGCTCTATCAAGCTAAGCATGAGATGACTTAGCTATGCATTGTTCGCCTCCTAATCAGAGGTAATTGAAACAGGTGGAGCCTTCGTCAAGCGGTCACCTTTTCGTCTCCCCTTGATATTTCGCTCAATCATGAGCTTTCAGCTGTGGAAATTCTGATTATTTTGCTTGAAGTCCACCAGTTTGATGGCCAAGACATCGGTAGAAAAGATCGCCTTCCATTCTAATTTACTCCCCATCTCCGATGCTTTGTAATCAAGAACTACTCCAAAAAAAGGATCGTACATCATCCCACTCAATATATATATATATATATATATATATATATATATTTTAAGAATGTGGGGGGCGTTTATATATTTTATATTTGAGTGTACATGTGCTTTTAATATAAACGGGCTCCATCAATAAGACTTAAGCCTTATTGAGATTTGTCCTATCTTATATCTTATATCCATGTACCTCATAGTTTTTCCAATATGGTACTATTTTAATCCATGCATCTCAACACTCCTCCTCACGTGCAATCATCATTTTTTTGGTGTGGTTGTTATGTAGAAAATACAACACTTATAGAGTTAGGTCTCTCAGAAACTTTTTTTTGTGCTTATTGCCTGCTTATCTCAGAGGTATTATTAAGGTCTCGATTGATCTGGGCTCCGATATCATATTCGAGTGTACACGGGCTTTTGATATAAGTGGGTTCCAACAATAAAACTCAAGGCTTGATGAGGTTTGATCCATCTTATATGTTATACCCATGTACCTCTCATAGTTTTTTCAATATAGGACTATTTTAATCCGCACATCTCAACAAATACCAATAGAAAGGAATAAAAAAATTCCACTCAAAATGTCGTGATCGGTCTCCTAAATCCATGATCAAATCAACACGGATCCACTCAATCGGATCCGAATACGAAGCCCGAGGACTTCGAAACTCTGATAACACAATCAATACACCAGAACATAGCGAAAATAGACATAAAAGGCTTGAAAATCACAAGAATTCACCAAATATTCTCAGGTTATTGTAGCAATCAGCCCCAAATCGACCAAACAGCCCCAAATCGACAAACTGAACCCCAAATCAGCCAATCAGAAGTCCAAACAGCAAAGAAAACCCCAAATTGAGGAAGAAAACCTCAAATTGAAGTCGATTTGATCAAGAAAATACCAAAAAGAACTGGAATCGGCAAGAACTGCTCGATTCTTCTCCCAATCAACAAGAAATGATGATTTCAACCTCAAATCTGAAAAAAGAACCCCAAATCAAACTTCTTCAGGACATTTCGAACTCCTTTTGCTTCAGATCTGGACTTCGATGAAGAAAAACGAGGAACCCAAGCTCGATCTGAACTTCGCCTGAGCTCGGTAATCCTCCGGCGAGGGCTAGTGAGGTCCGGCAAGGGTGGCGGCAGCTGTTGTTGTAAGTGTATATACCCTAGAGGCCATTACTGTATCATACTAGTATGTATATTACTTAATGAAAGCTTGGGATATTCACCTTGTATTGACAATCTTGCTCAAAATGGTAGTATACTACTTGGTTTGTTTCTGCTTTAATGTGTGCATGCGTTTCTTTTAGCATATCGCCTTTACACATTAGTGGAGCCCTTAGGATCTTTGCTTGATTACCAGCGTTGTGATGGCAGTCACACTCGTGGGGGCTGGGTAATCTATAAGCACATCCCTATGCAGGTCCCTAGTCGCAGGACTATCGAGACAGGACATCGATACTCCGGAGTAGACTAGCGTATGCGCTTCTTATCCCAGCTTGGGAGACGGTCTGTCCCACAGCCGTCAGTACGTCGCACTTGAGATAGTATACGGGTGCTCGTTAGGTTACGAGTACACTGGACAGGACTCGCTGGGAACTGTTGGTTGGTATTATACCTATCGTCAGTTATCAGTTCCCAGGTGATATGAGTACAGCTTAGTCCGTTGACTTGACACTGTCACTTTGCCTCGAGTGTGTTCCCACTGTACTTTGATTACTACCCTACCACGGCTCAAAGGAGTCGTGCAAACAGGTAGTTTTTGGGTGCAGTCCCGAAAAACTTGGAGGCAGTGACGGTTAGGCAGGATTCGTCTCTCCCGGTATTGGGGGTTGATATCGTGCTGTGTCTAGGAGAGCCATTACATAAAGTTCCTGGCCAGGGCAAACGAGATAGACTGGTAGGTTTCCAGTGTCATCTCAGGTGTTCTGGGCTACACTCCGGCACGACTTGTACCGCTAGTAGGGGACTGACGTTTACCGCCCCCCTAGGCCCGCCATGCGATGTTCTTAGACGAACAGACCGGACTGTACGGAGACTGTCATATTTAGGCTCAGTAGGAGTTCAGATGGGTTTACCTCGTCAGTCTTCTTGTTGGCATCTACCTGGGGACCGTTACGTACAGCTAGTGCCGCTTGCGGTCTGTGGTTAAACCCACTGCCAGCGTAGTGTCGAGTCTTTAGAGTCCCACACAGAGGGTTATTCGCCTTTGGGCAAAACAGAGTAGAGGTCGCATGGTTTTGCGACAGGGTTCGTTCTCATCCGCGCACTTGTGCACGTTTGGCGTCCGGACAGACATTACTAGCGGACTCTGGTTTGAGCCAGATCCTAGTATATGTTTTGGGGTTAGTTTTATCTCATAGTATTCATGTTCCTCGGAACACGAATGCGGGTGTGTATGCACAGTTGATTGAGGCGGAGGAAGAGCTTTTTTATTAGGATTTTGGAACGGGTGCGAATGCACAGTTGACAGTCGTCTTTTTCCAAACCCTAATGAATTTGTGATATATCAATTAATAATATTAATTAAATGAAATTGTGTCATGGTTGGGGTTGTTGACCATGGTTGAAACATTGACTATCATCATTACACATCAAAGATGCTCTTTGATTCTAGCAAAAACCATTTAATATGAAATGATAATAGTCTTATCAAACCTTCCATCAACTTTTTCATTTTGATTAATTTGATAATTCACTTATATTGTTATGGTTGTAAAAAACTATCTCATTCTATCATAACCATTCTCTCTCCTCTATTCTTCTTCTTCCTCCTCTAGTTCAAGGAGAACAATTCTCATGTGTTGAGAAACATCTCCTTGAAGATAAAACACCCAAAGCTACTCTCTACTCTTCCTAAGGTTGAAGGTCTAGCGAGCCGGAGACTTTAGTTTTCTCAAAGTTCGAGAAAGGAGCTCAAGGAAGAAACCCTCAGGTGGATCCATCTTCGACAAGAGAAGGCAACGAGGAAAGTATCATTCGACCACCATCAAGAGTCAAGAAGAAGGAGTTCAAGTTGAGGTATAACTCCTAACCGAGTAGACAACTCTCTAGTTAGGTTGCTAGTGTGTAGTTTAGCCAAGATCCGTTTTCGTAGTCCATGTTACCCAAACCCTAAAAATCCGTTTTTCACCATTTCCGCAAGCCCGAAAGAACCGGGAGAGGTAACGTGGACTTACAGTGGTATCAGAGCCTAACTAAACACACCCTAGCATATTAGCAAAGTATTTAGAATATCGACCGAACGAAAAAACCGCAAAACACCCCGGAAAACCCTAGTTCCTGCCGATTTTTTTTCCTGCTCTAAAAATAAAAAATCATGTCTTAAAAATCGGCTCAGGCTTTTCTATAAACAGGCAAGAAAAACGATCGCACGAGCCGACCAACGCGTCGCGGTTCTGCGGCCGAGTTGACTCTGCCGTGGATCGTTTCTCCTGCAGTTTGTTTCTGGGGGTATTTTGTGATTTTTGGGATGGTTTGTTTCTGCCCAGATTTTCCAGAGAACAAGTTTGTTTTTGGGGTGGTTACAAATCCGTATTTTGGTCGATTTTCTGTAGACTTTGGCTAATGGGTTATATATGTATTGTTATATATGTATTGAACGTCTGCTAATCGCTATACGTCGATTAATGGGGGTTATACATATTTGTGATCTGTGATGTTGATGGTATGTGTATATGAATTCGTTGGATTGTCGCGGATGAATAGCCGGGGGCAATTGTGAGATGAGAGTTTTGTTTATCTTTCAATTCTTGTAATATATAAATTGATGTAATATTATTTGTATGGCCGCACAACCGGGTCGTGGTTGTAGCCGTTATTGTATAATTTCTTTTTACTGTTTTTGCTCCTAGGATAGACCCAAGGTGGGGTGCACAAACTACCGGGTATCTCGAAGTGCCGAGTGGCCTACTCACGAGTTGATGGAGGTTGCTTCGCTTCGGGTACTTGGCGGGTAATTTGCCGCACCCGTAGGGGTTTAGGGTGGGGTTTGGCTATTCATCGCGACCGTGTAATCCGCTCTTCGTTACAGGCTCGTATGAATTGCGGATTCCTAGTATATCCAATGTATTCATTTGTGATCTGGAATGACTATCATTGCATGTGACGAATATTTATATATATCTATATGATATCTATTTAGGCGTTGCTTATGTTTTGCATCCGCGCTAGTCCAGTCCCCGCTCTGTCGTTAGTTAAGTAACCTAACGGGTGATGACGGGACCCCGTGGCGAATGCGGATGGCATAAGCGTACGTCATATTTTCGTTGTTTTCTGCAATGGTAGGATTAAATGATGGGACGCATTGGAATTAATGCAAGATAAAAATAAACCAAGTAAAAGTCGTTGGAACACTTTTGAAAACCACTCGGTTCTTTTCAAAACCAAACTTTTAAATGCGGAGCTTGAACCACTCCTTTTGAAAGCTATCTCGTTCTCTCGATTATATCAAGTTCACTATGTTCACGGTTTCGCCAAAACCATTCGTAGCCCTCCGTCATTTCATATGAATGGTCAATAAGTATTCAAGCTATGTATGTTGGCCAAAGTCAAGGCATAGTGATTGGTAGCTATTGGGTATTCATGTGCAGCATAGATAGATGTGTTGGTTTGGGGCAGTCGTTCTACCATTTTGGCCAAAGTCAAGGGTATGTGCCGGTGGGCTCAAATTAACCTGGAGAATGACGGGTAGAACTTGACACGTGACTTATGATATTTTGGCCAAAGTCAAGGTCATAAGAGCATGGGGCAAAAATCCACATCGGGAGTTTCAAAAGAACTGAAACTTGCTAGCGCTGCATACCATTTGGAGTGATGATTCTGGTAGGATTCCTTCAGTTTTGTCACGCGATGATATTTGGATTCCGATTCTACTGTGAGTATATGCTACTCCTCCGGAACTTTCTCACTTAACGATCAATGCTATAAACCAAGTAGGTGTCTAGAAAGGTGTTATCGGGGCTACGCCCCCAGGGAAAAGAGCTTATTTAATTAAGGAACTTCGCGAAAGCGTTGGAAAACCTCCCTCGAAATACCGACACTGGCCTGGCTGAACGGTTAAGCAAGTATTGTACGGTGAGATTGATCCCGACTAGTTCTTCCTTTATGGTTTGAGGAGGGATTCGAGAGACAGTGGGAGCCATCCTGTTTAGACAAATTAAAAACCACTCTAAACTTGCAAGAGCATCATGCTAAAGTGTTTCTTCTCTCTCCTAATTGCAGCGACCAAACATCATGACTGGACTTAAGTTACTACTAGATAAAAACATACTGACATGGCCAAACTACAAAGATTGGCTCAGGAATGTCAAAATGGCAATCACTTATGACAAGTTGGGGTATCTTCTTACCACCAAAGCTCTCCATGTCCCAGGTCCCACCTCCACCGTCGCGGATAAGGAAATCCGTAAGACTTGGGAGATCGACTGCGCGAAGGCCAAGTGCCTCGTACTTGCCTCTATGGACAACGAACATCAGAGGAGGCACGAGAATATGGACCTCGAATCCATATTTCTTCATACAAAAGAACTGTATGGAGAGCAGTCTCGTATCGCAAGATACGAAGTGTCGAAGAAGTTGTTTTCGGCAAGATTGGCCGTCGGATCATCGGTAGCGGAACACGTGCTTAAGATGATTGGCTACATAGAGGAGCTCGCGGACCTTGGGACCACGTTGGAGAATGAGCTCTATACGGACTTGATTCTTCAGTCCCTTCCTTCCACTTACGCCCAGTTCATTCTGAATTTCAACTTGCAAGAAAAGGAAGTTGAACTTTCAGAGCTTCTCAACATGCTGAGGAGTGCAGAGGGCACCCTACAGAAAGGTAGGGAAACATCCACTTTGTTTGTAGGAGGATCTTCCTCTTCTAGGTCCAAGGCGAAAGCCAAGAGAAAGAAGAAGAAAACCCCCGCCAAACCAAGGGGCGGTGTTAGTAAGGTGGATACGAAGGGAAAGGCAAAAGCAACAAAGGTAGCGGGGAAACTTGTGGATAAGGAAGAATGCTTTTACTGTCACAAGAGTGGACACTGGAAGAAAGATTGCAGGGCTTGGAAAGCCAGAACACAGGATCTGAAGCAGGTTGCGGCTTCAGCTTCAGATGTGTATGTTATTGAAAACTGTCTATCAATAAACTCTACGTCCTGGGTATTGGATACCGGATCAGGATCTCATATCTGTAATTCTTTGCAGACGTTGAAAAAGCGTAGGTTTTTGAAGGCAGGTGACATGACCCTCAAAGTTGCAAACGGAACTAGTATGGATGCTGAGGCCATGGGGGACTATCACCTGGGAATGTCAGATGGACATGTTTTGGTTTTATGTAATTGCTTTTTTGTACCCAACGCAACTTGTAATATCATTTCTGTATCTTTGGTTTCTAAAGAAGGTTATGAATTTGCGTTTGTAAGTAATGTTGTAAACATTCACCTTAATCAAGTTCTGATTGGGTCAGGTACATTGAGCAATGGTATATACGTATTAAACCAACCACAGATTTTCAATGTCCAGAATACACACAAAAGAAAGTCTCCGGAAATAATTCAGACTTTCTTATGGCATTGTAGACTGGGTCACATCAATGGGAGAAGGTTGACTAAGTTACATACAGAAGGATATTTGGATCCGTTTGAATATCAATCATATGCAACTTGTCAATCCTGTCTCAAAGGAAAAATGACAAAGACTCCGTTCACTGGACACGGAGTGAGAGCGAGCGAGCTCTTGGGACTCGTACACAGCGACGTGTGCGGTCCAATGTCTGCACATGCACGAAACGGTTATTCTTACTTCATTACTTTTACGGATGACTTTTCAAGGTACGGTTATGTCTTCTTAATGAAACATAAATCCGAAGCCTTTGGAAAATTCCAAGAATATAAGATTGAAGTAGAAAAACAAACAGGCAAAAGTATCAAGACACTAAGATCTGATCGAGGTGGTGAATACTTGAGTGCCGAGTTCCTGGACTACTTAAAAGAGAATGGAATTCTCTCTCAGCTTACTCCTCCATACACTCCGCAACATAACGGTGTATCGGAGAGACGGAACCGAACCCTATTGGATATTGTACGGTCTATGATGAGTAACGCTGAGTTACCGTGATCATTCTGGGGATATGCGCTAGAATCAGCTGCATACCTTTTGAACCGAGTTCCAACTAAGACTGTGCCTACTACACCATATCAGATGTGGTGTGGGAAGAGACCCTATCTTAATCACATTAAGACATGAGAATGTCCAGCTTTTGTCAAAAAGCAGCATGCGGACAAGCTCGAGGCACGCTCAGTACAGTGCAAGTTTGTGGGATATCCAAAGAACTCCGAGGGATATTTCTTCTATTGCGAAGAGGAACAAAAGGTTTTTGTTTCTCGGCATGCCCACTTCTTGGAAACTCAGTTTTTGGAGAATCAGATAAGTGGGAGCGGAATAGAACTGGAAGAAATTCCAGAACCATGAGCTATTACTGAAATCTTAGTAGAACCAAAGAGTTCGAAAGATCAGGACATTCCTATGCCGCTCCGCAGAAGTAGTAGGCAGTCTCATCCGCCCGAGAGATACTACGGTTTTCTCATAGACGGGGATAGAGATGATTGCATCATTGATAGTGATGAGCCGACTAGCTTCCAGCAGGCCATTCAGAGCGTTGACTCGGTAAAATGGCTGGATGTAATGCGGACAGAAATAGAGTCCATGTACACCAACAAAGTATGGACGTTGGACATTGCTCCAGATGGGGTAAAACCCGTAAGATGCAAGTGGATCTTCAAAAGGAAGATTGGTGTAGATGGACAGGTTGAGACCTATAAAGCTAGACTTGTTGCAAAGGGTTTCCGTCAAAGACCTGGCTTGGACTACGACGAAACCTTTTCTCCAGTGGCTATGCTGAAATCCATTCGGATCCTTCTTGCCATTGCTGCCTTCCACGATTATGAGATCTGACAAATGGACGTAAAGACCGCTTTTCTGAATGGAAATTTAGAGGAGTGTGTCTATATGGACCATCCAGAGGGTTTCATTCAGAGTGGGAGCAGCGGAAAGGTGTGCAAGTTGCTTAAGTCCATCTATGGACTAAAGCAGGCATCGCGGAGTTGGAACATCTGTTTTGATGAGACGTCAAAGAATTTGGCTTTATCAAAAATCCAGATGAACCATGCATCTATAGTAGATTTATAGCGAGAACTGTAGTATTCCTCGTTTTATACATGGATGACATTCCCTTAATAGGAAATGACATTCCTATGCTACAATCTGTCAAAAGGTTCTTGTCACACATATTCTCCATGAAAGACCTGGGTGATGCCTCATACATTCTGGGGATCCGGATCTATCGTGACAGTTCCAAGAGGATACTGGGACTCTCACAGTCCAGGTACATCGACACCATACTGAAAAGATTCAGTATGGAAGATTCCAAGCGCGGTAATCTACCGGCTTGTCACGGGATCACCCTCTCCAAAGAGATGTCTCCCAAGACTGATTTGGAAAGGGATCGCATGTCTATTATACCCTACGCTTCTGCGGTAGGCTCTATAATGTATGTGATGTTATGTACCAGACCAGATGCAGCTTATGCACTGAGTGTGGTAAGCCGGTATCAGTGAAACCCTGGGGAGAAACACTGGATAGCGGTAAAGAACATTCTCAAGTACCTGAGAAGGACTAAGGAGATGTTCTTGGTGTATGGCGGAAAAGACCTCCAGATCGAGGCCTTTGCTGACTCCAGCTTCCAGAGTGACAAGGATGATTCTAAGTCCATGTCGGGTTATGTCTTTACCCTCTATGGAGGGGCGGTGTGTTGGAAGAGTTCCAAACAGGAAACCGTTGCTGATTTGACGATGGAAGCGGAATATATCGCTGCTGCAGATGCCGCGAAGGAAGCTGTCTGGATGAAGAAGTTCCTCACGGAGCTTCAGGTGGTTCCTACCATTGTTGATCCAATACCGCTGTATTACGACAACAACGGGGCTATAGCTTTAGCGAAGGAACCCAGGTCCCATCAGAAGTCCAGGCACATCTTGAGGCGGTATCACCTGATCAGAGAGATCGTGGGTCGCCAGGAGATCGAGGTTCGGAGAGTTGCTACAGAAGATAACAATGCTGATCCATTCACGAAGGCCTTAACCCAGACTCAGTTCGAGCGGTTGATCGAGATGATAGGTCTTCGATACGCCAGTACATGACCTTAGTGCAAGTGGGAGATTGTTAGTGTATATGCCCTAGAGGCCATTACTGTATCATACTAGTATGTATATTACTTAATGGAAGCTTGGGATATTCACCTTGTATTGACAATCTTGCTCAAAATGGTAGTATGCTACTTGGTTTGTTTCTGCTTTAATGTGTGCATGTGTTTCTTTTAGCATATCGTCTTTACACATTAGTGGAGCCCTTAGGATCTTTGATTGATTACCAGCCTTGTGATGGCAGTCACACTCGTGGGGGCTGGGTAATCTATAAGCACATCCTTATGCAGGTCCCTAATCGCAGGACTATCGAGACAGGGCATCGATACTCCGGAGTATACTAGCGTATGCGCTTATTATCCCAGCTTGGGAGACGGTCTGTCCCACAGCCGTCGGTACGTCGTACTTGAGATAGTATACAGGTGCTCGTTAGGTTACGAGTACACTGGACAGGACTCGCTGGGAACTGTTGGTTGGTATTATACCTATCGTCAGTTATCAGTTCCCAGGTGACATGAGTACAGCTTAGTCCGTTGACTTGACACTGTCATTTCGCCTCGAGTGTGTTCCCACTGTACTTTGATTTCTACCCTACCACGGCTCAAAGGAGTCGTGCGAACAGGTAGTTTTTGGGTGCAGTCCCGAAGCACTTGGAGGCAGTGACGGTTAGACAGGATTCGTCTCTCCCGGTATTGGGGGTTGATATCGCGCTGTGTCTAGGAGAGCCATTACACAAAGTCCCTGGCCAGGGCAAGCGAGATAGACTGGTAGGTTTCCAGTGTCATCTCAGGTGTTCTGGGCTACACTCCGGCACGACTTATACCGCTAGTAGGGGACTGACGTTTACCGCCCTCTAGGCCCGCCATGCGATGTTCTTAGACGAACAGACTGGACTGTACGGAGACTGTCACATTCAGGCTCAGTAGGAGTTCAGATGGGTTTACCTCGTCAGTCTTCTTGTTGGCATCTACCTGGGGACCGTTACGTACAGCTAGTGCCGCTTGCGGTCTGTGGTTAAACCCACTGCCAGCTTAGTGTCGAGTCTTTAGAGTCCCACACAGAGGGTTATTCGCCTTTAGGCAAAACAGAGTAGAGGTCGCATGGTTTTGCGACAGGGTTCGTTCTCATCCGCGCACTTGTGCACGTTTGGCGTCCGGACAGACATTACTAGCGGGCTCTGGTTTGAGCCAGATCATAGTATATGTTTTGGGGTTAGTTTTATCTCATAGTATTCATATTCCTTGGAACACGAATGCGGGTGTGTATGCACAGTTGATTGAGGCGGAGGAAGAGGTTTTTCATTAGGGTTTTGGAACGGGTGCGTATGCACAGTTGACAGTCGTCTTTTTCCAAACCCTAATGAATTTGTGATATATCAATTAATAATATTAATTAAATGAAATTGTGTCATGGTTGGGTTTGTTGACTTGTTGACCAAGGTTGACTTGTTGACCATGGTTGAAACATTGACTATCATCATTACACATCAAAGATGCTCTTTGAATCTAGCAAAAACCATTTAATGTGAAATGATAATAGTCTTATCAAACCTTCCATCAACTTTTTCATTTTGATTAATTTTGTTAATTTGATAATTCACTTATATTGTTATGGTTGTAAAAAACCATCTCATTCTATCATAACCATTCTCTCTCCTCTATTCTTCTTCTTCCTCCTCTAGTTCAAGGAGAACAATTCTCATGTGTTGAGAAACATCTCCTTGAAGATAAAACACCCAAAGCTACTCTCTACTCTTTCTAAGGTTGAAGGTCTAGCGAGCCGGAGACTTTAGTTTTCTCAAAGTTCGAGAAAGGAGTTCAAGGAAGAAACCCTCAGGTGGATCCATTTTCGACAAGAGAAGGCAATGAGGAAAGCATCATCCGACCACCATCAAGAGTCAAGAAGAAGGAGTTCAAGTTGAGATATAACCCCTAACCGAGTAGACAACTCTCTAGTTAGGTTGCTAGTGTGTAGTTTAGCAAAGATTCGTTTTCGTAGTCCATGTTACCCAAATCCTAAAAATCCGTTTTTCACCATTTCCGCAAGCCCGAAAGAACCGGGAGAGGTAACGTGGACTTACAGTTGTGTTAGGGTTAGGGTTTGTTTTGATGGTGATGATGAGATATACGGTGAGAATTAGATCTAAGGGAATGAGTGGCTCAGATCAGCTCTGATACCATATTAATATTTAGAGAAGAGAGAAAATGATCACGAAAATGTAATGGATGGGTTGGGATTAGTCTAATCATCCTCTTTATATATGCATAGCCATTTAACAATTGCATCCCTGCTTAATTACCTAATTACATAAAGACCAGCTTCTAAATTAAGCTAAAAACCCGTTCACAATCACGTGTATTCTACCAGTAAGTAAACAACCCATCCAATCCAATGGTTTCCCCTTCTTAATCCTCTCACGTGACAATCTTATATAGCCCATTCAAAAATTCTTTTTCCTACAGTAATTGACATGTGACAACATCTTTTTAATTTTTCTCACATGAGCATCACGTGAGAGAGCCAAAACCCTAATCTCTCGGCCACACAACGCACCACTTGAGAGCATTTCTTTAATGTTTCTCACATGAGCATCACGTGAGAGCCAAAACTCTAATCTTGCGACTTTACGGCGCTGCCATCTGGGAGTATGCAACAACAGAAGCAAAAAGCCTTTATTCCAAATTTTCTGGGGTTGGCTATATGAATCCTTTTCTTCCATTCCAGTCTATGAAGAACCGTCTGCTCGGTTAAATTAATAATTGACACATCATTTTTAATCTAACCATGTTCATTTAAGTCTAATCCTAGTCCTAGTTGCGTTAGTAACTACAACTTTGTCACTTTTCCTGGAGCATCTCATGTAAATACTGGACAGCCATCATTGGAGGCCAACACGTGGCAATCACCTCCTCATGCGCCACATCTGACCAAAATTTTCAACCGCGACCAACGTCACATCGTCGGCAACCAAACATCTCTTGCGCTGGCCTTTCGTGCACCACCATGAGCTCAGCCAAATGCAGCTAGTCGCACGCACATTGTTGTCCTCTCCTCTATACTCCACCACAAAAACATATTAATGCCATTGTTTTTCTCCAATTTTGTATAAATCCGGCTAGTTCCAAACAATGCTTTGACCGCCATAACAAAATTCGGCACCCGGAAGCCCTTATTAGCTCCATCTCATCGGATATTACCCCACAACACTAAACCAAATCAAACCATTGGATCTACCCCATCTTTTTCATTCACCACTATCTCGTGAACTTAGGACTTTGACCGAACACTTTTGGCTCTAATACCACTTATTGGGATGTTGATCCCCTCAACGTATTAAGAACACAGTATAGAAATATTAATCACACAATGAAAATAGAGACCATACCGAATTTTACATGGTTCAACCAAATTGTCTTACATCCATGGAGCATAACACAACCATAAGGATTTTATGAACACGACGAACTTACAAGATCTCACACATCTCAACCCTTTCTCACTTCCATGGTATGAGAACTCGCCTTCGGTTTTAGTATCGGTTACTTAAATATGGATATATACTTACCATATCCGAGTCTATATTATGGTTCTCAAAGTAATTTATACTGTGAAAGCTGGATATATTAATATTTATTAAGATACATGCAAATCTTTATATTACCGATTCTGATATATCTTCATATGATTTGATTTGAAGATATCTCTTAATTAGTTTTCTAATTCGATATGCACATATTTGGTTAGCTTAAATTGTGATATGCACAAATCTTCATTTTGTTTCTAATATGTGCATATCTCAATTTATGATAAGTTAATTTATGTATTTTTTGCAAATCTTGATATACATTATTAACCAACAACCTAACAACTTAAGCTTTTGGGTTGATTGTTCATTAACATGGTATCAGAGCAATTGATCCAATTTTTTCACTTAATTATTTTCTGAGATCCAACAATGGAGGACAATACACATTCCAAAATCGAAAACATTTCACGGCCATCACACAATCCCAATACGACAAGCTTATCTCTTTGCTTGGTAAAGATAAACTGCTGCTTACTGGAAAGGCAACATGTATTGCCCTTTCAGTTGCAACACCAAATGAATGGATCATTGATACGAGTACCACAAATCACAAGGCATCCGATCTTAATATTTTTTTAAGTTTGCAATCTATTTCATCCTATGTTCTGGCAAATGGTGAAAAAGTTCTTGTAAAACATATATGAACAATCAAAATTTCTCCTTCTATTACATTAACAAATGTATTTCATGTTCCATCTTTCAAATTCAACTTGCTCAGTTTATCAACTTACAAGTTCTTTGAATTGCGCCGCTCATTTCTATCCTGATCATTGTGTTTTACGGGACCTATTGTTGAAGAAGATTGTTGAAACGGGTAATGTTCGCGATGGACTTTATTGCCTAAATAAACCTATTGCATTGCTTGCTAACAGTTCGGTATCTTCAGAAACTTGGAATAAACGGCTTGGTCATCCTTCAAAATCTCGTTTTGACTTTCTTTCAAACTTAAATTCTTCTATTTCTAGTTCTCATAAAAATGCTTGTGTCATTTGTCCACTTGCTAAACAAACCCGCTTACCTTTTCCAAGTAGTCCTATTCAATCAAATAAATGTTTTGAATTATTACATTGTGATATTTAGGGAAATTTTTCTATTCCAAGTCATACTGGTGCTAATTATTTTTTAACGATGGTTGATGATTATAGTAGATGCACATGGATTTTTTTAGTGCGACAAAAATCAGAAACAACCTCGTTGATCAAACAATTTAGTGCGATGATTAAAACTCAATTCCAATCTAAAGTTATTACTGTCCGAAGCGATAATGGAACCGAATTTTTCTCTATTGAACTTCAAACCTTTTTTAAAGATCAGGCCATATAGCATCAATGTAGTTGTATCCATACTCAACTAAATGGGGTAGTTGAAAGAAAATTTTGTCATTAACTTGAGGTCGATCGTGCTCTTCGTTTTGAAGCCAATTTACCTATTTTCCTTTTTGGAGTGAATGTATTTTAATTGCTGCCTATCTTATTAACAAAATGCCTGCAAAAATTCTTTCGCACAAAACACGTCATGAAATTATCCTTGGAACCAAACCTTCTTATGCCAATTTAAAATTTTTTGGATGTCTTTGTTTTGCACGCGACACAATCCTCATAAAAACAAATTTGATGAAAGAGCCACTGCTTGTATTTTTGTTGGATATCCTTATGAAAAAAAAGGATACAAAGTTTATGATTTGCATACAAAAAAAAATTCTTGTATCCCGAAATGTCGTTTTTCATGAATCTAAATTTCCTTTTAAAGACTATCCTGATTATTTGAAAACAAATCCATCTCAAAATCAACAAGTTTGTTTGCCCACACCACCTTTAGACTTCCCTTTATTTATGGATTCTATCCATGATTCAAATGAATATAATGCACATCCATTGATTTCTATTGAATCTTATTTAGAAAATATCATAACTAAAACTGTCTCTACATCAATGCCTACTACTTCTCATCCTTTTGATAATTCTTTGGGTTTGGGTGATGTCTCTTCATCCTTAGAAGTTGAATCCGATTCAAGTTCTATTCCATCATCCTAAACAACTAATCCAGACCCACTAGCTGAATTTGTTGAATTAGGACTGCAAGAAAGACACCCTCCAAAATGGCTTGCAGATTATGAATACAATCAAGTCCGCACAACATCATCCGCCTCCAATTTAGCTTCTTCGACTACAGGTATCACCCATCCTTTGCAAGCTTGTATATTTTATCATAAATTTTCTTCATCTCATAAAAGTTTTCTTGCATCAGTTGATTCCACTGTTGAACTTAAGAGTTTTCAGGAATCTTTTTATATTCCATATTGGCAAAAGCATATGGATGATGAGCTTGCAGCGCTTAAACAAAATAACACTTTGTCCTTTATTCCTACTCCTTATGACAAACACACTATGGATTGTAAATGGGTATACAAAGTGAAGTGGACTATCGAACACTATAAAACAAGATTAGTGGCCAAGGGATATACTCAACAACAAGGTCTTGATTATCATGAAACGTTCACACCTGTGGCAAAACTGCTTTCAATTCAATGTCTATTAGCAATTACTGCTATCAAGAAATGGGTCGTTCATCAGTTTGATGTAAATAATGATTTTCTTCATGGTTGATTTGAACGAAGAATTATATATGTCATTACCGCCGGGATACAATGCAAATGGGCCACATCTAGTTCGCGAATTGCACAAGTCTTTGTATGGGCTAAAACAAGCCCGCCGTCATTGGTTCGCAAAATTCTCAAGTGCTCTTCGTGATGCTGGTTTTCAACAATCTAAAGCTGGTTATTCTTTATTTTTTCAAAGAACTGCTAAAGGCTCAAAAGGGAAAACCGGCTAAGATGGTTTGGTCATGTGCGACGCAGACCTATGGAAGCACCGGTTCGACGAATAGATACTCTCGATATGAGTAATGGCAAAAGGGAAAAAGGGAGACCGAAGAAAACATGGATGGAGGTGATACGAAACGATATGGTTGCCAAATGACTCAATGAAAGTATATTGTTCGATAGAAGTGAGTGGAGACAGAGGATTCATGTGCTGGACCCGGCGTGATTCTCATGTTGGTTCATGTAGCCTACCCCATATGCTTGGGATAAAAGGCTCAGTAGTTGTTGTTGTTGTTGTTGCTGCTGCTGCTGCTAAAGGCTCAATATCTGTTCTCGTACATGTTGATGTTATTGTTATAGGCGATGATATAGTGGGTATTTCTTAGTTAAAAACTTTTCTTAATTCTAGGTTCCACATCAAGGGTTTGGGTGTACTTAAGTACTTTATTGGCATTGAAGTTGCAAAATCCTCAAAAGGTATATTTCTTTGTCACCGGAAATGGACTCTTGATATGCTATCTGATATGGGGATGACTGCTTGTAGACCCACTTCTTTTCCAATGGAGCAAATTTTAATCTTGATGGGCATACTGTAGATTTGTTAAAGGATCCTACCTGATATCGGACGACTTGTCGGTCGGTTAATTTATCTTACAATTACCCGACCCAACATTATGTACTCAATTCACATGTCGAGTTGGTTCATGAGTTCACCATGCCAACCCCATCTTGATGCCGCTCTTCAAGTATGTCGTTATCTCAAGAGTAGTCCAGGAACGGGAATTTTACTTTCCTCTGCTAGCACATTGCAACTTCGTGTATATTGTGATTCCAATTGGGCCGCTTGTCCTATATCTCGATGTTCAATTATTGGTTTTTGTATTTTACTTGGAGATAGCCCAATTTCTTGGAAACAAAGAAACAAAAGACGATTTCTCGATCATCTGCTAAAGTTGAATTCAAAGCCATGACGCAAACTAGTTGTGAAACTCGATGGTTACATTATTTGCTTAATGACTAGGGCATTTCTCATCAACAACATGTGATTTTACATTGTGATAATAAAGCCGCTTTATTTATTGCGGCAAATCCAGTTTTCCATGAACGAACTAAGCATGCGGAGTTAGATTGTCATTTTATCAGGGAAAAACTACTTTCAGGGCTCATTGTCACTGCATATATTCCTACAAGTTTACAATTGGCAGATGTGTTTACTGAATCCTTGGTAAGACAACAATTCTTAACTTTGGTTGCAAGTTAGGTATTCGTGATCTTCATAGCCCAACTTGAGGAGGGCATATTAAGATATATGCAAATCTTTATATAACCGATTCTGATATATCTTCATATGATTTTGTTAAAGTTATTTTTAAAGTAAAGTAGAGTTGGAGGAGTGATAGACTTTTACACATAAGGTTTTAATGATAAGTGGGTTCTAACAATAAGACTCAAGCCTTATTGAGGTGTGACCCATTTTTATATTTTATACCCATATGTTTCTTTTGTTATTTCCAATGTGGGACTATCTTTAAAGTCCCATCATTTGGTATTTTTACTTTCAACACATCCCTCACATGCAACCATCACTTTTTTCTTTGGGGTGGTTGTCACGTGAAAAGTAGAACACTTGGTAGTATTATCGAGTCGAGTTTGGATCGAGTCTTGTTGAGATGTGACCCATTTTATATTTTATATTCATGTGTTTCTTTTGTTGTTTTCAATGTGTGACTATCTTTAAAGTCCTATTATTTGGTTTTTTTTACTTCCAACAGATTTGATTTGAAGATATCACGTAATTTGTTTTCTAATTTGATATGCACATATTTGATTAGCTTAAATTGTGATATGCACAAATCTTCATTATGTTTCTATTATGTGCATATCTAAATTAGAAAACTAATTAAGAGATATCTTCAAATCAAATCATATGAAGATATATCAGAATCAGTAATATAAAGATTTGCATATATCTTAATTATATTCTATACTAATCTTATGTTCTTCTTACTATTTTCAACCTAATTCACTGTACTCAGAGCAATTTACTATTTACAACCCCGCTCTCTCTCTCTCTCTCTCTCTGCGCGTGCGCGCCCCCAAAAGTTTTTTTTTTGGTCAGATAGAAGGTGTGGATAATTAGCCACCCAACCCCAAAAGTTGTTTAGGCCGAAACTGAGTTTAGGAGGTTGTTTTCGGATTGATACTCACTGGTACTGACCGAAATGGCAGAAATTTGATAATTTCAGCTGAAATCTCAGACCATGCTCAACCCCCCCCCCCCTCCACCTCTTCTTGCTCTTACACCAAAAGAGAAGAGATGCACCACCCTCACAACCATAAATATTTACATCTGTAGCCCACCCATCTCTCACCCAAAAGGGAGAGATGTATAGCACTATATTCACCTATTGGTAGCCCACACCAACAGATGCCCTGACCCAAATGGCCCATAGACGTGCAGACGAATATGAGGCAACCCCAACACTTCGTTGGGTATGTTATCGTAGAAACTCTCTTCTTTTAGTAGCTTATTCCCTTGAATTTCAGTTTTGAGTAACCTTATAGCTGAACCATTAGTTAGTTTGAACTTTAAATCTAGTCTTACTAATTATCCTTTTAATCAATCTTCTTTTGGATAATTATCTTGTGAATTTCATCTGATTTTGATACTTCATGAGTAGTTTGCAGATTTATGATTACTCTTTTTAGTTATTGCATGCACAACTATTTCTTCCTAGAGATTGAGATACTAACACATCTTCTTGAGCTGTAGTCTACTCATTATGTATGAATTATGACGTCACTTTATTCATACCCTACCCCCTACCCCTGAAATGGTTCAGAATCCCCCCCCCCCCCCCCCCCAATTCTTATCTCGCCCAGCCTATTCTTACTTTATGATTTCCATTATTCGCTACTTTTGACTTATCTTCGTTTTGTTCGGAATTGCCAATGGCTGTAGTCTTTGGTTTGTTAAAGCAAACTAATCCTTATTGTTTTCCTGCAGCTGATGAATTTGATCAATTGTTTGAAGGGCAGTAAACTAATACTTTTCAGTCATTTGATTGTTCAAGCTTTGATTGGAGTTGGTGGTTAAAAATACTTTGCAGCTTTCCTTGTTCTAAGAATTTGCTTTGGCATCATTGATATTTGCTGCAAATGCAGCTTCACGCTTCTTTGTTGATAATGCTATTTTTAATTTTTATTTATTGCATTATCTTCCTTCTCTCTTCTCTATAACTTCATTTTTCTGTATATGAATTCAACATTAATTAACTGAGACAGGCTATTCGCTTTTTTTCTTTTTAAAAAGTAAAATATAAAGTTCCTACATGATGGTTGATTTATTTATCTATTTGATAATAAAGTTTATAGGATGGCCATCTCTAATTTCTGACTATTCCTTTATCTTGAATGCTATATGCCACCAAATCCTTTAACCTTGGACGTACTTTCTTATTTCATATGTATCATTTTCTATAATAAAAGACCCGAGTACTGTAAGGGAGTAAGCGGAGCTGTATACAACGACTAGGAATTTTCTACAATGGCTGGTTATATGGAGGCGGCACTTTACGTTTTCTAATTCAAATATTAATGATTCTTGGATTTGCAAATTACAATTCCATAATGATCAATGAATAATATTACGTCATGTGTTCATGCTAATCCTACTTAGGAAATTCCGAAAATGCCATTTTGTGTTCCGTTTTTGTGCCCTCTTTGATCTGAGAGGCATCAACTACGAGTGCTTTGTCCAATTTTTAACCTTGTTCATTATTTTGACAGCAGATATCCGCAGAACATATGCATATATGATTCTTCGAAACCTAGAATTCTCTTTTTCTCTCAGCTTTCTTTATATTTTCCTCTTCTCCTGTTCTTCCATCATCTTTTTTGTGCTTTATGTTTAATCTGTTTCCTACTTGGTTCTATTTTATTACCCAACACTCATAATGACTTTGGAAATTTATTATTATTATTATTATTTTACTGAATATGACTTTGAGTTTTGGTCCAATGGAAAGAGTGGTATAAAAAATAGTCCATGCATATTGTAAGGTGGATTAATAAAAAAAATGCTTCTGTGCAAGATCCCATGTTTGGGCCGAAATCAAGGTGGTGGCAAGCATAGAATTGGTTGATGAGCCGAGGAAAATAATTAATTAATCAGAATATTCTACATGTAAGTTTATGATAAAGACATGGAAGCACAAAGCAAAAGAAACGTAAAATGATTTCGTAGTTGTTTTGAATGACTCCTGAGAAGATAGGGTATTTTTTTAGATTGCAAATCTGAAAAAAAGAAATTAACAAATGATGATTATTTTCAAGGAAATGTTAAAAATGATGATTGTTATTAAGGTTCCGGATTCTGGAATTTGAAAAAACTGCTGTTTTAATCATCATCAATAAAATGGCCATGCATGCTAGAAACATGATGCCATTTGAATTTTCGGATTTTTTTTCTTGGAATACAACCATACGGGGATCGAATTTGCGATCTCTCGTATCGAAGAGGAAATTGGTACCAACTGAGCTAAACCCGGTTGATAATTTTCGGATTTTTTTTCTTGGAATACAACCGTACGGGGATCGAATTTGCGATCTCTCGTATCGAAGAGGAAATTGGTACCAACTGAGCTAAACCCGGTTGATAATTTTCAGATTATTTGGATCTAAGAATAATTGGATAGACAACCATAGTAAATAAATATGAAAAAGTCCATCCATATACAGGTTTTTTTACACATAACTAGGATCATGCAAAATCATTTAGAATGCTTATAATATGATGCAAACAAAAGAACAGCATGCGGCCTACTTGGCAGCTTTTATTCTGGTCATAAATTTTTTCAAATTCATTTGCTGTAACTTTTCATTTTTACTAATTTGGGAATCTAACCATTGTAAATTAGCTATTTCTGCAGTAAGGAATGATAATGAGGTCACCCCAAGCCCATCAGCTCCCAGGGGGACCTGACCGTGGGTTGGCTTCATCCTGAATTGTTCCTCATTGCTGAGGGCTTGAGGTTATTTGAGCGTGGTAAGCCAAATCCGAATTCGTTCTTAATTGAAACCAATTGAGAACTCATAGGTCCTTTCCCTCGTGTAGTATCGGGAAAAAGGTGGCGTCCATGAAATAATGCTCATTTGCTGTAGTGCATGTTTCCGGAAGGTGTGCGAAGAAAAGCACGAAGACTTCGGTTATCATTTCTGATGTCTCCCTCGGCTCTTCTTCTGAGGAATTAGCTGCGAGGGACTCCCCGAGCCCTCTAGATAGTCGGTGCTTTATTAGGCTTTCTTTTCAATCTTTTAAACTCCGCTTTTGACAATCTGTTCCTTTTATTCGCATGTCTGGTAGATATGGAGTATATGACTGTTGCTTACTCCTCAAAAGTTATGTGTTGCTACTTCATTTCGTTTCGTTTCAGACTCCTCATCATCTTTCGCACTGAAGCCTAGACCTCCTCTCAGGCGACGAGCTTGTCCTTTAGGCTGGACCGTCAGGGCCAGGGGTGCTTAGCAGCTCTAAATTGGGACAAGGATGAGTGGGAGAAAAAGTGGGAGGTTAGGACTGCCGAGTGCCGAGATGAAGGATCCTTTCAAGGCCTGAATTGGTTCAGATATTTCAGCTACTCTGCACTTCCACCATATCGAACAAGGTCCCAAATCAGCGAGACCCAGAGCGTGATCTCATCCGCCTCATGGAACAAATAACTGAACCATGACATAAGGTCAGCTTCCACACCTCTAACTCTCTCCTCATTAGCTACCTAACCATAACATAACTTAATAAAAAATAACATAACATAAATAGATACATTCATACCTACATCTATGATATTTATAATATAAAACTTTATTGTGCAATATTTATAAAATATACTCCGATATATCACTATATCGACTCTCCGATATGAAAATCTTTGTGCCAATATGATACCGATATCCTATATTTAGAACATTTCTACCAAATTGCTACAACGATTTCTTCAACCCTTCCTTGCCTTCTACAAGTACTAATACCTTTTGGTAGCTTATTGCATTGCTAAATATCATTTATCCAAAGTTATTAATCTAAAATTACTAATTATGAACACAACATAAATATGTATATAAAGTAATAGTGTTTCTATATCGAAAAATATGGAATTTATGAATAAGTTATTTCGATGTATCATTCTTCTGCATATCATTATCCTTAGTTGATTTTCTTCTACTGTTGTGGCTAATAAAATATAAATGATAGATTTATAATGTTTGATTAATAGGACTATTCAAGCTATCTTCGCATAGAACTGTTTCTGATCATCATTGGATCGAAGTATTGTTGGTGTGCTTCAGTATACACTCACACGACCAAACATCGCATTTGCAGTCAATCATGCATGTCAACACATGCATCACCCGACAAACCATAACTGGACGATGGTTAAACGCCTATTACAATATTTGAAACACGCTATCACTCATGGATTAATATTTGATCGAGCACCTATTACCACACTTCATGCATTCTCCGATGCCGAGTGGGCTGGGGATCCCGCTGTAAGTGTCTTTAGTATTTTCTTAGCATCCAACCTAATCACTTTGAGCTCCAAGAAGCAACGCATTGTAGCTCGATCTAGAACCGAATTAGATCATGAAGGTTTGGTCAATGCTACATGTGAACTCATTTGGTGCAACATTGGTCTACCTCTTTGTTTTCCACCTATTATATGGTGTGATAATCTATCGGCGATATATCTTAATCTAATCCAATCTTCCATGCTCATACTAAGCATATAAAAATTGATTATCATTTTTTTCGAGAAATGTGTGGCTTATCAACAACTTCAAGGCTGTTGCATCTCTTCAGTTGATCAGATTGCGGACATTTTTTTACTAAAGAGCTTTCTACAAAGTATGGATCAATTGTTCGCAAATGGAAGTTTCCATAGCACCGTAAAATTACATTGCATACAATTGAAAGGATTTAAGAACAAATCCTATCAAGTTTTGTTCAATAGATCCTTACTGGGATACATGAAAATAAATAAAACAAACAATTGGTTGAGGCTCTAAGAGATGCAACTTTTCTTTCACATGCTTATTTACCAACTTTTTCTTGTCTTTAATTTGCGCAAAATAGTTGATATATGTGTATATAATACTTCTAGATCTCTTTGCATATGAAAATGTTGCATCCTAAATATTTATCATGTTTATAAATAGTAGGCAGTTGCAAGAAAGATGCATTAAACACAATACATATCTCTACTATTATTATCACGATCCGGAAATGGCACGTGACCGGCACTTGGATCACGTGAAGTCTATCGGACCCCACCGTAGCCCAAGTAAGCCGAAAACCCAGAAATCTAAACCCTTTTAGTAAAATAGCGGAGGTGGAGTTTTGAAAAGGGGGTATAATTGAAATCAAGTTCTCTTTTTAGAGCATATGTAAAGTTCGTTTGAAATGCAAATATATTATATACTATAATTTGAAAACGATTTCATTATTTGAAATTTGGGCAGCATCTCCTTTATAAATTTCAATCCAAAACCAGTATATAACAAGTATGATATAGGTATCCCTAAGCGGAAGCTAACTCTTCGCCAATTGGCGGAACCATAACCACGCAATATAAAATATACGACGCCCAAGACGAAGATCAATCACAGAAAGAAAATAAAGAAGACCAAGACATCATCAAGCTCAATATAAAGAATAATACACATACCTCGCTCTAAGTCTCAAAGAATATACAAGTCTGGTGTTTAGGTCTACCAAATATACATAGTCTAGCTGATGGAGCTTTTAACTAGATTATAACTGAATAAATATATACTGGTGGTGGTCACGATCCAAAGTGTACCCCACCTACCAATACAAATCACTCAGAAGAAAACTGTGTACCATCAAGCCGCTACTGATCCGAGCGGTCGATCCTGCAAGAAAACTATGGCACAACGGGATGAGTTGCCAACTCATGAGTAGAATATCAGCAGGTAGAAATCGAATGTATAACAGTCTCCTAGGTCGTACTGTAATATAATAATATCATACCGTGTGGTATCTAAAGTGATCGTGTATACATAAATGCAATAATAATGTCGTGCATGCATCAATATATAGTTCCAAGTCATCTGTGTCATACGTATGTATATACGTGTATTATCCAACGTGTGTCCATCAACGACACATTAACCATCATAAAACCTGAGTGCCCAGCATCGACACTAGAAATCATCACAAAACCCGTGTCTAATATCGACATGTAAATCCTTATATCTCAGGCACCGTCTCATCAGATCGGTCCTCATATCCATCTGTCTCAATCACTCCGATCGGTATCCTCCGGATATCCGCCGAGTTCAATACTGTCATCGGTAGGTAATGTTCACCTGCCGGGCTCAACGCCTTTCTATGCGATCTTTTTGCCCTGGGGTACGGTACCGGGTCTACCATGTACCCGCAGACGGTGACTACTCACTTCTCGAATCGGATAATCATCATAGCTTAGCACCGAGAAAACTCATGGTGGACGTTGAAATATCATATCAAGAGAAACCATATTTTTAAAACAATCATAAGACTTTAAAAATGTATCTGCGGTTTCTCAAATCCTGAAATCTTACGAAAACAGAATCTCATAAGCATGTAACTATAATGGTATAGTAAGTACAAGCACAAAACAGTACTGTAAAGTATAGCAAGTGTTTTCATGTAAGCATGTTGTGTAACTAGGTAAGGAAATGCAATATCTAAACTAGTATGTGCGGTAATGGGTACTAAACAATAACTATAATTCTACAAGTTAGAAAACATTACAGCGACATGGCAATTTCTAATGTGTACGTGGCATGGCAATTACCGATGATGTGTGTGTGAGCCGGCAAGTAGGTGTACGTGCAACATGCGCATCATCGATAATGATTCATGTGTCCTAGCAGACAAAGTCATAATAAGGTAAGTACACGGAGCGTAAGATATATATGTCGCAAAGGAAAAATAGTACGAGCGTCTGTGGAAATAAGATAACGCAGCGTGTCACGCCCCGCTTCCCAAAATACGGAAAACGAGGGATGACTAGGCCAGCCATGCTCCTACGGTCAAGGAATCATCCCGCCGTAGTCACACTTCGGCTTCTAGCATTACATGGTAATCAGTAAATAAAGCACAGTAGTAAAGGAATCACATCACTAATTTATTACACTAAAATTCATTGTTCACAAATTACAGATAACAAGAACAATTACTAACCAAGTTCAATCTCACGATCACTTTTATGGAAAGCAGTAAAGGAAGAAAGTACACCAGACTATATCTCCGTGAACTCGAAAGGTAGATCTGTCTCCTGCGCTGGTTCTTCTACGGAATCTGAGCATGCATACTCAGGTCGTCAGAGCGACACAATAACAATATTATTATAATAAGATGAAACAGGTAAAGAAGTAATACTAGTGAAAGTACAATGCGAGTAATCACTATGTCACTATATGATACAGAATATGATCTGTGTCCCTATCGGTCTCTAGGTCATGTTTGAAATCGCATAGTGGAAGGAGGATCATGTTTAACAGGAGTCTCGTACATACCCGAGACAACGGCCCACATGCCCGGGACATAACCCTGTCAGCCGGATCGCTAGATCCTACCTAATATATATATCGCTGCTCGAATGATCATTCTCTAAAACACGGTCCCGCTAAATACGATTCTCTTTCCACTTCGATTTCCCCTTTATCTCCAGGTTTACACTATTTATGACCTTGATTTAGTCGTGTATAAGTATACCAATGGCACGGTTTTATCACTGTTCACTGTATCAATCACTGTCACGAATATTCACTTCCCATTGGTGTACTTGTCACTCCTAAACCAATATCAATCACGCACGATAATGCAATGTCCACTGACTCTAACACGCACTAACACTAAGTATATGGCAAATGGAGTATGATATATGTATGTATGTCATCAATAAGCTAAGTATATTATGAATCAATATGCATGTCATTAACTTACAAAAATTGCATAAATTCATATGTTTAGAATTCAACGAAATGATACAAATACGATAAATAGAACACTTAGTCAGCAATTCATCAAAATTAGTTTCAGTTCAATCGGGTTTCCGGTATTCAAGATATAGCCGTTTCATTTTAAGTGCTCGCGGCTGGAAATTCAGTTTCAGAACTGAACGTCCGTTTCGCGACATGAATTACTGTTGGAGATAGTGCCCTCAGAGTCAATTATTGGATCACAGGCACGTGATTGCAATGATTGAGGGAGGACCTATCCCGGTAGGACAGTCTTCCTCGAGATGATAGTATGCTATCTGGTTTACCTTTATCATCGTGTACTGCTTTAGGTGACCTGACAGGTCGCTATTGCACGTTGATAGAGCCCCTAGGATTCTTGCTTGACTACCGGCAGTATGAGGGCGATCATATACATGGGAGCTGGTAGTCTATAAGCACATCCTTAAAAGGTCCCTAGTCGTGGGAGTTTCGAGACAGGGCATCGATTCTCCAGAGTAGACTAGTGTATACAGTCGAGACCCCGACGAAGGGCGGTGGCCGGTCTCACAAGCCACTGGTGTAAGTTGGTTCACCTAAGATGTATACAGGTGCTCATTGGGTTATGAGTATACCGGACAGGACTCGCCGGGAACATGCTAGTTGGTCTTATACCTGACGTCAGATAGCAGTTCCCTGGTGACATGTGTACAGGTTAGTTCATCGACCTGGGGATCGTCATTTGTCTCGTGTGAGTTCCCACTGTACTTTGATTACTACCCTACCACGGCTCAAAGGAGTCGTGCAAACAGGTTTTAGTTGGGTACAGTCCCGAGCCACATGGAGGCAGTGAGCGGATCTTCAGGGGTTCGTCTCTCCCGGTATTGGGGGTGAGGTCGCGCTGTGTCTAGGAGAGCCATTACGCAAAGCCCTCGGCCGATGCAGGAGGTTTACTGGTAGGTATTCCAGTAGTATCTCAGGGCGTTCTGGGCTACACTCCGACACGACTTGTACCGCTTTTGGGGGTCTGACTTTTACCAACCCCCTAGGCCCGACATGCGATGCTCATAGACGAACGGACCGGACTGTACGGATAGTCACTGACAGGCTCAGTAGGGTGTCAGGATGAGTTCGCTCGTCGACGTCCCTTTTGGTCAATAGCTGGTGGCCCGTCACGTATTGGCTAATACCTCTGACGTGCTAGTGGTTAAATCCACAGCCATAGTATTGACGAGTCTTTAGAGTCCACCACACTTACAGTTACTCAAGCTTTCGGGCGAAACGCTGTAGAGGCCGTATGGAGATATGGCAGGGTCCGATCAGATACGTGCGGTATTGCACGGATCAGGATCGGACAGTTTTGTACTAGTGGCCGTATAGTTATATGGCAGGGTTCGATCTGATACGTGCAGTATTGCACGGATCAGGATCGAACGGATATTACTAGCCGGCTTTGGCTTAAGCCGGTCCTAGTTTAGTACAGTGTAGATTTTGTCTCTTTGCATTTGTATCCGGACGGAATACAGATGCGGGTGTGTATGCACAGTATCGGGGTTTTCCTGTAATTTATTATGGGACCAGTTTTCTGGAGTTTCCAGTTTGCATTCTGTTCCGGCCGGTTTTCCTTTGTTCTTTCCCGGCCGGACTTTTCTGATGGAGGGGGTAATTTGCAGTTTTGCAAATTACATTTGAGGAAGGGGTTTCTTGCATATGTTTTAATTATGATAACATCTTTAGATACCATTCTTTTCCTTCATCATTTCTTGCAAAAGATGATTAGGATTGATTTAGAGTTTGATATGAGTTTTGTTATCATGATGTTTGGCTATGGTCACCACTTGCTTTTACTACCATTACCTTCCTTCTAAGGTTGTGGTTTTTGTATTCCCTCCTCCACCATTCTCTTTTTAGAGATGATAGAACTCACTTGAGAAAAAAGAGAAGAAGAGGTTTTCATTCTTGAGAGTTTCATTCTTGATCTCACTTTCATGCTAGAAAAATGCAAGCACCATTTTTCTAATCTTGATTCCTCCATCATCTTCAAAGGCAACAAACCCCAAAGAGACAAGTATCATCTACACTACATTCTACAGCACACCTTGGGCATGTCGACTTGCCGGCTTCATGCTCGAGTTGCTTCGGTATTGAGGCGGGAGCCCGTAAAAGACGCAGGCGATGTGGTGCCCTTCCGGCGAGGAGGCGATGACATGGAGACTAGACTTTCCGCGGGAGATCGGGACGATGACGAGAAGACCGGAGGACTCGGATCACTTGGTATACTTCTCTTCCCATCTCTTGTTTGCTAGCATTAGGTTAATGGTTAACGATCCGGGTTTTGTTGTCCGCGGTAGCGCCAGTTTCCGAGTAAGAAAAATTTTTGATTCCGCATTTTGGTCTCGGTAAGACGGCCGGGGCGCTGCCGTGGCGCAACATGGTATCAGAGCTACGCCATTAACCTTGTCTAGCTTTGTCTAATGTGTTTTACATTTCCGATCGACCAAAATTCCAAAAATACGCGTTTTCCTTCACATCAGTTTTCTGTTGATTTTTTTCTTGCTCAAAAAATTTTTCAGGTTGTATAAAACTGATGTACAAGAATATATAAGACTTCTGTAAAAATTCGACACAGTCAGTCGATTAGTCAAGCGCGGAACCGCGGCCAAACCCCCCCTTGGGCCGCGGTTCCGCCGCACTTCAGTGTCCTCACTGTGTCCAATTTTTCCAGTGGGCTTGTAGGCTTATTTTGGGGGTTTTGGAATATTATATTTGGGCCCAGAATTTCTGTGAGTGCTACAGTATTGCTTGGAGGCCCACTTGTTAATTATTTGATCGATCGGATATTTTAAACACATTATTTCACAGTATTTACATTATATCTGCGACCGTGAATATCACTTGATCGGTAAATCCTGTCTAACTGCTATAGCCCGGTTAGACGGATTTGCGAACGTGATTTTCACGTTGATGTTCTATGTTTATGCTGTGATGTTGCGGATCGGTCGTGGGGGATAGCCTGGATGCAATGTTAGTACAGTTTTGTTTTATATGTACATTTGATATTGCGGGGAGAGCGTCCGACATGTGGACTGCCGTCACTTCCTGATTGTATTATTCTTTTGGGGCACGACCTGGTTGCGGTCGATGTACCCGGTGTATGTATATTTTACTTTCTGTACTAGGATTGCCCCGCGGTGGAGTGCAAGGATAGCCGGGTTCTAGAGCGCAACGGGCCCGCATCTCATGGCATTGAGACGGAGGGGGCTTCACTCCAGGATTGGCGGGCTATTCGCCGCACTCGTAGGGGGTACAGGTTGACCCAGGAGGGGTGCCCAAGTTACCGGATTCCATGAAGTGCTGGGTGGTCCATTCACGGAGCTGAAAGGGGCTGCCTCGCTTCAGGTTTTGGCGGGTGACTTGCCGCGCCCGTAGGGGTCTAGGATTTCATTGCACAGGCTATCCACACGACCAGGGGAACGTCGGGTTTCAGCAGCGGCTCTGTGAAACTCGGGGATCCCAGATATCTGTATTGTTCTGTGATGCTGTACATTTCTGTGATGTTGCATTCTTATCACGCCTTGAGCGAATATAATATATTGGTATATATATTAGTAGATGTTGTATATGTTTTGCATCCGCGCTAGTCCAGTCCCCGCTCTGTCGTTAGTTAAGTAACCTAACGGGTGATGACGGGACCCAGTGACGAATGCGGATGGCATATACGTACGTCAGTATATTTTCGTTCTTTGTGGTGTGATCAATTGATGGGACTGCGTTGATTCGGATCAATGCAAGATAAACAAACCTATTCTGATGTTGTTGGAACATTTTTCAAAAAGCTGTTATTGCAAGGACGTTCACTTTTGTTTTGCATCGTGGTATTCATTTGGAATATCCTGCTCCTCAGTCGACGAGGCAAGGGCCGAGATCCCTTCACCGGGAGTGACCCCTTGGACAGAAGTTTGCGTCAGGGCAATAACTTCACTATAGCCGATTACTTTTGCTTTGCATCGTGGTATTCAGTTGGAATATCCTGCACCTCATTCTACGGGGAAAGAGCCGAGACCCCTTCACCGGGAGTGACCTCTTTAGTAAAGGTTTTCGTCACTATATTTTTATAAAAGGCTATGCAGTTCCTTCAACGATATCAAGTTCATTACGTTAAAAGTTTTTCGCCAAAAACTAGACGTAGCCCTCCGTCATTTCTTACAAGTATTACTTAGTATTCGTGCTGCGTTTGTTGACTGTGTCAAGGCGTAGTGTGCGGTAGCTAAGTAGTGTTTGTTTGTAGCATATTAATGGGATTGGTTAGGACAGTCGTGCGGCCTTGTTGACTGTGTCAAGGGCTCGTACGGATGGGTTTAATGCAATCCAGGATAATGACGGGTTGAACTTGACTAGGACTCTTTGATTTGTTGACTGTGTCAAGGTCACTTGGGTCCTAGGGGTAAAAATCACATCGGGAGTTTCAAAAGAACTGAAACTTGCCAGGCATGCGCATACCTTCTGGAGTGTGGTGACTTGAGTGGATTCCGTCAAGTTATCATGCGATGATAGTTGGATCCCGATTCCCACTGATGAGTTAGTTTACTCCTCGGGTGACCCCGACTAATTCTTCTTTCAGGTTTGGAGGAGAATTTGAGGTACAGTGGGAGGTTTCCTGATTAGATAAATTGGTAACCATTCTGATCTAGGTTAGAGTGCACGCTAAGTGTTTCTTTTCTCTCTCTCTGGCAGCGACCATTGACCCGACCCTAAGACTATGACTCAGTAACCAAGTTGACCGAACCTTCTAAACACTGGCTTTTGGATTGTCAGAGTTGCAAACCTCATTGCCACTCCTACTTTTACCCTTTTCTCCAGGACACCCAGTATTACTACGAACGTCCACTTCCATTGGACAAAACCATCGTATGGTTATATACAAACTCGAAGGAATTCGAGGATGGTTTCCGGTTCTGGAGAAAACGGATAGGATTATTCAGTTGTCTTTTTCTTTTTGCCTTCTCTCAAGTTACGAGTACTCCTTAGTTTAGGAGATAGTACACCTATTACGCAAATTGGATAGTCTTCTTCCAAACCTTAGGCTGGTGCCGAACGGTGGGGAATGAAGAAAGCCAATTAGCCTAAACGGTGTACAGAAGGTATTAAGTTAAGACAAAGTAAGGGATTAGTAAGAGGGCAAAGTAAAATGCGACTGCTGTTCACGACCAAACCAAGTATTTCTTCGCCAATCCTAAATCACCTTTGTATTTCTCCAGGACACTCCGTATCACTACGAAGATCCCAGTTTATTGGATAATCCATCGTATGGTTATATACGAACTCGAAAGGAACTTGTTCCAGTTCGGGGATGGATCCTGGTTCTGGAGAAATAGGAATAAAGTACATTCAGGTGTCTTTTATCTTCACCTTCTCTCGCGTTGCGAGTGCTCCTAGGATTAGGACAGTACACCCTTTATGCTTATTGGATAGTCTTCTTCCAAACCATAGGCTGGTGCCGAACGGTAGGGAAGGAAGAAAACCATTTGGCTTAAAGGGGTGTACAGAAGGTAATGACTAAAGACATATAAAGGGATTTGGAGAGGTGGCAAAGAATTATACGGTTATAGTTGTGAATCTGGATAATGGTAGAGGCATTACTTAGAAAACCAGGATACCCCATCGAAACATTTCAATGTTTCAGTTCAGCTGTGTACTGTTAAAAGAAAACTGATTTCCCGATTGGACACTTACTCCAGGGTATGTATTTACCAGGTTTGATTCTCACATCTGTATGGTTTTACAGATGATGAGTGGGAGTAAGTCATTGGGAATTGGGTGATCATCCTCATTATATCGGGATTCGTTGTAATCGGTGATATTTGAGGAGATCACCTGGGCTGTTTGCCGGTCGACAAATATTTGGTTTTGAATATCCGCTGTTGTGCACCAATTTCAAATTGATATATCTGTACGTCTATTTTCATAGAGTGAGATATACCTTTTGATATTATGTCGATGACATTTACCTATATCAGTGGATGGTTAGGTAAGGAGTATTAAATAGCGGTGTAATTCTTCTTAATCATAAGTACAGTTTTCATCCTACGACACACAGTGAAAGAGTTGTTAGACTCAGCGGACTTATACAGAGTATTGTATATTGTCCAGTGTCCATTAGGACAGAGGGGTTGGTCCTCATACTATATTCTGTTTACTTTTAACTTCTCTAGTTCTTAGACATGTGTTTCGTAGAAACACAGGGTCTGAGTTTTGAGGAGTTATAGGTATTTGAATAGAGTAGAGAACCAGGTATAGCAAGTATCGGGATTCTTCAAAGTGATCGAAGATGTAGATACTTGTGTATGGTATTCAGTTGATAGTAATGATAAAGAGAAATTGCTTCTCTTTCAGGTTACTCATAATTGGAAGCATTCCTAAGTTGAGTAACGCTGATCGGCCTCTCTCCATTTAGTTGACATGCACTAGAGACAGCTGCATGATTTGAATCTGGTTAAATTAAATCAGTGCCTCTGGTTCTATATTGGATGTAGAACAGTTCATATCTTAACGTTGTTAAGGTACGGGGAGTTGTCCGGCTTATGATTAAAACCAGACACTGGACAACTCAAGGCACGTTTCTGTAATGGCTGTTTGTGGGTTGACCCAGGCTATGACGAGGGTTGACTTTCTACCATCTGGCAGATCAATAGAAATATTGTTCTAGACTCGCCACAGTTTTATTAAAAATGGATTTTTTCAAAAACAGTAGTGGGAGTATGGTAGAACTGGAAGTGATTCCAGAACCGCAAACGATTACCGAAGATTTGATAAGGAACCTAAAGATTCAATCTGATTTGACATTCTATTGGCCACTCTGCAGATAAGGTGGGTAACTTCAGGCACCCGAGAGGTACTCCGGTAGCCTCAAGGACGGTGACAGGGAAGTTCTTGTTTACCTACACTTTCCATTGTTGTTGTTCCAGGCTGCGAGACCCGGCAGGAGGATGAGTATAGCGTCGTTCTAAACTAGCTTTAGAAGTGCACGTCTATATGACTCTGCCAGAGGGTTGTCGTAGTCAGTGGGAGCAGCGGAAGCATTGGTGGACATCGGGCTTATGTCTATTTATAGACTAAAGCAGATATAGCGGAGATAGATCATCTATTTCTTATGTGACAGTCATAGGTTTGACTTCATCAGAATAGGGGATGGATCTGTTGAGAAAGTAGTAGGGTGTGATGTCCTGGTATTTGGATGACATACACAGAGTAGGAAAGGAAACTCCTATACTACGATCGGTTATACTTTGGTCGTCACACAGTGTTTTCTCCACAAAGGACTTGGACATTATATCAGATATACTGGTTACTAGATCTATGGTTTTAGATCTAGATTTGGGTGGTTTCCCAATCAGGGTACTTTGACAGCATTCTAAGAGTATTTAGAATGGACGACTCCTGGCACGGTAGTGTACCTGCAGGTGATGGAGTCACCCACTCTAAAGGTGTCTTATAGACTAAAGTAGAGAGGGATGTGCATGATTGGCAGATCACTAGCTTAGGCAATTGAGTCAATCATGAGATGTCAAGTACCACACCAGATGTTGTTCTTGCACTAGATGCAATAAGTTGATATTGATCCAATCCTGGAGAAACAGTCGGAAGCAGTTTTAGAACATAAGTGGCTGTTCTAGGGATATGATAACGGCTGCCTCCTTTGGGAGACAGTTATCATTCCAGGCTTCCAAGGTGACATGGACGACAAGGAGGTTGTCAGAGTTATAGTTTTCCTTCTGACGAGGGGCAGCATTTTGGACAGGTGGTCCAAGGCAATACTGAGGGTGGCATGGCGCAGGATACTGATTAAATTCAGTTGACGATACAGTCTAAGAAGTTTGGATTTGGAGTTCATTTATGAGCTAGGTCCCATCAGACATCCAGACATTCTAAGACAGGTATTGCTCATTTCGGGAGATGGCTTTCTCCGCGAACTTGAGATATAGAGAGACATAGAAAGAAACATCAAGGCGGATCCACTCACTGAGGCTATTCCTCGAACGCAATAGTTTCACAAACGGGATTTGTGAGACTGACTAGTAGAGGAGTTGGGTGTTCGGTATCACACGGGCTGTGAGTATGCGACATCGCAATAATTAGCCTTGAGTGCAAGTGGGAGATTGTTGGAGATAGTGCCCTCAGAGTCAATTATTGGATCACAGGCACGTGATTGCAATGATTGAGGGAGGACCTATCCCGGTAGGACAGTCTTACTCGAGATGATAGTATGCTATCTGGTTTACCTTTATCATCGTGTACTGCTTTAGGTGACCTGACAGGTCGCTATTGCACGTTGATAGAGCCCCTAGGATTCTTGCTTGACTACCGGCAGTATGAGGGCGATCATATACGTGGGAGCTGGTAGTCTATAAGCACATCCTTAAAAGGTCCCTAGTCGTGGGAGTTTCGAGACAGGGCATCGATTCTCCAGAGTAGACTAGTGTATACAGTTGAGACCCCGACGAGGGGCGGTGGCCGGTCTCACAAGCCACTGGTGTAAGTTGGTTCACCTAAGATGTATACAGGTGCTCATTGGGTTATGAGTACACCGGACAGGACTCGCCGGGAACATGCTAGTTGGTCTTATACCTGACGTCAGATAGCAGTTCCCTGGTGACATGTGTACAGGTTAGTTCATCGACCTGGGGATCGTCATTTGTCTCGTGTGAGTTCCCACTGTACTTTGATTACTACCCTACCACGGCTCAAAGGAGTCGTGCAAACAGGTTTTAGTTGGGTACAGTCCCGAGCCACATGGAGGCAGTGAGCGGATCTTCAGGGGTTCGTCTCTCCCGGTATTGGGGGTGAGGTCGCGCTGTGTCTAGGAGAGCCATTACGCAAAGCCCTCGGCCGAGGCAGGAGGTTTACTGGTAGGTATTCCAGTAGTATCTCAGGACGTTCTGGGCTACACTCCGACACGACTTGTACCGCTTTTGGGGGTCTGACTTTTACCAACCCCCTAGGCCCGACATGCGATGCTCATAGACGATCGGACCGGACTGTACGGATATTGTCACTGACAGGCTCAGTAGGGTGTCAGGATGAGTTCGCTCGTCGACGTCCCTTTTGGTCAATAGCTGGTGGCCCGTCACGTATTGACTAATACCTCTGACGTGCTAGTGGTTAAATCCACATCCATAGTATTGACGAGTCTTTAGAGTCCACCACACTTACAGTTACTCAAGCTTTCGGGCGAAACGCTGTAGAGGCCGTATGGAGATATGGCAGGGTCCGATCAGATACGTGCGGTATTGCACGGATCAGGATCGGACAGTTTTGTACTAGTGGCCGTATAGTTATATGGCAGGGTTCGATCTGATACGTGCGGTATTGCACGGATCAGGATCGAACGGATATTACTAGCCGGCTTTGGCTTAAGCCGGTCCTAGTTTAGTACAGTGTAGATTTTGTCTCTTTGCATTTGTATCCGGACGGAATACAGATGCGGGTGTGTATGCACAGTATCGGGGTTTTCCTGTAATTTATTATGGGACCAGTTTTCTGGAGCCAGTTTGCATTCCGTTCCGGCCGGTTTTCCTTTGTTCTTTCCCGGCCGGACTTTTCTGATGGAGGGGGTAATTTGCAGTTTTGCAAATTACATTTGAGGAAGGGGTTTCTTGCATATGTTTTAATTATGATAGCATCTTTAGATACCATTCTTTTCCTTCATCATTTCTTGCAAAAGGTGATTAGGATTGATTTAGAGTTTGATATGAGTTTTGTTATCATGATGTTTGGCTATGGTCACCACTTGCTTTTACTACCATTACCTTCCTTCTAAGGTTGTGGTTTTTGTATTCCCTCCTCCACCATTCTCTTTTTAGAGATGATAGAACTCACTTGAGAAAAAAGAGAAGAAGAGATTTTCATTCTTGAGAGTTTCATTCTTGATCTCACTTTCATGCTAGAAAAATGCAAGCACCATTTTTCTAATCTTGATTCCTCCATCATCTTCAAAGGCAACAAACCCCAAAGAGACAAGTATCATCTACACTACATTCTACAGCACACCTTGGGCATGTCGACTTGCCGGCTTCATCCTCGAGTTGCCTCGGTATTGAGGCGGGAGCCCGTAAAAGTCGCAGGCGATGTGGTGCCCTTCCGGCGAGGAGGCGATGACATGGAGACTAGACTTTCCGCGGGAGATCGGGACGATGACGAGAAGACCGGAGGACTCGGATCACTTGGTATACTTCTCTTCCCATCTCTTGTTTGCTAGCATTAGGTTAATGGTTAACGATCCGGGTTTTATTATCCGTGGTAGCGCCAGTTTCCGAGTAAGGAAAATTTTTGATTCCGCATTTTGGCCTCGGTAAGACGGCCGGGGCGCTGCCATGGCGCAACAATTACACCCAGTTGGGTTCAGAATTTAGCGATGCTACAGTTGAATAAAATCTAGGGTTTTCGATAGAGTATTCAACGCAACAGACGGATCCTCAATCTCGTCTGTACGTCGAAAGTTATACACAGTTTAACATCAGTATGTCACTTCTGAATCTGTTCTGGACAGTTATACGTTCTGCCCTTTTATTTACAATTTAAATAGCAAACGGCAATGAAACGGAATGAAACCACTTGTTTTGTTTAGCTAACAGATCCATCTTTAATCCACTACAGAGTTCCCTAACATACGAATTCAGGAAACAAAGTGACACACATTTTGGGACAGTACATAGTAATCAGAGTCGCTCTGGACTGCAGTCCAGAGTCGCACTCCGATCTAAATATCATCGCAGTTACAGAACAGAAATCATTAGAAGTTTACATAGGGTTAAAGTTCGTCGAGTCGGCTTCGATTTAAGCCCTCGAATGCATCATTCCAGCATGTACATAATTTACAGTAATTTTAACCATTTTCAGATACAGGGAATTTCTAGTTTTAACGGTAAATTTGGGGGTATCAATTTTAGTCACTAACAGTCGTATTTTCCAGTGAGATTTATACACGATATTCGTCATTATATGGGCCAACAGAAAACATCTATTTCCTTCAATTTAACCAAGTATTTTCATTGGGGTCTAGCATCGAACACACATGTCGCATAATATATCGGGAATCGGTAAATTATAATTTATATGAATTAAGTTTGTATCACAATTATATTAGCATGTAGCAAGTAAAACACTTGCCTGGAAACGTCTCGGGGTTGCACGGCAGCAGCAGCGTCACAAACGCGCAGTGTACGTCGTGAAACGATTTGCACGAGCTTGGCCCGCGATACGGAATTTGTGTCAGAGTTGCCCGGAGTCGTTGCACGGTCACTAGAGGTTAAAGGGTGCTCAGTGGTCCTCTGCGAGTGCACTGGGGTCGACGACGGTCGACGGCGTCGCTCCATCGATGGCAACAGTGGGTGTGAGGTTTGCAATGAAGTTTGAAAGAGTGAGAGAGAAATGGTGGGGCTCGGGTGTGGGTGTAGGAGAAAGTGATGAAGATATAGAGGGTGCAGAGGTGTCGACTGGGACGGTTCAGGGCAGTGGGGGATCGCCGGCGTCGGGCGTCGGTGGTGGTCGAGCTCGGTGGCGAGGGGATTGGGTGTGCAGGGGGTGCTCGGGTTGATGGAGTGTAGTGGTGAGGGGTTCTGTTGGTGGAGGAGGAGTGAGCGAGGGGTCGCCGAGGGGTTGTCGCCGTCGGAGGGGCGACGAGCGGAGTTGGGTCGCTCGGTGGGTTTTTTTGTGAATGGAGAGAAGTGAGGAAATTTCGAAAATGAAAGAGAAGAGAGAGGTGAGGGTGTGAGGAAATGAATGAGGGTTGAAGTCGCGGGTGTAACGTCGCAAGAGCGGAGGCGTGGGCGTGGGCGCGAGGCGCGGCGGAGAAGGAGGATCGCGCGCGGGGAAAGGAAAAGAGCCGTTGGAGGGGGAGGATGAACAGGAGCGGGTCGGGTTGGTGTGTTGAGGAGGCGGGCCGAAAGGAGTTGGGCTGAGAAGTTTTTAAAAGAATTCCTTTTTTAAAAATTCATGGGCTGAGGAAGGGAAACGGGCCGGGGTTTTAAATAAAGAATTTATTTAAAATATGGTGAGTGGGCTGAGGAGAGGGAACGGGCTGGGTTCATAATAGATTTAATTTGTGAAGGAATGGCCCGAGGGTTTAGGAATTTTAAATGTTAAATTAAATTGATTTTATTTGTTTTAGTTTTGGTTTTAATTCTGGGTTTTGACTTTTAGGGTTTGGGAAAATTTAAATATTGGAATTCAAGCAACCACCTTCCTACCAAAAATATACGAGGGAAAAAGAAAGGAAATCTCCGGGCTTTAGAAAAATGGAAAACTTTTATTAAGATGGGAACGGGGATTTACATCATACCCCCCTAACAAAAATTTCGTCCTCGAAATTTAACAAGGATATAAGGAAACAATGTACTAAACAAAGAGATGTGGATAACGATCATGGATATCTTTCTCCCGCTCCCTGGTGGATTCTCCTGGGGAACGACCGCCCCAAGACACTCGGACTAAAGGAATCACCTTATTCTTCAGCACTTTCTGTCTGCGGTCGAGGATGGTAGTGGGCTGTTCTTCGTATGACAGATCGGTACCCAACACCATCTCCGAGTGGTCCAGGACATGGCTCTCATCCCGAACATAACGCCGCAACTGTGACACATGGAAGGTATTGTGCACACCCGCTAGCGATGGAGGCAAGGCAAGTCGATAGGCCACCTCTCCTACTCGCTCTAGCACCTCAAAAGGTCCGATAAAACGGGGACTGAGCTTTCCCCGGCCTCCGAACCTGATAACTCCACGGGTAGGGGAAATCTTCAAGAACACGTGATCTCCGACTTCGAATTCTAGTGCCCTCCTGCTGGTATCTGCCCAACTCTTCTGTCGATCCTGAGCCGTCTTAATACGCTGCCTGATCATTTAGACCTTGTCGACTGTCTGAACAATGAGTTCGGGGCCCAGTAATCTTCGTTCTCCCACATCATCCCAACATACTTGGGATCGACACTTCCGCCCGTATAGTGCTTCAAAAGGAGCCATCTGAATACTAGCCTGATAACTATTGTTATAAGAGAACTCGACTAGATGCAGATGGTCCTCCCAGGAACCCTGAAAGTCCAACATACAGGCTCTCAACATATTCTCGAGCGTCTGAATCGTACGCTCGGATTGTCCATCCGTCTGTGGGTGATAAGCTGTGCTGAATTTAAGGCGGGTACCCAAGCTCTCCTGTAAACTCTTCCAAAAGTGCGACAAGAATCTCGTGTCCCTATCTGACACAATGCTGACTGGAACACCGTGAAGTCGTACAATCTCCTGCATATATCTTTCTTCCAGTGATTCTGTCGACTGTCCCACTCGGAAAGGTAGGAAGTGTGCAGCTTTCGTGAGGCGATCGACGATAACCCAAATGGCGTTATTGCCCCTAGGGCTCCGTGGTAAGGCCGTCATGAAATCCATAGTAACGTGCTCCCACTTCCATTCTGGTATCGGCAGTGGTTGTAGCAATCCTGCTGTCCTCTGATGTTCCGCCTTCACCTGCTGATATACTAAGCACCTGGATATGAATCTCGCAATTTCCCGCTTCATCCCGTTCCACCAAAAATGTTGCTTTAGGTCCTGATATATTTTTGTCCCTCCTGGATGCACAGAATAAGCTGAACTGTGTGCTTCAGCTAATACTTCTTCTCGAACATCTCCTTTGGGTACGCAGAGTCTGCTACCGAATCTCAGAGAGCCATCTTCATGTATAATCAAGTCCGTTCTCAGTCCGGCTTCCACTTGCTCTCTGAACATTTGCAATCGGGGATCATCCGCTTGTGCAATCTTGATGCGATCCACCAGAGAAGATTGCACCTGTAGTTGCCAAAGTTGACTGAGTGCGTTCGGCGTAACGACTTCAAGTTCGAGTCTCTGAAAGTCCTCAATAATGCTTCTATGATCGGTCAACATCATGACCGCTGGCTTGCGACTGAGCGCATCTGGTACAACATTCACCTTCCCCGGGTGATACTGAAGGTCCAAGTCATAATCTGCCATCAGTTCTAGCCATCGGCGTTGCCTCATGTTTAGTTCCTTCTGAATGAAAACATACTTCAAACTTTTGTGATCTGTGTACACCTCCACTTTCTCACCCAATAGATAGTGCCTCCAAATCTTCAACGCAAAGACTACCGCAGCTAACTCCAAGTCATGCGTAGGGTAGTTCTTCTCGTGGTTTCTCAGTTGTCGAGAGGCGTAAGCAACCACTCGGCCGTGCTGCATCAGAAAACAACCTAATCCCTTCCCTGAGGCATCACTGTGTATCACCAAACCACCGGAATCATCTGGTACGGTAAGAATAGGCGCCGTGGTTAACTTCTGCTTCAGTGTGTCAAATGCCTGAGTGCACTCCTCCGACCACGTAAACGGTACATCCTTCCGTGTCAGCCTCGTCAATGGTTCAGCGATTCTTGAGAAATCTTGGACGAATCTCCGATAATAACCTGCCAATCCCAGAAAGCTCCTGATCTCGGCCACTGACTTCGGCGTTGGCCAATCTCTGACAGATTCTATCTTTGCCGGGTCCACCGAGATGCCTTCGCCCGAAACAATATGTCCCAAAAACTGAACCTTGTCGAGCCAGAATTCACACTTGCTTAGCTTTGCATACAACTTCTCTTCCCGAAGAATTTGTAGGACCGTGCGCAAATGCTCAGCATGCTCTTCCCGGGTCTTCGAGTAGACAAGTATGTCGTCGATAAACACAACGACAAACGTGTCCAAGTACTTTGCGAACACCCTGTTCATCAAGTCCATGAATATTGCTGGGGCATTGGTAACACCGAACGGCATCACAAGGAACTCGTAATGTCCGTATCGGGTCCTGAAAGCCGTCTTGCATACATCCTCGGCTGCTACTCTGATTTGATGATATCCTGAACGGAGGTCCAACTTCGAGAATACCTTGGCTCCACTTAGCTGATCGAATAAGTCGTCAATGCGCGGGATTGGGTACTTGTTCTTTATTGTGACTTTGTTCAGCTCCCGATAATCTATACACATTCGCAGCGATCCATCCTTCTTCTTTACTAACAGAACTGGTGCACCCCACGGTGAAGCGCTTGGCCGAATAAATCCCTTCTCCAATAGTTCTTCAACCTGCTTCTTCAATTCCGCCAACTCAACTGGTGCCATTCTGTATGGGGCTCTGGATACTGGGGCTGTACCTGGAGTCAAATCGATTGAGAACTCCAAGATTCGAGGAGGTGGTAGACCTGGTAGATCTTCAGGAAAAACGTCCAGAAAGTCCCGAACAATTACTGGGACTGGGCTCTCATCAATCTCCATAACTGTCAGTCCTTGGGCTTGGCTCTGTACTTAGCTGGCTCCAAAGATTCGCTTCCTCCCTCGAAAGTAAACTCCGGGTGATTGGGAATGCGGAAGATCACCTTCCTTGCACGATAATCGATAACTGCATAGAAAGTGCTCATCCAATTGTAAGTCTACGTTGCCCACCCCGGTGCTTGCGGGGAGGCGGAAACGGTATAAAAATCTGATTTTTAACGAACTAGGCAACATGGACTATCAAAAGGAGGATCTTTGCTAAACAAAAACTAACTACAAGCTAACTAGTTTTAGCTGCATGGAAGAATGGTTATACCTAGAGCTTTATGTCCTTCTCTCCTTGCTCCTTAGAGTGAACGGAAGTGATCTCCTTGTCGTCTTCTCTAGTCGAAGAAGGATCCACCCGAGAGCCTCAACCTTTGGCTTCAACTTCAAGCTAGAAGTAACTAAGATGCTAGAAGTGCTAATCCTAGAACCTTAGAAGAGAGTAGAGATTATTTTAGAGAGGTTTATCTCAAGCTCATGTGTTTCTCAACTCATGAGAGGGGAGAGCTTGAGAGAGAGGAAGAGGAGGAGAGAGAATCTATATGATAGAATGAATAAGAATAATGAACCATTCTCTCTAATATGGGTGAATTATGAAATTAGATAATTAGCTAGATAATTGTCATGGTTAATCAAGACTTGACCATTATCATTTCACATTAAATGCAAATTGCAAGGATCAAAGAGCATCTTTCATATGGAATGATGATGGTCAACATGTCAACCCAAGTCAACAAGTCAAGTATGGTCAAATGGTCAACAATCATAACCATGCACAATTATATTTAACTAATATCAATTATTCATAATACACACATAAGCATTAGGGTTGTGAAAATGACAATAGTCATTAACCCTAATCAAAGTCCTCTCCCTCTGTCTCAGTCAACTGTGCATACGCGCCCGTATTCGTGATCCGAGGAACACGAATACAATGAGATAAAACCAATCCCAAATCATATACTAGGATCTGGTTTAAACCAAAGCCCGCTAGTATAAGCTGTCCGGACAACAAACGTGCACAAGTGCGCGGATGTGAACGAACCCTGTCGCAAAACCATGCGACCTCTACTCATTTTGCCTAAAGGCGAATAACTCTCTGTGTGGGACTCTAAAGACTCGACACTACGCTGGAAGTGGGTTTAACCACAGACCACAAGCGGCACTAGCTGTACGTAACGGTCCCTAGGTAGATGCCGATAAGAAGACTGACGAGGTGAACCCATCTGAACTCCTACTGAGCCTGAATGTGACAGTCTCCGTACAGTCCGGTCTGTTCGTCTGATACATCGCATGGAGGGCCTAGGGGGGCGGTAAACGTCAGTCCCCTAATAGCGGTACAAGTCGTGTCGGAGTGTAGCCCAGAACACCCTGAGATAATACTGGAAACCTACCAGTATATCTCGCTTGCCCTGGCCAGGGACTACTTGTGTAATGGCTCTCCTGGACAGAGCGCGATGTCAACCCCCAATACCGGGAGAGACGAATCCTGTCTAACCGTCACTGCCTCCAAGTGCTTCGGGACTGCACCCAACTACTACCTGTTTGCACGACTCCTTTGAGCCGTGGTAGGGTAGTAATCAAAGTACAGTGGGAACACACTTAAGGCGAAGTGACAGTGTCAAGTCAGCGGACTAAGCTGTACTCATGTCACCTGGGAATTGATAACTGACGATAGGTATAATACCAACCAACATTTCCCGACGAGTCCTGTCCAGTGTACTCGTAACCTAACGAGCACCCGCATACTATCTCAAGTACGACGTACTGACGGCTGTGGGACAGACCGTCTCCCACGCTGGGATGAGAAGCGCATACGCTAGTCTACTCCGGAGTATCGATGCCCTGTCTCGATAGTCCTACGACTAGGGACCTGTATAAGGATGTGCTTATGAATTACCCAGCCCCCACGAGTGTGAGCGCCATCACAACGCTGGTAATCAAGCAAAGATCCTAAGGGCTCCACTAATGCGTATAGGTGATATAATAAAAGAAACACATGTACACATTAAAGCAGAGACAAACCAAGTAGCATACTACAATTTCGAGCAAGATTGTCTATACAACTGTGAATATCCCAAGCTTCCATTAAGTAATATACATACTAGTATGATACAGTAATGGCCTCTAGGGCATATACACTAACAATCCATCCCGAGAATTGCGTCGTAACTGCCTGTCCCAATCAGAAGGAAATTCGCATAGAATTCCCTGCCACACACTACAACCGGGCATAACCTACATTCTCGACTAGATATTATAATGCCATTACCCGTATGTATTTCCCATCCCTTGGTTAGTGGTTCATGTGGTATGGAGTTTGTATCAGTGAAATGCTCAGACAAGAAACACTGCGATGCTTCCGAATCAAATAGTACTCTAGCTGGCAAGGAATGTACGAGTAGAGTACCTGTAACAACGTCTCCTGACGCCTCTGCCTGCTCGGCGGTCAAAGTGAAAGCCCGTCCCTGACCGCGACCTGTAAAGGGCTGCCTCTGCTCCTGTGGCCTCTGAGACGACCATGTATGGAGCAAAACGGCTCAGACGGTTGAACTCTGCCGCATAAACGTCCACTGGGCGTCCATTCTGCTTCAAAAGAATAAATCTTTCCTCCATTTCTGCCTTGGCTGTGGAAGGAAAATAATGATCTAGGAAACATTCCTTAAATTTGCCCCATTCAATCGGCCCGTCAAGCCTGCTTTCTTCCACCGACCACCATGTACGGGCTTCATCTTCCAATTGAATCTTTATCACGTCCACCCTATCTTCCTCTGGGGCCCTGGCGGCTGTCAGTAAGTTCTCCATGTTCACTAGCCATTGCTCAGCCTCAAGGGGTTCAGCTAGCCCTGTGAATGCAGCTGGATGTAACCGTCGGAAGTCTGATACGGTACCAGCCCTAGCATGATAAGCTGGTGGAGTAGCGCCCTAGGGGGCGGTAATGAGTGCGGAGGGTCCTCCTGCGGCGGTAATCGCCCTGAGTCCCTCAGCGAGTAAATCTGTCTTCCTCTCCTGAGCTTCCGCGAGAGAGGTCAGTGCACTAAGTATTCTTTCCTTGCGGTCCTGAGTGCTGGAGTCCGAGGAGGGGTCGTTCGGGGACGTCATATCACTGAAAGATTCAAAAGGATAACATCAGATTCAAGGATGAAAATCAAGAGTAGTGAAACGAGAATAACGTAATACAGTATAGTTAATGTTATCCTTTGACACCAAACACGGCTCTGATAACAACTAAACCATGTCACGCCCCGCTTCCCAAAATACGGAAAACGAGGGATGACTAGGCCAGCCATGCTCCTACGGTCAAGGAATCATCCCGCCGTAGTCACACTTCGGCTTCTAGCATTACATGGTAATCAGTAAATAAAGCACAGTAGTAAAGGAATCACATCACTAATTTATTACATTAAAATTCATTGTTCACAAATTACAGATAACAAGAACAATTACTAACCAAGTTCAATCTCACGATCACTTTTATGGAAAGCAGTAAAGGAAGAAAGTACACCAGACTATATCTCCGTGAACTCGAAAGGTAGATCTGTCTCCTGCGCTGGTTCTTCCACGGAATCTGAGCATGCATACTCAGGTCGTAAGAGCGACACAATAACAATATTATTATAATAAGATGAAACAGGTAAAGAAGTAATACTAGTGAAAGTACAATGCGAGTAATCACTATGTCACTATATGATGCAGAATATGATCTGTGTCCCTATCGGTCTCTAGGTCATATTTGAAATCGCATAGTGGAAGGAGGATCATGTTTAACAGGAGTCTCGTACATACCCGAGACAACGGCCCACATGCCCGGGACATAACCCTGTCAGCTGGATCGCTAGATCCTACCTAATATATATATCGCTGCTCGAATGATCATCCTCTAAAACACGGTCCCGCTAAATACGATTCTCTTTCCACTTCGATTTCCCCTTTATCTCCAGGTTTACACTATTTATGACCTTGATTTAGTCGTGTATAAGTATACCAATGACACGGTTTTATCACTGTTCGCTGTATCAATTACTGTCACGAATATTCACTTCCCATTGGTGTACTTGTCACTCCTAAACCAATATCAATCACGCACGATAATGCAATGTCCACTGACTCTAACACGCACTAACACTAAGTATATGGAAAATGGAGTATGATATATGTATGTATGTCATCAATAAGCTAAGTATATTATGAATCAATATGCATGTCATTAACTTACAAAAATTGCATAAATTCATATGTTTAGAATTCAACAAAATGATACAAATACGATAAATAGAACACTCAGACAGAAATTCATCAAAATTAGTTTCAGTTCAATCGGGTTTCCGGTATTCAAGATACAGCTGTTTCATTTTAAGTGCTCGCGGCTGGAAATTCAGTTTCAGAACTGAACGTCCGTTTCGCGACATGAATTGCACCCAGTTGGGTTCAGAATTTAGCGATGCTACAGTTGAATAAAATCTAGGGTTTTCGATAGAGTATTCAACGCAATAGACGGATCCTCAATCGCGTCTGTACGTCGAAAGTTATACACAGTTTAACATCAGTATGTCACTTCTGAATCTGTTCTGGACAGTTATACGTTCTGCCCTTTTATTTACAATTTAAATAGCAAACAACAATGAAACGGAATGAAACCACTTGTTTTGTTTTGCTAACAGATCCATCTTTAATCCACTACAGAGTTCCGTAACATACGAATTCAGGAAACAAAGTGACACACATTTTGGGACAGTACACAGTAATCAGAGTCGCTCTGGACTGCAGTCCAGAGTCGCTCTGGACTGCAGTCCAGAGTCGCACTCCGATCTAAATATCATCGCAGTTACAGAACAGAAATCATTAGAAGTTTACATGGGGTTAAAGTTCGTCGAGTCGGCTTCGATTTAAGCCCTCGAACGCATCATTCCAGTATGTACATAATTTACAGTAATTTTAACCATTTTCAGATACAGGGAATTTCTAGTTTTAACGGTATATTTGGGGGTATCAATTTTAGTCACTAACAGTCGTATTTTCCAGTGAGATTTATACACGATATGCGTCATTATATGGGCCAACAGAAAACATCTATTTCCGTCAATTTAACAATGTATTTTCATTGGGGTCTAGCATCGAACACACATGTCGCATAATATATCGGGAATCGGTAAATTATAATCTATATGAATTAAGTTTGTATCACAATTATATTAGCATGTAGCAAGTAAAATACTTGCCTAGAAACGTCTCGGGGTTGCACGGCAGCAGCGGCGTCACAAATGCGCAGTGTATGTCGTGAAACGATTTGCGCGAGCTTGGCTCGCGATACGGAATTTGTGTCGGAGTTGCCCGGAGTTGTTGCACGGTCACTGGAGGTTGAGGGGTGCTCAGTGGTCCTCTGCGAGTGCACTGGGGTCGACGACGGTCGACGGCGTCGCTCCATCGATGGCAACAGTGGGTGTGAGGTTTGCAACGAAGTTTGAAAGAGAGAGAGAAATGGTGGGGCTCGGGTGTGGGTGTAGGAGAAAGTGATGAAGATGTAGAGGGTGCAGAGGTGTCGACTGGGACGGTTCAGGGCAGTGGGGGATCGCCGGCGTCGGGCGTCGGTGGTGGTCGAGCTCGGTGGTGAGGGGATTGGGTGTGCAGGGGGTGCCCGGGTTGATGGAGTGTAGTGGTGAGGGGTTCTGTTGGTGGAGGAGGAGTGAGCGAGGGGTCGCCGAGGGGTTGTCGCCGTCGGGGGGGCGACGAGCGGAGTTGGGTCGCTCGGTGGGTTTTTTTGTGAATGGAGAGAAGTGAGGAAATTTCGAAAATGAAAGAGAAGAGAGAGGTGAGGGTGTGAGGAAATGAATGAGGGTTGAAGTCGCGGGTGTAACGTCGCAAGAGCGGAGGCGTGGGCGTGGGCGCGAGGCGTGGCGGAGAAGGCGGATCGCCCGCGGGGAAAGGAAAAGAGCCGTTGGAGGGGGAGGATGAACAGGAGCGGGTCGGGTTGGTGTGTTGAGGAGGCGGGCCGAAAGGTGTTGGGCTGAGAAGTTTTTAAAAGAATTCCTTTTTTAAAAATTCGTGGGCTGAGGAAGAGAAACGGGCCAGGGTTTTAAATAAAGAATTTATTTAAAATATGGTGAGTTGGCTGAGGAGAGGGAACGGGCTGGGTTCATAATAGATTTAATTTGTGAAGGAATGGCCCGAGGGTTTAGGAATTTTAAATGTTAAATTAAATTGATTTTATTTGTTTTAGTTTTGGTTTTCCAAATTGGTTTTAATTCTGGGTTTTGACTTTTAGGGTTTGGGAAAATTTAAATATTGGAATTCAAGCAACCACCTTCCTACCAAAAATATACGAGGGAAAAAGAAAGGAAATCTCCGGGCTTTAGAAAAATGGAAAACTTTTATTAAGATGGGAACGGGGATTTACACAGCGTGAACAGTATAAAATACGTAACCACGTAATAAGCCATACAGCTAAAATTAAAATAGTATGAATCGTTGTTTTTGAAATTAAGGGTTATGAAGTTTTAGAAAAAGATACCATTTGAAAATCTGTAGTATTCCTTGAACTTATTATTTAAAATTGTATAACGATTCGTTAGTTTTGAAAATAGGTATGGCAATAAGTATATCTTAATATCTACCTAATGATTTTACTCAATATATCTCGAGTCGATATATATATGTCGGCGATCCATCCTCATCATATCACGTACGGTATAATCCATCGTATGATGTTGTTAATCAATAGTACGGATCGATAGTCACGTATATCACCTCATCTCATATAGTCATATATCATCTCATGTCGTATCATATCATATATATATCGTCTCGTATCCTCATACCAAATTATATCGACTCGTGTCATTATATTCAATCTTATCCTTATCTCATAGTATCAACTCATAATAGTCCTCATGTTTATATATATATATACCATAGACTAAGAGAAACAAGAATTAGGGATATACCTTTCTACACGTACACTACTATTGTTTATAGTATCACAGAACCATATTAGCCGCGTATACACATCTAAAATATCTCACTAGCTTTTCCTCAAGCTCCTTCTTCTTCCTCTAGCCTTTCATGTCTCATGAGTTGAGAAACCTAAGGCTATTATAGACATATTAATCCATCTACACTCTCTACATCATCTAGGCCATCTAGTTTAGCGAAATAGGTGCCCTAGTTACCTCGGATTTGAGGTAGGAGCTCGGACTATACACTCTCGGGTGGATCGTCTTTGACTCGAGGAGGCCGACGAGGAAACATCGATCCGTTACGATCCTCAGAGCTTATTACGAGGTGGAGGACAGCAAAGAAGACCGAAGGACATGTACGTGAGGTATAAACTTCCTTCCGAGTAGTTAACCTCTTCGTAGTTTGCTAGTTAGGGTTTAGTATCGATCCTGGAGTTCGAGTCGGTGTTGCGAGCTTTGAAAAATTGTTTTTTGCATATTCCACCTCCCCGCGAACCCGCGGGTTGCGCGATATCGACTTACCATTCAGCCCCCCCTCTAAGTCTGTTTTCAAGCGAAGATGAGGACTTCAACAGTGATCTTAAGATCGGTGATGAAGATTAGGGCTTCGACGGCATCAGTGGTGGAGAAGGTGATTTCGACGGTGATATTGAGATTTGTGATGAAGGGGAGGGCTTCGACGAGATAGATGATGCGGAAGGTGACTTCGACAGTGATCTTGAGATCAGTGGTGTTGATTTTGATGTGGAGCATCATGTTTTTGAGAATAGAAGCTTCGTTTTGGCGGGAATCGATCTGGGCCGTAGGATGTTCTTTTTTGGAGTGTATAAATAGGGGGGACCATCCTAGGGCTGACACTTTGCTTCTATTCTCTTTCGTTGTTTGAAGATTGCTCGGCGCACCTCCGCTTAGGTCGGATCATCTGTTGAATTTTCCTCGGCAAACCCTTTCTTTGAATCAGGTTAGATGTCTTCCTCCGAGGTGTTTGTAGATGTAGTAGGGGTAGAGTCGGGCGATGAGGCCGAGTCCAGCGGGTCTTCCTCCTCCTCGGCTTCAGATAGCCGAGAGGATTCTTCTTTTACCGCGTCTTCTATGTCGGGCTCGCCCCCCAGAATCAGGGCCGCCCTTGTCATTCGCCGTCGAGCGGCGACAAGGGCTCCCAAGGTGCGCATCGGGAATACCCATGATGCGCCCTCCGTCTTGAATCGTATGATCGATCTTTCCGACATCCGGACTCGATTCCATATCCCCTCTGGCTATTCACTGCGTCTGGCCAGAGAGGGTGAGCGGGAAGACCAAGCGCAGGGCAAGGAGATTGCCCTGTATCTAGAAGCATTCCGGGCAGGGATGCGTCTACCCTTCTCATCCGAGATTTGTGAGGTGCTCCATTGTTTCCGTCTTGCTCCCGGCCAGCTAGCTCCGAACTCGTGGAGGATCCTCCTCGGGTTTCTAGTCCGGTTGAAATTTGATCAGATCCCCTTCGATTTGAACCTCCTTCTGTCTTTTCTCTGTTATAAAAATCACCCCGGTACAAGTAAGGAAGAGCCGAGCTGGGTGTACTTGTCATTTAAAAAACATAAGGGTAGGGCGGCCAGGTCAGGGGTAGTGGTCGTCCCTTCTTCCATCCATGAATGGAAGGAGAAGTTCGTTTTCGTCGGGCCACCAGAAGGCGAGGATTGGCCTGTGCCCACCCAATGGCACAGGGCCGACTGCCCGAGGGTGAGGCAGTCGAACGCCCTCGAGGCGAAGGTGGTGTCCCAGTAGGAACCGATCCAGCGGGCTGATGTCCTGCTTTCCGAGCAGGTATTGAGCTGGGCCGGGCTCAGTCCTGCGCGTTTTTTTGGGTAAGTTAGGGTTTTTGACGATCTGTTTAAGCTTTGCCAAATTTCCCTTGCCGTTTCAGTGTCGCTGACCTTTTTCTCCTGTGTGTTCTTTTTTCCAGAGCCCATGGACCGAGCAAATATTATGGTTGCCATGGCCGCTAAGTCCCAGGGAAGAAAGACCGGTGGCGCCAGCTCGTCCCGACCAGGCTCGAGTACTGCTCCTAGGCCGGCTCCTTCGGCCAAGACACTCGCAGCACCCCTGTCCCGGAGGAACGACGTGGAGGGGGGGATAGAAACAAGCGCGGGACCCGACGCCTCGGGTCAGGACAGAAGTGACTCCCCCCGCCGAATCCTTCTTTAAGAGACAGAAGCGGGTGGTTTCTCGGCCACCCCCCATCCGGATTCAAGTGTAGGAGGGTGACTTCTGCATCGAGGTGCCCTCGGGGCTATCCATGGCTGATAGCTTGCTGGTGGATATGGAGAAGGCGGCTGGGGCCAAGATTCCCCGGGGCACCATGAAGGCCCAAGCTGTCGCAATTGCTCAGGAGGCAGTTCAGGTCGGTTTCTCTCTTTAAAAAATTTCTTAAGTTTTATTTCCTCGGTTTCAGTTTTTTAACATGTTTGCCATTTTCCTCAGGTCCGTCAGCACCGTGCCCTCTTTGTTTCCATAGAGTCCGAAGAGATAGCCTCGACAATGAAGAAGGCGGGAGAATCCTCCTCGCGAGAGGAAGAGATTCTCCTTCAACTGCAGCAAGCGGAAGAGATGGCGGCCCTCCTTGACACGAGATTGGTCGCCGAGTGGCTGGTGGTCTCCAAGCTGAAGGAGTCCCATCGGCTCTTAACCGAATCCAACCGGGCTATCCAGGCCCAGATGGAGGAGTCGAACGGCCTTTTCAACGCCATGAAAAGGTCGAGGGACGCCATCAAGAAGGATTCTCGGGCGGCTTTAGATGCGGCGAAGCTCGCTGAGAGCAGGGCGGAGAGGGCCATGCAAGAGTATAAGGCGTCTGATTAGTTTTACCTCCTTCTCGCCAACTCCGTGACAGTCGGGTGGCATAATTCCCTCGACGCTGTCAAAAAGGCTATGCCCGAGTTCGTCAACCGCGAGTTCCGAGCCAAGTTTCCTTTCATCGAGGAAGCGCCATAGGGCGGTGTCGAGCAGGTCATGGAAGCCGTAGTGGCCGGCGGAAGCGCCGAGCCCAAGGTCACCGTCGTTGCCCCCGATGGAGGCGCAGAGCCAGTAGAGATGGTGGCCAAGCGGGCACCTTCAGCTATTCCCCTTTCTTCTTTTTCTTTTATTAGAATTTTTGTAAGCCTTCGGGCATTTTTGTAAGGCTGAGAAGCCCACAATACCTTGTATATAATTTTGATCGTAAATAAAGTGCATACATTTTTCTTTGCTAAGTGCCTTCATTCTGCAAGTGCTTTTAGCTCGTCGGTCTTTTCATTAGGCCGGTGTCCTCCCTTTTTAGGTGACGGTCCCGCCTCGAGTACGAGTCGAACGATAGCCAAGTGTAGCAAGGTCGGTATCCTCCCTTTCCTCGGAGTCGAGGTGACGATTACGCATCTAGAATAAATCGACCGATAGCTAAGTGTGAATAGATCAGCGCTCCTCGAATCCCTCTTGGAAGAGCCGAGCATGAGTCTGTTCGGCGGGTCTTGGATCTATGTCTTTATAGGGCAGGAATTTACCCATTGCGGATGAACCGAGCAGGAAGCTACCCGGTCTCCTCGTGATGAGGGCTTTGGATCCATAGCGTTGTTAGGTAGGAATCTACCCGCTGTGGATAAGCCGAGCAGGAATTTGCCGGGCGGACTCGTGATGAGGGCTTTTGATCCACTTCTTTGTAGGGCAGGAAGCTACCCGTTGCGGATGAGCCGAGAAGGAAGCTACCCGGCTGCCTCGTGATGAGGGATTTGGATCTACAGTGTCGTTGGGCAGGAATCTACCCGCTGTGGATAAGCCGAGCAGGAATCTGCTCGGCGGCCTCATGATGAGGGCTTTGGATCCACTTCTTTATAGGGCAGGAAGCTACCTGTTATGGATGAGACGAGCAGGAGGCTACCCGTCCACCTCGTGATGAGGGCTTTGGATCCACAACGTTGTAGGGCTGGAATCTACCCGCTGTAGATAAGGGTAGGTGTTAGTGTATATGCCCTAGGGGCTATTATTGTATCATACTAGTTTGTATATTACTTAATGGAAGCTTGGGATATTCACATGTATATAACAGTCTTTCTAAACATAGTAGTATGCTACTTGGTTTTTCTATCTTAATATGTATACGTATTGATAGAGCTCTTAGGATCTTGCTTGACTACCAGCGTTGTGATGGCAGTCACACTAGTGGGGGCTGGGTAGTCTACAAGCACATCCTTATTCAGGTCCCTAGTCGTTGGATTATCGAGACAGGGCATCGATACTCCGGAGTAGACTAGTGTGTACGCTTCTCATCTCAGTTGGGAAGATGGTCTGTCCCACAGCCGTCATTACGTCGTACTGGAGATAGTATGCAGGTGCTCGTTAGGTTACGGGTACACCGGACAGGACTCACAGGGAACTGTTGGTTGGTTTTATACCAGTCGTCAGTGAACAGTTCCCAGGTGACATGAGTACAGCATAGTCCGCAGACTTGACACTGCTACTTCGCCTCGAGTGTGTCCCACTGTTCTTAGATTGCTACCCTACCACGGATCAAAGGATTCGTGCAAACAGGTAGCAGTTGGGTGCAGTCCCAAGCACTTGGAGGCAGTGGCGGTTAGACAGGATTCGTCTCTCCCGGTATTGGGGGTTGATATCGCGCTATGTCAGAGAGCCATTAAACAAAGTCCCTGGCCAGGGCAAGCGAGATTTGCTGGTAGGTTCCAGTAGTTTCTCAGGGTGTAATGGGCTTCGCTCCGACACGACTTATACCGCTATCAGGGGACTGACGCTTGCCGCCCCCTAGGCCCGATATGCGATAGTCCTAGACGAACGGACCGGACTGTATGGAGATTGTCACATCAGACTCAGTAGGAGTTCGGATGGGTTTCCTCATCGGCCTTCTTATCGACATCTACCTGGGGACCGTTACGTACAGCTAGTGCCGCTTGCGGTCTGTGGTTAAACCCACTGCCAGCGTAGTAGTCGAGTCTCTAGAGTCCCACGCAGAGAGTTTCCCTACTCCAGGCGAAACGATATAGAGGTCGTATGGTTTTACGACAAGGGTTCGGACGCATACGTGTGTTTACGCACGTACGACTTTCGGACAGTTTTTACTAGTCGGCTTTGGTTTAAGCCAGTTACTAGTATCCGGTTATTGGATTTATACAGTCTAAAGTTTTCCGTGTTTTCACGGATAGGAGGGGCGTTCTCGTAATTGCGCGAGAAGCTTCTAGAAGATGGTGACTAAGGAGGTTAAGGTGGCATATACATTAAATGAGATTAGTGAGTCATATGGATGATTCATCCATGTCATTAATGCATCATAAATGCTTAATGACTCATGGAGATGAATCACCATTAGATATTTATCAAGCATGGTTGTAAATCATTTTCTTTTCTTTTCTTAAAAAACAATAATGCTTGATATATATTATGATAACTCATTTTCTCATTTCATTATTATTCTCACCTTCTCTCTCCTCAATCTTCCTCTCTTCAAACCCTAATCCTCCCCTCTCATGCGTTGAGTACAAGGATTAGTTAGACTACTTAATCCATAACCCTCACTCTATATCATCTAGGTACTTTGATTAACACTTAAAGAAACCTAGTTGCCTCAAGTTTAGAGGCAAAGCTTGGAGTAAAGCTCTCGTGGTGGATCGTCTACTACTTGGAGAAGGCCGAGGAGGAGGTGGAGTTTGTAAAGACGAAGGACACGGTTCTTTAGGTATAATCACTTCACATAGTAGTTTAGAACTTCTATGATAGTTGTTAGTTATCGTTTAGCTTCGATTCATGCGGTTAGTTGATGTTTAAGCAAAGAACAAGATCATTTTTCATATTTCCGCCTCCCCGCAAGTCGTGGGGTGTTGTACATCAACTTACAGTGGTATCAGAGCCTCGCTAAACAATAATTAACTCATTAGCAAAGTCGTAAGAATTTCGAACGCAAAAGAGAACCGGAAACATCGTCGATTATCACGCTTGCTGTCGAATTTTAAACTGGCTCTAAAAATTTTTCAGGGTGCTTCAGAATAACAAGAAAGAAAAACTAGGGCTACTGAAGAAATTTGGACCCCTAACTCGGCCATCTCACCGCGGAACAGCGGCGGATCCATGCGATCCGCGGCGGATCCGCGACCGAGTTGGGGCCGAGTCGGCCCAAATTTATTCAGTAACTCCTAGGTGTTAACAGTGATGTTTCTGGGATGTTTTATTTTCTGCTAAAATCTCAGGTGCACAGAGAAGTTTTGCAGTAGAATCTAAAGTGTTTTGCTCGATTGAAATTTTGCGATGTTTGCTAATATGATTATATCTGTGTTTGTATAATGTGTTCGTAAACCTCCCTTAACTGCTAGTATGTCGGTTGGCAGGGGGTTGCACATTTGTGTAATGGTTTTTACTGTTTGTGGATGTGAACTGTATTGGACTGTTGTGATGGTTAGCCGGGGTTTTGTGATGGGTTATTATTTTAATTCATTCGATGTAACTGTAATATATTGTAATATTATTTTGCGGGGCACATCCAAGTTGCGGTTGTAGCCACCGTTGTATTATTTCATTTTTACTGTTTTTTGCTCCTAGGATAGACCCAAGGTGGGGTACACAAACTACCGGGTACTTTGAAGTGTTTAGTGGCCTACTCACTTTGTTGAGGGAGACCGCTTCACTTCGGGTATTTGACGGGTAGTTTGCCGTACCCGTAGGGGTCTAGGGTGGGGTAATGGCTATTCATCACAACTGTGTAATCCGTCTTTTGTTGCAGGCTCTAAACAAACACGGATTGCTTGCAAATCCAATAAAGTTCATATGAGATCTGGAATGCCTATTATTACGTCTGACGAATGTACAATATCTATATATGATAGCTATTTAGACGTCACTTATGTTTTACACCCGCGCTAGCCCAGCCCCCGCTCTGCCGTTAGTTAAGTAACCTAACGGGTGATGGCGGGACCCGTGGCGAATGCGGATGGCATAAGAGGATGTTGTATTTTCGTTGTTTTCTGCAATGATAGGTTAATGATGGGACGCATTATTTATAATGCAAAGAAAATAAACCAAAAGTTTAATCGTTGGAACAATTTAAAAGAAACCACTCGGTTAATTTTAAAAACAGATATTTTTAAATGCGGAGCTTTAACCACTCCTTTTAAAAGCTATCAGGTTCCTTTGGTTATATCAAGTTCACTACGTTCACGGTTTTGCCAAAACCATTCGTAGCCCTCCGTCATTTCATTTGGGTATTCAGTAGTATTCAAGCTATGCATTTTGGCCAAAGTCAATGCATAGTGTTTGGTAGCTGCTGGGTTTTCATTTGTTGCATAAGATAGATGAGTTGGTTTGGGACAGTCGTATTATCATTTGACCAAAGTCAGGGGTATATACGGATGGGTTCAAATTGACAAGATAATGACGGGTAGAACTTGACATGTGACTTATGACATTTTGACCAAAGCCAAGGTCATAAGAGCATGGGGCAAAAACTTATATCGGGAATTTCTAAAGAAACTGAAATTTGCAAAGAGATGCATACCATTTGGAGTTTGATGAATGTTGATAGCATTCCTTCAACATTATCATACGATGATATTTGGATCCCGATCCTACTGTGAGTATATGCTACTCATCAGGATATTCGTCACTTAACGATCAATGCTATAAACCAAGTAGGTGTCAAGAAAGGTGTCAGCGGGGTTACGCCCCCAGAGAAAAGAGGTTATTTAATTAAGGAACTTCGCGAAAGCGTTGGAAAACCTCCCTCGAAGTACCGACACCAGCCTGGCTGAACGGTTAAGCAAGTATTGTACAGTGAGAATAGTCCTGGCTAATTCTTCTTTTATGGTTTAAGGAAGGATTCGAGAAACAGTGGGAGCCATCCAGTTTAGATAAATTAAAAACCACTCTAAACTTGCAAGAGTATCATGCTAAAGAGTTTTCTTCTCTCTCTCCTAATTGCAGCGACCCTGAAAATGACTGGACTTAAGTTACTTTTAGAGAAAAATATACTGACAGGGCCAAACTATAAAGATTGGCTGCGGAATGTCAAAATGGCTTTGACCCATGACAAATTGGGGTACGTCCTCACCGCTACGGCACCTGCTGTCCCTGGTCCCAAATCCAGTAATGCGGATAAGGAAATCCGCAAAACCTGGGATTTCGATTGCGCGAAAGCCAAGTGCATCGTGCTTGCCTCGATGAACAATGAACATCAGAGGAGGCACGAGGATATGGAACTAGATGCCATATTTCTCCATAGAAAGGAACTTTATGGAGAGCAATCTCGTATAGCAAGATACGAGACCTCTAAGAACTTGTTTCGAGCGAGGTTGGCTGTCGGGTCATCGGTAGGAGAACATGTCCTAAAGATGATCGGCTATATAGAAGAGCTCGCAGACCTTGGGACGACTTTGGATAATGAGCTCTATACAGACCTTATTCTCCAGTCCCTTCCTCCCACCTACGCCCAGTTTATCCTGAACTTCAACATTCAAAGAAAAGAAGTTGAACTTCCGGAACTCCTGAACATGTTAAGGAGTGCAGAGGGCACCTTGCAGAAGGCAAGGGAAACACCCGCTATGTTTGTTGGCGGTGCTTCTTCTTCCGGGTTCAAGGCTAGGGCCAAAGGAAGGAAAAAGAAGGCCGCCCCCAGACCTAGAGGAGGTGTAAGTAAGGTGGGATGGAAGGGAAAGAAAAAGTTTGCGGTACCGATAGTGGGCTAGGATGAGTGCTTCCATTGTCACAGGAAAGGGCACTGGAAAAAGGATTGCAAGGCGTGGAACACCAAGAACCAGGAACCGAAGCAAGCTGGGCTTCGACTTCAGGTGTGTTTGTAATTGAGAATTGTCTCTCAATCAACTCTACTTCCTGGGTATTGGATACCGGATCAGGATCTCATATTTGCAATTCATTGCAGGCACTGAGAAACCGTAGAGTGCTGAAGGAAGGTGATATGACCCTGATGGTTGCTAACGGAGCTAGCGTGGGAGCTGTGTCTGTAGGGGATTATCACCTGGGATTGACGAGTGGACACATTTTGGTTTTACATAACTGTTTTTGTGTACCCAGCTTAACGTGTAATATCATATCTGTTTCCTTGTTATCAAATAAAGGTTATGATTTCACATTTGGAAGTGGTGTTGTTAACATCCACCTTAATCATAGTTTGATTGGGTCCGGTACACTGGAAAACGGTATATATGTGTTAAACTAACTCCAAATTTTCAATGTCCAGAACACACTAAAAAGAAAGTCTCCAGATTTAAATAAAACTTTCTTATGGCATTGTAGACTGGGTCACATCAATGAGAGAAGGTTGACTAAGTTGCATAGAGAAGGATATTTGGACTCGTTCGAATATCAAACTTATGACACTTGTCAATCTTGTCTCAAAGGAAAAATGACAAAGACTCCTTTTACTGGACATGGAGTAAGAGCGAGCGAGCTCTTAGGACTCATACACAGCGATGTATGTGGTCCAATGTCTACACATGCAAGAGGTGGTTTTTCCTATTTCATTACTTTCATGGATGATTACTCAAGGTACGGATTCATTTATCTGATGAAACATAAATCCGAGGCTTTTGAGAAATTCCAAGAGTATAAGAATGAAGTAGAAAACCAAACCGGCAAAAGTATCAAGACACTAAGATCTGATCGAGGTGGTGAATACTTGAGTGCCGAGTTCCTAGGTTACCTAAAAGAGAAAGGAATTCTCTCTCAGCTTACTCCTCCATACACTCCACAGCATAACGGTGTATCGGAGAGACGGAATCGAACCCTATTAGATATGGTACGATCCATGATGAGTAATGCTGAGTTACCGCGATCTTTTTGGGGTTATGCGCTAGATTGAGCGGCATATCTTCTGAATAGGGATCCTACCAAGACTGTGCCTACCACCCCATATCAGATGTGGAGTGGGAAGAAACCCCATCTTCAGCATATGAAGATTTGGGGATGTCCAGCTTTTGTTAAAAAGCAGCATGTGGACAAGCTCGAGGCACGATCAGTAAAATGTAAGTTTGTGGGATATCCAAAGAACTCCAAGGGATATTATTTCTATTACGCAGAGGAACAAAAGGTTTTTGTTTCTCGTAATGCCCATTTTCTGGAACAGCAGTTTTTAGAAAAGGAAATAAGTGGGAGCGAAATAGAACTGGAAGAAATTCCAGAACTAAAAACTAATACTGAAAGTTTGGTAGAACAAGTAGTTCAAGAAGAACAGGACATTCTCGCACCCCTCCGTAGGAGTAGTAGGCCGTCTCATCCGCCTGAGAGATACTACGGTTTTCTCATAGATGGGGATAGAGAGGATTGCATCATAGATGATGATGAACCTACTGGCTTCCAGCAGGACATCCATAGCGGCGACTCGGTATGATGGCTAGATGCAATGCGAACCGAAATGGAGTCCATGTACACCAACAAAGTATGGACTTTGGACTTTGCTCCAGATGGGGTAAAACCCATAGGATGCAAATGGATCTTCAAGAAAAAGATTGGTGTAGATGGACAGGTGGAAACCTATAAGGCTAGACTTGTTGCAAAGGATTTTCGTCAAAGACCTGGTTTGGACTATGAAGAAACTTTTTCTCCAGTGGCTATGCTCAAATCCATTCGGGTCCTTCTTGCTATTGCTGCCTTCCATGATTATGAAATCTGGCAGATGGACGTAAAGACGGCTTTTCTGAATGGAAATTTAGAAGAGTGCGTCTATATGGATCAGCCAGAGGGTTTCAATCAGAGTGGGAGCAGCGGGAAAGTATGCAAGTTGCTTAAGTCCATTTATGGACTGAAGCAGGCATCGCGGAGTTGGAACATCTGTTTTGATGAAACAGTCAAAGAATATGACTTCATCAAAAATCCAGATGAACCGTGCATATATAGTAAAATTGTAGCCAGAAGTGTCGTATTCCTCGTCTTGTACGTGGATGACATTCTATTGATAGGAAATGACATTCCTATGCTACAATCTGTCAAAGGATTCTTATCACACAGGTTCTCCATGAAAGACCTGGGAGATGCCTCTTACATTCTGGGGATCCGGATCTATCGTGATAGATCCAAGAGGATGTTGGGACTTTCGCTGTCCAGGTATATCGACACTGTACTGAAAAGATTCAGTATGGAAGATTCTAAGCGCGGTAATCTACCGGCTTGTCACGGAATCACCCTATCCAAAGAGATGTCTCCCAAGACTGATTTGGAAAGGGAACGCATGTCTATTATATCTTACGCTTCTGCGGTAGGCTCTATAATGTATGCGATGTTGTGCACCAGACCAGATGTAGCTTACGCACTGAGCGTGGTAAGCCGGTATCAGTCAGACCCAGGGAAGAAGCACTGGATAGCAGTAAAGAACATTCTCAAGTACCTGAGGAGGACTAAGGAGATGTTCTTGGTTTACGGCGGAAAAGACCTCAGGATGGAGGCCTATGCTGATTCCGGCTTCCAGAGTGATAAGGACGATTCCAAGTCCATGTCGGGTTATGTCTTTACCCTCAATGGAGGGGCGGTGTGCTGGAAGAGTTCCAAGCAGGACACCGTTGCTGACTCGACGATGGAAGCGGAGTATATTGCTGCTTGCGATGCCGCAAAAGAAGCAGTCTGGATGAAGAAGTTCCTAACAGAACTTCAGGTGGTTCCTACCATTGTTGATCCAATACCTCTGTATTGCGACAACAACGGAGCTATAGCTTTAGCGAAGGAACCAAGGTCCCATTAGAAGTCCAGACACATCTTAAGGCGGTATCACCTGATCAGGGAGATCATTGATCGTCGGGAGATCGAGGTTCGGAGAGTTGCTACTGAAGAGAACATTGCTGATCCATTCACAAAGGCCCTACCTCAGATTCAGTTCGAGAGGCTACTCGAGATCATCGGTCTTCGATATGCCAGTACATGGCCCTAGTGCAAGTGGGAGATTGTTAGTGTATATGCCCTAGGGGCCATTATTGTATCATACTAGTTTGTATATTACTTAATGGAAGCTTGGGATATTCACATGTATATAACAGTCTTGCTAAACATAGTAGTATGCTACTTGATTTTTCTATCTTAATATGTATACGTATTGATAGAGCTCTTAGGATCTTGCTTGACTACCAGCGTTGTGATGGCAGTCACACTAGTGGGGGCTGGGTAGTCTACAAGCACATCCTTATTCAGGTCCCTAGTCGTTGGATTATCGAGACAGGGCATCGATACTCCGGAGTAGACTAGTGTGTACGCTTCTCATCCCAGTTGGGGAGATGGTCTGTCCCACAGCCGTCATTACGTCGTACTGGAGATAGTATGCAGGTGCTCGTTAGGTTACGGGTACACCGGACATGACTCACAGGGAACTGTTGGTTGGTTTTATACCAGTCGTCAGTGAACAGTTCCCAGGTGACATGAGTACAGCATAGTCCGCAGACTTGACACTGCTACTTCGCCTCGAGTGTGTCCCACTGTTCTTAGATTGCTACCCTACCACGAATCAAAGGATTCGTGCAAACAGGTAGCAGTTGGGTGCAGTCCCAAGCACTTGGAGGCAGTGGCGGTTAGACATGATTCGTCTCTCCCGGTATTGGGGGTTGATATCGCGCTGTGTCAGAGAGCCATTAAACAAAGTCCCTGGCCAGGGCAAGCGAGATTTGCTGGTAGGTTCCAGTAGTTTCTCAGGGTATAATGGGCTTCGCTCCGACACGACTTATACCGCTATCAGGGGACTGACGCTTGCCGCCCCCTAGGCCCGATATGCGATAGTCCTAGACGAACGGACCGGACTGTATGGAGATTGTCACATCAGACTCAGTAGGAGTTCGGATGGGTTTCCTCATCGGCCTTCTTATCGACATCTACCTGGGGACCGTTACGTACAGCTAGTGCCGCTTGCGGTCTGTGGTTAAACCCACTGCCAGCGTAGTAGTCGAGTCTCTAGAGTCCCACGCAGAGAGTTTCCCTACTCCAGGCGAAACGATATAGAGGTCGTATGGTTTTACGACAAGGGTTCGGACGCATACGTGTGTTTACGCACGTACGACTTTCGGACAGTTTTTACTAGTCGGCTTTGGTTTAAGCCAGTTACTAGTATCTGGTTATTGGATTTATACAGTCTAAAGTTTTTCCGTGTTTTCACGGATAGGAGGGGCGTTCTCGTAATTGCGCGAGAAGCTTCTAGAAGATGGTGACTAAGGAGGTTAAGGTGGCATATACATTAAATGAGATTAGTGAGTCATATGGATAATTCATCCATGTCATTAATGCATCATAAATGCTTAATGACTCATGGAGATGAATCACCATTAGATATTTATCAAGCATGGTTGTAAATCATTTTCTTTTCTTTTCTTAAAAAACAATAATGCTTGATATATATTATGATAACTCATTTTCTCATTTCATTATTATTCTCACCTTCTCTCTTCTCAAGCTTCCTCTCTTCAAACCCTAATCCTCCCCTCTCATGTGTTGAGTACAAGGATTAGTTAGACTACTTAATCCATAACCCCCACTCTATATCATCTAGGTACTTTGATTAGCACTTAAAGAAACCTAGTTGCCTCAAGTTTAGAGGCAAAGCTTGGAGTAAAGCTTTCGTGGTGGATCGTCTACTACTTGGAGAAGGCCGAGGAGGAGGTGGAGTTCGTAAAGACGAAGGACACGGTTCTTTAGGTATAATCACTTCACATAGTAGTTTAGAACTTCTATGATAGTTGTTAGTTATCGTTTAGCTTCGATTCATGCGGTTAGTCGATGTTTAAGCAAAGAACAAGATCGTTTTTCATATTTCCGCCTCCCCGCAAGTCGTGGGGTGTTGTACATCGACTTACAGCAGGAAGCTACCCGTTGCAGATGAGCCGAGCAGAAAGCTACCTGACCGCCTCGTGATGAGGGCTTTGGATCCATGGCGTTGTTGGGCAGGAATCTACCTGCTATGGATAAGCTGAGCATGAATCTACTCGGCGGCATCGTGATGAGGGCTTTGGATCCACTTCTTTGTAGGGCTGGAAGCTTCCCGTTGTGGATGAGCCGAGCAGGAAGCTACCCGACCGCCTCATGATGAGGGCTTTGGATCCACAGCGTTGTTGGGAAGGAATCTACCCGTTGTGGATAAGCCGAGCAGGAATCTGCTCGGCGGCCTCATAATGAGGGCTTTGGATCCACTTCTTTGTGGGGCAGGAAGCTACCCGTCGCGGATGAACCGAGCAGGAAGCTACCCGGTCGCCTCGTGAGGGCTTTGGATCCACAGCGTTGTTGGACAGGAATCTACCCGCTGTGGATAAGCCGAGCAGGAATATGCTCGGCGGCCTCATGATGAGGGTTTTTTGAACTCCCTAGTGCCTTCGTAGGGCGTCGTTCAACCTTCTAAGGTCCGTATAGGCAGGAATGATGACTGGCATGGTTGACATGTGGCAGTACTATTTCAGGAAATTGAGATATTTCGTGATTTGTGTCGCTTCACGAGTAGATCTCGAAGAGCAGGTGGAACCGCTCGGTGGACCTTCTTCTTGAAAGTTTCCAGAAAAGGTTGGTCGTTGCATCTTGCTCGGCGGATGGGATCCCCGGCGATTCCGTGGCTTCTAGGGTCCACGGGCACCATCAGAGAGAGCAGGCCGAGGATGCTTGGGCTCGGATGGAGGATATTTCCTCTGAGTATCACCGACAATGTTTTCTTAATTCTCGCCATCCTCTGTTGTAATCGTTGTATGGTTGGGGAGCCCATAATACCTCTGAAATAAATAAATTTGTTTTTGGTAGTAGTGTATTTCCTCTTTTTCTCTCCATTGTACATTTTATATTAAAGCTTAAAAAACGAAAAAACCTTGGAGTCTCGGAACCGAGAAAAGAGAAACAAAGGGCTGGAGCCCCACGGCGGTGAAAAGAGCCTCTTCTGCTAGAGGACCTAGCTCGGAAGACTTAGTTAATGCCTAACTTCTCTTCTTTTAGCTAATGACGAAGCCGAAAATGAATTACATTATTAAAAGAAGGTACATACTTATTTATACAACTTGAGCTTTTCTGCGTTATAAGGCGGGAGAAAGTTACGGCCCCGGGCGTCCTGCAGGCGGTATGCTCCTCCGGGCAACGTTTCTGTTACGAGAAATGGTCCGTCCCACTTCGGGGAGAACTTGTGCAGTCTCCCTTGGTCTACGAACTCGTTTCTTCGTAAGACCAAATCTCCAGTCTTGAAGGCCTAATGTTTAACTCGGGTGTTGTAATAGCGAATGGTTTGTTGCTGATAGGTGGCCGCTCTGATTTGCACTCGATCCCGTTTTTCCAACAAGATGTCCAAGTTGCTTCGGAGTGCCGAGGTGTGGGCTTCGTCGTCAAAGTGTTCGACCCTATAACTAGGCAGTCTAATTTCTGCGGGGACCATTGCCTCGGTACCGTAGCAGAGGATGAATGGGGTTTCCCCCGTGGGTGTTTTTTTCAACGTCCACAACGCCCATAACACCCGTGGTAATTTCTCGACCCAACTACCTTGCCTTCCTTCCAAACAGGCTCTGAAACCGCGGATGACATTAGGAGGGGGAAGAGAAACGCTCCCGCCTCCGTTATGGAGGGTGGGGCAGCCGTATTAGGATCGTCGCGGTTGTCGCTTGCCATCGGGTCGAGGACGGAAGATCAACTTTATGGGTGGAGAAGCTTCCGCTTCCCACAGACAGCGTCAACTGATGGAGGTTGTGATCTCTCTCAGATGTTGTCCTCCGTCGATCTAGTAGCGAGCGGTTTAGGATGGTTGAGATTTATTTTGGGGGTTGTTGAGCGTGTGAATCTCAATGGGTTATTGGATATTGTTGAGGCCAAGCTACCTGCAAGGGAAGTCCCGGGGTAGGAAGCCACCGTAGGACCCTCCGACGATCAAGTTAGTACCGTGGAATTAGAGCAGCGTAGCGGCCTATTGGAATGAGTTCCAGTTATCTGTCGTCTGAAAAGATGGGTTTATATAGTGGTCGCGTGGGGCGAGCCGGTTCGAGATTCTCGCCGTTAAGTACGCCCCCTTGTTATGCCCGTGTTGATGGCGAGATCCGCTCATTAATGGGGGAATGCGCCTGCGTGGAAAGCGGAACATGGGGTGGCAGATATCTCGCTTTGGCGAGATACGCGGATCCGTTGCGGAGGCACATGGGCTTTGCCCTCTCAGTTGATCGGGAAAGCTGAGGAAGCTCGGCCTGTGAGATGGCTCGGAGACGAGTCGGGAGACCGAGGAAGCTCGGCCTATGAGATGGCTCGGAGACGAGCCGGGAGGCCTAGAAAGCTCGGCCTTGCAACAGCTCAGAGACGAGCAAGGAGGTTAAGGAAGCTCGCTGAACTGTTTGGAGACGAGCTGTTGGCTGTTTGCTAAGTGAATATAGGAGGTACTCAGGAAGGTCTGCGAATGGTCGGATGCGTACTCGGAGACGAGGGTCGAGGAATGTCTCCAATGCATCATACTTACCCACGTCATCCGCTACGTGTCGTGATCTGGGGAATTCCCACTTGTGAGCATCATCACTTCGGGAATCGATGTTTCAATCTCTCACATTGGTTAGTAAATTGTTACCAACTGAATTAAGCCCAAAACATAGCCCTGTTTGGATATAGAGTTAGGATAACCGGAGTTAATTTTTAAGTGGAGATAAAGGGGATGCAAACTCTATTTTGCAAGGCTTTACCTCCGCTTTCAATTTTAATTTTAATAAGATGTTTAACAATGGAATTATCAAAGATTTGATTTGAAGTTTTGTAGACTCCAAAATGAGTTTCTCATTTTTTTGAAGTTAAGAAAACTCTAGTTATATTGAAATTTGGTAAACTCCGGTTATCTCGACTTTGAAGTTTAGATAACCGGAGTTTTCTAAACTTCAAAATGAGGATCAAACATGACATAGTTAGGATTTTGGAGTTAAGTTTAGATAACTTTACGAGGCCCCGGTTATCTAAACTCAACTCCATTGTCAAACAGGGCCAAAAGAGTTTGTGTAAAATAGGTAGAGATCAATAAATCTATTTTGGACCATGCACATATCCGACCCAACCCACCCGAACCCGAATCCAATAAGATTGTCTGTTCCTAACTATTGATTCTGAACTTCAAACAAGTATCTCTAGCCTCTCAAATTCTATCATGTAAAAAGCGTTTTAAAATTTCAAAACAATTCTAAACCTTGCATCAGATCCAAATGATGAGAGTCATGCCTCATTGCTGCACTTTCTCCTCTTCAAAGCTCTCCCAGCTGCCACATTTCCAGAGAAAAACATGGGAGTTGAGACCCATATGTGCAAAGAAACCAAATGCTGGAGAAAACCCTCAAACAAAAGAATCCAGTTTCAGCTTTTTCAATGTTAGAGCTCCAAAAGCATTTATTGCCAAGTCGACCATCGTTGTCTTTGGACTTGGTTTTATTGATGCAGGGTAAGATAGCTTATCACCGCGAATTCAACCATTTTGTTTAATTTATTTATATTTATTGTTGCCTGGAGTACCATTCTACAAACAAAATTATCGAAGTTAAAGGTTGTTGATTTCCTAACTGGACATTTTTTTTGTTCAGTTATAGCGGGGACTGGTCAAGGATAGGAGTGATTTCTAAAGAGAGTGAAGAGTTGTTGAAGGTTGCTGCTTACCTAGTCATTCCTTTGTGTCTCTTAGGAGCGTACTTCATTAATGATGAAGAGAAGGTCATGTAATTGTAGTAAACTTGTATTGAAATTGACAATTATTTGTTGGTTCATTTGCATCATAAAGTTGAAGGGTCTTCCCAATATATGAAATCTTTCTGGTTGTCGAATTGATCAATATTATTGTTGTTGTATATAATACATAATTTCAAACTGAATTTGGTAGAAATTTATTGGGTTTTGAATAATAATTCGGGGGTCGTGTTGTCTGGACAATGCGCTGGGATTCAAGGGCGTTGAATTAGATTCCAAACTCAATGCCGAGGTCTAGGTTGGGCCTAGGCCCGTTCGAGCACGAGGCGGCGTGAGGATTGCATGTCGTGAGAGGAGCCACATGAGCGTGGCCCGGGCACAGCACGTGAGTGCAAGGAGCACATGGGCAGGTGCAACCATGGCAATCAAAGACATATAGGTATGTGTGCGGGCACAGGCGTGGGCGAGGTGAGCAGGAACTCGGGTGCGTGCGTGTAACACCCTGTATTAGCAAATATCAGTTCTTGAGACCGCTCAATATTGCTTGAGACGGCTCAAGCTCGTGTCTGCAACAATCATATTTTCTATGTTGTCTTGAGCCGGCTCAAAATAGATATGATCGAAATTTCTGATTTTTCCATTGGGCCTATATTTTTATAACCGAGCTTATCTCTATATAAACCCACGAATAAGGTTGAGAAACCCCTAATATTGGCTACCTCCTGTTGGCTATAGTACTCTCAAGGCAATTATTGTAATCGCAGGCAGGTGATTAAGATGATTGAGGGATGACCAATACGGGTAGAACAATTTTACTCAAAATGATAGTATGCTATCTGGTTTGTCTTTATCATCATGTATATGTATTATGTGGTCAGATCACTATTACTTGTTGATAGAGCCCATATGATTCTTACTTGACTACCAATATTATGATGACCATCATATACGTGGGAGCTGGGTGGTCTATAAGAAAATTCATAAATGTCCCTAATCGAGAGAGTATCGAGACTAGGCATTGATACCCCAGAGTAGACTAGTGTGTACTTATCGAGATCCCGGCGAAGGGCGGTTGCCGGGCTCACAAGCCATTGGTGTCTGTTTGTCACCTAAGATAGTATACAGGTACTCATTGGGTTATGAGTACACTGGACGGACACGCTGGGAATATGCTACTTGGCATTATACCTATTGTCAGATAGCAGTTCCCAGGTAACATGTGTACAGGTTAGTCTGTCGACCCGGGATCGTCATTTGTCTCTTATGAGTTTCCACTGTGCTTTGATTACTACCTTACCACGGCTCAAAGGAGTCGTGCGAACAGGTTTTAGTTGGGTACAGTCCCGAACCACATGGAGGCAGTGAGCGGATCGTCGGGGATTTGTCTCTCCCGATATTGGGGGTTGATGTCGCAAGGTGAATGGGTGGCCATCACCAGAAATCCTTGGACAAGGTAGTCGAGAATTACTGATTTGGATCAGTAGTTTCTCACTTGGTGATGGGCTTCATACCGATACGAAATATCGCATTATTAGGGATTTGACTTTATCCATCCTCTAGACTCGATATGCGATATTCTTAGACGAACAGACCGGACTGTACGGAGATTGTCACGGACAGGCTCAGTAGGGGTTCAGATGAGTTTGCTCGTCTGTCTTCTTTTCGCTCAATACTTAGGTAGCCATTACGTACAGCTAGTGTCGCTGGCGTGCTTGTAGTTAAACCCACTGTCAGCGTACTGACGAGTCTTTAGAGTCCCACACAGAGGGTTTCCCTGCTTCGGGCGAAACGATGTAGTGGCCGTATGGTCTTACGGCAGGGTTCGATCATATACGTGCACTTGTGCACGTATTATGATTCAGATGGATAATACTAGTGGGCTTTGGTTTAAGCCGGATTCTAGTATTATATTATTGGATTATTTTCGTCTCTTTGTTTTCATATTTTTCGGAATACGGATACGGGTATGTATATACGGATGAAGGGTATTCTTGTAATTTATTACAAGATTACTTCTAGAAAATGCCATCTCATTTTTGTTTTAACTATTTTGTTAAATGGTTAAATGAGGTGGAGGGTGAGGTGTGACTTAGCATTTATGGAAGCATGGCTCATGGGATTACTCATGGTTCACTATTTGGGCATGCTTGATTTATTTGTGTTATGAGATATTTGTGTGAGGCTTGATTCATTTTTCTTAGCTTCACAACACTTAGCCCTTTTTTCCATGGTTGCTTCACACTCTCATCTTCAAACTTCTTCTTCGATCGTCACCCTAAAAGTCTCATGTGTTGAGAAACCTAAGGTGTTTGGAGACAAATTAATTCATCATTAGACTCTACATCCTCTAGGCTATCTAATTTAACGAACTAGGTACCCTAGTTACCTCGGCTATGAGATTAGAGCTCGAATTACAAATCCTCAGGTGGATCATCTTTGATAGAGGGAGACCGATGATCAAATTTGATCATGGTGGCCTCTAGGAGCTTAGGAAGATGGTAGAAAACCGAAGAACTCGGATCATTCGGTATAACCATTCTAAACACCTCTTTAGTTTGCTAGCTTTAGGTTTATGGTAGATCCGGATTATCGGGTTGTTCTAGTGCCAGTTTTGAAAATTTTTGTTCCGCAAATAGTCACGGTAGATGGCCAGGACGCTGGCATAACCTAACACCTCCTTCTTATATGAAAATCCTAGATCTCTTTTCTAAAAATCCTAGCTTTCACATCTCTCATCTCCATACCAAACTTGAGCAAAATCCGACGTTGTCGACATCAACACCATCTTCTTCGTGGAAGCACCTACACCCATAGATCCTAGCACATCGATCCAAGTGCAAGGGTTGAGATCGTTCATCGTCCTCATCCATCTTAAAGATCCTATGAACCATCGCAATGTTAGGTCCACGTTACCAATCCCTGTTCTTTCGGGGTTGCGGAAACGGTGAAAAACAATTTTTTGGGTTTAGGTAACATGGACTCAAGAAAAAGATCTTTGCTAAACAACACACTAGCAACAACTACAAGCTTTACCTACTCGGTAAGAGGGTTATACCTAGTCTTGAACTCATTCTCTTCTTCTCCTTAGAATGGGTTGGATGGTTCTCCTCGTCGCCTTCTCTTGCCGAAGAAAGATCCACCCGAGAGTAGTGTTCCGAGCTCCACCTCAAGCCGAGGCAAGTAGGGCAACAAGATCGCTAAGCTTGATGTCCTAGGTTGTGTAGATGAGGTAGATGGATGTGTTTGTCTATTTGGATCCTTTTTCTCTCAACACATGAGATCAAAGGAAATTTTAAGAGGAGGAAGAAGAACTAGCAACCATGGAGCTTTTTTCATCTTAAGAGAGAGAATGAGAAAAGAATAATGAGCTAAAGAAAAATCAACCATGGTTGCAATAATACATAAAAATCATCATGACTAATCTTTTCATGATAAAGTTGATGGTTGGCTTGACTTGACCATTTTCATCATAAAAAGAAAAAGAAAACCAAAGAATACTCTAGACCTCTCATGAAGGTCCAAGTCAACTTTGGTCAAACGGTCAACAAAGTCAAGTATGGTCAAATGGTCAAAGCAATTAGCCATAACATAATTATCATTAAAAAGATTAGTAAATAATGTCCCCGGCTCATAATGGTTTTGACCGAACCAACTGCCAAAACCCTAATGAGTCCGCCTCATAATGGTTTCGACCGAATCAACTTTCAAAACCCTAATGAGCCAGCACCTCCTTCTTCTCTCCTCAAAACTGTGCATACACACCCGCATCCGCATTCCGTAGAATGCGAATGCACAGAAGACAAAACAAATCCATCCGTACAATACTAGGATCCGGCTTAAACCAAAGCCCACTAGTATTGCCTTCCCGAACAGCATACGCACACAAGTGCACGTAAGTGATCGAAGCCTTGCCGTAAAACCATACGGCCTCTACACGTTTCGCTCAGTGCAGGGAAACTCTCTGTTGTGGGACTCTAAAGACTCGACACTACGCTGGCAGTGGATTTAACCACAGACCGCAAGCGGCACTAGCTGTACGTAACGGTCCCAAGGTAGATGTTGATAAGAAGACTGATGAGGTGAACCCATCCGAACTCCTACTGAGCCTGTATGCGACAATCTTCGTACAGTCCGGTCTGTTCGTCTAAGAATATCGCATGGCGGGCCTAGGGGGGTGGTAAACGTCATTCCCCTAATAGCGGTATAAGTCGTGTCGGAGTGTAGTGATTTATTGATTTTCGTGATGTGTTTATCGAATCAAATAGTAAAGAAATCACAACCAAAAATATTTGACCGCAATCAAACAACGGTGTCAGTTGAAGTTAATGAATGAGTGCGGATCGTCCTCAGGGATCTCGAGATTCGTTTGTATTTTTATTTGTTTGAAATGAAATGTTAAGCAACAATAAGAGAAGACACGATTCAATTGATTGATTTGTATTCGTGTGTCACTAATCTTTTCTAAAGAATCAAGAACTATAAACAACAAGAATCGGGTTTCAATGATATTTTCCAAACGACAATCAAGACTGATAAAGAGGCTCGTAGGAATCGATAGGATCTTTAGATGTGTTGTAGTCTACAATATTTCATATTCTTGTCCTTCGAAGAATTGATGCTAGATCAATGGTTATCGACGAGAATTAGGGTTTTCTTGATGAAATTAAAGTTTCATCTCTTAACCTTTGTTCTTTCGAGGATACCATTTATATTCTAGCCTCTAGCAATTTCAAGAATCGATCGGATCACCCCAATCTCGAGCGATGTTGATCAAGAAAGCATCGCATCGAATTGGGTTGTCGATTCTTGAACTTGCTAGGGTTTACAATCTCGTGGGATTCAAGAATTGATTACAAATTTGCTACATCATCATACTAAAGATCTTCTCGACTCCTTAACGAGCGGAGTTTTACTCGCGCATCACCACATAGACAATATTCAAGAACAGTAAAGATAACATGATGCGGAATTTTAAAGAAAACAAGAATGAAGAAAATATCACCTTTTATTTAATCAACAATTGTCAATACATTCTTTCAAGATCTACAAGAAGAAAGAAAAATCGATCGTTGACTCGGCTTCGCTCGACTCCGTGGATCGTGGATCTACTTTTGATCTCTTGCCCGATGGAAGATCGGCTCGGCTCATAAAAGGGTTGAAGGAATCTTGCTTGGCTTGCACTCAAGATCTTGAATTGTGGATGGATTTAGGGTTAGGGTTTCCTACAAGATTTCTCACTAATCTTGAGGAAGAAGAAGATGGAGAAAGAGAGAATGGCTAAGATCTAAGATGTTGAATCTTTTTCTCTCTAGGGTTTCATGATATCCTCATGAATGAGTCAAGGGTCTTATTTATAGAACTAGGTTTAGGTTTGAATTAGACTTTCCCTCCCAAAGTTTGTTGACAAGTTTGTTGGGGTTTAGCTTAGGGTTTAAGCAAGGGTTTAGGAAAGTTCTAGAAAGATTAGGGTAGTTTGGGAATTTGCTGATCTGGTGAAAGTATCTGGAATCTTCTGGAAGTTTGTGTACATTTATGATCTGAGGGCACTGAAACAGGAGTTTTGGTGAAGTTTGAGGAGCTAAGTCCCTGGGACCGCCGCGCAACCGCCGCGTGAGGTGGGGTTTGGCCGCCCTTCCGCCGCGCATTGGTGGCCTTGGGATCTGTGCTTTCTTCAGTAGCTTGGTACTGCTGTATGGGTTATTCTTTGATGTTTAGAATTTCAGTTGCCCTTCTATGTTGATACCAGATTTGCTTTCAATGAGTTTACGAGCAATTGTAATGGTCGAGCAATGAATTGATCGAGCAAGTATCTCTTTTCCTGCATAGACTTCAAAATAGGGGTTGCAAGATATAGAAAATATGCTATGTAATGCAATGCAGTTAATTTCCCTAGAATTTCCGGTTTTAAGGTCGAATACATGTAATTTGATATTTTGCGACCAATTAGCTAATATGTGAATTATGAATACCGTACTCTCCTATATGTATGCAGAAGTTAAGGAAATTGCCTGCTAAAATATACAGTATTTTCGACTGATCAAATACCCCCAAACTTAATTTCGATCGTCTCGAGAGAATGTTTTATTAAAAAGAGAAGGAGAAAACAAAGAAAGAGAAAAACTAACTAGCACACTTTCGTAGGCAACACGATTGCACTGAGCACGTGCAACAAGCCTTTAAACCTCTAGGTGTCCCTAGTAGGAGGAGTGTTGTCTCCTGAGGGTTTTCAGCGGATTGCACCCACAAAATCCAAAAATAAAAGCAAGATCATGAATATTACATTTAAAGAAAAGAATTGTAAAAGAAAGACCTTGAAAATTAGGGTTTCCAACTAAGCTAGCTTTTCGGTTGTCATGAGCCCTATCTTAATGGTCATGAAAAAATGTCAGAAATCACGTCCTCCCTCAATAAAACATCGTCTTATTCTTCATTCCTATCTTTATTCCAAACATCGATCATATCACCCTGCGTGTGTGTAAAGACATCCCTACACCCGGAGAATTCAATTCAAGCTATCATACTCTTGCCCATCGACCTCAGTACTTCTTGGCAAACGAGATTGCTTACACACTTTCATGCGACCGTTAATACTTCTTGAGGTACTAACCGACCGATTACTGATGTGCTTGCTAACTTGGTGTATTTTCCTAGTCTTGCACCACCTCAGGCATAGCAGTGACACCCAGACCAGTTGACCTTGGGGCACTAGGTGAAGAAGCACCCTTTTGCTATATATTTTTCTTACCCTTGGTGATAACAAAACCAGTATCCATTTTTCTCACCACTTTAAAACACACTTTTCTTTTCATACTTTTGGCTTTAAGACAAGAGCATTTCAAGGTATCCTCTACTATCCCAGGCTTTAAGATGTGTGTAAGTGCGAATAGCAGGGTGGCAACGTTCAAAATGTTTGGCTTCCAGAATAGAAACTATTTTTCAGACTTATTTTTATCCTCAGATTAGTGACGTCCTTCATCTTACTAACCCTTGGGACAACGGCTCATAACTACTTATTACTAGTTCGTATAAGAAAACTTCTAATTTTCTTAGTTTTCTAAAATTTTTCCAATCTCATGGATGTAATTGTTCACTGTCTAAACTTTCATTATCTTATTTATATACAAAAAGTGTAAATATTAAAATTATTTTTATATTTGAAAATTTTTAAATTTTTATGGGTTTTGAAAATTTTTCAATTTTTTATAGATTTTTAAAAGAAATGTTTTGTGCTTATGCAGATGATATGCAAATGATGCAAAAATAAGCACAAACCTCCCCCAAACTTGTTTTCAACAGTGTCCTCACTGTTGCCGACAGTCATACCTACAAAAATCTGTAAATCTGGGAGGAATTATTAGTGGGGGCAAATATATAAGTGAAGAACTTCCCCCAAACTTGTTTTATTTACTCACCTTCATTCAAAATATGATACAATGATATACTGGACATGAAAGTGAGACGGAGGAATTTTAATCAAGATAAACTGGCTCTTGTAAGAACAAGAGCTCCTCCGTGGGGTCAGTGGAAAAATACGGCTTTAATCTATGTCCATTTACTTTGAAAACAGTGCCGTTTTTAACATTTTCAATATCTACTGCCCCGTGCGGGTATACAGACCGCACAACAAAAGGTCCCTTCCAACGAGATCGGAGCTTACCCGCATGAAGGTGTAATCGTGAATCATAAAGAAGGACTTGTTGACCAGGTAAAAATGTTTTCCTTACAATGTTTTTATCGTGAAAAACCTTAGTCCTATTCTTTGTGATTACAGCATTATCATAAGCTTCATCGCGGAGTTCGCTTAGCTCGTTTAGTTGCAGCTTCCGAAAGTTGCAAGCAAGGTTTAGATCAAAATTAATTTCCTTTATAGCCCACAATGCTTTATGTTCTATCTCAACAGGTAGATGACATGCTTTACCAAAAACTATCCTATATGGAGACATTCCTAGGTCGGTCTTATATGCAGTCCTGAATGCCCAAAGAGCATCCGTCAATTTGGTCGACCAGTCTTTTCTATTTTTGGCAACAGTTTTCTCCAGGATAAGTTTGATTTGTCTGTTTGAGATCTCAGCCTGCCCGCTTGTTTGGGGGTGATAGGGTGTAGAAAGACGGTGGTTGATTGAATATTTCCGCATCAGAGTCTCGAAAGATCTGTTGCAGAAGTGTGTCCCATTATCGCTAATAATAGCGCGTGGGTGTCCAAATCGTGAGAAGATATTCTCTTTTAAGAACTTAATGACAACTTTCTTGTCATTAGTGCGACTTGGAATGGCTTCTACCCACTTGGAGACATAATCAACCGCCAGCAATATGTACAGATTCCCAAAGGAGTTGGGAAAAGGACCCATAAAATCTATGCCCCAAACATCAAACATTTCAACAACCAAGATGGGTTGCTGAGGCATTTCATTCCTCTGGGATATTCTACCCGTATACTGACATTGTGTACAGGTTTTGCAATGTTCAAATGCGTCCTTGAATAAGGTCGGCCAATAAAATCCAGATTGCAAAACCTTTTCCGCTGTTTTTCTTGGACCAAAGTGACCCCCACAAGCCTGATCATGACAAAATGAAAGAATACTCTTGAACTCTTCATTCGGGACGCACCGGCGAATGATCTGATCAGGACAATATTTAAACAAATAAGGCTCGTCCCAGTAATAGTGTTTTACTTGGGAAAGAAAACGGTATTTGTCCTGTTTAGACCAATCGCTCGGTATCAGTCCCGTGGCATGATAGTTCACAATATCCCTGAACCATGGTTCAGAGGATACGCTCAAGAGTTGTTCGTCAGGAAATGAGTCATTGATCGGCAGGGTCACAGGGGAAGAAACGATGCGTGAAAGGTGGTCAGCTACTACGTTTTCACATCCTTTCTTATCTTTGATAACAAGATCGAATTCTTGTAAAAGAAGGATCCAACGTATTAGTCGACCTTTGGCATCTTTCTTCGCCAACAAATGTTTTAAAGCGGAATGGTCAGTATATACAACAATAGGTGAGCCGATTAAGTAAGGCCTGAATTTCTCCAATGCGAATACAACCGCTAATAGTTCTTTCTCTGTGGTTGTATAATTGATTTGCGCATCATTCAAGGTCTTACTAGCATAGTAAATCACATGTGGCATCTTTTCAATGTGTTGTCCAAGGACAGCACCTACTGCAAAATCAGATGCGTCACACATCAGCTCAAAAGGGTAGTCCCAGTTTGGTGATGATAAAACGGGGGCTGAAGTGAGTGAGTGTTTAAGTGAGTCGAAAGCTGTCTCGCAATCCGAGTCAAAGTGGAAGGTTGTATCCTTGGCCAGGAGTAGTGTTAAAGGTCTAGCAATTTTGCTAAAGTCCTTTATGAATCTCCTATAAAAGCCAGCATGGCCAAGGAAAGAGCGAATATCTTTGACGCTTTTGGGATGAGGGAGGTTTTGAATGATATCTACTTTAGCTCTGTCAACCTCAATGCCCTTCTGTGAAATGACATGTCCAAGGACTATTCCTTCTTGGACCATAAAGTGGCATTTTTCCCAGTTTAAAGTCAAGTTCTTCTCTTTGCATCGAGTAAGAACAGCGTCCAGATTCGCTAGGCATTCAGAAAAAGAGTCTCCAAAAATCGAAAAGTCGTCCATAAAGATCTCCAGGAAATTCTCTACCATATCAGAGAATATCCCCATCATACACCGCTGAAAGGTAGCGGGAGCATTGCATAGCCCGAAAGGCATGCGACTGTAAGCAAAGGTACCAAAAGGACAAGTAAAAGTGGTTTTATCTTGATCCTTTTTGGCGATGGGGACCTGATTGTAGCCTGAGTAACCGTCCATGAAACAATAGAATTGTCGTCCCGCTAAGCGTTCCAGCATTTGATCAATAAATGGTAGAGGAAAATGATCTTTCCTCATAGCAGCGTTGAGTTTTCTATAATCGATGCATACACGCCACCCAGTTTGGGTGCGTGTCTGAATCAACTCATTCGCTTCATTTGTGATCACAGTGATGCCAGATTTCTTAGGAACGACGTGTATAGGACTTACCCACTGGCTATCGGAGATCGGGTATATAATACCACTATCTAAGCATTTGACGATCTCTTTCATGACAGCATCCTTCATGACGGGATTTAACCGTCTCTGTGGTTCTCGGGTTGGTCTGGCATCATCCATCACATGTATATGATGTTCGACTATCAAGGGACTAATCCCTTTGATGTCCTCCATACTCCAACCAAACGCCTCTTTATTAGATCTTAATACCGATAAAAGTGCGTTCTCTTGCTCTGATGCAAGAGAAGTGGAAATTATAACCGGTAAAGTCTCGTTCTCACCAAGATATGCATATTTTAGGTGAGAAGGTAAGACCTTGAGATCTAATTCAGGCGGAGAAATGATCGAAGGAAGGATCATAGAATGATTTTTGGATTTACAAAGAAGCTCAGAGCCTGTGAAAGATACAGACTCGGGTGGAGAAAAGTCAGAAGTGCAGGACTCAAGTGTAAGTGTAGTGTCCTCACTAAGTGTAAGATCAAGCAAAGATGTGCTAATGTCATCGAGATCAGTAAAGCAAAGTTCCTCGGCTCCATAACTTTCGGGAGCGATCTCATGGACAGAACACACATCTAAAATATGAGCACTAGGTTCTGATGGCTGACTCCCAACTCTGTAGATATTTAGTTCAATGGTCATATTTCCAAATGATAAATTCATTGAACCATTTCTACAATTTATAACAGCGTTGGAAGTGGCAAGGAAAGGACGACCTAAAATCACCGGAATTTGGCCCCGGGGGTTTGCTACAGGATGTGTGTCAAGCACAATGAAGTCTACAGGGAAAACAAATTCCTCGACCTTTATTAACACATCCTCTAATTCACCCCTTGGTTTGGTGATAGATCGGTCCGCCATCTGGAGAGTGCAATGAGCAGGTTTCAGCTCTCCAATTCCTAGTTGCTCATAGACAGAATAAGGTAACAGGTTAACACTCGCGCCAAGGTCTAAAAGAGCACGATTTATGTTTTTACCCCCAATCGAAATCGATATTGTAGGACATCCTGGGTCCTTTCGTTTCTTTGGCAGCTGGGGAATAAAAGCAGTGCTGATATTATTAGCCATAAAGACCTTCTTCGGCACCTGAGTCTTCCTCTTCCTAGTGCACAAGTCCTTTAGAATCTTCGCATAAGCGGGGACTTGTTGAATTGCATTTAGGAGAGGGATATTGATGTTAACTTGTTTGAACATTTCTAAAATTTTCTCCATATGAAGACTCGTTCTGTTAGCCCTTAACCGGTTAGGGTAAGGTGCTTTCGCAATAAGCGCGGGGTCCATCATAGGAGAAGGAAAGGGGGGTAGACGAGATCCCAAAAGAGGTGTGGGGACCGTCTGTGGAGAACTATAAGGGTTGGGTGAAGGTGTTGAGCCTAAAGGGAACTGGAGAATAGGCTCGTGCGAAGGTGGTTTGGTAGAAGAAGAAGGATCAGAAGGAGAAGTGTGTGTATGTGGAAAGGTCTCAGCCGGGGTTTTGACATGATTTTCAGTATTATCAATATCTTCCCCGACATTATTATTCAGCACTCTTCCCGATCTCAACGTTGTGATGGCATTTACATTGTAATGCCCAGGGTTCTGCAGGGGTTGAGAGGGAAGTTTCCCTTTTTCTCTCGCACTCATTTCAGCTTTGAGGCGTGCGATTTCAGCTTCCATCGTTCTAATACTCTCAGCTTGTGACGCTGAGTTTTTCTTTATTTCACTGACGGAAGATCTAACCTCAGTTGAAACCTCCATGAAATTGGATAAGAGTGATTTCATGGTTTGAGTAAATTGAGAGAAATCGTCAGAACAGGACTGCATAGGATTAGACTGTGCATGAGTGTTGCCCTGGTTTTGGAAATTTTGTGACTGGTAGGGGTGCTGAGTGAGTTGAAGGGGTTGCTGTTGTGGTGGAGGAAGAGCCCTTTGAAAGTTATTTGTGTTTGGAACCGTGTTTTGAGATTGATTTTGGTTCCAAGCAAAATTCGGGTGGTTCCTCCAACCCTGATTGTACGTGGAAGAATATGGATCGTTTCGAGGTCGTTGAAATGCGGCATTAGAATGCTCTTGACCTTGAAACGCCGAGTTTAAAGGACATTCTTCCGTTAAGTGTGACGGATCAGAACAGCACCCACAAATAGTTTTGGGGAGTGATACCGGGTTTAGGGAGGCTGCTGCAAATTTGTGTTCCATAGCGTCGAGCTTCTTTTGCATTGCTGCCATTTCTGCTCTAACACCTATGGACACATCTACTTGGTGTACGCCACCCCTATTCAATGGTTGGGTTCCACTCTCCCAAATTAGTGATTTTTCAGCGAACTCTTCTAAGTATCGCCAGGCTTCCCCATCGTCTTTAGTCATAAATGTACCCTGACACATATTCTCAAGGCTTTGTTTCGTGCTAGGGTTACTGCCCTCATAGATGATTCGGCAAAGCTCCCATCTCGGGATGCCGTGATGAGGACATTGAACCATTAGATCCTTGAAACGTTCAAAGTACTTTGAAAATGGTTCGGTAGGGAGCTGGGCAAATTGGTTCAATTCGCTCCGAATTCGAGCCGTTCTTTGGACTGGGTAAAATTTCTTTAGAAATGCAGCGACGAATTCTTCCTAATTTGTGATGGAGTGTGCGGTGGTGTTATATAGCCACTTCTCGGCTATATCACACAAGGTAAAAGGAAGAAGTCGTAGACGCATCGCATCCACAGAAAGTTGAGACGTACCCATCATAGCACATACGTTTTCAAATTTGGTAATGAAAACGTAAGCGTCCTCGGTCTCGAGTCCGTGATACTTAGGTAGAAGGTTGATATACTGGGGCTTTATTTCAAAGTTATCCCCGTTTGCTGGTGGTGTGGATAAGCAGGTCGAAAGAGGACCTCTAAGTGGATAACATCTTTCCTGAAGAGAAATGTGTGGAGGATTCTGCGCACCAACGGACGGTGGCAGATTGGGGTTAAAGAAGTCTGATGGATTCGGATCCATCGGTGTGGGTGTGGTAGTAGGTAAAGAAAAGGTAAATGGAGAATTATCGACTTCGGAGTCGATAAAAGGTAAGCGGACTAAACGGGCACTAGAATCCCGTGTCCAGCCTATCTTGTACTAAAAAGGGTTAGTACAAGTGGCAGCGTTGGCTTATAATTAGGGGTAAAATGAATGCGGTGTTTGCTTTGAAAAGGGACGGATTTTAAAAAAAAAATGATGCGACAACCAAATGCAGCACACAAACCCTAGAATCTAATGGTCACCTAGGTCCGGCTCTAGACCGCTCCTAACTGCCAAAAGACAAGTCGCAGGATCAATCCTCCACTGCCTCTTTGTCCCCCTGTGGCCGGATAAGTGCCAGGTAAGTGGGAAGGAACCACCACTACAGTGGACCTAATTAATAACCACTAGCCTTAGACACACTCGCCTTAGGCACCACAGGAAAACGCGGATAAGCAATGAATTACCCACGGCCCTCTCTTGTCCTAAATGAGCGCGACAGTCCTTAGAGTCATCTCTAGATTTCTTTTTAGTTAATGGGGGTAAATGCGGATGCACGTTTGGTGGTTTTCGGGGCCTAGGAAGGGTAATGAAATCCCCACCTAATTTGGATTTGGCCGTGCCCCTTAATTTTCCGTATTAGCAATGCAAAACAACCAAGAAAACAAAATCACGCACAATTTTAATTTGCTTTTGCGGCGCAGCTATTGTTTGCAAAGAATCCTGCAGAAAGGATTAGTTGGAGCTAAAAAGGGAGAGAGGAGAGAGAGAGAAATCACCTGCTGGAAAATTTTCCAGAGAACCCTCAAGCCTGCGGCGCTTCCGCCGCACAAACCATGTACTTGCTGCCCTTCCGCGGTCGAGTGTTGGGTTCACTGCACCAGATTTCAACAGCTGCTTTCTGTTCCTATCTCCAGCTCTCTGGTATATCCCAAATAATTTTTCCACAGCACAGAGTGCTCCAGATCACCTTGCAATCAATTCACAACACACGTATAAGAGTTTGTACGAATTTTGATTTCAAGAAATGAAACGTAATAATTCTTTCACTTCAAACTATAAAATATAAACGAATTAACGCGCGATCCCCGGCAACGGCGCCATTTTGATTTATTGATTTTCGTGATGTGTTTATCGAATCAAATAGTAAAGAAATCACAACCAAAAATATTTGACCGCAATCAAACAACGGTGTCAGTTGAAGTTAATGAATGAGTGCGGATCGTCCTCAGGGATCTCGAGATTCGTTTGTATTTTTATTTGTTTGAAATGAAATGTTAAGCAACAATAAGAGAAGACACGATTCAATTGATTGATTTGTATTCGTGTGTCACTAATCTTTTCTAAAGAATCAAGAACTATAAACAACAAGAATCGGGTTTCAATGATATTTTCCAAACGACAATCAAGACTGATAAAGAGGCTCGTAGGAATCGATAGGATCTTTAGATGTGTTGTAGTCTACAATATTTCATATTCTTGTCCTTCGAAGAATTGATGCTAGATCAATGGTTATCGACGAGAATTAGGGTTTTCTTGATGAAATTAAAGTTTCATCTCTTAACCTTTGTTCTTTCGAGGATACCATTTATATTCTAGCCTCTAGCAATTTCAAGAATCGATCGGATCACCCCAATCTCGAGCGATGTTGATCAAGAAAGCATCGCATCGAATTGGGTTGTCGATTCTTGAACTTGCTAGGGTTTACAATCTCGTGGGATTCAAGAATTGATTACAAATTTGCTACATCATCATACTAAAGATCTTCTCGACTCCTTAACGAGCGGAGTTTTACTCGCGCATCACCACATAGACAATATTCAAGAACAGTAAAGATAACATGATGCGGAATTTTAAAGAAAACAAGAATGAAGAAAATATCACCTTTTATTTAATCAACAATTGTCAATACATTCTTTCAAGATCTACAAGAAGAAAGAAAAATCGATCGTTGACTCGGCTTCGCTCGACTCCGTGGATCGTGGATCTACTTTTGATCTCTTGCCCGATGGAAGATCGGCTCGGCTCATAAAAGGGTTGAAGGAATCTTGCTTGGCTTGCACTCAAGATCTTGAATTGTGGATGGATTTAGGGTTAGGGTTTCCTACAAGATTTCTCACTAATCTTGAGGAAGAAGAAGATGGAGAAAGAGAGAATGGCTAAGATCTAAGATGTTGAATCTTTTTCTCTCTAGGGTTTCATGATATCCTCATGAATGAGTCAAGGGTCCTATTTATAGAACTAGGTTTAGGTTTGAATTAGACTTTCCCTCCCAAAGTTTGTTGACAAGTTTGTTGGGGTTTAGCTTAGGGTTTAAGCAAGGGTTTAGGAAAGTTCTAGAAAGATTAGGGTAGTTTGGGAATTTGCTGATCTGGTGAAAGTATCTGGAATCTTCTGGAAGTTTGTGTACATTTATGATCTGAGGGCACTGAAACAGGAGTTTTGGTGAAGTTTGAGGAGCTAAGTCCCTGGGACCGCCGCGCAACCGCCGCGTGAGGTGGGGTTTGGCCGCCCTTCCGCCGCGCATTGGTGGCCTTGGGATCTGTGCTTTCTTCAGTAGCTTGGTACTGCTGTATGGGTTATTCTTTGATGTTTAGAATTTCAGTTGCCCTTCTATGTTGATACCAGATTTGCTTTCAATGAGTTTACGAGCAATTGTAATGGTCGAGCAATGAATTGATCGAGCAAGTATCTCTTTTCCTGCATAGACTTCAAAATAGGGGTTGCAAGATATAGAAAATATGCTATGTAATGCAATGCAGTTAATTTCCCTAGAATTTCCGGTTTTAAGGTCGAATACATGTAATTTGATATTTTGCGACCAATTAGCTAATATGTGAATTATGAATACCGTACTCTCCTATATGTATGCAGAAGTTAAGGAAATTGCCTGCTAAAATATACAGTATTTTCGACTGATCATGTAGCCCAGAACACCCTGAGATAACACTGGAAACCTACCAGTATATTTCTCTTCCCCTGGCCAGGGATGACTATGTGTAATGGCTCTCCTAGACACAGCGCGATATCAACTCCCAATACCGGGAGAGACGAATCCTGTCTAACCGTCACTGCCTCCAAGTGCTTCGGGACTGCACCCAACTACTACCTGTTTGCACGACTCAGTAGAGCCGTGGTAGGATAGTAATCAAAGAACAGTGGGAACACACTCAAGACGAAGTGACAGTGTTAAGTCAGCGGACTAAGCTGTACTCATGTCACCTGGGAACTGTTAACTGACGATAGGTATAATACCAACCAACAGTTCCCGACGAGTCCTGTCCAGTATACTCGTAACCTAACGAGCACCTACATACTATCTCTAGTACGACGTACTGATGGCTGTGGGACAGACCATCTCCCCTGCTGGGAAGAGAAGCGTATGCATCAGTCTACTCTGGAGTATCGATGCCCTGTCTCGATAATCCTACGACTAGGGACCAAAATAAGGATGTGCTTTATAGACTACCCAGCCCCCACTAGTGTGATCGCCATCACAACGCCAGTAGTCAAGCAAAAGATCCTAAGGGCTCCATCAATATGTATTAGCGATATGTTAAAAGAAACATATACACATATTAAAATAGAAACAAACCAAGTAGCATACTACTATATCGAGCAAGACTGTCGTAAAACCGTATATATATATATATATATATATATATATATATATATATATATATATATATATATATATATCCCAAGCCTCCAAAATGTATTATACAAACCAGTACTATACAATAATGGCCTCTAGGGCATACATATCTAACAATCTCCCACTTGCACTAAAGGCCAGTAATTGGTGTACCGCATACCCAACATCTGCACTAGGGCCAGCTGCTGGCGTACCGCATACCCAATAGCTCAAAAAGTCGCTCGAACTGTGTTTGAGGGAGGGCCTTTGTGAATGGATCCGCCGTGTTGTCTTTTGTGTCCACTCTCCGTACCTCGATCTCCTGGCGATCAATGATCTCCCTGATCAGGTGATACCGCCTTAAGATGTGTCTGGATTTCTGATGGGACCTTGGTTCCTTTGCTAAAGCTATAGCCCCATTGTTATTGCAATACAAAGGTATTGGGTCAACAATGGACGGAACCACCTGAAGTTCACTAATGAACTTCTTCATCCAGACCATCTCTTTTGCGGCATCGCTTGCAGCAATGTATTCAGCCTCCATCGTCGAGTCTGCGATGGTATCCTGTTTGGAACTCCTCCAACACACCGCCCCTCCGTTGAGGGTAAACACAAAACCCGAGACAGATTTGCTGTCATCTTTGTCACTCTGGAAGCTTGAATCGGTAAAGGACTCGACCCTGAGGTATCCATTACCGTAAACCAGGAACATCTCCTTAGTCCTTCTCAGGTACTTGAGAATGTTCTTCACTGCCGTCCAGTGGTCCTCACCTGGGTCTGACTAATACCGGCTCACCACGCTCAGCGCGTAAGCTACATCTGGTCTTGTACATAACATCGCATACATTATAGATCCTACCGCCGAAGCGTAGGGTATAGTGCTCATGCGAACCCTCTCCTCGTCAGTCTTAGGAGACATCTTCTTAGAGAGGGTGATTCCGTGCAATGCGGGTATATTACCGCGCTTGGAATCTTCCATACTAAATCTCTTTAGTACGGTCTCTATGTATCTGGACTGCGAAAGTCCCAGTAGTCTCTTGGATCTATCTCTGTAGATCTTGATCCCCAGAATGTATGAGGCATCACCCAGGTCCTTCATGGAGAACCGTTGTGACAAGAATAGCCTGACCGATTGTAGCATAGGAATATCATTTCCTATCAAAAGAATGTCGTGCACGTACAAGACTAGGAACACGACAGTTCGTCCTACAATCTTCTTATAGACATAAGGTTCATCTTCGTTCTTGATGAAATCAAATTCTTTAATTGCCTCATCAAAACAGATGTTCCAGCTCCGCGATGCCTGCTTTAATCCATAAATGGATTTAAGCAACTTGCACACCTTCCCGCTGCTCCCACTGTCTACGAAACCTTCTGGCTGATCCATGTAAACGCACTCTTCCAAACAGCCGTTCAGAAAAGCCATTTTAACGTCCATCTGCCAGATTTCATAGTCATGGAAGGCAGCAATGGCAAGTAGGATCCGAATGGATTTACGCATAGTCACTGGAGAAAAAGTTTCGTCATAGTCCACACTAGGTCTTTGACGAAAACCTTTTGCAACGAGTCTAGCTTTATAGGTTTCCACCTGCCCATCTACACCAAATTTCCTTTTGTAGATCCATTTGCATCCAACGGGTTTTACCCCAGGTGGAGCAATATCCAAGGTCCACACTTTATTGGTGTACATGGACTCTATTTCGGATTGCATTGCTTCCAACCACTTATCAGAGTCCCTACTGATAATGGCCTGCCTGAAACTGGTAGGGTCATCTTCTTCCAAGATGCAATCCTCTCGATCCCCGTCTAAGAGAAAAATGTAGTATCTCTCGGGCGGATGAGAAATCCTACCAGATCTGCGGAGTGGCTGAGGTTCGTCCGGGGTTATTGAATCCAGTGGTTCCTCTAAATTTTCAGTTACATTTTGTGGTTCATGGATTTCTCCCAGTTCTACCGTACTCCCACTAGTTTCTTTTGCAAGAAACTCCCTTTCTAAAAAGGCAGCATGGCGAGATACAAACACCTTCTGTTCCTCAGTGTGGTAGAACATATATCCTAGTGAGACTTTAGGATATCCCACAAATTTACACAGAACTGTCCGTGCCTCTAGCTTGTCCGGTTTCTGTGTTTTCACATAGGCCGGACAACCCCATATCTTAATAAATTTAAGACATGGTTTCTTACTGCTCCATATTTCATACGGAGTTTTAGGCACAGATTTAGACGGAACTTGATTCAAAAGGTATGCCGCTGTCTGAAGCGCATGTCCCCAAAATGAAAGAGGTAACTCAGCATTACTCATCATGGAGCGAACCATATCCAATAGGGTACGATTCCTATGCTCTGATACACCGTTGTGCTGTGGTGTATAAGGGGGAGTAAGCTGAGAGAGAATACCATTCTCTTTTAAGTAATCTAGGAATTCCGTGCTTAAGTACTCCCCTCCTCTATCAGACCGGAGGATCTTGATACTTTTGCCAGTCTGGTTCTCTACTTCGTTTCTGAATTCCTTGAATTTCTCAAAAGCTTCAGATTTGTGTTTCATCAGATACACATATCCGAACCTAGAGAGATCGTCAGTGAATGTGATGAAGTACGAGAACCCACCCCTTGCATGTATAGACATCTGACCACATACATCACTGTGTACGAGTCCCAAAAGCTCTGTTGCTCTTTCTCCATGTTCGGTGAACGGAGATTTGGTCATCTTCCCTTTGAGACAAGACTGACAAGTTTCATAAGATGAAAACTCGAACGTATTCAAGAGTCCATCTTTATGCAACTCACTTAGTCTTTTCTCTCCGATATGACCAAGTTTACAATGCCACAAGTAGGATTTATTTGTATCTAAATTCTTCCTCTTGCGTGTGTTTTGTACATTGAGAACTGTATTCTAATTTAGAACGTAGATACCATTACACAGTGTACCTTCTGCAACCAGTACCTTATGAAGGTAGATGTTCATGCTATTTCTATCAAGAACAAAGTTATATCCATCTTTATCGAGTAAAGAAACTGATATGATATTGCAAACCATGGAAGGTACATAGTAGCAATCGTTCAAAATCATAGTATTGCCATTTGGCAACACTAGGTGATATTCACCGATGGCTGCAGCATTAACTTGTGCTCCGTTCGCTACTCTGAGCGACATATCACCAGGTGCAACTTTCCTACTTTTTCTTAGTCCCTGCAATAAATTACAGATATGAGATCCTGATCCGGTATCAAGTACCCAGGAGGTAGGGCTGACCGTAAAGCAGTTCTCAATTACAGGAACACCTGAAGTAGATGCAAAACCATGCTTCTTCTTCAACTGGGTATCCTTGGAATCCATACAATCCTCTTTCCCTTGCTCAAACTTATGACTGTTGTCACAAGTTAGAGCCGAACCAACGTTCCCCAGCCCCGAATAAGAATTCGGATCGGTCAAGCGATACATTTTATTATCTTGATTAGGGCGTGAAATGGTTGCTACCTGGAGAGAGAGAGAAAAGAAACACTCAGCGTGCGCTCTTGCAAGATTATATTGGTTTATTAGTTTATCTAACCAGGATGGCTCCCACTGTTTTCCTTAAATTCTTCTTAAAACCTTTTAAAAGAAGAACTAGTCGGGATTAATTGCACGTCACAATACTTGCTTAACCTTTCAGCCAGGCTAGTGTTGGTACTTCGAGGGAGGTTTTCCAACGCTTTCACGAAGTTCCTTAATTAAGTAACCTCTTTTTCCTAGAGGCGTAGCCCCTCTAACACCGTTCTAGACACCTACTTGGTTTATAGCATTGATTGTTAAGTGAAATAATCTCCCGAGAGTAATCCAACTCATCAGTGGGATCGGGATCCAACTATCATTGTGTGTTGATCTAAATGGAATCCACTCTAGTCACCACACTCCAGAAGGTCGCTGAATCTGTAAGTTTCAGTTTCTTTAGAAACTCCCGATGTGGATTTTTGCCCCTAGGACCCAAGTGACCTTGACGAATAATCAACAAATCAAAAGGTCCTAGTCAAGTTCAACCCGTCGTTATCCAGGATTGCATTAGACCCGCCCGCATGATCCTTGACGAATAATCAACAAAATCATGCGACCGTCCTAACCAATCACATCTATCAGTGCAATAGAGAATTATTACTTAGCTACCGTTCACTGTGTCTTGACGAATAATCAACAAACGCAGCACGAATACTAAGTATTAATTATCTGAAACGACGGAGGGCTACGGCTGGGTTTTTGGCGAAAAACCCTTTAACGTAATGAACTTGATGTAGTTGAAGGAACATGATAGACTTTTTGAAAAATATAGTGGCGAAAACTTTTGCTAAAGAGGTCACTCCCTGTGAAGGGATCTCGGCTCTTTCTTCGTCGAATGAGGTGCAGGATATTCTAAGCTGAATATCTCGATGCAAAGCAAGAATAATCGACTATAGTGAAGTTATTACCCTAACGCAAACTTTTGTCCAAGGGGTCACTCCCGATGAAGGGATCTCGGCCCTTGCCTCGTCGAATAAGGTGTTGGGCATTCATAACCGAATACCTCTGTGCAAAACAAAAGTGAACGTCCTTGCAATAACAACCTTTTGAAAATTGTTCCAACAACGTCTTTTAGGTTTGTTTTCTTGCATTAATTTAATACGTCCCATCAATTAATTCTACCATTGCAGAAAACAACGAAAATATGACGTACGCTTATGCCATCCGCATTCGCCACGGGGCCTCGTCATCACCCGTTAGGTTACTTAACTAACGACAGAGCGGGGGCTGGACTAGCGCGGATGCAAAACATAAGCAACGTCTAAATAGATATCATATATAGATATATAAATCCATTCATCAGATGCAATGATAGCCATTCCAGATCACAGATGAACACATTGGATATGCTAGGAATCCGTGTTTCATTCGAGCCTGCAACGAAAGACGGATTACACGGTCGCGATGAATAGCCAAACCCCACCCTAGACCCCTATGGGTGCGGCAAACTACCCGCCAAGTACCCGAAGCGAAGCAACCTCCCTCAGCAACGTGAGTAGGCCACTCGGCACTTCGAGATACCCGGTAGTTTGTGCACCCCACCTTGGGTCTATCCTAGGAGCAAAAATAGTAAAAAGAAATTATACAATGGCGGCTACAACCTCATCCCGGATGTGCGGCCATACAAATAATATTACATCAATTTACATATTACATGAATTGAAAGATAAAGAAAACTCTCATCTCACAACCCCCCAGCTATTCATCCGCGACAATCCAACGAATTCATATACACAAACCATCAACATTACAGATCACAGATACATATAACCCCCACTAATCGACGTATAGCGATTAGCAGACGTTCAATACATATATAACAACACAGATATAACCCATTAGCCAAAGTATACAGAGATTCGATCAAAACACGGATTTGTAACCACCCCAAAAACAAATTTTGTTCTCTGGAAATTCTGGGTAGAAACAAACCATCCTAAAAATCATAAAACACCAATATAAGAACACTGCAGGAGAAACGACCCACGGCCGACTCAACTCGGCCGCGGATCCGCGGCAGGAGCAAGCTCTTACCGCGGTTCCGCGGTGAGTTGGTCGACTCGCTGGATCGTGTTTCTTGGGTGTTCTTTAAACACCCTGAGCCGATTTTTAGTACATGATTTATTATTTTTTGAGCAGAAAATAAAATTGACAGAAAGTTCACTTTTTTGGGGTGTTCTGCGGTTTTTTCTCCGATCGAAATTCTAGATACTTTGCTAACATGCTGGTGTGTGTTTAGCCTGGCTCTGATACCACTGTTAGGTCCATGTTACCAGTCCCTGTTCTTTCGGGGTTGCGGAAACGGTGAAAACAATTTTTTGGGTTTAGGTAACATGGAGTCAAGAAAAGGATCTTTGCTAAACAACACACTAGCAACAACTACAAGCTTTACCTACTCGGTAAGAGGGTTATACCTAGTCTTGAACTCCTTCTCTTCTTCTCCTTGGAGTGGGTTGGATGGTTCTCCTCGTCGCCTTCTCTTGCCGAAGAAAGATCCACCCGAGAGTTGTGTTCCGAGCTCCACCTCAAGCCGAGGCAACTAGGGCAACAAGATCGCTAGGCTTGATGTCCTAGGTTGTGTAGATGAGGTAGATGGATGTGTTTGTCTATTTGGATCCTTTTTCTCTCAACACATGAGATCAAAGGAAATTTCAAGAGGAAGAAGAACTAGCAACCATGGAGCTTCTTTCATCTTAAGAGAGAGAATGAGAAAAGAATAATGAGCTAAAGAAAAATCAACCATGGTTGCAATAATACATAAACATCATCATGACTAATCTTTTCATGATAAAGTTGATGGTTAGCTTGACTTGACCATTTTCATCACAAAAAGAAAAAGAAAACCAAAGAATACTCTAGACCTCTCATGAAGGTCCAAGTCAACTTTGGTCAAACGGTCAACAAAGTCAAGTATGGTCAAAGCAATTAGCCATAACATAATTATCATTAAAAAGATTAGTAAATAATGTCCCCGGCTCATAATGGTTTTGACCGAACCAACTGCCAAAACCCTAATGAGTCCGCCTCATAATGGTTTCGACCGAATCAACTTTCAAAACCCTAATGAGCCAGCACCTCCTTCTTCTCTCCTCAAAACTGTGCATACACACCCGCATCCGCATTCCGTAGAATGCGAATGCACAGAAGACAAAACAAATCCATCCGTACAATACTAGGATCCGGCTTAAACCAAAGCCCACTAGTATTGCCTTCCCGAACAGCATACGCAAACAAGTGCACGTAAGTGATCGAAGCCTTGCCGTAAAACCATACGGCCTCTACACGTTTCGCTCAGTGCAGGGAAACTCTCTGTTGTGGGACTCTAAAGACTCGACACTACGCTGGCAGTGGATTTAACCACAGACCGCAAGCGGCACTAGCTGTACGTAACGCTCCCAAGGTAGATGTCGATAAGAAGACTGATGAGGTGAACCCATCCGATCTCCTACTGAGCCTGTATGTGACAATCTCCATACAGTCCGATCTGTTCGTCTAAGAATATCGCATGGCGGGCCTAGGGGGTGGTAAACGTCAGTCCCCTAATAGCGGTACAAGTCGTGTCAGAGTGTAGCCCAGAACACCCTGAGATAACACTGGAAACCTACCAGTATATCTCGCTTGCCCTGGCCAGGGATGACTATGTGTAATGGCTCTCCTAGACACAGCGCGATATCAACTCCCAATACCGGGAGAGACGAATCCTGTCTAACTGTTACTGCCTCTAAGTGCTTCGGGATTGCACCCAACTACTACCTGTTTGCACGACTCAGTAGAGCCGTGGTAGGGTAGTAATCAAATAACAGTGGGAACACACTCGAGGCGAAGTGATAGTGTCAAGTCAGCGGACTAAGCTGTACTCATGTCACCTGGGAACTGTTAACTGACGATAGGTATAATACCAACCAACAGTTTCCGACGAGTCCTGTCCAGTGTACTCATAACCTAACGAGCACCTGCATACTATCTCCAGTACGACGTACTGATGGCTGTGGGATAGACCATCTCCCCTGCTGGGAAGAGAAGCATATGCACCAGTCTACTCTGGAGTATCGATGTCCTGTCTCGATAATCCTACGACTAGGGACCAAAATAAGGATGTGCTTTATAGACTACCCAGCCCCCACTAGTGTGATCGCCATTACAACGCCGGTAGTCAAGAAAAAGATCCTAAGGGCTCCATCAATATGTATTAGCGATATGTTAAAAGAAACATATACACATATTAAGATAGAAACAAACCATGTAGCATACTACTATATCGAGCAAGACTGTCGTAAAACCGTATATATATATATATCCCAAGCCTCCAAAATGTATTATACAAACCAGTACTATACAATAATGGCCTCTAGGGCATACATATCTAACACGCAATAAGCCCAGTACTCTTGCTTATTGTTTTCTTTGCCGATGCAACATCGGTAAAACTTCTCGATTTAATTTATTAATGTTAAATGGTATATTTAAGTTTTATGAATTTATAGTTAACGATATATCTGTTAGTGATATATATAGGGTTCCTATGCACGACAGCAAGGTTTCGGGAGGCATCGTCCATGCTATTTTCAAATTTTTGTCATTCTAAAGAACTCTAACCAAAGAACTTTAACTAGAGAATCATACGAAACAATATGTAAACTACTTTACAACTAAGTGAACTAGGAATACAACCTTTGTAGACCGGTCATTCACTTCATTAGCTCCAAGTAGTAGTCCCTTCGCTGCGATCATTGAACTCCCAGACCCTTGAGAGTCTCCAAAAGGTGAATAGTGCATACTTGCTTGAAGTCTTCGAGGCCGAAAATGATCTACGTCGAGGAGATACTAACCCAAGCTATCTCTTTACTAATATGAGATTAGTGAAGCTTACACCCTATATTAAAGTTCTAATCTAGTAGAGGATGATGAAGTAGGATTTTTGCTCACTTTAGAATTGATTTTTCTCACTAATTTTAAGCTCTCTCACAAAACCTAGTGAGCTCTCTCACAAAACCTAGTGAGCTCTCTCTTGAGCTTGAGGAAGAAGAAGCAAATAATGGATGAGAGAGTGAATGGCAACCATGGGTGAGAAAATATCTAATAATACTCATATAGAGACGTAACCATGAGTTTAGATAATGGTTGGGTTAACAAATATCTAGTGTAAGACAAAACTAGTGGACTAAGTCAATAGATCTCCAGGCTTCTCAAAGCTTCATGCCATGTGACAAATTTCCAACCAATAATTTAATTACTATAAATAAATAAACCCTACATTATCTTTATCATGGTGTAAGTCTCATACACCTATGTTGCTTGTATCATCAATCATGACACATAAAGAAAACACAATTAATATATATCATATATATATTAAGTGTGCACATGTGAGAAAAATAAATGCTTAAGTGAGCTAATATTAGTTAATGTAAACTAGTATATCACATATACAATTATACACTAGATTATCAAATCAACACTTGATTTAATAATCCGGCTATATCTCATATAACCGACTAATATTATATGTATCAACTTATCGAATCAACACTTGATTCGATAACCCGGCTATATCACATATAACCGACTGATACGAATAAATTGCGAAAATAGAATACGGTATCACATACCCGTATTATTCTCGTCCCGCACATATCATATATGCGCTCCTACCTCGTTTTTCCTCGGCCAGTGAAACCTCTGTATAGGACTCTAAAGACTCGTCAATACGCCGACAGTAGGTGATGATCACATCAAGCACCCACAAGCCGTCAGCGGTACTAGCTGGACGTAACGGCTACCCGGGTATTGAGCGATTAGAAGATCAACAAGAAAGCCTGCTCTTTCTCCTGCAAAAGCCTGTTAGTAACACTACCGTACAGTCCGGTCTCTTGTCTTAGATGTCGCATATCAAGTCTAGGGGTGGTAAACGTCATACCCTAATAACTCGATAAGTCATGCCGATACGAGGCTCATAACGAGTCGAGAAATTACCGATAACACTTACCAGTAAATCTCTAAATCAGCCATAGCCAGGGACTTTCAGTTATAGCCAATCGAGCACAACACGACATCTACCCCTAATACCGGGAGAGACGAAATCCCCTCCTATCTCTCATTGCCTCCATGTGAATCGGGACTGTACCCAAAAACCACTGTTTTGCACGTCCTCTTGAACATGGTAAGGTGGAAATCAAAGCACGGTGGGAATCACACAAGACTCTATGACGATCTCGGGTCTACAGACTAACATGTACCAGTGTCACCAGAGAACTGCTATCTGACGTCAGGTATAATATCATCTAGGAGTTCTCGGCGAGTCCATCCAGTGTACCCAGTCTCCACTGAGCACCCGTATACTATCTCTGATGTCAAACAATAATGGATATGGGATCATCCATCGCCCATCTCATGGGTCGAGAAGCGTATACGCTAGTCTACTCTGGTATATCGATGCCCTGTCTCGATACACCCACGACTAGGAACATTAAAGGATGAACTTATGGACTACCATGACCCTACTAGTATGATCTGCATCATAATCCTGGTAGTCAAGTACACATCCTAAGGTCTTTACCAACATGTAACTATGAGACAATATCAAAAGACAAGTATACATGTTAAGATAAAGAGCAACCAGATAGCATATTATCATGTCGAGCAAGAAAGTCCTCTCTATATATGTCCAAGCATCCACTATAATATACATCATATATACAATAATGGCCTCTAGGGTATACATACAACTAACGATCTCCCACTTGCACTAGGGCCATCTGGTGTAGTATCGCATACCCAACATCCCGAAGAGTCTCTCGAACTGTATCTAGGGAATGGCTTTCGTGAGTGGATCCGCTGTGTTGTTCTTCGTGTCAACTCTCCTGACTTCGATCTCCCGGCGATCAACTATCTCTCGGATCAGGTGATACCGCCTTAGAATATGTCTGGATCGCTGATGGGACCTGGGTTCCTTGGCCAAAGCCACTGCTCCATTGTTATCACAATACAAAGGTATGTATGGAACCACTCCAAGTTCAATTATGAACTTCTTCATCCAGACATCCTCTTTGGCAGCATCATTGGCAGCGATGTATTCAGCCTCTATCGTCGAGTCTGCCACGGTTTCCTGCTTGGAACTCTTCCAGCATACCGCCTCTCCATTGAGGGTAAAGACAAATCCCGAGACCGACTTAGAGTCTTCCTTATTACTCTGGAAGCTCGAATCGGTAAAGGACTCCAAGTGGAGTTCTCCATTACCATACACCAAGAGCATCTCTTTAGTCCTTCTCAAGTACTTGAGAATGCTCTTCACAGCTGTCCAGTGACTCTCTCCTGGATCTGCTTGATACCTACTCACTACACTTAGTGAGTATGCTACATTGGGTCTGGTACATAGCATCGCGTACATGATAAAGCCTACTGCCGAAGCATGGGGTATCCTTTGCATGCGAGCTCTCTCCAAATCAGTCTTGGGAGACATCTCTTTGGAGAGAGTGAGTCCAGAGATCGTGGGTAAATTCCCACGCTTGGATTCTTCCATACTAAACCACTTTAGTATGGTGTCAATGTACCTGGATTGGGACAATCCCAGTATCCATTTAGATCTATCTTTATAGATCTTAATTCCCAAGATGTATGAGTCATCACCTAGATCTTTCGTTGAGAATCTTTGTGATAAGAAGAGCTTGACCGAGTGCAGCATAAGAATGTCATTTCCTCTCAAGAGTATGTCATCCACGTACAATACGAGGAAGGCAACCTTACTCTCTGCCACCTTCTTGTATATACAAGGTTCATCTACGTTATTGACGAAGTCAAACTCTTTGACAACGACATCAAAACGGATGTTCCAACTCCGCGATGCCTGCTTTAACCCGTAGATGGATTTAAGGAGCTTGCACACCTTTCCGCTGCTCCCACTGTCTACGAAGCCCTCTGGCTGAGTCATGTACACGCTCTCCTCTAAATCACCATTTAGAAAGGCGGTCTTAATATCCATTTACCAGATTTCGTAGTCATGGTATTCAGCAATGCTAAGTAGGATCCGGATGGACTTAACATAGCCACTGGAGAAATGGTTTCGTTATAATCCACACCTGGTCGTTGACGAAAACCCTTTGCAACAAGTCTAGCTCTGAAAGTCTCAACTTTTCCATCTACACCAAGTTTCTTCTTAAAGATCCATTTGCTCCCAATGGGTTTTACCCCTTCAGGAGCAACTTCCAAAGTCCATACTTTGTTGGTGTACATGGATTCCATCTCAGATCGCATTGCATCCAGCCACTTTACAGAGTCTCCACTCGTGATGGCCTGCTCGAAGCTAGTTGGGTCATCATCCTCCATGATGCAATCCTCGCTTCCACCATCAATGAGAAAACCGTAGTATCTCTCATGTGGATGAGAAACCCTACTAGATCGGCGGAGAGGCTGAGGTTCGTTGGGAACAATCGAATTCTCGGGTTCCACTAAATCTTCGGTTGTAGTTTATTCTGCTGGAACTTCTTCCAGCTCTACCTCTTCGCCACTAATTTCTTTTACAAGAAATTCCTTTTCTAAAAAGGTGGCATATTGAGAAACAAACACCTTTTTGCTCCTCAGCGTGGTAGAATAAATATCCATATGAATTCTTAGGATATCCCTCAAACTTGCAAAGAACTGATCGTGCCTCGAGTTTGTTTAGATTTTGCCTTTTGACATAGGCCGAACAACCCCATATCTTAACTCGTTTAAGACATGGTCTCTTTCCACTCCATATCTCATATGGTGTGGTGGGTACAGATTTAGATGGAACTTCATTCAATAGGAATGATGTTGTCTCAAGCGTATATCCCTAAAAGAAAATAGGTAACTCAGCAGTACTCAATATAGAGCGCACCATATCCAATAGGGTGCGATTCCTCCGCTCCGATACACCGTTGTGCTGTGGTGTATACGGAGGAGTAATGTCACGACCTGAAATGGCACGTGACTGGCCCTTGAATCATATGAAGTCTATAGGACCCCATCTAATTCAAGAAAGCCAAAAGCCCAGAAATCTAAAACCATTTTAAATAATAAATAATGGAAAACTTGCTTAAAAGCAAGTGGTTTTAATAGCATAAGCCAAATTATGCGTTTTTAAAATATCAAGTCATTTCTGAAAATTTTGGCAGAGTTTCCTTTGTAAAAACTAGCCCCGAACGGGGTACAACATGAATAATATGAATAAAGGCATCCCCAAGCGGGACCTAACTCTTCGTCCATTGACGGTCACAACCACGCAAGCAATATAATATACAACGCCAAGGGCGAGGATCAAAACTCAAAAGGAAACTCAAAACAACAAGAAAACCATAATAATACAAGCGTGACTCTACGGTCGAAAGAATAAACAACCGGTTTTCTAAGTCTGAAATAATATACAAGTCTGGTTGATAGAGTTGTAAGTCCACGGTAGCGTCCCGGCCGTCTAACAGACACCAAATGCGGAACAAAAACTTTTACAACTGGCGCTATCGCGTACTATAACCCGGATCTGCCATTAAAGCTAAACTAACAAATTACAAAGTGGGTAGAAACGTTATACTGAATGATCCGAGTCCTTCGGTCTTCAACCATCATCCCACGCTTTGTTGCGGCTGCTCTGATCTCCTGAATCTCCGGTGTTCTCGTCCAAGTGGCACCTTGTCGACGGATCTTTAAACGGGCTCCCGCCTCTGAACCGAGGCAACTCGATCACCAAGTTTGCTAAAAGAGATGACCAAGATTGATGTAGAGAATGAGTAGAACACTTTGTTTCACTTCGTCCAAACCTATGGACGAACGGTTATTGAAGTTGCCTTTTTGGATCGGGTGGAATGAGAAAATGAGGCTATCTAATTTCCATGAGTCCAAAACTATATAAATCTTTTTTCCAAGCAACCATCATCTCCCAAAAAGAATGGCCGGCCACAATTTATCAAGGAGGGGATGAGTGTAGGAGAGAGGAGAGGGTGACCATAACCATGAAGCTTATCATCTCACTTAATGAAAAGAATGAGTCACAAATAACATTAAATGCAAACCAATGAACATTAACCTAGTCACCATTCAATTAATGCTATCTATGAATCATTAAGCCTTGTCACCAAATCTAGAACCTTCTAGAACCACGACTCACCCTCATCAAGAAAAGATAAATCCGTCTTTAACCGAATGTTAAAGACGGGCGATAGAAAACTGGAAACTGGCAACTTCCAAAAGCAATCCCGAAACGAATTTCAGGATAACCCCGTATCAGTATAAACATACCTGCATTTGTATTACGACCGAATACAAATGCAACTGAGACAAAGATATTATATCTACACAGTATAATACTCGGATCCGGCTTAAACCAAAGCCTACCAGTATTATCTGCCCGAAATATGACACGTGCGTAAACGCACGTGCATTTTCCGAACCCTTCCATAAAACCATACGGCATCTACAACGTTTCTCCTGAACTTGGGAAACTGTCTGTGGGGGACTCGAATGACTCATCAACACACTGGCACTGGGTATAACCACTAGCACGTCAGAGGTACAAGCTGTACGTAACGGTTGCCTATGTATTGATTGGAAGGGAAGCTGACGAGTGAACTCATCCAAAAACCCTACTGAGCCTAACAGTGACAATATACATACAGTCCGGTCCGTTCATCTAAAGAGTATCGTATATCGAGTCTAGGGGGGGTGGATAAAGTCAGACCCCTAATAACGCGATAATTCGTGTCGGTATGAAGCCCATCACCACCTGAGAAACTACTGATCCAAATCAGTAATTCTCCACTACCTCGGCCGAGGATTTCTAGTGATGGCCACCCGTGCACTGTGCGACATCAACCCCCAATACCGAGAGAGATGAATCCCCGACGATCCGCTCACTGCCTCCATGTGGGTCGGGACTGTACCCAAAAAATACCTGTTTGCACGTCTCCTTTGAGCGTGGTAAGGTAGAAATTGAAGCACAGTGGGAACTCACATGAGACAAATGACGATCTCAGGTCGACAAACTAACCTGTACACATGTCACCAGGGAACTGCTATCTGACGATATGCACAATACCAACTAGCATGTTCCCGGCGAGTCCTATCCGGTGTACTCATAACCCAATGAGCACCTGTATACATCTTAGGTGAACCAACTGATACCAATGGCTTGTGAGACCGGCCACCGCCCCTCGTCGGGGTCTCGATTGTATACACTAGTCTACTCTGGAGTATCGATACCCTGTCTCGAAACTCCCACGACTAGGGACACTTTAAGGATGTGCTTACAAACCCCAGCTCCCATGTATATGATCGCCATCATACTGCTGGTAGTCAAGCAAGAATCCTATGGGCTCTATCATCATGCAATAGTGAACTAAAGCATGTATACGATGATAAAGACAAACCAGATAGCATACTATCATCTCGAGCAAGACTGTCATATCGGTATAGGTCCTCCATCAATCATTGCAATCGCGTACCTGCGATCCAATAATTGACTTTGAGGGCACTATATCCAACAATCTCCCACTTGCACGTAAGGCTAATTATTGCGATGTCGCATACTCACAGCCCGTGTAATACCGAACACCCAACTGCTCTACTAATCAGTTTCACAAAGCTAGTTTGTAAAACTCTTGTGTTCGAGAAATAGCCTCAGTGAGTGGATCCGCCCTGATGTTTCTTTCTATGTCTCTCTTAATCTCAAGTTCGCGGAGAAAGCCATCTCCCGAATCGAGTAATACCTGTCTTAGAATATGTCCGAATATCTGATGGGACCTATGTTAGATATGTATGCCCTAGAGGCCATTATTGTATAGTACAAGTTTGTATAATACATTTTGGAGGCTTGGGATATATATAATTATATATATATATACGGGTTTACGACAATCTTGCTCGACATAGTAGTATGCTACTTGGTTTGTTTCTATCTTAATATGTGTATATGTTTCTTTTAACATATCGCTGATACATATTGATGGAGCCCTTAGGATCTTTGCTTGACTACCGGCGTTGTGATGGCGATCACACTAGTGGGGGCTGGGTAGTCTATAAGCACATCCTTATTTTGGTCCCTAGTCGTAGGATTATCGAGGCAGGGCATCGATACTCTAGAGTAGACTGGTGCATACGCTTCTCTTCCCAGCAGGGGAGATGGTCTGTCCCACAGCCATCAGTACGTCGTACTAGAGATAGTATGCAGGTGCTCGTTAGGTTACGAGTATACTGGACAGGACTCGTCGGGAACTGTTGGTTGGTATTATACCTATCGTCAGTTAACAGTTCCCAGGTGACATGAGTACATCTTAGTCTGCTGAATTGACACTGTCACTTCGCCTCGAGTGTGTTCCCACTGTTCTTTGATTACTACCCTACCATGGCTCTACTGAGTCGTGCAAACAGGTAGTAGTTGGGTGCAGTCCCGAAGCACTTGGAGGCAGTGACGGTTAGACAGGATTCTTCTCTCCCGGTATTGGGAGTTGATATCACGCTGTGTCTAGGAGAGCCATTACACATTGTCGTCCCTGGCCAGGGCAAGCGAGAATTGCTGGTGGGTTTTCCAGTAGATTCTCAAGGTGTTTTAGGCTACACTCCGACACGACTTGTACCGCTATTAGGGGACTGACGTTTACCGCCCCCTAGGCCCGCCATGCGATATTCTCAGACGAACAGACCGGACTGTACAGAGATTGTCACATTCAGGTTCAGTAGGAGTTCGATGGGTTCACCTCATCAGTCTTCTTATCGGCGTCTACCTGGGGACCGTTACGTACAGCTAGTACCGCTTGCGCCCTGTGGTTAAACCCACTGCCAGCGTAGTGTCGAGCCTTTAGAGTCCCACACAGAGGGTTACTCGCCTTTGGGCAAAACAGAGTAGAGGTTGCATGGTTTTGCGATGGGGTTCGTTCACATCCGCGCACTTGTGCACGTTTAGTGTCCGGACAGTAGTTATTAGCGGGCTTTGGTTTAAGCCAGATCCTAGTAATTATTTTGGGATTGGTTTTGTCTCAGTGTATTCGTGTTCCTTGGAGCACGGATGCGGGTGTGTATACACAGTTGACAGAGGCAGAGGCAGAGAATTCTCATTAGGGTTGTTGACCATTTGGCTTTGGTTGACTTGTTGACCGTTGACTTTTCTTTAAATCCTAATGAGAATATGATATATGATTAATAATATTAATTAAGTATTATTGTGCCATGGTTGAGTTGAAAGTTTGACTTTTGTTGACTTGTTGACTTTGTTGACCGGTTGACCATTTTGGACTTGTTGACCATCATCATTTCATGGCTATCATTTCATGGGTATGACTTTTGCTTGCTTGTTGTTTGCAAAATGCAATTATAGCATGAAATGATAATGGTCATTGAAACTAACCATCACTATATACTTAATTATTATTATTATTATCATTATTCTTACTTTTGGGTGAAAGGTTGGATTATGAGAGCTCATTCTATCATTCTCTTTCTCTCTCCTAGAAAGAAAGCTCTCCCTCTTCCTCTTCCTCTCTTAAGGTTCAAGTGTTCCATGAGTTGGAAATCATGAACCTTTGAGACAAAACCACCATCACTCTTCTCTGCTCAATCTAAGGTATTAGGTTTAGCAAACCAAATACCTTAGTCATCTCTAGGTTGAGATAGGAGCTCAATTTCGAGACCCTCGGGTGGATCCATCTATGGCAAAGAGGAGACGACAAGGAGGATCCGTTCAAGCAACTACGAGGAGCAAGCAAGAGGAAGAACCACAACAAGAAGAGAAGGAGTTCAAGACTAAGGTATAGCCATTCTACATAGTAGTTAGAACTTGTAGAATATTGGTTAGTTCTTGTTTAGCAACGATCCTTCTTGAAACGGTCCATGTTACCTAGCTAGGGAAAATTTTCGTTTTACCTATTCCGCCTCTCCGAAAGGACCGGGGTGGGTAACGTGGACCCAACAGTGGTATCAGAGCCTAACTAAACAACAACTAACAGTTAGCAAGGTTTTTAGAACTTCGATCCGGCAAAAATCCTAAAACGATGTCCGAAACCCATGCTTTCTGCCGTTTTTAAAACCTGCTCTAAAAATTATTTAACATGTCTGAAAAATACAAGCAGGGTTTTATAGGAATAACCAAGAAATTTGAGGCCATGACTCGGCCAACTCGCTGTGGAACCGCGGCGGAACCATGCGTTCCGCCGCGGATCCGCGGCCGAGTTGACTCGGCCGCGGCTTAAATTTGGTGCAGAATTCTTATTTTTGTGTTTTGGGATTTTTGAGATATTTTGTTTCTGCCCAGGTTGTCCAGAGAAAAATGTTATTTTTGGGGGGTAGTTACAAATTCGTATTTTGATCGGAGTTCTACAAACTTTGGCTAAATGGTTATATCTGTAATGTTGATGGTTTGTGTATATGAATTCGTTGGATTGTCGTGGATGAATAGCCGGGGGGTTGTGAGATGAGAGTTTTATTTATCTTTCAATTCATGTAATATGTAAATTGATGTAATATTATTTGTTTGGCCGCACATCCGGGATGAGGTTGTAGCCGCCATTGTATAATTTCTTTTTATTGTTTTTGCTCCTAGGATAGACCCAAGGAGGGGTGCACAAACTACCGGGTACCTCGAAGTGCCGAGTGGCCTACTCACGTTGTTGAGGGAGGTTGCTTCACTCCGGGTATTTGGCGGGTAGTTTTCCGCACCCGTAGGGGTCTAGGGTGGGGTATTGGCTATTCATCGCGACCGCGTAATCCTCTTTTCGTTACAGGCTCGTACGGAATGCGGATTCCTAGTATATCCAATGTGTTCATCTGTGATCTGGAATGGCTATCATTGCATCTGACGAATGTGTATATATATCTATATGATATCTGTTTAGGCGTTGCTTATGTTTTGCATCCGCGCTAGTCCAGCCCCCGCTCTGTCGTTAGTTAAGTAACCTAACGGGTAATGACGGGGCCCCGTGGCGAATGCGGATGGCATAAGCGTACGTCATATTTTCGTTGTTTTCTGCAATGGTAGGATTAATTGATGGGACGCATTAAATTAATGCAAGAAAACAAACCTAAAAAGAACGTTGTTGGAACAATTTTTCAAATAGCTGTTATCGCAAGGACGCTCTCTTTTGTTTTGCATAGAGGTATTCGGTTATGAATGCCCAGCACCTCATTCGATGAGGCAAGGGCCGAGATCCCTTCATCGGGAGTGACCCCTTGGAAAAAAAGTTTGCATCAGGGTAATAACTTCACTATAGTCGATTATTCTTGCTTTGCATCGAGGTATTCAGTTTGGAATATCCTGCACCTCATTCGACGAGGAAAGAGCCGAGATCCCTTCACAGGGAGTGACCTCTTTAGCAAAAGTTTTCACCACTATATTTTCAAAAAGGGAAATCATGTTCCTTCAACTATATCAAGTTCATTACGTTAACGGGTTTTTCGCCAAAAACCCAGCCGTAGTCCTCCGTCATTTCGGATTGGTATTATTTAGTATTCGTGCTGCGTTTGTTGACCTAGTCAAGGCGTAGTGAACGGTAGCTAAGTGATATTTTTCTGTGCATTGCCAAATGTGATTGGTTAGAACAGTCGTGCGGCCTTGTTGACCTAGTCAAGGGCACGTACGGATGGGTTTAATGCAATCAAGATTATGACGGGTAGAACTTGACTGGCGGTTTATGGTTTGTTGACCTAGTCAAGGTCATAAACCGTTAGGGGCAAAAACCACATCGGGAGTTTTTAAAGAAACTGAAACTTGCAGATTTAGCATACCTTCTGGAGTGTGGTGACTAGAGTGGATTCCATCTAGGTCATCCCACAATGATAGTTGGATCCCGATCCCACTGATGAGTTGGATTACTCTCGGGAGAACATTTCACTTAACAATCAATGCTATAAACCAAGTAGGTGTCTAGAACGGTGTTAGCGGGGCTACGCCTCCAGGGAAAAGAGGTTATTTAATTAAGGAACTTCGAGAAAGCGTTGGAAAACCTCCCTCAAAGTACCAACACCAGCCTGGCTGAAAGGTTAAGCAAGTATTATGACGTGCGATTAATCCTGACTAGTTCTTCTTTTAGGGTTTGAAGAAGAATTTGAGGAAACAGTGGGAGCCATCCTGGTTAGATAAATTAATAAAACAATCTAATCTTGCAAGAGCGCACGCTGAGTGTTTCTTTTCTCTCTCTCCAGGTAGCAACCATTTCACGCCCTAATCAAGATAATAAAATGTATCACTTGACCGATCCGAATTCTTATTCGGGGCTGGGGAACATCGGTTCGGCTCTAACTTATGACAACAGTCATAAGTATGAGCAAGGGAAAGGGGATTGTATGGATTCCAAGGATACCCAGTTGAAAAAGAAGCATGGTTTTGCATCTACTTCAGGTGTTCTTGTAACTGAGAACTGCTTTACGGTCAGCCCTACCTCCTGGGTACTTGATACCGGATCAAGATCTCATATCTGTAATCTATTGCAGGGACTGAGAAAAAGTAGGAGAGTTGTACCTGGTGATATGTCGCTCACAGTAGCGAATGGAGCACAAGTTAATGCTGCAGCCGTCGGTGAATATCACCTAGTGTTGCCAAATGGCAATACTATGATTTTGAACGATTGCTACTATGTACCTTCCATGGTTTGCAACATCATATTAGTTTCTTTACTCGATAAAGATGGATATAACTTTGTTCTTGATAGAAATAGCATGAACATCTACCTTCATAAGGTACTGGTTGCAGAAGGTACACTGTGTAATGGTATCTACGTTCTAAATCAGAATACAGTTCTCAATGTACAAAACACACGTAAGAGGAAGAATTCAGATACGAATGAATCCTACTTGTGGCATTGTTGACTTGGTCATATCGGAGAGAAAAGACTAAGTAAGTTGCATAAAGATGGACTCTTGAATACGTTCGAGTTTTCATCTTATGAAACTTGTCAGTCTTGTCTCAAAGGAAAAATAACCAAATCTCCGTTCACCGGACATGGAGAAAGGGCAGCAGAGCTCTTGGGACTCATACACAGTGATGTATGTGGTCCGATGTCTATACATGCAAGGGATGGGTTCTCGTACTTCATCACATTCACTGACGATCTCTCTAGGTTCGGATATGTGTATCTGATGAAACACAAATCTGAAGCTTTTGAGAAATTCAAGGAATTCAGAAACGAAGTAGAGAACCAAACTGGAAAAAGTATCAAGATCCTCCGATCGGATAGAGGAGGGGAGTACTTAAGCACGGAATTCCTAGATTACTTAAAAGAGAATGGTATTCTCTCTCAGCTTACTCCTCCTTATACACCACAGCACAACGGTGTATCGGAACGGAGGAATCGTACCCTATTGGATATGGTTCGCTCCATGATGAGTAGTGCCGAGTTACCTCTTTCATTTTGGGGACATGCGCTTTTAACAACAGTATACCTATTGAATGATGTTCCGTCTAAATCAGTGCCTAAGACTCCATTCGAGATATGGAATGGAAAAAGGCCATATCTTAAGAGATTTAAGATATGGGGTTGTCCGGCTTATGTTAAAAAGCATAAACCAGATAAATTGGAGGCACGATCAGTTTTATGTAAGTTTGTGGGATATCCAAAGAATGGTTATGGATATCTGTTCTACCATACCGAGGAACAGAAGGTGTTTGTTGCTCAGCATGCCGTTTTCTTAGAAACGGAGTTTCTTGCAAAAGAAATTAGTGGGAGCACGGTAGAATTGGAAGAAATTCAGGGACCACAAACTGAAACTGAAGATTTGACAGAACCTCAGGATTCAATAACCCCAGACGATCCTCAGCCACTCCGCAGATCTGGTAGGATTTCTCATCCGCCCGAGAGATACTACGGTTTTCTCTTAGACGGGGATCGAGAGGATTGCATTTTGGAAGAAGATGACCCTACCAGTTTCAGGCAGGCCATTATCAGTAAGGACTCTGATAAGTGGCTAGAAGCAATGCAATCCGAAATGGAGTCCATGTACACCAATAAAGTGTGGACCTTGGATATTGCTCCACCTGGGGTAAAACCCGTTGGATGCAAATGGATCTACAAAAGGAAACTTGGTGTAGATGGGCAGGTGGAAAGCTATAAAGCTAGACTCGTTGCAAAAGGTTTTCGTCAAAGTCCTGGTGTGGACTATGACGAAACTTTTTCTCAAGTGGCTATGCTTAAATCCATTCAGATCCTACTTGCCATTGCTGCCTTCCATGACTATGAAATCTGGCAAATGGACGTTAAAACGGCTTTTCTGAACGGCTGTTTGGAAGAGTGCGTTTACATGGATCAGCCAGAAGGTTTCATAGACAGTGGGAGCAGCGGGAAGGTGTGCAAGTTGCTTAAATCCATTTATGGATTAAAGCAGGCATCGCGGAGCTGGAACATCTGTTTTGATGAGGCAATCAAGGAATTTGATTTCATCAAGAACGAAGATGAACCTTGTGTCTATAAGAAGATTGTAGGACGAACTGTCGTGTTCCTAGTCTTGTACGTGGACGACATTCTTTTGATAGGAAATGACATTCCTATGCTATAATCGGTCAAGCTATTTTTGTCACAACGGTTCTCCATGAAGGACCTGGGTGATGCCTCGTACATTCTGGGGATCAAGATCTACAGAGATAGATCTAAGAGACTACTGGGACTTTCGCAGTCCAGGTACATAGAGACCGTACTAAAGAGATTTAGTATGGAGGATTCCAAGCGCGGTAACATACCCGCATTGCACGGAATTACCCTCTCCAAGAAGATGTCTCCTAAGACTGACGAGGAGAGGGTCCGCATAAGCATTATACCCTATGCTTCGGCGGTAGGATCTATAATGTATGCGATGCTATGTACAAGACCAGATGTAGCTTACGCGCTGAGCGTGGTGAGCCGGTATCAGTCAGACCTAGGTGAGGACCACTGGACAGCAATGAAGAACATTCTCAAGTACCTGAGAAGGAATAAGGAGATGTTCCTGGTTTACGGTAATGGAGACCTCAGGGTCGAGTCCTTTACCGATTCAACCTTCCAGAGTGACAAAGATGACAGCAAGTCTGTCTCGGGTTTTGTGTTTACCCTCAACGGAGGGGCGGTGTGTTGGAGGAGTTCCAAACAGGATACCGTCGCAGACTCGACGATGGAGGCTGAATAAATTGCTACAAGCGATGCCGCAAAAGGGGCGGTCTGGATGAAGAAGTTCATTAGTGAACTTCAGGTGGTTCCGTCCATTGTTGACCCAATACCTTTGTATTGCGATAACAATGGGGCTATAGCTTTAGCAAAGGAACCAAGGTCCCATCAGAAATCCAGACACATCTTGAAGCGGTATCACCTGATCAGGGAGATCATTGATCGCCAGGAGATCGAGGTACGGAGAGTGGACACAAAAGACAACACGGCAGATCCATTCACAAAGGCCCTCCCTCAAACACAGTTCGAGCGACTTTTTGAGCTATTGGGTATGCGGTACGCCAGCAGCTGGCCTTAGTACAGACGTTGGGTATGCGGTACACCAATTACTGGCCTTTAGTGCAAGTGGGAGATTGTTAGATATGTATGCCCTAGAGGCCATTATTGTATAGTACTAGTTTGAATAATACATTTTGGAGGCTTGGGATATATATATAAATATATATATATATATATATACACACGGGTTTACGACAGTCTTGCTCGACATAGTAGTATGCTACTTGGTTTATTTCTATCTTAATATGTGTATATGTTTCTTTTAAAATATCGCTGATACATATTGATGGAGCCCTTAGGATCTTTGCTTGACTACCGGCGTTGTGATGGCGATCACACTAGTGGGGGCTGGGTAGTCTATAAGCACATCCTTATTTTGGTCCCTAGTCGTAGGATTATCGAGACAGGGCATCGATACTCCAGAGTAGACTGGTGCATACGCTTCTCTTCCCAGCAGGGGAGATGGTCTGTCCCACAGCCATCAGTACGTCGTACTAGAGATAGTATGCAGGTGCTCGTTAGGTTACGAGTACACTGGACATGACTCGTCGGGAACTGTTGGTTGGTATTATACCTATCGTCAGTTAACAGTTCCCAGGTGACATGAGTACAGCTTAGTCCGCTGACTTGACACTGTCACTTCGCCTCGTGTGTGTTCCCACTGTTCTTTGATTACTACCCTACCACGGCTCTACTGAGTCGTGCAAACAGGTAGTAGTTGGGTGCAGTCCCGAAGCACTTGGAGGCAGTGACGGTTAGACAGGATTCGACTCTCTCGATAATTGGAGTTGATATCGCGCTGTGTCTAGGAGAGCCATTACACATTGTCGTCCCTGGCCAGGGCAAGCGAGAATTGCTGGTGGGTTTTCCAGTAGATTCTCAGGGTGTTTTGGGCTACACTCCGACATGACTTGTACCGCTATTAGGGGACTGAAGTTTACCGCCCTTCTAGGCCCGCCATGCGATATTCTCAGACGAACAGACCGTACTGTATGGAGATTGTCACATTCAGGCTCAGTAGGAGTTCGATGGGTTCACCTCATCAGTCTTCTTATCGGCGTCTACCTGGGGACCGTTACGTACAGCTAGTACCGCTTGCGACTTGTGGTTAAACCCACTGCCAGCGTAGTGTCGAGCTTTTAGAGTCCCACACAGAGGGTTACTCACCTTTGGGCAAAACAGAGTAGAGGTTGCATGGTTTTGCGACGGGTTTCGTTCACATCCGCGCACTTGTGCACGTTTGGTGTCCAGACAGTAGTTACTAGCGGGCTTTGGTTTAAGCCAGATCCTAGTAATTATTTTGGGATTGGTTTTGTCTCAGTGTATTCGTGTTCATTGGAGCACGGATGTGGGTGTGTATGCACAGTTGACAGAGGCAGAGGCAGAGAATTCTCATTAGGGTTGTTGACCATTTGGCTTTGGTTGACTTGTTGACCGTTGACTTTTATTTAAACCCTAATGAGAATATGATATATGATTAATAATATTAATTAAGTATTATTGTGCCATGGTTGAGTTGAAAGTTTGACTTTTGTTGACTTGTTGACTTTGTTGACCGGTTGACCATTTTGGACTTGTTGACCATCATCATTTCATGACTATCATTTCATGGGTATGACTTTTGCTTGCTTGTTGTTTGCAAAATGCAATTATAGCATGAAATGATAATGGTCATTGAAACTAACCATCACCATATACTTAATTATTATTATTATTATCATTATTCTCACTTTTGGGTGAAGGGTTGGATTATGAGAGCTCATTCTATCATTCTCTTTCTCTCTCCTAGAAAGAAAGCTCTCCCTCTTCCTCTTCCTCTCTCAAGGTTCAAGTGTTCCATGAGTTGGAAATCATGAACCTTTAAGACAAAACCACCATCACTCTTCTCTACTCAATCTAAGGTATTAGGTTTAGCAAACCAAACACCTTAGTCATCTCTAGGTTGAGATAGGAGCTCAATTACGAGACCCTCGGGTGGATCCATCTATGGCAAAGAGGAGACGACAAGGAGGATCCATTCAAGCAACTACGAGGAGCAAGCAAGAGGAAGAACCACAACAAGAAGAGAAGGAGTTCAAGACTAAGGTATAACCATTCTATATAGTAGTTATAACTTGTAGAATATTGGTTAGTTCTTGTTTAGCAACGATCCTTCTTGAAACGATCCATGTTACCTAGCTAGGGAAAATTTTCATTTTACCTATTCCGCCTCTCCGAAAGGACCGGGGTGGGTAACGTGGACCCAACAACCTAGTTCAAATATGAACTCCAAATCCAAACTTCTTAGACTTTATTGATAACTGAACCTAATCAGTATCTAGCACCATGTCTCCCACAGTATCCTCTTGGACCACCTGTCCATAACATTGTCCCTCGTCTGAGGGAAAACTATAACTCTGACAATCACTCTGTCATCCTTGTCACCTTGGAAGCCTAGAATGATAACCGTCTCCCGAAGGAAGATGCCGTCATCAAATCCGTAGAACATACACTCATGTTCTAAAACTGCTTCCTTATGTTTCTTCAGGATTGGATTAATATAAACTTATTGCAACTAGTGCAAATACAACATCTGGTATGGTACTTGACCTCTCACGATTGACTCAATTGCCTAAGCAAGTGATCTGCCAATCATGCACATCCCTCTCTCCTTTAGTCTATAAGACACCTTTAGAGAGGGTGACTCCATCACCAGCAGGTACACCACCATGCCTGGAGTCATCTATTCTAAAATACTATTAGAATATTGTCAAAGTACCCAGATTGTGAAACTACCCAATTCTAGATCTAAAACCATAGATCTAGTAACCAGAATGTCTGATATTATATCCATGTCCTTTGTGGAGAAACAACTGTGTGACGACCAAAGTACAACCGATCGTAGTATAGGAATTTTACTTCCTACTCTGTGTATGTTATCCAAATATCAGGACATCACATCCTACTACCTTCTCAACAGATCAATCCCCTATTCTGATGAAGTCAAAGCCATGACCGTTTCATCAAAATTAGATGATCTATCTCTGCTATATTTGCTCAAGCCTATAAATAGATATAAGCTACTTATCCACTATGCTTCCGCTGCTCCCACTGACCACAACAACCCTCTGGCAGAATAATATATACGTGTACTTCTAAAACTAGTTAGAACGACGCTATAATTATCCTCCTGCTGGGTCTCATAGTTTGGAACAACAGTAGTGTCAAGTCTGGGTAAACAAGAACCTCCCTGTCACCGTCCTTGAGGCTACCGGAGTACCTCTCGGGTGTCTGAGGTTACCCACCATGTCTGCGGAGTGGCTATTGGAATGTCAAAACCTGATTGAATATATAGGTCCTATTAAATTTTCCGTAATCGTTTACGGTTCTGGAATCTATTCCAGTTCTACCATACTCCCACTACTGTTTTCTGAAAAAGTCCATTTTAATAAAACTGTGGCGAGTCAAGAACAATATCACTATTGATCTTCCAGATGGTAGAAAATCAACCCTTGTCAAAGCCAAGGTCAACCCACAAACTGCCATTACAGAAACGTGCCTTGAGTTATCCAGCGTCTGGTTTTAAGCATAAGCTGGACAACTCCCCTTACCTTAACATCGTTAAGATATGAAGCATTCTATATCCAATATAGAAACTTTGGCACTTATTTAATTGGAACCAGATTCAAATCGTGCAGTTGTCTCCAGTGCATATCAACTTAATGGAGAGAGGTTAATCAGTATTACTCAACTTAGGAATCCATCCAATTATGAGTAACCTGAAAGAGAAACAAGTTTCTCAAAACCGTTACTATCAACTGAATACCAATCACTAGAATCTACATCTTCGATTTCTTTGAAGAATCCCGATACTTGCGACACCTGGTTCTCTACTTTATTCCTATACCCACAACTTCTCAAAACTTAGACATTGTATTTCTACGAAACACTTGTCTAAAAACTAGAGAAATCATAAGTAAACAGAACATAGTACGAGGACCTACCCCTTTGTCCTGACGGACACTGGACAACATACAATACTCTGTATAAGTCAGCTGAGTTGAATAACTCAAAATCTGTGCGTCGTAGGTTGAAAACTGTACCCAGGCGATTTCCTAAAATATCACCAATTACAATGAATTCCGATATAATGAGGATGATCATCTAATTCCCAATAACTTACTCCCACTCATCATCTGCAAAACCATACAGATATGAGAATGAAACCTGGTAAATACATACCTTGGTGTAAGTATCTAATCGGGAAAACAGTTTTCCTTTAACAATGCACTGAAACATGAAAATGTTTCGTAGAGATATCCTGGTATTCCTAGTAATTCCTCTTCCATAATCCAATTCATGACTTTAACCGTATATCTCTTTGCCATCTTCCAAATCCCTTTATTTGTCTTTAGTCGTTACCTTCTGTACACCATCGTTAGGCTAAATGGTTTTCTTCCTTCCCAACCGTTCGGCACCAGCCTATGGTTTGGAAGAAGACTATCCAGTAAGCATAATAGGTGTACCCTCCTAAACCAAGGAGTACTTGTAACTTGAGAAAAGGTGATGATAAAAGACAACTGAATAATACCTTATTCTATTAAAGGTGAAATAGGAGTGGCGATGAAGTACGTGGTTTGGTCGTGAATGATAACAGTCACAATTTACTTTGCCCTCTTTCTAATCCCTTTATTTTGTCTTTACATATTACCTTCTACACACCCTTCTTAGGCTAATTGGTTTTCTTCATTCCCTACCTTTCGGCACCTGCCTATGGTTTGGAATAAGACTATCCAATAAGCGTAATAGGTGTACTCTCCTAAACTAAGGAGCCCTCGCAACCTGAGAGACGCTGATAATAAAAGACAACTGAATAAACCAATTCTATTTCTCCTGAACCTGGATCCATCCTCGAAGAAGTCCCTTCGAGTTCGTATATAACCATACGATGGATCTGTCCAATGGAAGTGGATGTCCGTAGTAATACGGGGTGTTCTGAGAAATACAAAGGGTAAAAGAAGGAGCGGCAATGACTTATGCAACTCGGACAATCCAAAAGCCAGTATTTTAAGAAGGTTCGGTCAACTTGGTCACTGAGTCATAGTCTAGGGTCGGTCAAAAGTCGCTGCCAAAAAGAGAGAGAGAGAAAAGAAACACTCTGCGTGCACTCTAACGTAGATCAGAATGGTTATCACTTTATCTAATCAGGAAACCTCCTACTGTAATCTCAAATTCTCCTCCAAACCTGTAAGAAGAATTAGTCGGGATCACCCGAAGAGTAAACCAACTCATCAGTGAGAATCGGGATCCAACTATCATCGCATGATAACTTGATGGAAGCCACTCAATTTATCACACTCCAGAAGGTATGCGCATGCCTGGCAAGTTTCTTGTATGTTTGAAACTCCCGATGTGATTTTTGCCCCATGCTCTTATGACCTTGACTATGGGCCAACATATCATAAGTCACATGTCAAGTTCTTCCCGTCATTATCCAGGTTGATTTGAACCCACCCGCACATGCCCTTGACTAAGGGCCAAAATGGCAGATCGACTGTCCCAAACCAACTCATCTATCTATGCAACAAATGAATACCCAGCAGCTACCAAACACTATGCCTTGACTAAGGGCCAAAACACATGGCTTGAATATTACTGACCATTCATATGAAATGACGGAGGGCTACGGCTGGTTTTTGGCGAAAAACCTTTAACGTAATGAACTTGATCTCGTTGAAGGAACCTGATAGCTTTTTATTAAAATATAGAGGCAAAAACCTTTGCTAAAGAGGTCACTCCCGGTGAAGGGATCTCAGCACTTTCCTCGTGGAATGAGGTGCAGGATATTCCAACTGAATACCGCGATGCAAAGCAACTTGTAATCGACTATAATGAAGTTATTACCCTGACACAAACTTCTGCCCAAGGGGTCTCTCCCGGTGAAGGGATATCAGCCCTTGCCTCGTCGAATGAGGTGCAGGATATTCTAACTGAATATCTCAATGCAAAACAAAAGGAAATGTCTTTGTAATAACACCTTTTAAAATTGTTCCAACAACATCAAATATAGGTTTGTTTTACTTGCATTGATAAGAATCAACGCAGTCCCATCAATCAATCACACCAGAAAAGAACGAAAATAAAATGTACGTATATGCCATCCGCATTCGTCACTGGGTCCCGTCATCACCCGTTAGGTTACTTAACTAACGACAGAGCGGGGACTGGACTAGCGTGGGTGTAAAACATATACAACATCTAATAGTATATATACCAATATACAGTAATCGCTCCAGGCGTGATAATATGCAACATCACAGAAAAGTAATAAGCATCACAGAACAATACAGATAATCTGGGATCCCCGGGTTTCACAGAGCCGCTACTGAAACCCGACGTTCCCCTGGTCATGTGGATAGCCTGTGCAATGAAACCTAGACCCCTATAGGTGCGGCAAGTTACCCGCCAAAACCTGAAACGAGGCAGCCCCCTACAGCATAGTGAATGGACCACCCGACACTTCACAGAATCCGGTAACTTGACCACTCCTCCTTGGGTCAACCTGTACCCCCTACGAGTACGGCGAATAGTCTGCCAATTCTAGAGTGAGGCCCCTTTGCCTCTCAAAGCCATGAGATACGGACCCGTTGCCCTCCAGAAACCGGCTATCCGTGCACTCCATCGCGGGGTAATCCTAGTACATAAAAGAAAATATATACAACGGGTACATCGACCTCAGCCCGGTCGTGCCCCAAAAGAATATTATACAAACAGGCAGTGACGACAGTCCACATGTTGGACGCTCGCCCTGCAATATCAAATGTACAAATAAATTCAAACAGCACTACCATTGCACACTGCTATCCACCACGACATATCCGCAACATCACAGCACAACACAGAACATCAACGCGAATGTCACGTTCGCAAATCCATCTAAAAGGACTATAGCAATTAGACGCAATTTACCGCTCAAATGACATTCCCGGTCGGAGATATAATGTAAATACTTTATACTAACAAGTTTAAAATTTCGATCGACAAAACTTCCCGAAGTGGGCCCCACGAACATCTGCTGTACAGTAATAAAATCTGGGCCCAAAAGAATAGTACCAAAAACCACAATTTCCAATGTGAAGCTCTCTGGAAAAACTTGGAGCACTGTTCCCACAAAACGGCCGCGGTTCCGCGGTGGTAATGAGGGATCACGTGCCCAAATTTTCCAAGAATGCTTAGAAAAGCCTACTCTGTTTTCTGTGATATGTAAAATTATTTTTAGACCCCTTTTAAAATCGACAGAAACTTTAGACTTGGAATTTGCGGTTTTCGAAAATCCGTTCGATCGATGTTTTAAACGCGTTAGCACAAGTTAGTAAAGCTTAATGGTGAGGCTTTGATACCACTGTAAGTCCACGGTAGCGCCCCGGCCGTCTAACAGACGCCAAATGCGGAACAAAAACTTTTACAACTGGCGCTATCGCGTACTATAACCCGGATCTGCCATTAAAGCTAAACTAACAAACTACAAAGTGGGTAGAAACGTTATACCGAATGATCCGAGTCCTTCGGTCTTCAACCATCATCCCACGCTTTGTTGCGGTTGCTCCGATCTCCTGAATCTCCGGTGTTCTCGTCCAGGTGGCACCACGTCGACGGATCTTTAAACGGGCTCCCACCTCTGAACCGAGGCAACTCGATCATCAAGTTTGCTAAAAGAGATGACCAAGATTGATGTAGAGAATGAATAGAACACTTTGTCTCGCTTCGTCCAAAGCTATGGACGAACGGTTATTGAAGTTTCCTTTTTGGATCGGGTGGAATGAGAAAATGAGGCTATCTAATTTCCATGAGTCCAAAACTATATAAATCTTTTTTCCAAGAAACCATCATCTCCCAAAAAGAATAGCCGGCCACAATTTATCAAGGAGGGGGTGAGTGTAGGAGAGAGGAGGGGGTGACCATAACTGTCACGACCCGAAAGTACGGAACATGACCGGCACTTAAACTACGAACGTCTCGAGACGTACATAATCTAAGTAAACCGAAAACCCAGAAATCCAAACCAAGAAGAGTAGTAGAGAGTAGGAAAAACCAATTTAAATCAAGTATTTTTAATAGCATAAGCCGAATTATGCGGGTTTCTAAAAACATCAAAAATTTACTGAAAATTTCGGCAGAGTCTCCTTTGTAAATACTGGCCCCCAAACGGGATACAACATGAATAGTATACGAAATTAAGAAAAAGGCATCCCCAAGCGGGAGCTAGCTCTTCGTCAATCGACGGTCACAACCACACAAGCAATATAATATACAACGCCAACGGCGAGGATCAAAACTCAAAAGGAAACTCAAAACCACCAGAAACATAACGAGCGACTCTAAAGTCGAAAGAATAAACAACACTGGTCTCTATCTCAAAAGAATACATGTTTGGTTGATGGAACTTCTAGATACAACAGAATAACGATATACAAAGTATATAATAGGGGTATGATACAAGTAAACCCACCTACTAGCAAATCACCCGAATGAAACTGAGCCCGCAAGCCGTAAAGAAACCTGTACGGCAAATCTGCAAGAAACTGGGGCACAACGGGGGTGAGTTGCCAACTCGTGAATAGAAAAACATCTACGCACAGAAATCGCATAAATAACGCAACCTAGGTCAATGATCATAATATATCCTCAAATATATGTAAAACAGGCAGCCTGTGACAATGTCTAGGGTAATATCTAACCCGAGTGTAATCACATGTGTCCGTGTCAGTGCCTCAGGTAGCAATATATCATATGAATGAGGTATGAATGCATGAAACAGAATACATGTAAATGAAGAAACTGTTCCCATAAATTAGCGAGATTTCCTTCGTATTTTTAAAACTGAGGTATCAACAGTGTCTAGCATCGACACAAAACATAAATCTCACTGTCTCGAAATATCAATGTCTCAATCTCAATATCTAGGGCGCCGTCAGTCCAGACCGGCCCCTACCATAAATCTCAAGACCACGACGGTATCCTCCGGATATCCGACGCGTCAGGTAAAATCACCGGTCGGTAGTGCTCCCCTGCCAGGCTCAACGTCATCACCACATTCATCTTGCCCCGGGGTACCGCACCGGGTCCACCATGTACCCGAAACGGTTCATCCGTCTCCTCGAATCGGGTTTCCAAATCCATCAGAAAACTCATGGTGGACGACTCATACATCATGGGAAAACCGCACTTTTTATTTTAAAGAGAGAAAAGAAGTTTATATAAGTTTTGCGGTTTTCCCCCAAATCCAGAAAATCTCATGGAAATCCGAATCCAATCCTCAATAGCATGTAAACAGTGCATATAGGCATAAAAATCCATGAATAATAACATGCATGATGTAACAAGTAATAATTACAATGTTTAATATGGCATATAGGGGAAATACACTAATATCATGTCGAAACTACCAGCTAACAATCTAAGTCAAACAATTATATTCTCTAAAGTGTACGTGACATGGCAATTACCGATGAAGATGTGAGTGAGCCGGCAAGTAGGTGTACGTGGTACATACGCATCATCGGTAATGGTGCTGGTGTCCTAACAGCATGATATCAATAATGGAATATGCAGCAAAATAAATATGCGAGGCAGAGCGAACAACAATAATGTGCGGGAGCTGAATACTAGACACAACGATAACTAACTGCAATAATCTAATATAGGTCCTACGAATGGTGCCTTTTGAAATAACACGAATCATGGGGTTTTGAAAATAGGGGCTACGGTGTTTTTATGACAAGATACGTCGTTTTTGAAATATCCATAGATTCCCTTGAGCTGTCTTTAAAAATGCCCACGATTCGTTAGTTTTTGAAATAGGTAAGAAGTCTAATCTAATCTAACAACTACACTAAACTATACGGCTGAACTAACAAGCTGAACTACAGGTAAGGAAACCGCCTATCATCTGAGTCGATACATATACATACCTGTATATGTATAGTCGGTGATCCCGCCTCAATAATATCATATCCGATACCATATCTATAATCAGGCATCCCAAGTCAAGAGTGCGGATCAATCATCAATATAGCTCGTACGTAAATCCGTCGTACGGCATCCCAAATCTGGGTACGGGTCAAAATCATATTCATCACACTATTCATCCGGTATCCTCTTTATCAAAGATCATAGTCTAAGGTACTGACCTATGTCTAGTACAATACTAATATCATCAATATAGTCATGATCTGACTACTGATCGACAGTCTCGTACAAACCGATATCATCAGCACATATCATCATCAAGGGGTATACATCGCCCAATACAGCCTAGGACCAATATCCTAGCATAACACATCTCCTATCACGATCACATGTCGACCACCTATTTATGATACTATTCATCCGTATCGTCGCCCCAAGATTTTCTATAACACCAGGACGTACCTCAAGTACGAATCCTGCCATATCACCGATATCACAATCTCAACATAAATCTCATCGACTCATCTCAATCCCAAGTATCATCCCCAAATCCGTATGTGAACACATAGTCCTATACCTATGTGAACACATAACTATATAGAATCCCATGAGCACATATCAATAGGAATGTATGCAAGTATGTATGTGTGTATGTGTGTGTAACACTACCCTAGGGTTCGCAACACTAAAGTAATCCAACACACCAATATTCATCCTAAGCAACGTTATTAATCCCAAATAACATATAATAAATGTTGGTGTGTATACGCATCCGTATACACCACCACGGACTGCGGGGGTGCTATACGCCATCCACCCGACTTCTCCCCGTAGATATAAATCTACTCACCTGAACCTCGCTCGCCGGTGCCGACGTCGCCACGCGCTTTCTTGTGTCTCGAAGTCCACATGGGGTACCTACATATCATAACGCATCGTATCGCATTAAAACCAAATTCGAAATCGAAACGGCACACGAAAATCAAATCGTCACGCGTATCACGCATAGGTCAAAACCTATTGCCTACGCATGCCAAAATAGCCAAACCAACCCTCGATTTCGATGTACAAACATCAATCAATCGAGAAAAACCCAACATACCAATCACGCGTTCATAACGCACTAGAACTTAATTGAAAATATGGTTCAATTCATAAAAACCTTAAATTTGCTCAAATCAATTTATTTCACAAAACCTAGAAAGCACTTAATTACCGTTTTAATTCGAAACTTGATGTTTTAACCCAACTAATAGCCATAATATTCACTAAGTATCATAACTAATTCATACAAATCAAATTCATAAATTAATTTCATCAATTTGTATAAATTCCAAATTTCCTAGTTTGCAAAAATACCGATTTTAACTCTTTTTAAAGTAAAATTCACAATTTATCAATTAAGCATGGTTTTGCATGATTTAAGTTGCTAAACAACAATTAAAATGTTAATAAATTCATCAAAACCTTAATTAGATTTTAAATCACCCATTTGCAACTAAAAGCTAAAAACTAGTTTGCAATTTATATATACTTATTACAATTTAAATTAACAAAATGCGAACTAGCGACTAGATTTGATTTAACAAGTCTTAAGATCTCAATTACAACATACAATCCATGATCCAAATACCCAAAACCCTAATTTGATCACAACCCATTATCTTTAATTTCCTAAATTAACAACTAGAACCAATTTAACGCTTAAATATGCTAGATTGAAACAATTTAAACAACGATTTAAACATGGGTTGGGATTTATACCTCACAACCATGAGATCAACATGCAAACTAAGCCTCCAAAATTCCAACTTTTCCCCAAGATCCATACTAGATAGGCCAATGAGAAATGGGTAGGGATTAGATTTTGATTTTGTGGGATTTTTAGTGCATTTTTGAGTGAGATTTGATGATTTTAGCACAAGAAATGAGGGGGGACAAATGGGGGAGCTGCTGCTGCAGCAAGGGGAAGAGGTTTCGGCCACTTTTTGGTGGGGGGAGAGAGAGAGAGAGATTATGTGGTGTTGGAAAAGTCACAAGTCAACAATTACATCCATACCTCCTTTAATTAATACATTCTTTATTCTATTCTTTTCTTTTCTTCTTTGAAATCCAAGTGGGGAAAAAGGGTGGGGGCTGCTGAAATCAGCCAAGGGGAGAAGTGAATGGGTGTGTGTGGGTGTGGGTACGGGTGTGGGGTGATGAAAAATGATAAATACAATACCCCAAACATCCATTTACGCTAAAAAAAAGCCTTTTTTCTTCAATAATTTCTAAACCGTTTTGGCAAATGATTTCGTTCCAAAAACCATATGATAAATTTTTATTTAATGTTTTATGATGCACAAAATTTGTTTCAACTCATTCCAATTTGTAATTTTCCCTAATTAAATGTATTAGTGACGGCTTAAAATAATAATAAAATAATATTTTTTTCAGAAAATTTGAAATTTCACCAGCGGCTCAATAAACACCAAATAATAGCAATTACATAGCTAGAATATGTATATTTAATTTTTATAATAAGATATTTGCATTTTGACATTTTACAGAAAACCCCCTTATTTTACCGATTTTTCGAAATTTCACCGAAACGATTTTCAAAGCGTTACAATCTTCCCCCCTTAAAGAAATTCGGTCCCCGAATTTAAATTCAAACTCCCCCAAATACTAAAACATATAAGAAAAACCATCAAGTCGTCGGGGCTCCGAAATTGTAACTACATAAAACAATTCGTAGCGCAGCGCATGCGCTTGAAAAATGAGTATATAACTCAAATCAAAACTCCGTCAAGCATCCCGCAATCATCGGAGTCATGGAGAAGACATCAATGCCAAATCCAAATCAAAACCAATATGATATAACTCGAAACTATACATGTAAATATCGAATCTATATATGTAAGTATCTGAAGGAAATGCATGCCAAATCTCTTTAAGTAGCTGTGCACGCGTATAACACTGCACAGTGGCGGACGTCTATCATAAGGAAATAACTATATACATATATACCTTTGTTTGAAATGTACGTTCCGCCGCTTTGGAAACGATTTAGAAGGGTCTCCTTGTTTTAAACATTTCGTGTCATATCAGACACGTAGGTAAATACTGAGATTATAGCTCTCTTTTTGGAAATCCCTTCAATAACTATCAATGCATGCAAAATATATTCAGGTACTGTCCTCTGACTAGTCCTGCTCAGTACGAAAACATGTAGCAATAACATAAAAGCGTACTACTCTATAAGAAATCAATCCCAAAATATGCACATGAATACTACGTGCGTCTGGTGCGCACGGAAATCAAAATCCATGAATGTGCCATACATGCGCACAGAAACAACATCTAAGTGCATCGGGTGTGCACGAAACATCTGTCGTAGGCAACATGTGTGCCTGACAGCAAAATCAGGTGCATCTGACATGCGCGAAAAATCTCGATTTAGTGCATCTGGTGTGCACCAAAATCGCATCTCAAGACATGCGCTCAACATGCGCGAAAATCTAAATCAGGTGCATCCATCGTGCACGAAATCATGAAATCCAATATCAAGCGCCGAACGTGCGCAAAATCAATCAGGTGCATAAGGTGCACAAAACAAATATCGAGTATCACAATCGAAATCGAAGTCCAGTGCATCTAAGTGCACAAAAGGCGTATCACTGCACTGCAAGCATATATAAACTATACAGAGTGCAGGAACCAAATCGTGTGCGTGCATATGCACAAAATCAACTCAAATGTCTAAAACCGTAAAATCACAAACATGTGAAACTAAAGAACGAAAACGATATCAAGTGCAACACTATGCAAAGATCGTAAATCCTCAATCATCAAAATCAAATCATACGAATAAATCACCCAAAACATCGGAATCAATAATGGCGGAATAGTACCGCTCAAGTGCATCCTCTAAGAATCTCGGCCAACTGTCGCGGTCACTAGTGGGACGTCTCATCGATGATCATGAACTCTGTCCTGCTGGTGTGCGTAACCATGACCACTCCTGGGTCAAGGTCTTCACTGTGAATTACCAATCTTTCGGTCCATCGGCTTATCGGCCCTGTCGGGTGTGCTAACGGGGATGATCCGGTTCTGGCAGTTCTATGGTCATCTCTCGGTCAATTATCGCGACCACTCGTAAGACAGCATATCACTGGCGTCGGCCTCTGGCTCTCTGAATGTACGTGACACATCTGATCCTGAGTGCAAGTATCATTGCAGCAGTGTCCTGGAAGGAATCCTGCTCACGGTCTCTTCCATGTCTCGTCTCTGCCAACTGTCCGGAAGTCATTGTCCTTTCCTATATCTGCATCTTGCTCAGGAACGACTGCATACTCATCGCGACTCCTTCTGGAAGGTAAGTCCAAGTACCATGCCTCTGCATGCGCATCGCCTCTCTGATGTCGGCGGAGTGGAACGGCATCTCATCTAGATCTGGTACGAACCTCTTACTTCACTTTTCTCTAATGTCGTCTGCTTTGGACTCGTCTCGTCGCGGCTGCATGGATTGAGCTCCAACGACTATCCTCGTATCTGGAGTCTCCCAAGAATGCATCTCACCACCTAGCATCTGAATTAAGTCGAGTCATCCGATCGAGTCGTCAAAACCTCATAATTCCCCCAAGAGCTCAACCTCTTGGGCACAGTTTAATAGTATCGAGTACATACCACAGCATCGGTGGTCCAGCCGTAGAAGGGCAAACCCAAGCCTCACTAATGGCGCCGTAGAACTGCCGCAAACCCGAAGGTTCAAAGGCTTTCATACGGTCATTAAGTCGAGTTAGGGTTTCATTCTTCTAGAGGGACCATAGAATTGCCTGCATGTCTTTCCGACTACTTTAAACTTAGAATAATAGGTTTCCGACATTCGATCGTCTCTGTCGACCCTCACGTCTCTGCGTGAAGTCGTCTCTAGCTGGAATCAATCTATCTGATGACCTCGCATCGGGGTAAGCGAACGATCCACATGTCCTAGTCATTCATCCTAGATGACTAGCGACCTCCTATCATGTCTTAGTACAACTTATACTGCAATAGCTCCAACATCTGGGGCGATATCTCGTCGTTTGAAGCAATAACTGGCTCACTCGTCTGCATGCTGAACCGTGCCTCAATCATCAGGAGTAAGCAACACACCAACGGTCATCAAAATCTGGCTGGCCTCTATCATTGGCTCAATTCTCTAGTGCCGATCAGCACCTCCGAGTAACCTCATAAAGGCGATCCGCCAAACGCTCGTGGCGCGGAAACATAGTAAAAAGATACATCTCTGCAATCGTGTGTCGCCGGAATTCGCCCTGGTCAGTCCTCGTTCGTGACGAGCTTGTGCTGACCGTAACTCTAGCCGTAGCTCTCCCTACCGTAACCGTAGCAGCAAGGCCAAACTGGTACCGATGAGGCTAAATCAGGAAGGAATATAATACTGAACAAGGAAATGTACATCCTAAGGCTTCATAAGTGGAGTGGCGTGTCGTAAATATGCCGCGGAACATACTAACGGTACGTCACTCTACTTTAGTCACCTATTCCATCAACCAAGGGTCATCCTACGCTCCGAAGGTAAAACCTAACGCTCTGATACCAACTTTGTCACGACCCGAAAGTACGGAACATGACCGGCACTTAAACTACGAACGTCTCGAGACGTACATAATCTAAGTAAACCGAAAACCCAGAAATCCAAACCAAGAAGAGTAGTAGAGAGTAGGAAAAACCAATTTAAATCAAGTATTTTTAATAGCATAAGCCGAATTATGCGGGTTTCTAAAAACATCAAAAATTTACTGAAAATTTCGGCAGAGTCTCCTTTGTAAATACTGGCCCCCAAACGGGATACAACATGAATAGTATACGAAATTAAGAAAAAGGCATCCCCAAGCGGGAGCTAGCTCTTCGTCAATCGACGGTCACAACCACACAAGCAATATAATATACAACGCCAACGGCGAGGATCAAAACTCAAAAGGAAACTCAAAACCACCAGAAACATAACGAGCGACTCTAAAGTCGAAAGAATAAACAACACTGGTCTCTATCTCAAAAGAATACATGTTTGGTTGATGGAACTTCTAGATACAACAGAATAACGATATACAAAGTATATAATAGGGGTATGATACAAGTAAACCCACCTACTAGCAAATCACCCGAATGAAACTGAGCCCGCAAGCCGTAAAGAAACCTGTACGGCAAATCTGCAAGAAACTGGGGCACAACGGGGGTGAGTTGCCAACTCGTGAATAGAAAAACATCTACGCACAGAAATCGCATAAATAACGCAACCTAGGTCAATGATCATAATATATCCTCAAATATATGTAAAACAGGCAGCCTGTGACAATGTCTAGGGTAATATCTAACCCGAGTGTAATCACATGTGTCCGTGTCAGTGCCTCAGGTAGCAATATATCATATGAATGAGGTATGAATGCATGAAACAGAATACATGTAAATGAAGAAACTGTTCCCATAAATTAGCGAGATTTCCTTCGTATTTTTAAAACTGAGGTATCAACAGTGTCTAGCATCGACACAAAACATAAATCTCACTGTCTCGAAATATCAATGTCTCAATCTCAATATCTAGGACGCCGTCAGTCCAGACCGGCCCCTACCATAAATCTCAAGACCACGACGGTATCCTCCGGATATCCGACGCGTCAGGTAAAATCACCGGTCGGTAGTGCTCCCCTGCCAGGCTCAACGTCATCACCACATTCATCTTGCCCCGGGGTACCGCACCGGGTCCACCATGTACCCGAAACGGTTCATCCGTCTCCTCGAATCGGGTTTCCAAATCCATCAGAAAACTCATGGTGGACGACTCATACATCATGGGAAAACCGCACTTTTTATTTTAAAGAGAGAAAAGAAGTTTATATAAGTTTTGCGGTTTTCCCCCAAATCCAGAAAATCTCATGGAAATCCGAATCCAATCCTCAATAGCATGTAAACAGTGCATATAGGCATAAAAATCCATGAATAATAACATGCATGATGTAACAAGTAATAATTACAATGTTTAATATGGCATATAGGGGAAATACACTAATATCATGTCGAAACTACCAGCTAACAATCTAAGTCAAACAATTATATTCTCTAAAGTGTACGTGACATGGCAATTACCGATGAAGATGTGAGTGAGCCGGCAAGTAGGTGTACGTGGTACATACGCATCATCGGTAATGGTGCTGGTGTCCTAACAGCATGATATCAATAATGGAATATGCAGCAAAATAAATATGCGAGGCAGAGCGAACAACAATAATGTGCGGGAGCTGAATACTAGACACAACGATAACTAACTGCAATAATCTAATATAGGTCCTACGAATGGTGCCTTTTGAAATAACACGAATCATGGGGTTTTGAAAATAGGGGCTACGGTGTTTTTATGACAAGATACGTCGTTTTTGAAATATCCATAGATTCCCTTGAGCTGTCTTTAAAAATGCCCACGATTCGTTAGTTTTTGAAATAGGTAAGAAGTCTAATCTAATCTAACAACTACACTAAACTATACGGCTGAACTAACAAGCTGAACTACAGGTAAGGAAACCGCCTATCATCTGAGTCGATACATATACATACCTGTATATGTATAGTCGGTGATCCCGCCTCAATAATATCATATCCGATACCATATCTATAATCAGGCATCCCAAGTCAAGAGTGCGGATCAATCATCAATATAGCTCGTACGTAAATTCGTCGTACGGCATCCCAAATCTGGGTACGGGTCAAAATCATATTCATCACACTATTCATCCGGTATCCTCTTTATCAAAGATCATAGTCTAAGGTACTGACCTATGTCTAGTACAATACTAATATCATCAATATAGTCATGATCTGACTACTGATCGACAGTCTCGTACAAACCGATATCATCAGCACATATCATCATCAAGGGGTATACATCGCCCAATACAGCCTAGGACCAATATCCTAGCATAACACATCTCCTATCACGATCACATGTCGACCACCTATTTATGATACTATTCATCCGTATCGTCGCCCCAAGATTTTCTATAACACCAGGACGTACCTCAAGTACGAATCCTGCCATATCACCGATATCACAATCTCAACATAAATCTCATCGACTCATCTCAATCCCAAGTATCATCCCCAAATCCGTATGTGAATACATAGTCCTATACCTATGTGAACACATAACTATATAGAATCCCATGAGCACATATCAATAGGAATGTATGCAAGTATGTATGTGTGTATGTGTGTGTAACACTACCCTAGGGTTCGCAACACTAAAGTAATCCAACACACCAATATTCATCCTAAGCAACGTTATTAATCCCAAATAACATATAATAAATGTTGGTGTGTATACGCATCCGTATACACCACCACGGACTGCGGGGGTGCTATACGCCATCCACCCGACTTCTCCCCGTAGATATAAATCTACTCACCTGAACCTCGCTCGCCGGTGCCGACGTCGCCACGCGCTTTCTTGTGTCTCGAAGTCCACATGGGGTACCTACATATCATAACGCATCGTATCGCATTAAAACCAAATTCGAAATCGAAACGGCACACGAAAATCAAATCGTCACGCGTATCACGCATAGGTCAAAACCTATTGCCTACGCATGCCAAAATAGCCAAACCAACCCTCGATTTCGATGTACAAACATCAATCAATCGAGAAAAACCCAACATACCAATCACGCGTTCATAACGCACTAGAACTTAATTGAAAATATGGTTCAATTCATAAAAACCTTAAATTTGCTCAAATCAATTTATTTCACAAAACCTAGAAAGCACTTAATTACCGTTTTAATTCGAAACTTGATGTTTTAACCCAACTAATAGCCATAATATTCACTAAGTATCATAACTAATTCATACAAATCAAATTCATAAATTAATTTCATCAATTTGTATAAATTCCAAATTTCCTAGTTTGCAAAAATACCGATTTTAACTCTTTTTAAAGTAAAATTCACAATTTATCAATTAAGCATGGTTTTGCATGATTTAAGTTGCTAAACAACAATTAAAATGTTAATAAATTCATCAAAACCTTAATTAGATTTTAAATCACCCATTTGCAACTAAAAGCTAAAAACTAGTTTGCAATTTATATATACTTATTACAATTTAAATTAACAAAATGCGAACTAGCGACTAGATTTGATTTAACAAGTCTTAAGATCTCAATTACAACATACAATCCATGATCCAAATACCCAAAACCCTAATTTGATCACAACCCATTATCTTTAATTTCCTAAATTAACAACTAGAACCAATTTAACGCTTAAATATGCTAGATTGAAACAATTTAAACAACGATTTAAACATGGGTTGGGATTTATACCTCACAACCATGAGATCAACATGCAAACTAAGCCTCCAAAATTCCAACTTTTCCCCAAGATCCATACTAGATAGGCCAATGAGAAATGGGTAGGGATTAGATTTTGATTTTGTGGGATTTTTAGTGCATTTTTGAGTGAGATTTGATGATTTTAGCACAAGAAATGAGGGGGGACAAATGGGGGAGCTGCTGCTGCAGCAAGGGGAAGAGGTTTCGGCCACTTTTTGGTGGGGGGAGAGAGAGAGAGAGATTATGTGGTGTTGGAAAAGTCACAAGTCAACAATTACATCCATACCTCCTTTAATTAATACATTCTTTATTCTATTCTTTTCTTTTCTTCTTTGAAATCCAAGTGGGGAAAAAGGGTGGGGGCTGCTGAAATCAGCCAAGGGGAGAAGTGAATGGGTGTGTGTGGGTGTGGGTACGGGTGTGGGGTGATGAAAAATGATAAATACAATACCCCAAACATCCATTTACGCTAAAAAAAAGCCTTTTTTCTTCAATAATTTCTAAACCGTTTTGGCAAATGATTTCGTTCCAAAAACCATATGATAAATTTTTATTTAATGTTTTATGATGCACAAAATTTGTTTCAACTCATTCCAATTTGTAATTTTCCCTAATTAAATGTATTAGTGACGGCTTAAAATAATAATAAAATAATATTTTTTTCAGAAAATTTGAAATTTCACCAGCGGCTCAATAAACACCAAATAATAGCAATTACATAGCTAGAATATGTATATTTAATTTTTATAATAAGATATTTGCATTTTGACATTTTACAGAAAACCCCCTTATTTTACCGATTTTTCGAAATTTCACCGAAACGATTTTCAAAGCGTTACAATAACCATGAAGTTTATCATCTCACTTAATGAAAAGAATGAGTCACAAATAACATTAAATGCAAACCAATGAACATTAACCCAGTCACCATTCAATTAATGCTATCTATGAATCATCAAGCCTTGTCACCAAATCTAGAACCTTCTAGAACCACGACTCACCATCATCAAGAAAAGATAAATCCGTCTTTAACCGAATGTTAAAGACGGGCGATAGAAAACTGAAAACTGGCAACTTCCAAAAGCGATCCCGAAACGAATTTCAGGATAACCCCGTATCAGTATAAACATACCCGCATTTGTATTACGACCGAATACAAATGCAACTGAGACAAAGATATTATATCTACACAGTATAATACTCGGATCCGGCTTAAACCAAAGCCTACCAGTATTATCTGCCCGAAATATGACACGTGCGTAAACACATGTGCATTTTCCGAACCCTACCATAAAACCATACGGCCTCTACAACGTTTCACCCGAACTTGGGAAACTGTCTGTGAGGGACGCTAATGACTCATCAACATACTGGCACTGGGTATAACCACTAGCACGTCAGAGGTACAAGATGCACGTAACGGTTGCCTATGTATTGATTAGAAGGGAAGCTGACGAGCGAACTCATCCAGAAACCCTACTGAGCCTAACAGTGACAATATACATACAGTCTGGTCCGTTCGTCTAAAGAGTATCGCATATCGAGTCTAGGGGGGTGGATAAAGTCAGACTCCTAATAACGCGATAATTCTTGTCGGTATGAAGCCCATCACCACCTGAGAAACTACTGATCCAAATCAGTAATTCTCCACTACCTCGGCCGAGGATTTCTAGTGATGGCCACCCATGCACTGTGCGACATCAACCCCCAATACCGGGAGAGACGAATCCCCGACGATCCGCTCACTGCCTCCATGTGGCTCGGGACTGTACCCTAAAAATACCTGTTTGCACATCTCCTTTGAGCATGGTAGGGTAGAAATCAAAGCACAGTGGGAACTCACACGAGACAAATGACGATCTTAGGTCGACAAACTAACATGTACACATGTCACCAGGGACTGCTATCTGACGATATGTATAATACCAACTAGCATGTTCCCGGCGAGTCCTGTCCGGTGTACTCATAACCCAATGAGCACCTGTATACATCTTAGGTGAACCAACTGACACCAATGGCTTGTGAGACCGGCCACCGCCCCTCGTCGGGGTCTCGACTGTATACACTAGTCTACTCTGGAGTATTGATACCCTGTCTCGAAACTCCCACGACTAGGGACACTTTAAGGATGTGCTTACAAACCCCAGCTCCCACGTATATGATCGCCATCATACTGCTGGTAGTCAAGCAAGAATCTTATTAGCTCTATCATCATGCAATAGTAAACTAAAGTATGTATACGATGATAAAGACAAACCAGATAGCATACTATCATCTCGAGCAAGACTGTCATATCGGTATAGGTCCTCCATCAATCATTGCAATCGCGTACCTGCGATCCAATAATTGACTTTGAGGGCACTATATCCAACAAGAGTTACTAGATACAACTGAAAATAAAATAAATAAATACAATGGTGGTCACGATGCGAGTGAACCCACCTACCAAAGCAATCACTCGGAATGGGAACAGTGTGCCGGAAACCGTAATGAAACCTGTACGGCAAAACCTACAAGAAACTGTGGCACAACGGGAGTGAGTTGCCAACTCGTGAGTAGAAAATATCAAAGAGCAGAAATCGTATGTACGACTCAATCCTAGGTCAAAACGATCAATATATATATATATATATATATATATATATATATATATATATATATCCTCAATATGACAAAGTCTGAAGTATGGAAAGGTGGTAAGGTAAACATCTATACCAAGTGCTCGTGTCAGTGCCTCAGGTAGAAACATATCGAAAATATGAGGTATGATCAATGTAATCATCATGAAATCAGTGTCAACTATATCATGAAGTCTAAGTATGTGGATATCATCCAACTATGTAATCAATGTCTGTATGCATGTGGATCCCATCCACGTATCAACCAATGACACAAAACATCATGCATGTAAATATCATAAAGCATATGCATGAAAGTATGAGAATATAAATCAACGTGTGCCCCTCGTGACACATCAAAATCATGGAACCTGAGTGTCTAGCATCGACACTCGAAAACATCATGAAACCTGTGCCCAGTATCAGCACGCAAATCCTTATATATCGAGCCCCGTCAGTCCGGATCGGCCCGTATCATCTCTCGACTCCGGTCGGTATCCTCCGGATATCCGCCGAGCCCAAATACTATCACCGGTAGGTAGTAGTCCCTCTGCCAGGCTCACCGTCTGTATACACAGCATCCCTTTCTCGCCCCGGGGTACCATACCGGGTCCACCATGTACCCGCAAACGGAATCATCCGCCTCATCGAATCGGGTTTCACATGTCACTCTTCGAACCGAGAAAACACATGGTGGACGTACTAAAATATCATATCAAGAGAAACCGGGTTTGAAAATAGTACACGCTTTCTTTTGAAATCGCCACGGTTCTCAAATCCAGAAATCTCATGAAAACAGCATATCTCAATGCGTAAAAGCGTAAAGTATGATGTATGCGACATATAACAGAAACGTAAGCATATCCGTATATTATGCAACATAGAACAGTAATATGCACACATCGAGGGAAAACCGCTCATTTAAATGAATCCAGTTTTAAAATATATCTTGCGGTTCCCAAATCTCCAAAATCAAGCCAGAATCATCTATGTATGTGCAAATATGTATGTATGGAAGTATGGGTGTACAATATGTGTGTACGCAAATATGGATGTACAAGTAGGTATATATGCAAGTATGAGTGTACAATATGCATGTGCGCCAATATGGATGTATAAATAGGTATATACGCAAGTATGAGTGTACAATATGCCTGTGCGCCAATATGGATGTACAAGTAGGTATATACGCAAGTATGAGTGTACAATATGCCTGTGCGCCAATATGGATGTACAAGTAGGTATATACACAAGTATGAGTGTACAATATGCCTGTGCGCCAATATAAATGTGGCACCTCCTTTTTACTAAAAAGTTGTCATTTTCAATGGGACAGCTGTAGCTTTTATCATTTTTAAGATGAGACGTGGCACCTTTTCTCTATTTCCATGACATTGTTACTGTTTTCTTCATATTCTTTCCTTCTCCTTCCCTGCTCCAATGGAGTTCAAAACCCATATTTGGAGTCATTATTGGGCAGCTCTCCTCTAAAGCCTCACTACAAACCCACAACAACAAAACAAGTAAAATTATCCTCATTTTTGCTTAGTTTCGGTCGAAACCGAGTTTCATTGCTTGTTTCGTACCGGTTCCAACCGAAACCAGTACGAAACGACCGAAAACTTGAGTTTCGGCCGAAATCTTGTTCCTTGGTTTCAACAGGGGTTCAAACTGAGTGAACAAAACAGAATCGGATGGTTCAACTAACTCATCGGCAAAGAAAAAAGATTCAAACTTAGAAGGTGAGTCATCAACAGACGGGTCCCAAGACTTAAGATTATCAACAAAAGTGAAACAGTCATACGCTCTATCGGCGTCGGAAGCAGTCGGATCAAACAAAAACGCACTAGTGGCGTCAAGATCATTGTGATCGAACAAAAACTCTTCAAATTCACAGCTGCCTGGAGCAATCTCATGGACGGAACAAACATCTAGTATATGAACAGACGGTTCAGAGGGCTGACTCCCCAACCTAAAAATATTTAGTTCAATTGTCATTTTTCCAAAGATAGGTTCATGGAACCATTTCGACAATTAATCACATCATTTGAGGTTGCTAGAAATGGTCGACCGAGAATCATCGAAATTTTATTCTGAGGGTTAGCTATGGATTGTGTATCTAAGACGACGAAGTCCACCGGGAAAATGAAATTCCTTCAATTAACATATCCTCTAGTGCACCCTTAGGGGTGTGATTAATCGGTCGGCCTTTTGGAGTGTACAATGTGTGGGTTTCAATTCGCTTACACCTAGCTGTTCATATACAGAGTAAGAAAGCAAGTTAACCTGGCATCGAAATCTAGAAGAGCGCGGTTGATATTTTTATCCCCAATAGTTATTGAAATTGTAAGACAACTGGGGTCCTTGCATTTTTTGGGTAAAACATTGGTAAGAGCATCACTCACGTTGCTAGCTATAAAGACTTTCTTCGGTACTTCAGTTTTCCTTATCTTAGCGCACAAGTCTTAGAGAATTTTTGCATAAGATGAGATTTGTTGGATAATATTTAAAAGAGGGATATTAATATTAACTTTACTTAAACAACTCCACAACCTTTTCTATTTGTGGACTTAGTTTGTTGGGCCTCAAGCTATTTAGAAAAGGTGCTTCTGTTAAAGACGTTGGGTCCAACTTTTGTGGAGTAGATTTTGGAGGTGGAACGGATTCCAAAACTGGTGTTTGAGTGGAGCGAGAGGTCGGTCCGTTCGAAGAAGCAGTAGTAGGGCCCGACGGAGAATGAAGAACGGTCGTGAAAGATAAGATAGGTGCTACCGAAGAAGTTTCCGCCGGGGTTTCATTATCGACATCAACTGGTGCACCAACCTTGTTATTCAACATTCGTCCGGATCTCAACATTGTCATAACACTCACATTATTATTTTGCGGATCAAGGATGATATGTGCATTATGTGGGTGCCCTAGATTAGGTATCGGTTGAGATGGAAGTTTCCCTTTCTCTTTTTTCTCTCATTGCCGCATGCAACTGCGCAATTTGGATTTCTATTGATTTGATGCTTTGACCGTGGGAAGCGGTGTGTTGCACGAGGGATTGAATTGATGAATTTAGATTAGCAGAGGTTTGAGTGGATTGTTTCACGAAAGCTTCAATGCTTCTCTCAAGTGGAGATCTTATTATTACCGGATGGAACAAGATTGCTATTTTGTGGAGGAAAAGAATTGTTAAAGGGAGCAAAGTTAGCCGGATTTTGAAATTGTTGTTGAAAGGGTTGCTGAAACTGTGGTGGTTGAAATGGTGGTGCTTGTTGTTGAGGAGGAACCAGCCGTTGAGATTGGTTTTGGCCTTGGAACAGTTGGTTTTGTTTTTGGTCTTTGTTCCAGGAAAAGTTAGGATGATTCCTCCATCCCGGATTGTATGTTGAAGAGTACGGATCATTTCTACGTCTTTGCTGAAATGCATTTAATTGCTCTTTGTTGGAGTGCAGTCATTTCGACTTTCATGGCAATCGAGGTATCGACTTGGTGGATCCCACTCCTAGATGGATTAGAAAATGCGGAAGATTGGATCGGCTTTGTACTTTCCCATTGCAATATTTGCTCTGATCTTCGACGATTTTCCATGCTTCAATGTCAGATTTATCCATAAAATGTCATTCGCATACGGAATCAAGCAGTTGTTTAGTTGGAACGTCAATGCCCTCATAGATAATTTGTTATAGCTGCCACTTTGGTATTCTGTGGTGAGGGCATTGCACAAGAAGATCCTTGAACCGATCAAATCACTTCCAAAACGGTTCATTCGGAAGTTGAGTGAATTGATTGATCTTGGTTCGGATGCGTGAAGTTTTGTGATTAAAGTAGAATTTCTTAAGAAAAGGCTTAACAAATTCTCCCATGTGAAAATCGAAGTGGTGTGGACGCTATAAAACCACTTTTCTGATAAATCGTATAAAGGGAAAGGGAAATCGAATTTTTATAGCGCCATCGGAGATTTGGGTCGTGCGCATCATCGAGCAAACTTGCTCAAATTTTTTTATGAAGAGATATGCATCTTCGGATTCAAGCCCATAGAATTTGAGCAGCATGTTGATGTAATGCGGGCGGATTTCAAAATTGTCTCCATTAGGAGGAGGAAGTGAGAGACAACTAGGAAGAGGCACGGGTAGGATAACACCACTCATTTAGAACGATATACAGAATGGGGTTGGGCGTTATGATCGAGAGGTGGTGGTGGACTGGCCATCTCGGAAGATGAAGTAGGTGAAGGAGAAGATGAAATACGGTCAATTTCGGAGTTGACTGGTAAAGGGTACGAAGTGGAAGTATCGACTTCGAAGTCGATAGAAAGTCGGTAGCAACGATGGTAACACAAACTAAGCGATCACTAGGATCCTGTGCCCAAACGGACATACACTAAACGAATTTAATGTAGTCAATATGTTTGGAGAAAGTGAGGGTAAGGAAACGAAGTTCAAGAACGTAGTGTAGATGAAAATGGTGAAAATGGAGGTAAGTTTTTATGGATTACGGTCTTGTTATCATAGAAAAGTGTAGTCGGAAGAGAAGATAGAAGCCCAAGATCTGTCAAAAGGGATGTAAGCAATACCAATTCAGCAACTGCATGCGCCATATATCTATATTCAGCCTTGACAGAAGAACGAGCCACTGCATTTTGCTTCTTACTCCACCACGTAACCAAGTTTCCTCTTAAAAATGCACAATAGCCACTAGTAGAACAACGATCATCAATAGATCCAGCAAAATCAGCATCCGCAAAGGCTGTGAGCGACACTGTAGATGCTGGTTTGTAGAGAAGACTTTGTCTTGGAGAACTTTCAATTAATCTGAGAATATACTCAACCGCCTTAAGATGAGAAGTCAAAAGATTCTGCATATACTGATTCACTGTACCTACTGCAAAGGCAATATCAAGACGAGCGACAATAAGGTAAATAAACATCCCAACTAGACGTCGATATCGTCCTGGATCAAGTAGTGGAGGATCTGAATTAGATCTCAATCGAGATAACTTGACTGAGAAATCCATAAGAGTGTATACCGGCCTACATCCCAGAAATCCTGTCTCAGATAGAAGATTAAGCGCATATTTGCACTGAGAAAGTTGTAATCTACTGGAGTTCCGTGATACTTCAATTCCAAGTAAATATATAAGTAATCCAAGGTCCTTGGTATGAAAGTGTAAAACCAGATGTTCTTTCACCTTGGAGATACCGGCATAATCATTCCCACTAATGATAATATCATCAACATATACCAGCACAATTACCCTGCCCCGAGGACAATTACGTGTAAAGAGATATGTGTCGGCGCGACTGCGTTTGAAGCCAATTTGTCATAGAACTGTACTAAACTTCTCAAATCAGGCACGCGGTGACTATTTCAAACCGTATAGAGATTTACGTAGAATACAAACCATACTCTCCCGGTCGCGCAAAACCAGGAGGCTGCTACATATAAATAGTCTCTGAAAGATCACCATTAATAAAGGCTTTCTTCACATCAAGCTGATGAAGTGGTCATACTTTAGAAATAGCTAAGGATATAAGTACACGAACCGAGGTCAACTTGGCAACTGGCGAAAAAAGTCTCAACATAATCCAAACCATACCGCTGAGTAAAACCTTGGCCACTAATTGAGCTTTGAGATGATCAATCGTTCCATCGAGATTATGCTTGACAGCAAAGACCCATCGACATTCGACAACCTTCTTATCTGAAACCGGAGGTACCAATTTCCAAATTTGATTAGAGCGCAGTGCGACAATTTCCTCTAACATAACTGCATGCCAACTTGGGTGTTGAAAAGCTTTCTCAGTATCCTCTACGTTCTGGGTATTTGATACCGGATCAGGATCCCATATATGTAATCTGTTATATGGGCTACAGACAGGTGGAGAACTGGAAATGGGTGATATGTCTCTAAGTATAGAGAACGGTGCAATTGTTGCAGCCAAGGTGTTGGCAAATATCACCTTATATTACCAAATACATTGATTCTGAACGAATGTTGTTAGATACCGAACCTGATATGCAATATTATATCAGTCTCTTTATTTAGTAAAGAAGGATATAATTTTGTATTGTTGGATAATATTTTGAACATTTCCTATATCAATGGTTGATCGGTTCAGGCACGTTATCTAAAAGCATATACGTTCTAAATCAAACCACAGTTCTTTACATATAAAACACGCACGAGAGGAAGAGTTCAGAAATGAACAAATCCTTCTTGAGGCATTGTAGGCTAGGTCATATCAATGCGACCAGACTAGCTAAGTAACATTTAGATGCATATTTAAATCAGTTTGAATTTACATCTTGTAAAACTTGCCAGTCATGTCACAAAGATAAAATGACCATAGCTCCGTTTATTAGAAACAGAGAAAGAGATAGTGAACTCTTGGGACTGATACATAGAGATGTATATAGTCCCCTATCTACACATGCCAGGACTGGTTCTTTGTACTTCATTATGTTCACTAATGATCTCTCAGGATTCGGGCATGTGTTCCTGTTGAAACACAAGCCTGAAGCCTTTGAGAAATTCAATGAATATAAGTCAGAAGTAGAGAACCAAAATCGGGTATAAGTATTATGTCCTATGATGAGATCAGAGAAAAGAATACTTGTGCATGGAATTCTTGGACTATTCTAAAGGAGAATGAGATTCTCTGTAACGTTTTGAAAATCGTTTCGGTGAAATTTCGAAAAATCGGTAAAATAAGGGTGTTTTCGGTAAAAAGTCAAAATACAAATATCTTATTATAAAAATTAAATATACATATTCTAGCTATGTAATTGCTATTATTTGGTGTTTATTGAGCCGCTGGTGAAATTTCAAATTTTCTGAAAAAAAATATTATTTTATTATTATTTTAAGCCGTTACTAATACATTTAATTAGGGAAAATTACAAATTGGAATGAGTTGAAACAAATTTTGTACATCATAAAACATTAAATAAAAATTTATCATGTGGTTTTTGGAACGAAATCATTTGCCAAAACGGTTTAGAAATTATTGAGGAAAAAAGGCTTTTTTTTAGCGTAAATGGATGTTTGGGGTACTGTATTTATCATTTTCCATCACCCCACACCCATACCCACACTCACACACCCCCATTTTTCCTCCCCCTTGGCTGAATTCAGCAGCCCCCCTCTCTTGTCCCCACTTGTTTTGCAAAAGAAAAGAAAAGGAAAAGAAAGGATAAATGAATGTATAAGAATGGGCTTTTGACTTTTCTTTGACTTTGAAACCAACACTCTCTCTCTCTCACTCTCCCACTCACCTCACCCTCCCCATTTTCGGCCAGAACCAGCCCCCCCCATTTTCTCCAAGTATCCATCTTCCTTCACCTCCATTTCCTTCAAAAAAAATCAACAAAAATCAACACAAACCCTCACAAAATCAAAATCCGACTCCTACCCATTTCTCTATAGCCAAAATTGCATGGATCTAGGGAACAAGATTCCAATTTGGGAGGCTATGTGTGTGCTTGTGGATCTTCAATTCATTGGGTATAAATTCTAACCATTTTTGCTTAATTAGTTAGTTAATTTCTTAAGGCTAAGTTGTTAAAGTGTTAATTTTGCTCTTGTTGCTAATTTGAGAATTCAAGAGTATGGTTTGAAGCTAATTTGGGTTTAACCATCACTAATAGGATAATCAAGTGTAGATTATCATCTTGTGGAAATGTAAAACCTAATCTAGTTGCTAGTTGCAATTTGTTAATTCAAAATTTGCAATAAATAAGCTTTTATGTAAACTAGATTTTTATGAAATGCATATATATGTGAGATTTAAATCTAGTTAGGGTTTTATATCATTTGAACATGGTTTAAGTGTGTAATTTATCATATTAAGGCATGTTAAATCAAACCTAGTAACTAGTTTGCAAATTGTATTTTAGAATTTTACTATTTAAGCTAAATTGCAAACTAGAATTTTGGGATTTATGGAAATGAGTAAGTTTAAAATCTAGTAATGGTTTGGGTGGCTTAGTTAAGATATTTAGTGAGCATTGTAGCCACTAAAATCATTAAAACATTTAGTTTTGTACTAAAATGGAAAAGTTTGCTTACTAGGTTTTCGGAAAAATCGCTTTTAAAGTGAGTTTGAGGTTTTTGTGAATTCTAACCTATTTCATATTATAATTAGTGTTTGTGAATGCGCAAATGGTGCGTTTGGGTTTTTTCTCGATGGTTTGACTTTTGGACATCGACATCGAGTGTTGGTTTGGCTATTTTTGCATGCGTAGGTGATAGGTTTAGACCTATGTGTGATACGCGTGCCGATTTGGTTTTCGTATGCCGTTTCGATTTCGAATTGGGTTTTTAATGCGATGCGATGTGTCATGATACGTAGGTACCCTCACGAGGACTTCGAGAAGACAAGCAAGCGCGTGGCGACATCGATTTCGGCAAGCGAGGACCAGGTGAGTAGATTTATATCTACGGGGAGAAGTCGGGTGGATAGCGTATAGCACCCCCGCAGTCCGTGGTGGTGTATACGGATGCGTATACACACCAACATTTATTATGTGTTATTTAGGATTAATAACGATGCTTAGGATGGATATTGGTGTGTTGGACTATTTTAGTGTTGCGAACCCTAGGGTAGTGTTGCACTACACATACACACATGCATACTTGCATACATTCCTATTGATATGTACTCATGGGATTCTTTATATTTATATGTTCATATGGGTATGGGACTATGTGTTCACATACGGATTTGAGGAGGATACTTGGGATTGAGCTGAGTCGATGAGATTTGATTTGAGGCCGTGAGATCGGTGATATATCTTAGATACGACATGACGTTGTAGCGGGTCCTTGACGTAGTGTTTCACACACGTCCATGCATACGTAGGCGGTATCAGTATGGTACTAGACGTAGATCAGTACCCCGATCATGATATTTGATAAAGAGGATACCAGGTGAATAGTATGATGAATGTGATATTGAACCGTACCCAGATTGGGATGCCGTACGACGGATTTACGTACGAGCTATATTGATGATTGATCCGCACTCTTGACTTGGGATGCCTGATTATAGGTATGGTATCGGATATGATATTATTGAGGCGGGATCACCGACTATACATATACAGGTATGTATATGTATCGACTCAGATAATAGGCGGTTTCCTTACCTGTAGTTCAGCCTGTTAGTTCAGCCGTATAGTTTAGTGTAGTTGTTAGATTAGATTAGACTTCTTACCTATTTCAAAAACTAACGAATCGTGGGCATTTTTAAAAGACAGCTCAAGGGAATCTACGGATATTTCAAAAACGACGTATCTTTTCATAAAAACACCGTAGCCCCTATTTTCAAAACCCCACGATTCGTGTTATTTCAAAAGGCACCATTTGTAGGATTTATATTAGATTATTGCAGATTAGTTATCGTTGTGTCTAGTATTCAGCTCCCGCACATTATTGTTGTTCGCTCTGCCTCGCATATTGATTTTGCTGCATATTCCATTATTGACATCATGCTGTTAGGACACCAGCACCATTACCGATGATGCGTATGTACCACGTACACCTACTTGCCGGCTCACACACATCTTCATCGGTAATTGCCATGTCACGTACACTTTAGAGAATATAATTGCTTGACTTAGATTGTTAGCTAGTAGTGTTGACATGATATTAGTGTACTTCCCTTATATGCCATATTAGACATTGTAGTTATTACCTACCACTTCATGCATACTATTATTCAGTTGTTCATGCCTAGTTCATTATCATTGACATATGCACTTGTGATGATTTCTTGAGATTTATGATATTTCTGGATTCGGGGAAAACCGCAAAACATATACAAACTTCTTCTTTCTCTTTCTAAATAAAAAGCGCGGTTTTTCCCATGATGTATGAGTCGTCCACCATGAGTTTGCTGATAGATTTGGAGACCCGATTCGAGGAGTTGGATGAACCGTTTCGGGTACATGGTGGACCCGGTAAGGTACCCCGGGGCAAGAAGCTCGTGGTGATGACGATGAGCCTGGCAGGGGGAGACTACCTACCGGTGATTTTACCCGACGCGTCGGATATCCGGAGGATACCGTCGTGGTCTTGAGATGGATGGTAGGGGCCGGTCTGGACTGACGGCGCCCTAGATATTGAGACATTGAGATTTCGAGATATTGAGGTACTGAGATTTGATGATACAGGCCAGTCCGGATGGCCGGAGCCTGAAGTTTTGAGACAGTGAGATTCATGTTTTGTGTCGATGCTAGACACCGTTGATGCTGATTTCATTTATGATACCTCATTTTTAAAAATACAAAGGAAATCTCACTAATTTATGAAAACAGTTTCTTCATTTACATGTATTCTGTTTTCATGCATTCATACCTCATTCATATGATATATTGCTACCTGAGACACTGACACGGGCACATGAAATTATACTCGGGTTAGATTTTACCCTAGACATTGTCATAGGCTGCCTGTTATACATATATTTGAGGATATTTTATGATCATTGACCTAGGTTGCGTTATTTATGCGATTTCTGTGCGTAGATATTTTTCTATTCACGAGTTGGCAACTCACCCCCGTTGTGCCCCAGTTTCTTGCAGGTTTGCCGTACAGGTTTCATTACGGCTTTGCGGGCTCAGTTTCATTCGGGTGACTTGCTAGTAGGTGGGTTTTTCTTGTATCATACCCATCATATTACCTTGTATAATATTATTCCGTTGTATCTAGTAAATTCCATCAACCAAACATGTATTTTTTTGAGATAGAGACCAGTGTTGTTTATTCTTTCGACCTTAGAGTCGCTCGTTATATTTCTGGTGGTTTTGAGTTTCCTCTTGAGTTTTGATCCTCGCCGTTGGCGTTGTATATTTTATTGTTTGTGTGGTTGTGACCGTCGATTGACGAAGAGCTAGCTCCCGCTTGGGGATGCCTTTTTCTTGATTCGTATACTATTCATGTTGTATCCCATTTGGGGGCCAGTATTTACAAAGGAGACTCTGCCGAAATTTTCAGTAAATTTTTGATGTTTTAAAAACCGCATAATTCGGCTTATGCTATTGAAATTACTTGCTTTAATTTGGTTTTTCCTACTCTCTACTACTCTTCTTGGTTTGGATTTCTGGGTTTTCGGTTTACTTAGATTACGTACGCCTCGAGACGTTCGTAGTTTAAGTGCCGGTCATGTTCCGTACTTTCGGGTCGTGACATTCTCTCTCAGCATTACTCCTCCTTATACACCACAACACAACGGTGTTTCGGGGCAGAGCAATCACTCTATGAGATATGGTGCGCTCTATGATGAGTACTACTGAGTTACCTATTTCCCTTTGTGGGTTATGCGCTTGGGGAAGCAGCATACCTATTGAATTGGGTTCCAACAAATCAGTGCCTACCACTCCATATGTGATATGGTATGGGAAGAGCCCATCTCTTAAGCAAGTTAAGATTTAGGGTTGTCCGGCCTATGTCTAAAAGCAAAATCCGGACAAGATCGAGGCAAGGTCAGTTCTGTAGAACTGGAAGGAGTTCCAGCTATACAAACTACAACTGATGATTTGGTAGAACCGGAGGATTCAATAGTTCCTGACGAACCTCAGCCTCTCCGCCGATCTGGTAGGGTTCCTCATCCGCCTGAGAGATACTTCGGTTTCTCGATGACAGTGGGAGCGAGGACTGCATCATGAGATGATGACCCAACTAGTTTCGAGCAGACCATCAAGAGTAGAGACTCTGTAAGAATGGCTGGATGCTATGCGATCTGAGATGGAATCCATGTACACCAACAAAGTATGGACTTTGGATGCTATATCTGAAATGTTAAATCCCCATCAGGAGCAAGTATATCTTGAGAAGATTACTTGGTGTAGATGGAAAAGTTGAGACTTTCAAATCTAGACTTGTTGTAAGAGGATCTCGCCATTAACCATGTATGGTTTTTGATGAAACTTTCTCTCCAGTACCTATACTTAAGTCCATCCAGATCCTACTTTCCATTTGCTACATACAATAACCACGATATCTGGCAGTTGGGTGTCATGACTGCTTTTCTGAATACTGATTTAGAAGAGAGGGTCTATAAGTACACAGCCATAGAGTTTCGTAGACAGTGGGAGCAGCGGAAACATGTGCAAGTTGATTTATGCATTAAAGCAGGTATCGCGGAGTTGGAACATCTATTTTGATGTGATAGTCAAAGCATTTGACTTCATCAAAATGGTAGATGAACCTTGTATATACAAAAAAGGCAGTAGAGAGTAAGGTGGTTTTCCTCGTATTGTACGTGGATGACATACTCTTGATAGGGAAGGTGTTTCCTATGCTACACTCGGTCAATCTCCTCTTATCACATTGATTCTCCATATAGGATTTAGGTGATACCTCCTAAATCCAGGTTTTTGGATCTATGAGATAGATCTAAGTGGATGTAAGGATTCTCACTAGGTGTAGTGAGAGGGTATCAATCGATCCTGGGGAGAATCACTGGATAGCTTCCAGGGTGGTAAGAACGACTGAATGTCAGTCACAGGCATTGTCTTCACCCTCAGTGGAGGGACGGTATGTTAGAAGAGTTCTAAGCCAGATACCGTGACAAACTAGACGATAAAGGCTGGTGACATCACTATCAAAGATGCTATCAAAGAGGAAGTCTGGGTGTATATTTGTTCATGAGATGAACTAGGTTCCTACCATTGTGTGACAATGGAGATGTCGCTTTGGCCTAGCAACCCCGGTCCCATCAGTGACTCAGACATATTCTAAGGCAGTATCACCTGATCATGGAGATGGTTGATCTCCAAGAGATCGAGATTAGGAGAGTAGACTCAGAAGTTAACACAGCGGATCCACTCACTGAGGCCTTTCCTGCGAAAGACGTTTATAGGGTGTTGGGTATGCTATACTACAACAACTGGCCTTAGTGCAAGTGGGAGATTGTTAGTTGTATGTATGCCCTAGAGGCCATTATTGTACATGAGATGTATATTATAATGGATGCTGGGACATATATAGGGAGGACTTCCCTGCAGGCGCAAGCCCCTGCAGTTAATTACGCTACCGCATCGCGGTAACAACTTTCTCCTTCTCCAGAATTTCACTTCGTGTCGTGGGTGTTTGTTTTGTTTGTGGTTGCCCGTGGATTGTATACGGAGACTATTTATTTCGTCGCCCGTAGGACGTGGATTAGTCCAAATCCGTACTTTCTTAGATTTGGGTTTTGGGTTTTGGTTTAAGGATACGTTAGCCATATTTGAGGCTAAGATCAACATAAACGTTTGTTAAGGATACGTTAGTCTAGTTTCCAGACTAAGATCTACTTAACGGGATCGTCTAGATGCATTTCCAGTTTAGGGACATGCTGGTCCATTTAATATATGGCCGTCGGGACCCGTCACCTCTCTGACGACGTTGAAGGATTACAACGACATGTGTCAGAGGAGTTCGGAGATGTACCCTTGAACCAAAGTTGATTGGGGGTCTTATAGTCCAATTTGGGACTAAAGTCTGTTTGAATGTTTAAGGATACGTTAGCCATATCTGAGGCTAAGATCAACTTAAACGGGATCGTTTAGATCCAACAAAAGAGCGTTTGGGGGCTCTAATGTTCCAGTTTAGGGACGTAGTGGTCCATAGGTAGTTTAGGGACATTGCGGTCCATTGGTAGTTTAAGGACATTGCGGTCCATTGGTAGTTTAAGGACGCATAAGTCCATGGGTTTAGGGACCCCACAGTCCATATGGATGTGTTTAAGGACGCATTAGTCCGTTAGTTTAAGGACGCATAAGTCCGCGGGTTTAAGGACCCCACAGTCCGTATCTTGGTTTAAGGACGCATAAGTCCATGAGTTTAAGGACCCCACAGTCCGTGTTGATGTGTGGTTGTCGGGACCCGTCACCTCTCTGACGTCGTTGAAGGATTACAAAGATAGGAGTCAGAGGAGTTCGGAGATGTACCCTCGAACCGGATGTAAATTGATTTAGGAGAGCAATCTTGCTCAGTCAATTTAATTTGAGGACTTACGACCATGATTGGGCTAAATCCAGTTTATTTCTTATTTTTGGCCTAACAGACCTGTGCTAGGGCTTTGCCCATGTTTAATAATGCATAGCATTATTTATTTTATTTGGGCTCTGCCCATTTATAAATGATGCAGAGCATCAATTCTAGTCTGACAGACCCTTGTTTGGGCTCTGCATTTTATTTTGTTTGGGCTCTACCCTTTTATAAATGATGCAGAGCATCAATTTTGTTTGGGCTCTGCCCTTTTATTGCATTGCAATTTATTTTAGCCTATTAGTCCTTTTTGATTTGGGTCTGGCCCTTTAGTAAACAATGCTTTGCATTTGTCAGGCGCTTTGCGCCAATCACTGAGCGCAAGCGCTTGTGGTGATGACACGTGTCACGCAAGCGAGCAGCGCTGCGCTTGCACTGCTGACACGTGGCACGCTCTGGTGAGTTGCGCCAATTTCAGAGTGCAAGGCTCTATCTTAAAAGCGCATAGCGCAAATTTTTCTGGAGCTGACACGTGGCGCTCTTTGGTGAGTTGCGCCAATTTCAGAGAGCAAGGCTCTTTCTTAAAAGCGCATAGCGCAAGTGATTCAGATGTTGACACGTGGCGCTCTCTGGTGGCTTGCGCCAACCCAGGAGCGCAACAGTGCAGTTTTTGCAAGTGCAAGGCACTATTTCAATAATCTTGAGAATTTTTAAGATTCCAGAACCAATGATTCATAAAAAAGTGCAAGGCACTGTTTGATTTCTTGATCCAATTTAGATCAAGGAAAACAAGATTTTCTTGTTTTTCTTATTTTCAGAGAAACAGTGGTTCATAAAAAAGTGCAAAGCACTTATTATTATTTGAAGATCCTTGATCTTGTTCTTAGATCAATGATCTATTAGAAAAAATTCTTCTGTTTTGTGAAGGTTTTTACCTTTATCTTGAACTTTCTTCAGAGTTTTCTTTGTTTTGAGGTTCTTAATCTCTCACAATCTTGATGATGTTGATGATCTTGATCCTTTGAATTGGGGTCTAGGGGCCTTTATATAATGCCCATAAATTTGTTAAATTTGTTAAAAGAGATCCTTCTCTGAGTGATTTGGGGAATTTTCCCCACCGTTGGATCTTTGATCCAAGGGCTTCTGTTTTACAGAAAACAATCTTCTTGTTTTAACAAGAACAGAAGAATTTTACTAGAATTTAATTCTGTTTGGCGCAAACGCCCCAGCGCGTGACACGTGTCACGCAACGCAGAGCGCAGTGCAACTGCGCTGACACGTGTCGCGCACAGCGCAGCGCATCTGCGATTGCGCATCTGCCCTGACACGTGTCGCGCAGCGCACGGCGCAGCGCAACTGCGTTTGCGCTGACACGTGTCGTGCAGCGCAGCGCTTGCGCAACAGAAGCGTTGCTTCCTTTAATTTTTGTTTTAAATAGAGCTTTGCTCTGATTGGACGCACTGCCTTGGGCGCTGCGCTCTCCGCGCTGGCATGCCAGATTTTGACACGTGGCATCCTGCGCACAGCGCAGAGGATCTGAAGCGTTGCTTCATTTATTAAAATTTAAATTTTCAAGGTAGAGCTTTGCTCTGATTGGGGGGAATCAGAAGCGTTGCTTCACTTGAGATGTGTAAGTCCATGCTACCCTTCCCCGGTTCTTTGGGGTTGCGGAAATGGTCAAAAACAATTTTTGCTAGGGTGGCAACATGGACTCAAAATACGGATCATTGTTAAACAACCATCTAACAAATATAACTAAGAGTTTTACCTACTCGGTTAGGGGGTTATACCTTTCTTGAACTCCTTCATCTTCAACTCTTGTGGTGTACGGACCGGCCTCCCCTCGTCGTCTTCTCGCGCCGAAGATGGATCCACCCGAAAGCTTCTACCTTTTGGCTTCTCTTCAAACTTGAAGAAACTAGAACACTTGGCTTGCTAGGCCTTGTGAACTAGGATGAGTAGAGGATTGTTTTGGTGTTTTTATCTTTAAGGCAATGGTTCTCAACTCATGAGAAGGGTTTGCCTTGAGCTAGAGAGAGCAAGAGGAAGAGGGAGAGCTTGAGCAAGTGATGGCAAGAGAGAGAAATGAAATGAGAGAATGAGTAAACCTTTTGCCATCCTTGCTCTCATAATCCAAAATCATCATCATAAGTAATAATAATTGAGTATATTGTAATGGTTATTATCATGACAAATGACACTATCATTTCTTGCATTAAATGCAAATGGTGAACAAAACAAGCAAGCATAAGTCAATGCAACCAAATGATGGCCATTGTCATGATGGTGGTCAACAAGTCCAACCTAGTCAACCGGTCAACAAAAGTCAACAAGTCAACTAGGTCAACCTTTCAACCCTAACCATGTCACTATAATACTCAATTAATATTATTGTTAATCATGTTTATTAATCTCATTAGGGTTTGACAAAAGTCAACAGTCAGCAACCCTAATGAGAATCCTCTGCCTCTATCTCTGTCAACTGTGCATACACACCCGTATCCGCTTTCCGGGGAACACGAATACAAACGAGATAAAACCAATCCCAAAACGTATACTAGGATCTGGCTTAAACCAAAGCCCGCTAGTAATAACTGCCCGGTCAGTAAACGTGCACAAGTGCGCGGATGTGACCGAACCCTGTCGCAAAACCATGCGACCTGTTGCAAAACCATGCGGCCTGTACTCTTTTGCCTAAAGGCGAATAGCTCTCTGTGTGGGACTCTAAAGACTCGACACTACGCTGGCAGTGGGTTTAACCACAGACCGCAAGCGGCACTAGCTGTGCGTAACGGCCCCCAGGTAGATGCCGATAAGAAGACGGACGAGGTGAAACCCATCTGAACTCCTACTGAGCCTGAATATGACAGTCTCCGTACAGTCCGGTCTGTTCGTCTGATACATCGCATGGCGGGCCTAGGGGGCGGCAAACGTCAGTCCCCTAATAGCGGTATAAGTCGTGTCGGAGTGTAGCCCAGAACACCCTGAGATAACACTGGAAACCTACCAGTATATCTCGCTTGCCCTGGCCAGGGACTACTCGTGTAATGGCTCTCCAAGACACAGCGTGATGTCAACCCCCAATACCGGGAGAGACGAATCCTGTCTAACCGTCACTGCCTCCAAGTGCTTCGGGACTGCACCCAACTACTACCTGTTTGCACGACTCCTTTGAGCCGTGGTAGGGTAGTAATCAAAGTACAGTGGGAACACACTCAAGGCAAAGTGACAGTGTCAAGTCAGCGGACTAAGCTGTACTCATGTCACCTGAGAACTGATAACTGACGATAGGTATAATACCAACCAACAGTTCCCGACGAGTCATGTCCAGTATACTCGTAACCTAACGAGCACCCGCATACTATCTCAAGTACGACGTACTGACGGCTGTGGGACAGACCTTCTCCCGTGCTGGGATGAGAAGCGCATACGCTAGTCTACTCCGGAGTATCGATGCCCTGTCTCGATAGTCCTACGACTAGGGACCTGTATAAGGATGTGCTTGTGGATTACCCAGCCCCCCACGAGTGTGACTGCCATCACAACGCTGGTAATCAAGCAAAGATCCTAAGGGCTCTACTAATATGTATAAGCAATATGCTAAAAGAAACACATGCACATATTAAAGTAGAAACAAACCAAGTAGCATACTACCATTTTGAGCAAGATTGTCTATACAAGGTGAATATCCCAAGCTTCCATTAAGTAATATACAAACTAGTATGATACAGTAATGGCCTCTAGGGCATATATACTAACAATCTCCTACTTGCACTAAGGCCATGTACTGGCGTATCGAAGACCTATCATCTCGATCAGCCGCTCGAACTGAGTCTGGGGCAAGGCCTTGGTGAATGGATCTGTAGTGTTATATTCTGAAGCAACCCTCCGAACCTCGATCTCCTGGCGATCCACGATCTCCCTGATCAGGTGATACCGCCTCAAGATGTGTCTGGATTTCTGATGGGACCTGGGTTTCTTCGCTAAAGCTATAGCCCCGTTGTTGTCACAATACAGAGGTATTGGATCAACAATGGACGGAACCCCCTGAAGTTCTTTGAAGAACTTCCTCATCCAGATGGCTTCTTTTGCGGCATCAGCAGCAGGGATGTATTCCGCTTCCATTGTCGAGTCAGCAACGGTTTCCTGTTTGGAACTCTTCCAACACACCGCCCCTCCATTGAGGGTAAAGACAAAACCCGACATGGACTTGGAATCATCCTTGTCACTCTGGAAGCTGGAGTCAGCAAAGGCCTCGATCTGGAGGTCTTTTCCGCCATACACCAAGAACATCTCCTTAGTCCTTCTCAGGTACTTGAGAATGTTCTTTACCGCTATCCAGTGTTTCTCCCCAGGGTTTGACTGATACCGGCTTACTACACTCAGTGCATAAGCTACATCTGGTCTGGTACATAACATCGCATACATTATAGAACCTACCGCAGAAGCGTAGGGTATAATAGACATGCGATCCCTTTCCAAATCAGTCTTGGGAGACATCTCTTTGGAGAGGGTGATCCCATGACAAGCCGATAGATTACCGCGCTTGGAATCTTCCATACTGAATCTTTTCAGTATGGTATCGATGTACCTGGACTGTGAGAGTCCTAATATCCTCTTGGATCTGTCACAATAGATCCGGATCCCCAGAATGTAAGAGGCATCACCCAGGTCTTTCATGGAGAACCTGTGTGACAAGAACCCTTTGACAGATTGTAGCATAGGAATGTCATTTCCTATCAAGAGAATGTCATCCACATATAAAACGGGGAACATGACAGTTCTTGCTACAAATCTACTATAGATGCATGGTTCATCTGGATTTTTGATAAAGCCAAATTCTTTGACCGTCTCATCAAAGCAGATGTTCTAACTCCACGATGCCTGCTTTAGTCCATAGATGGACTTAAGCAACTTGCACACCTTTTCGCTGCTCCCATTCTGAATGAAACCCTCTGGCTGGTCCATATAGACACACTCCTCTAAATTTCCATTTAGAAAAGCGGTCTTTACGCCCATCTGCCAAATCTCATAATCGTGGAAGGCAGCAATGGCAAGAAGGATCCGAATGGATTTCAGCATAGCCACTGGAGAAAAGGTTTCGTCATAGTCCAAACTTGGTCTTTGACGAAAACCCTTTGAAACAAGTATATCCTTATAGGTCTCAACCTGTCCATCTACACCAATCTTCCTTTTGAAGATCCACTTGCATCCTACGGGTTTTACCCCATCTGGTGCAACGTCCAACGTCCATACTTTGTTGGTGTACATGGACTCCATTTCGGTCCGCATTGCATCCAGCCATTTTACCGAGTCAACGCTCTGAATGGCCTGCTGGAAGCTAATAGGCTCATCACTATCAATGATGCAATCCTCTCTATCCCCATCTATGAGAAAACCGTAGTATCTCTTGGGCGGATGAGACTGCCTACTACTCCTGCGGAGCGGCGTAGGAATGTCCTGATCTTTCGAACACTCTGGTTCTACTAAGCTTTCAGTAATAGCTCGTGGTTCTGGAATTTCTTCCAGTTATATTGCGCTCCCACTTATCTGTTTTTCTAAAAACTGAGTTTCCAAGAAGTGGGCATGACGAGAAACAAAAACCTTTTGTTCCTCTTCGCAATAGAAGAAATATCCTTTGGAGTTCTTTGGATATCCCACAAACTTGCACTGTACTGAGCATGCCTCGAGTTTGTCCGCATGCTGCTTTTTGACAAAAGCTGGACATCCCCATGTCTTAATGTGATTAAGATAGGGTCTCTTCCCACACCACATCTGATATGGTGTAGTAGGCACAGTCTTAGATGGAACTCGGTTCAAAAGGTATGCAGCTGATTCTAGTGCATATCCCCAGAATGATCACGGTAACTCAGTGTTACTCATCATGGACCGTACCATATCCAATAGGGTTCGGTTCCATCTCTCCGATACACCGTTATGTTGCGGGGTGTATGGAGGAGTAAGCTGAGAGAGAATTCCATTCTCTTTTAGGTAATCCAGGAACTCGGCACTTAAGTATTCACCACCTCGATCAGATCTCAGTGTCTTGATACTTTTGCCGGTTTGTTTTTCTACTTCATTCTTATATTCCTGGAATTTTCCAAAGGCTTCGGATTTATGTTTCATTAAGAAGACATATCCGTACCTTAAAAAGTCATCCGTAAAAGTACTGAAGTAAGAATAACCGCTTCGCGCATGTGTAGACATTGGACCGCACACGTCGCTGTGTACGAGTCCCCAGAGCTCGCTCGCTCTTACTCCGTGTCCAGCGAACGAAGTCTTTGTCATCTTTCTTTTGAGACAGGATTGACTAGTTGCATATGATTGATATTCGAACGGATCCAAATATCCTTCTGTATGTAACTTCGTCAACCTTCTCTCATTGATGTGACCCAGTCTACAATGCCATAAGAAAACCTGATTTGTTACCGGAGACTTTCTTTTGTGTGTATTCTGGTCATTGAAAATCTGTGGTTGGTTTAATACGTATATACCATTGCTTAATGTACCTGACCCAATCAGAACTTGATTAAGGTGAATGTTCACAACATTACTTACAAATGCAAATTCATAACCTTCTTTAGATAATAAAGATACAAAAATGATATTATAAGTTGCATTGGGTACAAAAAAGCAATTACGTAAAACCAAAACATGTCCATCTGACATTCCCAGGTGATAGTCCCCCACGGCCTTAGCATCCATGCTAGCTCCGTTTGCAACTTTGAGGGTCATGTTACCTGCCTTCAAAAACCTACGCTTTCTCAACGCCTGCAAAGAATTACAGATATGAGATCCTGATCCGGTATCCAATACCCAGGAAGTAGAGTTTATTGATAGACAGTTTTCAATAACATACACACCTGAAGCTGAAGCCGCAACCTGCTTCAGATCCTGTGTTCTGGCCTTCCAAGCCCTGCAATCTTTCTTCCAGTGTCCACTCTTATGACAGTAGAAGCATTCTTCCTTTCCCACAAGCTTCCCCGCTACCTTTGTTGCTTTTGCCTTTCCCTTCGTATCCACTTTACTAACACCGCCCCTTGGTTTGGCGGGGGTTTTCTTCTTCTTTCCCTTGGCTTTCGCCTTGGACTTAGAAGAGGAAGATCCTCCTACAAACAAAGTGGATGTTTCCCTACCTTTCTGTAGGGTGCCCTCTGCACTCCTCAGCATGTTGAGGAGCTCCGGAAGTTCAACTTCTTTTCCTTGTAAGTTGAAGTTCAGGATAAACTGGGCGTGAGTGGAAGGAAGGGACTGGAGAATCAAGTCCGTATAGAGCTCGTTCTCTAACGTGGTCCCAAGGTCCGCGAGCTCCTCAATGAAGCAAATCATCTTAAGCACGTGTTCCGCTACCGATGATCCGACGGCCAATCTTGCCGAAAACAACTTCTTCGACACTTCGTATCTTGCGATACAAGATTGCTCTCCATACAGTTCTTTTGTATGAAGAAATATGGATTCAAGGTCCATATTCTCGTGCCTCCTCTGATATTCATTGTTCATAGAGGCAAGCACGAGGCACTTGGCCTTCGCGCAATCGATCTCCCAAGTCTTACGGATTTCCTTATCCGCGACGCTGGAGGTGGGACCTGGGACAGGGGGGAGCTTTGGTGGTAAGGGAGATACCCCAGCTTGTCGTAAGTGATTGCCATTTTGACATTCCTGAGCCAATTTTTGTAGTTTGGCCCTGTCAGTATATTTTTATCTAGAAGTAACTTAAGTCCGGTCATGACGATTGGTCGCTGAAATTAGGAGAGAGAGAAGAAACACTCAGCATGATGCTCTTGCAAGTTTAGAGTGGTTTTTAGTTTGTCTAAACATGATGGCTCCCACTGTTTCTCGAATCCCTCCTCAAACCATAAAGGAAGAATTAGTCGGGATCAATCTCACCGTACAATACTTGCTTAACCGTTCAGCCAGGCCAGTGTCGGTACTTCGAGGGAGGTTTTCCAACGCTTTCGCGAAATTCCTTAATTTAATAACCTCTTTTCCCTGGGGGCGTAGTCCCGCTAACACCTTTCTAGACACCTACTAGGTTTATAGCATTGATCGTTAAGTGAGAAATTTCCCGAGGAGTAGCATATACTCACAGTAGGATCGGGATCCAAATATCATTGCGTGACAAAACTGAAGGAATCCTACCAGAATCATCACACTCCAAATGGTATGCAACACTAGCAAGTTTCAGTTCTTTTGAAACTCCCGATGTGGATTTTTGCCCCATGCTCTTATGACCTTGACTTTAGCCAAAATATCATAAGTCACATGTCAAGTTCTACCCGTCATTCTCCAGGTTAATTTGAACCCACCCGTACATACCCTTGACTTTGGCCAACATGGCAGTACGACTGTCCCAAACCAACGCATCTATCTATGCTGCACATGAATACCCAATAGCTACCAATCACTATGCCTTGAATTTGGCCAACATACATAGCTTGAATACTATTGACTATTCATGTGAAACGACGGAGGGCTACGAATGGTTTTGGCGAAACCGTGAACGTAGTGAACTTGATATAATCGATGGAATGAGATAGCTTTTAAAAGGAGTGGCTCAAGCTCCGCATTTAAAAGTTAGTTTTTGAAAAGAACCGAATGGTTTTGAAAGTGTTCCAACGACTTTACTTTGGTTTATTTTCTTGCATTAATTCTTTTTAATGCGTCCCATCATTTAATCCTACCATTGCAGAAAACAACCAAAATATGACGTACGCTTATGCCATCCGCATTCGCCACGGGGCCCCGTCATTACCCGTTAGGTTACTTAACTAACGACAGAGCGGGGGCTGGACTAGCGCGGATGCAAAACATAAGCAACGCCTAAATAGTTATCATATATAGATATATTGCAATGATAGCCATTTCAGATCACAGATAAATACATTGGATATACTAGGAATCCGCAATTCGTACGAGACTGTAACGAAAAGCGGATTACACGGTCGCGGTGAATAGCCAAACCCCACCCTAGACCCCTACGGGTGCGGCAAACTACCCCCCAAGTACCCGAAGCGAAGCAACCTCCCTCAACTCGTGAGTAGGCCACTCGGCACTTCGAGATACCCGGTAGTTTGTGCACCCCACCTTGGGTCTATCCTAGGAGCAAAAACAGTAAAAAGAAATTATACAATGACGGCTACAACCCCGACCCGGTTGTGCGGCCATACAAATAATATTACATCAATTTACAAATTTACATGAATTGAAAGAAAAGAAAACTCTCATCTCACAACCCCCGGCTATTCACCCGCGACAATCCAATGAATTCATATACACATACCATCAACATTACAGATCACAGATATGTATAACCCCCACTAATCGACATATAGCGATTAGCAGACGTTCAATACATATAACACATCACAGATATAAACCCGTTAGCTTTAGTCTTTAGAAGTTCGATCAAAATACGGTTTTCTAAGCCCCAAAAACAAATTTTGCTTTCTGGAAAATCTGGGCAGAAAAAACATATTGTAAAAATCCTAAAACACCCATGTGACCTCACTGCAAGAAAAATCGTCCACGGCCGAGTCAACTCGGCCGCGGATCCGCGGCGCGTTGATGGGCTCTCTGGACCATTTTTCTACAGTGAGATGTAAAAACCTTGAGTCGAATTTTAAGCCAAGATTTATTAATTTTAGAATAGAGGAAAAATTCGACAGAAAGTGTGCAAACCGGGCGTGTTTCGCGACTTTTTCTCCGATCGAACTTCTACTTACATTGCAAACATGTTAGATAGTGTTTAACCTGGCTCTGATACCACTGTAAGTCCATGCTACCCTTCCCCGATTCTTTGGGGTTGTAGAAATGGTCAAAAACAATTTTTGCTAGGGTGGTAACATGGACTCAAAATACGGATCTTTGTTAAACAACCATCTAACAAACCTAACTAAGAGTTTTACCTACTCGGTTAGGGGGTTATACCTTTCTTGAACTCCTTCGTCTTCAACTCTTGTAGTGTACGGACCGGCCTCCCCTCGTCGTCTTCTCGCGCCGAAGATGGATCCACCCGAAAGCTTCTACCTTTTGGCTTCTCTTCAAACTTGAAGAAACTAGAACACTTGGCTTGCTAGGCCTTGTGAACTAGGATGAGTAGAGGATTGTTTTGGTGTTTTTATCTCTAAGGCAATGGTTCTCAACTCATGAGAAGGGTTTTCCTTGAGCTAGAGAGAGCGAGAGGAAGAGGGAGAGCTTGAGCAAGTGATGGCAAGAGAGAGAAATGAAATGAGAGAATGAGTAAACCTTTTGCCATCCTTGCTCTCATAATCCAAAATCATCATCATAAGTAATAATAATTGAGTATATTGTAATGGTTATTATCATGACAAATGACACTATCATTTCTTGCATTAAATGCAAATGGTGAACAAAACAAGCAAGCATAAGTCAATGCAACCAAATGATGGCCATTGTCATGATGGTGATCAACAAGTCCAACCTAGTCAACCGGTCAACAAAAGTCAACAAGTCAACTAGGTCAACCTTTCAACCCTAACCATGTCACTATAATACTCAATTAATATTATTGTTAATCATGTTTCTTAATCTCATTAGGGTTTGACAAAAGTCAACAGTCAGCAACCCTAATGAGAATCCTCTGCCTCTATCTCTGTCAACTGTGCATACACACCCGTATCCGCTTTCCGGGGAACACGAATACAAACGAGATAAAACCAGTCCCAAAACGTATACTAGGATTTGGCTTAAACCAAAGCCCTCTAGTAATAACTGCCCGGTCAGTAAACGTGCACAAGTGCGCGGATGTGACCGAACCCTGTCGCAAAACCATGCGACCTGTCGCAAAACCATGCGACCTGTCGCAAAACCATGCGGCCTGTACTCTTTTGCCTAAAGGCGAATAGCTCTCTGTGTGGGACTCTAAAGACTCGACACTACGCTGGCAGTGGGTTTAACCACAGACCGCAAGCGGCACTAGCTGTGCGTAACGGCCCCCAGGTAGATGCCGATAAGAAGACGGACGAGGTGAAACCCATCTGAACTCCTACTGAGCCTGAATATGACAGTCTCCGTACAGTCCGGTCTGTTCGTCTGATACATCGCATGGCGGGCCTAGGGGGCGGCAAACGTCAGTCCCCTAATAGCGGTATAAGTCGTGTCGGAGTGTAGCCCAGAACACCCTGAGATAACACTGGAAACCTACCAGTATATCTCGCTTGCCCTGGCCAGGGACTACTCGTGTAATGGCTCTCCTAGACACAGCGTGATGTCAACCCCCAATACCGGGAGAGACGAATCCTGTCTAACCGTCACTGCCTCCAAGTGCTTCGGGACTGCACCCAACTACTACCTGTTTGCACGACTCCTTTGAGCCGTGGTAGGGTAGTAATCAAAGTACAGTGGGAACACACGCAAGGCGAAGTGACAGTGTCAAGTCAGCGGACTAAGCTGTACTCATGTCACCTGAGAACTGATAACTGACGATAGGTATAATACCAACCAACAGTTCCCGACGAGTCATGTCCAGTATACTCGTAACCTAACGAGCCCCCGCATACTATCTCAAGTACGACGTACTGACGGCTGTGGGACAGACCGTCTCCCGTGCTGGGATGAGAAGCGCATACGCTAGTCTACTCCGGAGTATCGATGCCCTGTCTCGATAGTCTTACGACTAGGGACCTGTATAAGGATGTGCTTGTGGATTACCCAGCCCCCACGAGTGTGACTGCCATCACAACGCTGGTAATCAAGCAAAGATCCTAAGGGCTCTACTAATATGTATAAGCAATATGCTAAAAGAAATACATGCACATATTAAAGTAGAAACAAACCAAGTAGCATACTACCATTTTGAGCAAGATTGTCTATACAAGGTGAATATCCCAAGCTTCCATTAAGTAATATATAAACTAGTATGATACAGTAATGGCCTCTAGGGCATATACACTAACAAGATGTCTTTTCATCTTCCTTTTTCAAGTCAGACTTGTATTTCCCAAAATTTTCATTTCCTGGGTCTTGGAAATAATTCCACTATGCACAGAATTTTCTGCGCTTGGTCTATATAACCCAAAGCCGAGCCTTTCCTTCTCTCATCTTCAGAGAACTTTTTCAATCATGGCTTGCAACCGCCCTCATGCCCGCCGACAACCATGGAAAGTGCCTATTCAAGACATCGTTCCCCGTTTTGTTGCGCGCTTGGTGGACCCTTCTCTTACGGACGAGCAGTGCGATGCTGCAATGCACGAGCTTTTGACTCGTGTGGGGTCTCCTCTCCCTCCGCACTCCATTTGGCTTCGGATGATCCTTGCCTCGGTGCTCGCCGATCTTCCCCCTCCTCCAGTAGAGATGTCCTCGGCAATGCTTGATGCCACCGAGGATAAGATCGAGTGCTTCTTCGAAGCGCACTTGATCACCAAAGCCCTGAGGGACTGCTCTTTCCATCTGCTGAGCCAGATACGGGCTCGCCGGGTTCTCATCGCCACATTTTCTGACGAATATGGCGATGATCGTTGGACGTCTACCTCTTGGGAGGACCGCCGTTTCAATGTGGTGGAGAAGACAGAAAGAGAACTGGGGAATCTTCTTCTTATCTTTGCGAACCCTTGTCTTTCCGATCCCATATTTGGTGATCTTTTTAAAATGTAATAATAATAATAATGAATAAGTGTTTTTTAATCAAGTATTTTATTATCTGTTAAGGGTTCCCTTTTATTTTAGCTCTCTGTTATGTTTGTGCACCGCATGATTTAATTTGCTATTGTTAGGTGCATGTGATTCTTGCAAGGATAAAGTGCCTTTGGTGCTTAGCCTCTTTTATGAAGCATTGCTTTACTTTTCAGTCTTAGAAATAGAGTTTCGTTCTAATTGGGGGAACAAATGCCCCCCCCCCCACCGTTGCACTTGCGTAGTTCCAAACGCGAGCGCAACGGTGGCAGAATTCTAACCGTTGCGGCAACCTTTGGAAGTTGAAAGGGCACTTGATGCCTATATATAGGACCTTTAGTCCTTCACAGATGGTTATCATCTTTTAAGATCTTTACTTTCAAAACCTCAGAGCCTTGCTCTTGCCTTCAAGAACTCCAAGAGTTAGAATTTCTTTAGAAAACACCTTTTAGGTAAATTTTTTTAATTAAATTAGATCAATTTTCATTGACAGAGCCTTACTCTCAATAGATCTCCGATCTGAAGAAAACCCATTTTAGGGTTTCACTTAGCAGAGCTTTGCTCTAAAAGGATCTAAAGGGAGCTAAAGAGAACCCTGTTAGGATTCCAACAGTAGAGTTTTGCTCTCTGAAAGAATTCATTTATAATTTCTTGATTCATTAATGGAGCTCTGCTCCTTTTGAATCATATAGCAGAACTTTTAAGAGTTGCTGATTTTTGTCGATCTTCTTTTATAGGAGTGATGGACGCCCACATGTATGACCTTAACGAGATCATTTCTTACGGGGACATCCGTCGACTCGGCCATTCTCAAAACCGAGAATTTACCAACGCCGAGTGTGCCGAAATCATGAGCCGCTTCGATGCATACAACGGCCAACTGCTTCCTCGGTGCTCCCCTCTCCTGAAGCTTATTGTGGGAGCAATTTGGGAAGCGCTTCCTCTATTCTGAACTGGTATGCCACTTGGGGCATTGGATGCCGCCGAGGATAAGGTGCACTCGGTGTATCTGATGAGCCTAATCTCAAAGAGGAGGCGAGATAACCTTATCGATCTTCTGCACCAAGCTTTTCAACAATCTGTAATACCCAGCCCCTTTTATATCAATATTTGTATTTTTCAACTATAAAATTTATTTATAATTGTTTACTTATTTAAATCCCATTAAACACCAAAACCCAAACCCTACTATATCTCTTTTCCCAAAATCTTCCTTTAAGCCCCGGGCCCCCTCTCCATTATTATCTCTTTTATTCATTAAAATTTAAACCCAGCCCAACTTCCCTATTTCTTTTATTTAAAATTTAAACCCTAAAACCTAAACTTACCTCATCAGCCCATTCTCTTTTTAAATAAACTTACTTCCTTTTCATTTCCCTTAATTCCATTCCCAACCCAAGAGAAATTTTTCCATTTAACCAATATATATATAACTCTTTTTATATCCATAAGCCCAGCAGTTGGCCTTTTTCCATTCTCCTATTGTTTCCTTTATTTATTTCTTTTGATTGATTTCACAACCCACGAGCCCGGCCTACTCCATTCCCTATTATAATTCTTTTATTTTAAACTTTCAGCCCGACTCATATTCTTTTCCCTTTTATTTTTAATAAAACCCCCGAGCCCGGCCCATTCCCTCTTTTCTCCTGAAATTTCCTTTATTTTTTTACTCCTCGGCCCAACCCCTGGCCTGGCCCGCGCCGCTCACCCCTACCCGACCCGCTTCGCCCACCACGCCTTCTTCCCCAACGGCTACTCCCCACTTTTCCCACTCCCTGTTTCCCGCGATCCGCCTCCTCCGTCCACGCTCGCGCCCACGTCGCTTGGCCATTACCCCTCGCGATTTCCCCAATCTCGTCGCCCCGATCTCCCTCACACCCTCTCCCCACTCTCTCTGTTTTCCCTCTCTCACTCTCTGCTCTCTCTTATCCATCGAGCATCGAGCCTCCATGACGACGACGTCGCCGGCGACGACCCCACCACCTCGTACTCCCCCTCGCACACTCCTCCTCCACCAACAGCACCCTTCACCACTCCACTCAATCAATCAAGTACCCCCTGCCGATCATCCCCTGCTCTCTCTCTACCCTCTCTCTCTCTTTCTCTGTTCTCTCTACTCTCTCTCCCTCTTTCCCTGTTCTCTCTCACTCTCTCTGCAATCTCTCTCTCTCTCTCTCTCTCTCTCTTGATCTCTCTTTCTCTCTCTGCATCTCTCCCTCTCTCGTTTTCTCCCAAGCCTCAACCTACCTCTCTTCTACACAGCACCACCATCAACACCTCCAATCGCCGTCGATCACCCCTCAACCGAAACCCATCATCACTGAGTATATCCTCGTCTGCACCAAACTCAACCTACCTCTCTTCCGTCGAGCATCCACGCATCAACAGCAAAGCTGCGATGCAAGGCCAAGCCTAGTTGAGCCCCGGCATTTCGTCGAACACCTACAGAGATCGCCGTTGCCGCTGCCGTGCATCACCGGAACGTCTCCAGGCAAGTAATTTACTTGCTACATGCTAATCTACTCGTATTACAAATTCAAACGGATAAGTTATGAAATTCCTTTTCTCGATAAAATTTAGCGACGTATGTGTTCGATGCTAGGCCCCAATGAAAATACTTGCCTAAGTTGACGGAATTAAATTGTCTGTGTTGGATCTTGTTGTGATGATTATCCTGTAAAAATCTTACTGGAAAATACGACTGTTAGTGACTAAAATGAATACCCCCAAATATACCTGTAAAACTGGAATTTTCCCATATCTGAAAACCGTTAAAATCACCATAAATTATTTACATACTGGAATGATGCGTTCGAGGTCTTAAATCGAAGCCGACTCGACGAACTATAACCCTATGCAAGTTTCTAATGGTTTATGTATTTAAATTGTGATAATATTTGGATCGGAGTGCGACTCTGGACTGCAGCCCAGAGCGACTCTGATTATTGCTTACTGTTCCGTAATATGTACCACCTTGTTTCCTTACCTCGTATATTGCGGAACTCTGCTGTTTATTAAAGGTGAATCTGTTATCTAGATAACACAAGTGGTTTCACCCTGTTTCGTCATCATTTGCTATTTAACCTGTAATTTAAAAGATCGGGACGTATAACAGTCCAGAACAGATTCAGAGGTGACATACTAGTGTTAAACAGTGTATAAATCCTGACGTATAGATGCGATTGAGGATCCGTCTATTGAGTTGAAAACCTTACTAAAAACCCTAGATTTCATCCAACTGTAGCATCGCTAAAATATGAACCCAACTGGGATTAAAATGCGTTGCGAAACGGACTTCCGATTCTGAAACCGGATTTCCAGCCGTGAACGCTTAAAATGAAATGGCCATAACTATTGATCCTGAAACCCGATTGACGTGAAACAAAATTCGCTGGATAGATAATCAAACATACTATTTATTCCCCATTCATTATTTCACTAAACTGTAAACATATGATTTATGATAAAATTATGTAAGTGGTAGATTACTGATTTATGACATCCTAATCATGTTTTACATACTGTTTACTCATCATATCATACGTACGTCACTGCATTGATAACCTAGTGATCATGTACATTATCCCGTGTTAGGTATTAGTGATGATTGTGGCAAGTACGTTAGTGTTCGTGCATAAGTGAATAAGTGAAAGTGACACGTACTTGTACACAATCAGTGAACCTTATTATTCTATCGCATTGTCGACGTCTGTGGGACGCGTGTACGTGTGACTATAAGTGGTATGGGACACTTATGGAAGCTCTTGCATGGGTGTCACAGATAAGGCACCAGACACTGCCATTTATCTTGAGTATTGGTCAGGACGTGCTTGATGGAGATCCTGTCTCCAGTTCTCGCGCAGACTTGTCACCGACCGACTGGTATTTGAGGTTATGGTTAGCGTTTGATGTAGACTACGGGGTGTGGGGTAGTTTGAGTGTGAGTTCAACAGAATCTCGGGAGTCCCATGCCGGCTTATATATATGGAGATATATGGAGATTTACAGGGTACATGATTATTACCGTGAGTTACATTGGGCCCGTGGTCCCTTGCCCTTGGGTCCTACCCTTGAGTGGAGGACACTCGCGAGTGGTTGACTCTCACACTTGGACTGACGATAGGCTTAGTGACCTGTACAGTGAGATTTAGAGACTGATAGGGATGATTGTAGCGTTTTGAAAATCGTTTCGGTGAAATTTCGAAAAAAACGGTAAAATAAGGGGGTTTTCTGTAAAAAGTCAAAATGCAAATATCTTTATTATAAAATTAAATATACATATTCTAGCTATGTAATTGCTAGTATTTGGTGTTTATTGAGCCACTGGTGAAATTTCAAATTTTCTGAAAAAAAATATTATTTTAAGCCGTCACTAATACATTTAATTAGGGAAAATTACAAATTGGAATGAGTTGAAACAAATTTTGTGCATCATAAAACATTAAATAAAATTTTATCATGTGGTTTTTGAAATGAAATCGTTTGCCAAAACGGTTTAGAAAATATCGAAGAAAAAGGCTTTTTTTTTAGTGTAAATAGATGTTTGGGGTATTGTACTTGTCATTTTCCATCACCCCACACCCATACCCACACTCACACACCCCCATTTACTTCTCCCCTTGGCTGAATTCAGCAGCCCCCACCTTTTTCCCCACTTGAATTTCAAAGAAAAGAAATGAAAGAAAAGAAAAGAAAATGGATAAATGAGTTTGGACTTTTGACTTTTGTGTTGACTTGGACTTTCCTTACTTGTTATTCCTCACCACACTCTCTCTCTCCTCCACCTCAAAAAAATCTGGCCGAGCTCCCCTTGTTTAGCCCCAAAAAAAAAATTCCCATCTCTTTCCATCAAAATTCATCAAATTTCAATCAAAATTCAAGTTAAAACTCAAATCCAACTCCTACCCATTTTCCCTTAGCCCACCTAGCATGGATTTTGGTGCAAAAATTTCAATTTGGAGGTCAAGTTATATGTTTGATCCATGGTTCTTGAGGTATAAAATTTTGACTCTTTTGTTAATTGTTTGTTATTACTTTAATTCATCTAAATTAGATGTCAATTATGGTTGTTATTGCAAGGTTTAACCTTCATAAGAAGGGTTTTTAAAATTCTAGTTAGGGTTTTTACCTCACCATTTGGGGTCACAACATGTAGTTTGGCTTATTAGGGTATGTAAAATTTAGGCTAGTTGTTAGATTTTGCAAACTAGTTGTTAATTGGTTAAGTGTTACTTTTAAATGGTATTAATGGTACAATTTTGTAAACTAGATTTTTATATATCACATATATTGGTGAGATTAAAAATCTAATTAGGGTATCCATGGTATTATTAACATTTTAAATTGGTTTTTCTTCACTCTACTACTTTTCTTGGTTTGGTTTTCTGGGTTTTCGGCTTACTTAGGTTACGTACGCCTCGAGACGTTCGTAGTTTAAGTGCCGGTCATATTCCGTATTTTCGGGACGTGACAAAGTTGGTATCAGAGCGTTAGGTTTTACCTTCGGAGCGTAGGATGACCCTTGGTTGATGGAATAGGTGACTAAAGTAGAGTGACGTACCGTAGGTATGTTCCGCGGCATATTTACGATACGCTACTCCACTTAAGAAGCCTTAGGATGTACATTTCTTTGCTCAGTATTATATTCATTCCGATCTAGCCTCATCAGTACCAGTTATGGTTTTGCTGCCACGATTACGGGCAGGGAGAGCTACGGCTAGAGTTGCGGTCAGCACGAGCTCGTCACGAACGAGGACCGACCAGGGCGAAATTTCGGCAACACACGATTGCAGAGATGTGTCTTTTTACTGTGTTTCCGCGCCACGAGCGTTTGGCGGATCGCCTTTATGAGGTTACTTGGATGTACTGATCGACACTAGAGGATTGAGCCAATGATAGAGGCCAGCCAGATTTTGATGACCGTTGGTGTGTTGCTTATTCATGATGATCGAGGCACTGTTCAGCGTGCAGACGAGCGAGCCAGTTATTGCTGCGAACGACGAGATATTGCCCCAGATGCTAGAATTAGGGCTGAACGAGTTGTACTAAGAGATGATAGAAGGTCGCTAGTCATCGAGGATGAATGACTAGGACATGTGGATCGTTCGCCTACCCCGATGCGAGGTCATCAGATAGATTGATTCCAGCTAGAGACGACTTCACGCGGAGACGTTGGGAGTCGACAGAGACAATCGAATGTCAGAAACCTATTATTCCAAGTTTAAAGTAGTCGGAAAGACATGCAGGCAATTCTATGGTCCCTCTAGAAGAATGAAACCCTAACTCGACTTAATGACCGTGTGAAAGCCTTTGAACCTTCGGGTTTGCGGCAGTTCTACGGCGCCATTAGTGAGGCTTGGGTTTGCCCTTCTACGGCTGGACCACCGATGTTGTGGTATGTACTCGATACTATTAAATTGTGCCTAAGAGGTTGAGCTCTTGGGGGATTAGGAGGTTTGACGACTCGATCGGATGGCTCGACTTAATTCGGATGCTAGGTGGTGAGATGCATTTCTTGGGAGACTCCCGATACGAGGATAGCCGTTGGAGCTCAGTCCATGTAGCCACGATGAGACGATTCCGAAGCAGTCGACATTAGAGAAAGTGGAGTAAAGAGGTCCGTACAAGATCTGGATAAGACGACGTTCCACTCCGCCGACATCAGAGATGCGATACGCATGCCGAGGCAGAGTACTGGATATACCTTCCAGAAGGAGTCGCGATGGGTATGCAGCCGTTCCGGAGCAAGATGCAGATATAGGAAAGGACGATGACTTCCGGACAGTTGGCAGAGACGAGACATGGAAGAGACCGTGAGCAGGATTCCTTCCAGGACACTGCTGCAATGATACTTGCATCCAGGATCAGATGTGTCACGTACATTCAGAGAGCCAGAGCCCGACGCCGGTGATATGCTGTCTTACGAGTGGTCGCGGTGATTGACCGGGAGATGACAAGAGGCGTGCCAGAACGGGATCATCCCCGTTAGCACACCTGACAAGGCCGATGAGCCGATGGACCGAGAGATTGGTAATTCCCAGTGAAGACCTTGACCCAGGAGTGGTCATTGTTACGCACACCAGCAGGCCAGAGTTCTTGATCATCGACGAAACGTCTCATTAGTGACCGCGACAGTTGGCCCGAGATTCTTAGAGGATGAACTTGAGCGGTACTATTCCGCCATTATTGATTTCGATGTTTTGGGTGATTTATTCTTATGATTTGATTTTGATGATTGAGGATTTACGATCTTTGCACAGTGTTGCCCTTGATATAGTTTTCGTGCTTTGGTTTCACATGTTTGTGATTTTACGGTTTTAGACATTTGAGTTGATTTTGTGCGTATGCACGCGCACGATTTGGTTTTTGCACTCGGTATAGTTCATATATGCTTGCAGTGCAGTGTTACGTATGTTGTGCATTTAGATGCCCTGGACTTCGATTTCGATGGTGATGTTCGATATTTGTTTTGTGCACCTTGTGCACCTGATTGGATTTTGCGTATATTCGGCACTTGATATTGGATTTCATGATTTCGTGCACGATGGATGCACCTGATTTGGATTTTCGCGCATGTTGGGTGCATGTTTTGAAGTGTGATTTTGGTGCACACCAGATGCACTAAATCGAGATTTTTCGTGCATGTCAGATGCACCTGATTTTGCTGTCAGGCACGCATGTTGCCTACGACAGATGTTTCGTGCACACCCGATGCACTTAGATGTTGTTTCTGTGCATATGTATGGCACATATTTGGATTTTGATTTCCGTGCGCACCAGACGCACGTAGTATTCATACGCGTATTTCGGGATTGATTTTTCTTATAGAGCAGTACGTTTTATGATATTTGCTATGTGTCTTTGTACTGGGCAGGACTAGTCAGAGGACAGTATCGAATATATTTGGCATTCATTTCCTTCAGCTATTTACATATATAGATTTGATATTTACGTGTATAGTTTCGAGTTATATCATATTGGTTTTGTATTGGATTTGACACTTGTGTCTTTACCATGACTCCGATGATTGCGGGATGCTTGACGGAGTTTTGATTTGAGTTATATGCTCATTGCTCATGCGCATGCATTGCGCTATGGTGCGTATTATGTACTTATGGTTTCGCAGGCCCGACGACTTGATGATTTTGCTTAGATGTTTTTGTATTTGGGGGGAGTTTTACTTTAAATTCGGGGACCGAATTTTTTTTAAGGGGGGAAGATTGTAGCGTTTTTAAAATCGTTTCGGTGAAATTTCGAAAAAAAAGGTAAAATAAGGGGGTTTTCTGTAAAAAGTCAAAATGCAAATATCTTTATTATAAAATTAAATATACATATTCTAGCTATGTAATTGCTAGTATTTGGTGTTTATTGAGCCACTGGTGAAATTTTAAATTTTCTGAAAAAAAATATTATTTTATTATTATTTTAAGCCGTCACTAATACATTTAATTAGGAAAAATTACAAATTGGAATGAGTTGAAACAAATTTTGTGCATCATAAAACATTAAATAAAATTTTATCATGTGGTTTTTGAAACGAAATCGTTTGCCAAAACGGTTTAGAAAATATCGAAGAAAAAGGCTTTTTTTTTAGTGTAAATGGATGGTTGGGGTATTGTACTTGTCATTTTCCATCACCCCACACCCATACCCACACTCACACACCCCCATTTACTTCTCCCCTTGGCTGAATTCAGCAGCCCCCACCTTTTTCCCTACTTGAATTTCAAAGAAAAGAAATGAAAGAAAAGAAAAGAAAATGGATAAATGAGTTTGGACTTTTGACTTTTGTGTTGACTTGGACTTTCCTTACTTGTTATTCCTCACCACACTCTCTCTCTCCTCCACCTCAAAAAAATCTGGCCGAGCTCCCCTTGTTCAGCCCCAAAAAAAAAATTCCCATCTCTTTCCATCAAAATTCATCAAATTTCAATCAAAATTCAAGTTAAAACTCAAATCCAACTTCTACCCATTTTCCCTTAGCCCACCTAGCATGGATTTTGGTGCAAAAATTTCAATTTGGAGGTCAAGTTATATGTTTGATCCATGGTTCTTGAGTTATAAAATTTTGACTCTTTTGTTAATTGTTTGTTATTACTTTAATTCATCTAAATTAGATGTCAATTATGGTTGTTATTGCAAGGTTTAACCTTCATAAGAAGGGTTTCTAAAATTCTAGTTAGGGTTTTTACCTCACCATTTGGGGTCACAACATATAGTTTGGCTTATTAGGGTATGTAAAATTTAGGCTAGTTGTTAGATTTTGCAAACTAGTTGTTAATTGGTTAAGTGTTACTTTTAAATGGTATTAATGGTACAATTTTGTAAACTAGATTTTTATATATCACATATATTGGTGAGATTAAAAATCTAATTAGGGTATCCATGGTATTATTAACATTTTAAATTATATTTTAATATTTTAGATCATGCAAATCCAGACTAAATTGTTGTTTATGCATTTTTGCTAAAATGGTTGAAATTTGGGTAAAATTGCAAACTAGTTTTTTTGAACGTATATAGTTTGATGAGATTAAATTGTGGTTATGGGTTATATGACTTATTTAAGTTATTTAATAAGTATTATGGCCGCTAGAATTGTTTAAACGTCGAGTTTTGTACTAAAACGGAAAATTTTGCTTGCTAGTTTTTCGGAAAAACGGCTTTTAAAGTGAATTTGGGGTTTTTGTGAGTTTTAACCTATTTTATATATAAATTAGTGTTCGTGAATGTGCAAATGAGTGTATTTGGGTTTTTCTCGATGGTCTGGCGTTTGTACGCCGATGTCGAGGGTTTTTGGGTTGATTTGTGGAAGCAACCATAGGTTTTGACCTATGTGGGATTCGTGTGTCGTTTTGGTCATGAGTCGGATTTTAATGCGATGCGGTGTGTTATGATATGTAGGTACCCCCATGTGGACTTCGAGACGATAAGCAAGCGCGTGGCGACGTCGGCACCGGCGAGCGAGGACCAGGTGAGTAGATTTATATCTACGGGGAGAAGTCGGGTGGATGGCGTATAGCACCCCCGCAGTCCGTGGTGGTGTATACGGATGCGTATACACACCAACAATTATTATATGTTATTTGGGATTAATAACGATGTATAGGATGGATATTGGTGTGTTGGATTATTTTAGTGTTGCGAACCCTAGGGTAGTGTTGCACTACACATACACACATACATACTTGCATACATTCCTATTTATATGTGCTCATGGGATTCTTTACAGTTATGTGTTCACATACGGATTTGAGGATGATACTTAGGATTGAGATGAGTCGATGAGATTTGATTTGAGGCCGTGAGATCGGTGATATAGCAGGGTTCGTATTTGAGATACGACATGACGTTGTAACGGGTCCTTGACGTAGTGTTTCACACACGTCCATGCATACTTAGGCGGTATCAGTATTGTACTAGACGTAGATCAGTACCCCGATCATGATATTTGATAAAGAGGATACCAGGTGAATAGTATGATGAATGTGATATTGACCCGTACCCAGATTTGGGGATGCCGTATGACGGATTTACGTACGAGCTATATTTTGATGATTGATCCGCACTCTTGACTTGGGATGTCTGGTTATAGATATGGTATCGGATATGATATTATTGAGGCGGGGTCACCGACTAATATATATATACAGGTATGTATATGTATCGACTCAGGTGTTAGGCGGTTTCCTTACCTGTAGTCCAGCTTGTTAGCTTAGCCCTTTAGTTTAGTTTAGTTGTTCGATTAGATTCGATTCTTACCTATTTCAAAAACTAACGAATCGTGGGTATTTTAAAAGACAGCCCAAGGGATCCTACGGATATTTCAAAAGACGTATCTTTTCATAAAAACACCGTAGCCCCTATTTTCAAAACCCCATGATTCGTGTTATTTCAAAAGGCACCATTTGTAAGACTTATATTAGATTAATGCAGATTAGTTATAGCTGCGTCTAGTATTCAGCTCCCGCTCATTTTTGTGGTTCGCTTCGCATCGCATACTTATGTTATAATTTCTTATTGCAATGTTGATATCATATTGTTAGGACACCAGCACCATTACCGATGATGCGTATGTACCACGTACACTTACTTGCCGGCTCACACACATCTTCATCGGTAATTGCCATGTCACGTACACCTTAGAAAATATTATTGCTTGACTTAGCTTGTTAGTTAGTAATTTAACATGATATTAGTGTACCTGCCTTATATGCCAGCTTAACATTGTAGTTATTACTTGTCACTACATGCATAATGTTATTCATTGTTATGCCTATATTCATGGTTTTACATACTATTGATGATTTGGATTCGGATTTCCATGAGATTTTCTGGATTTGGGGGGAAAACCGCAAAACTTATATAAACTGATTTCTCTCTTTTTAAATAAAAAGTGCGGTTTTTCCCATGATGTATGAGTCGTCCGCCATGAGTTTCCTGATGGATTTCGAGACCCGATTCGAGGAGACGGATGAACCGTTTCGGGTACATGGTGTACCCGGTAAGGTACCCTGGGGCAAGAAGCACGTGATGATGACGATGTGAGCCTGGCAGGGGAGCACTACCTACCGGTGATTTTACCCGACGCGTCGGATATCCGTAGGATACCGTCGTGGTCTTGAGATGGATGGTAGGGGCCGGTCTGGACTGACGGCGCCCTAGATATTGTGATTGAGACATTTTGATTTCGAGATATTGAGGTACAGAGACTGTGATACAGAGATATCGAGATATTGGGATTACGTTTTGTGCCGATGCTAGGCACTGTTTTATGCTGATTTCATTATGATACCTCATTTTAAAAATACAAAGGAAATCTCACTAAATTATGAAAACAGTTCTTCACTTACATGTATTCTGTTTTCATGCATTCATACCTCATTCATATGATATATTGCTACCTGAGGCACTGACACGGGCACATGAGATTACACTCGGGTTAGATATTTACCCTAGCCTTGTTATAGGTTGCATGTTATATATATAATTGAGGATATATTATGATCATTGACCTAGGTTGCGTTATTTATGCGATTTCTTTCCGTAGATGTTTTTCTATTCACGAGTTGGCAACTCACCCCCATTGTGCCCCAGTTTCTTGCAGGTTTGCCGTACAGGTTTCATTACGGCTTGCGGGCATAGTTTCCTTCGGGTGATTTTCTAGTAGGTGGGTTTACTTGTATCGTACCCCCATTATATATCTTGTATATTATTATTTTGTTGTATCTAGAAGTTCCATCAACCAAACATGTAATTATTTGAGATAGAGACCAGTGATGTTATTCCTTCGACCTTAGAGTCGCGCGTTATATTTCTGTGGTTTTCTTGTGGTTTTGAGTTTCCTTTTGAATTTTGATCCTCGCCGTTGGCGTTGTATATTATATTGCTTGTGTGGTTGTGACCGTCGATTGACGAAGAGCTAGCTCCCGCTTGGGGATGCCTTTTTATTGATTTCGTATACTATTCATGTTGTATCCCGTTTGGGGGCCAGTATTTACAAAGGAGACTCTGCCGAAATTTTCGGGAAATATTTGATGTTTTTTTTAAAACCGCATAATTCGGCTTATGCTATTAAAACTACTTGTTTTAAATTGGTTTTCCTTCACTCTACTACTTTTCTTGGTTTGGATTTCTGGGTTTTCGGCTTACTTAGGTTACGTACGCCTCGAGACGTTCGTAGTTTAAGTGCCGGTCATATTCCGTACTTTCGGGACGTGACAATGATAGCATCGATATACATACTTACTGTGTTGACATACTTAGCATATTATTTTACTGCTTTTACTGTTCCACTGCATTGATTACTGCATGATCATACCTATACCGTCATTGATTTACTGTATATATATTTATTATCACTGTTAGAGTTGTCACTTGGATTTATATATTATATTGCTATTGTGTCGCTCTAACGACCTGAGTATGCATGCTCAGTGTGAGGAGAGGATTTAGCCTGGACCAGGACTACACGTACATCACGGACATCTTGATTTGCTATCCAAAGTTATACCCTTTTGTTTCCCATCAGGTCAGTTCTTTATATTGTTTTGTTTCAGTTACTGCATTTCTCATTACCTGCGCATTATTTACTGTTTACCACGTAAAGCTAGAAGCCGAAGTGTGACTACGACAGGACATTTCCTTGACCGTAGGAGCATGGCTGGCCTTGTCAACCCCTCGTATTCCGTATTTTGGGAAGCGGGGCGTGACATGGTTTAGTTGGTATCAGAGCCCAGGTTTTGTTTCGATTGGGATTGCAGTTTTCCGTGTATAGCTTGGTAATCTAAGACATTCCTTGATCTAGGTTGTAAACTTGTCATTCTTGATCCATATTCACATCGAGTATTCTGTTATCCATCCGCTAGGGTTTCGGGTGACTTGGCAAAGTTACGTGGTTGTAATTGTGAACTACATCACGGTTACACTACCATACTCTGTTTAAGTGACTTAGAGTCATACAGTTGATTGTCCACCTGTAATGAATTTCATCACATCTGATATTCTTGAATCCTTGCCCAATCCGTATTATATTTTGATTCTTATCGCTTGTGCCTTATATCGTCCTCAAAATTATTGTTTCAGGATCATGTCGTCCAACGACTCTTTCTCTATCTCCACTCCTCAGAATCAGACCATTGAGATTCTGAGTGTACTGCAAGGTCTGAAGGAAGCCCAGGAGCGAACGAACGACTTATTAGCTGAAGGACTGAGAAGGCAGGTGAATCAGGCACCAGCGGGAGTCTCAAATTGTAAAGAGATTCCTGTTAGACGAGGAAAAGAGAAAAAGATGAAGCGCTCATTTGTTCCCCCGAGACAGAAGCAGCAGAAGACCCAATGTTGTGGGTACTGTAAGAGGCCAGAACATCTTCAGAGGGATTGTCGCCGCGCCCAAGGAAAATGTCTGATTTGCGGATCCAGCGAACATCTTATCAACGATTGCCCAAAAAGGAAGGAACTACAAGGAGGAGACTCGTCCACACTCTCCACTTCTGCCAAGTGATGATTATTGCGTAGTTCGAACTTCGAGGATAAGGCGGACCCAGCTCAGGATTCAACTCGCGTGACGAGAATGCAGCGGTCTAGTAGTCAAAGAAGGATTTTCATGTTTTCTACTTTCAGTAGTAATGTTGTCATCCTCTTATAAATATTTCTTTTTCATTTGAAATCTTGTATCCGTCAAACTTTTAGTTGAATGCAATAAAAAGCTTTGAATCGTAATATATGTATCATTATCTTGTTTTTCCCCTTATTCATACTATTCATTACCGCAGCATTTTTAATCCTGATTTTTCAGTTCCTGCCACCGCATATTTTCCTATACTTCGTATCCTTAGCTATTTTCTTGATGTATTTCACTGTCTAATCATGACTCTTTCCTTTCAGGCCATGGCCTACCCTGGAGCAGCGCCGCGTTTGGATGAGGATGCACAGTCATGCGTTTCCTTAGACCGCATGCTGATGAGTTCTGACGATGAGGTCAACGGTCCCCAGGTCATTTTCGGGAACAACGATTCTGAGGACGAAGGAGCAGCCGCCCCAGAGTTTGACATGATAGGCGATTCCGACGAAGAGGAAGGAGACCCTGAAGAGAACCCGATAGAGGAAGATCCCGATGAAGACCCGATAGAAGAAAATCCAGTGGAGGGAAATCCCATAGAAGGGAATCCAGAAGAAGAGAATCACTTGGAAGCAGACCTTGATAAAGAAGCTCCAGCCGAGGAAGAAGGACCAGAAGAACAAGACCCTGATGTGGAAGAACCCCCAATAGCGATCCCTGCGAGGCGATATGGTAATGGACGCCCCTACCTGAGCGCGCGAGCCTACCGCAACCTACTGAACCTCCACAACCGCGACTGATAGGATTTTTAGCTGTTGTCTTCTCTGGCCAAATAAATCTGTGTATAGTTTAGGGCCACCTTCGTTTTTCGAGAGTGCTTTGTTTTGAATTTTCTTGAGTGAAATAAATCTTCTGAGTTCGCAAATCTATTGTTTACTGGTTCACTCGATGCTTTGATTTTTCCTTTACCGTTTTCCTCCTGAGACCCCTGACTGTCCACCCCGATACCCTGTGCTGTTTCGACCCTCACTTAGACTAACAAGTACCGCACCCTGATCTGTGGAATGGGCCACCTTTCATCCTTCGTATATGCCTCGTTTGAAATCCTTCTGGGAGGGGAAATTGATAGTAAAACTTCTAAGTTAACTGACCCTTCGGATTTTGATTCACATGATGTATCGACCATTATCCTCCCCATACATTTTCCCCTTGTGGTCCTTGCTGCTCACCCTTACCCCAATCTCTTTGACCTTCAGCCTAAAGCCGCCACATTCCGACCTTTGAATGAGCCACACTTCCTTGAAATCTTTACACTAGCTAGCCCTATACATTTTTGTGTTTTTTTTTCCTATTACCCTAAATATATTTAGGGACATTATTATTCGAAATTTGGTTTTCATTATTTTGTATTTATCGAAGAGTGCGTGTTATTGACTACTTAGTTTTATGTATTTTAAGCACACTACTATTATCCTCGGTTTTCAGTAGCGCAACCTTACACCGCGCATATTTTGTTCCATGTTCCTTATTTTCACTATGTGAGTTTTCTAAGTTATTTTTAGAACTATTTGATCGATACATTATCCTGAAATGTTTTAACCTACCGACAAATCTTTCACTACTTTATTGTCGTTACTTTATTTCCGGGTATTGTGCCTATGGTTACTATTATCAATGGTTGTGCTTTATACTTATTATTTCTGCTGTGCTACTTTTGATATACTTATATGTGCACATATTTGGGTTTCGATTTTATCGAACACGCCTTGATTATTATTGTTCGATATTGTTATCTATATTCTCGTATACATGTAGTTGCCCTATAGTTATTCCTGCCTTATACCTACTTTGACCTATCTTTTTGTATGTTGTTCTTACATATATATACCTTTAAATTTCTTCATCCACGTATTTCTAGTAAATCTTTATGTGTTAATTCGCAATATAATAGCTTTCGCTTATGTTTGTATAACTTATCGTTTATTTTAAATTTCGAGGACGAAATTTTTGTAAGGGTGGTATGATGTAATACCCAGCCCCTTTTATATCAATATTTGTATTTTTCACCTATAAAATTTATTTATAATTGTCGACTTATTTAAATCCCATTAAACACCAAAACCCAAACCCTACTATATCTCTTTTCCCAAAATCTTCCTTTAAGCCCCGGGCCCCCTCTCCATTATTATCTCTTTTATTCAATAAAATTTAAACCCAGCCCAACTTCCCTATTTCTTTTATTTAAAATTTAAACCCTAAAACATAAACTTACCTCATCAGCCCATTCTCTTTTTAAATAAACTTACTTCCTTTTCATTTCCCTTAATTCCATTCCCAGCCCAAGAGAAATTTTTCCAATTAACCAATATATATATATAACTCTTTTTATATCCCTAAGCCCAGCAGTTGGCCTTTTTCCATTCTCCTATTGTTTCCTTTATTTATTTCTTTTGATTGATTTCACAACCCACGAGCCCGGCCTACTCCATTCCCTATTATAATTCTTTTATTTTAAACTTTCAGCCCGGCCCATATTCTTTTCCTTTTTATTTTTAATAAAACCCCCAAGCCCGGCCCATTCCCTCTTTTCTCCTTAAATTTCCTTTATTTTTTTACTCCTCGGCCCAACCCCTGGCCCGGCCCGTGCCGCTCATCCCTACCCGACCCGCTTCGCCCACCACGCCTTCTTCCCCAACGGCTACTCCCCACTTTCCCGCTCCCTGTTTCCCGCGATCCGCCTCCTCCGCCCATGCTCGCGTCCACGTCGCTTGGCCGTTACCCCTCGCGATTTCCCCAATCTCGTCGCCCCGATCTCCCTCACACCCTCTCCCTACTCTCTCTGTTTTCCCTCTCTCGTTCTCTGCTCTCTCTTATCCATCGAGCCTCGTCGCCGACGACGTCGCCGGCGACGACCCCACCACCTCGTACTCCCCCTCGTACAGTCCTCCTCCACCAACAGCACCCCTCACCACTCCACTCAATCAATCAAGTACCCCCTGCCGATCATCCCCTGCTCTTTCTCTACCCTCTCTCTCTCTTTCTCTCTCTTTCTCTGTTCTCTCTACTCTCTCTCCCTCTTTCCCTGTTCTCTCTCACTCTCTCTCTCTCTCTTGATCTCTCTTTCTCTCTCTGCATCTCTCCCTCTCTCGTTTTCTCCCAAGCCTCAACCTACCTCTCTTCTACACAGCACCACCATCAACACCTCCAATCGCCGTCGATCACCCCCCAACCGAAACCCATCATCACTGAGTATATCCTCGTCTGCACCAAACTCAACCTACCTCTCTTCCTTCGAGCATCCACGCATCAACAGCAAAGCTGTGACGCAAGGCCAAGCCTAGTCGAGCCCCGGCATTTCGTCGAACACCTACAGAGATCGCCGTTGCCGCTGTCGTGCATCACCGGAACGTCTCCAGGAAAGTAATTTACTTGCTACATGCTAATCTACTCGTATTACAAATTCAAACGGATAAGTTATGAAATTCCTTTTCTCGATAAAATTTAGCGACGTATGTGTTCGATGCTAGGCCCCAATGAAAATACTTGCCTAAGTTGACGGAATTAAATTGTCTATGTTGGCTCTTGTTGTGATGATTATCCTGTAAAAATATTAATGGAAAATACGACTGTTAGTGACTAAAATGAATACCCCCAAATATACCTGTAAAACTGGAATTTTCCCGTATCTGAAAACCGTTAAAATCACCATAAATTATTTACATACTGGAATGAAGCGTTCGAGGGCTTAAATCGAAGCCGACTCGACGAACTATAACCCTATGCAAGTTTCTAATGGTTTCTGTATTTAAATTGTGATAATATTTGGATCGGAGTGCGACTCTGGACTGCAGCCCAGAGCGACTCTGATTATTGCTTACTGTTCCGTAATATGTACCACCTTGTTTCCTTACCTCGTATATTGCGGAACTCTACTGTTTATTAAAGGTGAATCTATTATCTAGATAACACAAGTGGTTTCACCCTGTTTCGTCATCATTTGCTATTTAACCTGTAATTTAAAAGATCGGGATGTATAACAGTCCAGAACAGATTCAGAGGTGACATACTAGTGTTAAACAGTGTATAACTCCTGACGTGCAGATGCGATTGAGGATCCGTCTATTGTGTTGAAAACCTTACTGAAAACTCTAGATTTCATCCAACTGCAGTATCGCTAAAATCTGATCCTAACTGGGTTTAAAATGCGTCGCGAAATGGACTTCCGATTCTAAAACCGGATTTCCAGCCGTGAACGTTTAAAATGAAATGGCCATAACTATTGATCCTGAAACCCGATTGACGTGAAACAAAATTCGCTGGATAGATAATCAAACATACTATTTATTCCCTATTCATTGTTTCACTAAACTGTAAACATATGATTTATGATAAAATTATGCAAGTGGTAGATTACTGATTTATGACATCCTAATCATGTTTTACATACTGTTTACTCATCATATCATACGTACGTCACTGCATTGATAACCTAGTGATCATGTACATTACCCAGTGTTAGGTATTAGTGATGATTGTGGCAAGTACGTTAGTGTTCGTGCATAAGTGAATAAGTGAAAGTGACACGTACCTGTACACAATCAGTGAACCTTATTATTCTATTGCATTGTCGACGTCTGTGGGACGCGTGTACGTGTGACTATAAGTGGTATGGGACACTTATGGAAGCTCTTGCATGGGTGTCACAGATAAGGCACCAGACACTGCCATTTATCTTGAGTATTGGTCGGGACGTGCTTGATGGAGATCCTGTCTCCAGTTCTCGCGCAGACTTGTCACCGACCGACTGGTATTTGAGGTTATGGTTAGCGTTTGATGTAGACTACGGGGTGTGGGGTAGTTTGAGTGTGAGTTCAACAGAATCTCGGGAGTCCCATGCTGGCTTATATATATGGAGATATATGGAGATTTACAGGGTACATGATTATTACCGTGAGTTACATGTTGGGCCCGTGGTCCCTTGCCCTTGGGTCTTACCCTTGGGTGGAAGACACTCGCGAGTGGTTGACTCTCACACTTGGACTGACGATAGGCTTAGTGACCTGTACATTGAGACTTAGAGACTGATAGGGATGATAGCATCAATATACATACTTACTGTGTTGACATACTTGGCATATTATTTTACTGCTTTTACTGTTCCACTGCATTGATTACTGCATGATCATACCTATACCGTCATTGATTTACTGTATATATATTTATTATCACTGTTAGAGTTGTCACTTGGATTTATATATTATATTGCTATTGTGTCGCTCTGACGACCTGAGTATACATGCTCAGTGTGAGGAGAGGATTTAGCCTAGACCAGGACTAGACGTACATCACGGACATCTTGATTTGCTATCCAGAGTTATACCCTTTTGTTTCTCATCAGGTCAGTTCTTTATATTGTTTTGTTTCAGTTACTGCATTTTTCATTACCTGCGCATTATTTACTGTTTACCACGTAAAGCTAGAAGCCGAAGTGTGACTACGACAGGACATTTCCTTGACCGTAGGAGCATGGCTGGCCTTGTCAACCCCTCGTATTCCGTATTTTGGGAAGCGGGGCATGACACAATCTGCAATACTTGTTGCCTATCGGAGGGAGGAGGACATCAGTGGGGATCCCGACGCTCGTGCTCGCGAAAGGAAGCATACTAGGATGGTTCGCCAGGCTTGGAAAGTCTTGGATAAGGTTACTTTTGAGTTCCTCAATCCCTGTCCAGGATTTGAGGTCTTGCCATTGTAATCTTTTAGACAATGTCTTTGCTTAGTGTAAGTCCATGTCACGCACCCCACGAACTTGCGGGGAGTCAGAATATATGAAAAACGATTATCAAAGCTTCGTAACACGGACTTGAGCGCATGAATCGTATCTAAACCGTTACTAGCAAACTACGAGAGGTTTAACTACTCGGATTCGAAGTTATACCACACGTTACTTGTCCTTCGGGTCTTCATCGCTGTCCTCCACTCCTCGTAGGCTCCTTGGAACATCGGCACCTCAACGGCCTCCTCGAATCAAAGACGATCCACCCGAGAGCTTTTTGTCCAAGCTTGATCTCTAACTTGAGATAACTAGATTGCTCAAATTGCTAATCTAAGCTATCTAGGGGATATAGAGTAAGGTTATGGATGTATTAGTCTATCTAATCCTTGATCTCAACACATGAGAGGGGAGGATTAGGGTTTCAAGAGAGGATGAGCTTGAGGAGAGAGAAGGTGAGCATGGGAATGAGATAATGATCTATCATAATATATATGAAGCATTATTATTTATCCAAAAAAGAAAATAAAAGATTTAACAACCATGCTTCATAAATACATATGAGTGATTCATCTCCATGAGTCATTAAGCATTTATGATGCATTAATGACATGGATGAATCACACAAATAAGTCACTAATCTCATTTAAAGCAATGCCACCTTACCCCCCAAGTCACCACTCTTCTAGAAGCTTCCTGACAAATTACGAGAATGCCCCTCCAATCCGTGAAAACACGGAAAAACTTTAGACTGTATAAATCCAATAACCCGATACTAGAATCTGGCTTAAACCAAAGCCGGCAAGTAAAAACTGTCCGAAAAGTCGTACGTGCGTAAACACACGTACGCGTCCGAACCCTTGTCGTAAAACCATACGACCTCTGTATCGTTTCGCCTGGAGCAGGGAAACTCTCTGTGTGGGACTCTAAAGACTCGACACTACGCTAGCAGTGGGTTTAACCACAGACCGCAAGCGACACTAGCTGTACGTAACGGTCCCCAGGTAGATGTCGATAAGAAGGCCAATGAGGAAAACCATCCGAACTCCTACTGAGCCTAATATGACAATCTCCGTACAGTCCGGTATGTTCATCTAAGACTATTGTATATCTAGCCTAGGGGGCGGCAAGCGTCAGTCCCCTAATAGCTATATAAGTCGTGTAGGAGCGTAGCCCATTACACCCTGAGAAAACTACTGGAACCTACCAGTAAATCTCGCTTGCCCTGGCCAGGGACTTTGCGTAATGGCTCTCTGACACAGCGCGATATCAACTCCCAATACCGGGAAAGACGAATCCTGTCTAACTACCACTGCCTCCAAGTGCTCGGGACTGCACCCAACTGCTACCTGTTTGCACGACTCCTTTGAGCCGTGGTACGGTAGCAATCTAAGAACAGTGGGATACACTCGAGGCGAAGTAGCAGTGTCAAGTCTGCGGACTATGCTGTACTCATGTCACCTGGGAACTGTTAACTGACGATGGGTATAATACCAACCAATCAGTTCCCCTGCGAGTCCTGTCCGGTGTACCCGTAACTTAACGAGCACCTGTATACTATCTCCAGTACGTCGTACCGATGGCTGTGGGACAGACCATCTCCCCAACTGGGATGAGAAGCGTACACACTTTGTCTACTCCGGAATATTGATGCCCTATCTCGATAATCCAACGACCAGGGACCTGTATAGGATGTTGCTTACAGACTACCCAGCCCCCACTAGTGTGACTGCCATCACAACGCTGGTAATCAAGCAAAGATCCTATGGGCTCTACTAATATGTATAAGTGATACGTTACAATGTACATATTGAAGTAGACACAAACCAAGTAGCATACTACCATGTTTAGTAAGATTGTATATACAACTGTGAATATCCCAAGCTTCCATTAAGTAATATACATATAAGTATGATACAATAATGGCCCCTAAGGCATATACACTAACACTTAGTTCTTTATGATTGTAAGAACCCTTTGCAATATGAATGGAAAATTTCTATTTCAGCTTGTCTTATTTCTCGTTCTGAGTCTTTCGCGCATGCATGAATGAATGTGTCTCGAATGTTTGATCAAATGTACATCGGATGTCCTTATTGTCGCTTTCTTCTTTATTTTATTCTCAGCATTCTGTCTTGATAAACACAATTGACAGATAATAGAGTAAGCATCTAGATTTCTCCAAGAGATAACGGTGGCTTAGGCCGCAGGTTCAGATCTGCTGCCTAAGACTTTTCAACTCTATGAGCCGTGAGGGTCTTATGAGACTTTTCTCCCTACGGATCGAGAGGATCTCGTAGGTGGATTTTCTCTTTAGGAATCGTAAGGATTCCTAAGTGTGTTTTCTCTTATAAGTCGTAAGGATCTTATAAGAGAATTTTCTCCCTTACAAGTCGAAAGGACTCATAAGTGGTTGGTGAGTTGACTTGTTTCCGAGTCGAAGTATTGCTTTGACGGGGAGGTCATTGGCTGACTTGTTTCCGCGACGGATGTCATTTGCTGACTTGTTTCCGCGACGGAGATCGTTGGCTGACTTGTTTCTGAGACGGAGGTCGTTGGCTGACTTGTTTCCGAGACGGAGGTCGTTGGTTGACTTGTTTCTGCGACGGATGTCGTTGGTTGACTTGTTTCCGAGACGGAGCTCGTTGGCTGACTTGTTTCCGAGACGGAGGTCATTGGTTGACTTGTTTCTGCGACGGAGGTCGTTGGTTGACTTGTTTCCGAGACGGAGGTCGTTGGTTGACTTGTTTCCGCGGCGGAGGTCATTTGCTGACTTGTTTCCGCGACAGATGTCATTTGCTGACTTGTTTCCGAGACGGAGGTCGTTGGTTGACTTGTTTCCGCGACGGAGGTCGTTGGTTGACTTGTTTCCGCGACGGATGTCATTTGCTGACTTGTTTCCGAGACGGAGGTCGTTGGTTGACTTGTTTCCGCGACGGATGTCGTTGGTTGGCTTGTTTCCGCGACGGATGTCATTTGCTGACTTGTTTCCGAGACGGAGGTCGTTGGTTGACTTGTTTCCGCGACGGATGTCGTTGGTTGACTTGTTTCCCCGTCGGAGATCGTTGGCTGACTTGTTTCCGAGACGGAGGTCGTTGGTTGACTTGTTTCCACGACGGATGTCGTTGGTTGACTTGTTTCTGCGACGGAGGTCGTTGGTTGACTTGTTTCCGCGACGGAGGTCATTTGCTGACTTGTTTCCGCGACGGATGTCATTTGCTGACTCTAGGTTGTCTGTGAACCGTAGAGTCTTGGAAATGGGGACTTTGCCGTGGCTCCGATTGGTGATGTCGCGTCCATGTCCTGCTGGAATGAGGAGGAACCCCACTGTTGGTCTCCAGGTTGTAGATGTGGTCGTCGAGATCTGACTTCCCTTTGACGCAGCCTGGTGGGGAAATGTAGTCCCCTTTCCTTTTTTTAGTTTATGCCCATGGATTGTATACAGGGTTCACTATGGACTTACCTGCAGGGCAAAAGTTTCATTCATTTTTATTGTTTTATTTCCGCGATGCTCTAACATTTCAGCTTTTATATCGCGAAGGTCGCGATTGCCCAATCATTTCGGCTATTTTTCGCGGTGCCCAATCATTTCGGCTGTTTTTTTTTTACTCGCTGCTTTTTATTGCGAGTTGCCCAATCATTTCGGCTATTTTGTATGCATATGTTTTCTTTACTTGCTGCTTTTTATTGCAAGCTGCCCCATCATTTCGGCTATTTCGTATGCATGTGCGGCTTGCTGGCTTTTCACCGTAAACCTGAAATTAGACACCGATTTCGGCATCAGCACCGCTACAACTGGGATGTTGCCAGGAGCGAATCATCATTTGCCTCTGTCGATGTCGAACAAAGGTAGCTTAGCGAACAGGGTTAAGGTCCTGTCGACTAAGGCTTTTAACTTCATGAGCCGTAAGGGTCTCACAAAGGTATTTCTCCCTACAAGTCGTGAGGATCTCGTAGGTGTGTTTTCTCCTTAGGCACCGTGAGGATTCCTAAGTGTATGTTCCTCTGTAAGTCGTAAGGATCCTACAAGAGGGTGGGGTTTTCTCCTTGTAACTCGAGAGGACTTACAAGGGTTATTCATCATGTATACATATCCCCTAGTTACGGATGGGACTTGGTTAGGGAAATGTTTATTCGCGCCCGTGGATTGTATACAAGGGTCAGTATTGAGCCACTTGTAGGGCATTATCGAAAGTTGTGGGGTTTACTTAAGCACAGGTTTAGGTCTCTGTAACTTAAGACTTTCAAATCTTATGAGCCGTGAGGGTCCCATAAGAGAGTTCTCCTTACGAGTCGTGAGGATCTCGCAAGTGTATTTTCTCCTTAGGAATCGTGGGGATCCCTAAGTGTGTTTCTCCCTTGTAAGTCGTAAGGATCTCACACGGGTGGTTTCTCCTTACAAGGTCGAAAGGACCCTGTAAGTGTCCTTTAACGAGGTTGCGCCCTCTCAGGTTTTCACAAACACTCGCCGGTAGTCCTGCTGTTTTTACTCACGGAGCCCTTTCAGGTTTTCATCCGTGCCCGTTTTTCTTATGGACATACCGTTTATTATATTTTATTATTATATATTTTTTTATATTTTTTTATATATCTCGTTAGCCTAAGGATGCTGCGGTAGTAGTTAAAAGACGTTTCGGTCCTTCATTAGTTTAAGGACATTTCGGTCCGCCATTAGTTTAAGGACGTTTTGGTCCATCCAGGAGAAGGCTGACTACTGCTTATAAAGTTTGAGCTTAGGAAGATAGCGAGCGGACATAGTCGTCGTCATCTATCATTGACCTAGGCAGTAACTCGCTAAGCATAGTATTTCTTTAGGAATCGACCATTTATTGGCCTATAAGGCCTTTCACCGTGCATATCCATGAGTAGATAGGCTCCACCCTGGTAGACCTTGTCTATGATGTACGGGCCTTCATAGTTCGGCTCGAATTTTCCCCGCTTGGCGCGATTGGGGATCATAGGTCTTTTGATCACTTGCACGAGTTCGCCTTGGTGGAATGTCCTCGGTCGGGTCAATCTTTCATATGAGCGCGTCATCTTTGCTTTATAAGCTTCTAGATTTTGTTGCGCTATGAGCCGGGTTTTATCAAGGGCATCAAGCTCCTCAAGCCGAAGGTGAGCATTTTCTTCGTCCGTCAGCTCGTAGTGGACTGCCACTCGTAGAGAGGGTAACTCTATCTCGAGGGGGAGTACTCCTTCTGTACCGAATACCAACGCGTACGGCGTTGTGTTCGTGGCCGTCTTGAACGTAGTTCGATACGCCCAGAGAGCCTCTTGCAGTCTCTCGTGCCAGTCCTTCTTATTTCGGGACACCGTTTTCTTCATGATCTTTGTCAAGCTCTTGTTGAAGGCTTCAGCTAGACCGTTAGCTCGCGGATTATAAACTGAGGAATATCTCCAGTCTATATTATGCTGTTGCGCGAAGCGACTGATTTTGTGGCTTCTGTAGGCTGGCCCGTTATCGGAGATAATCCGTCTCGGAGTTCCAAACCGATAGATGACGTGCGTCTTGAAGAAATGGAGGATATTCTCCGTCTTTACTTCCCCCAGCGGTACTGCTTTTGCCCATTTAGAGAAATAATCAGTCGTCGCCAAGATGAATCGATGTCCCCTGGATGATGCTGGTTCAAAGGGGCTTTCCCTATGAATGAGCATGATGCCCCCGGCATATCCATCTTTCTTGGAGCATGTGGTTGTGGCGGGCTCAAATTCCAGTTTTCGGACGACGCGAACTCGCCCTGTTGGTATTGGTCTTCAACCCAGTTTTTGAAAACGTAGCAGTTTTCGATCGGATGGCCCAATACTTGGTGGTAAGGGCAGTAATCAGGATTGTTGACATCATTCAGTTGTAGCTGGTGTTTCGGCTCCGGTAGAGTGATAAGCTTGTTGTGCACTGCTAATTCTGTAACACCTGAGATTAGGGTTAGTGGTAATTGTATGTTAATGTGGGGTTTTTGGTAAAAAGTTTACCAAAACGGGTTTCTAGTAATTTATCTGGTATTATGGTTATTTTTGTAAGAATTTTATCGCGACTGCACACACTTGTGCATGATAATTAGGGTTAAGATTAGGGTTTGCCATATATATGAGCTTGTGGGTTAACCATGTTTAAGTTAACCATGGTGGGTTAGGTCCATGGTTAAGATGATTGAGTTGTTTTGAGCTAATTAGTTTAATTAAGGGTGGTTGGCTTTGACCATGGGTGATTAGAGGGTTTTAAGGTTGACTTGAGAGGGATGTGATGTGTCATGATGGTTTAAGGTTAAGTCACCCTCTTTCACCTCAAAGCTTTTTGAAAGTCTTCTCACACTCAAATCCCTCTCACTCACATACAATTATCAGCCCAAATGTTATCAAATCAGCCACCCAAATCAGCCCCTATTGCTGCTACAGCAGCTGATGATTCACATCAGCCCAATTATCATCCTTTCAGCCACCAAAACAACTTCTTCAGCCAAACTTCAGCCATGCATCAGTATCCGCAGCAACACATCAGCTCCCAACAACATCATCAATATCAACTACCTAACCCCCTTAGCTCAACAGCTACTACACCCACAGCAGTAACACCTCACCATATCAACAGAAAGCATTAGCCACCAAGAACAGCACATCAGCCCCTGTACATCAGCCTGTACATAAGTTGTTACATCAGCTTCAACCCTCTTCAAAACATCGACAACAACAGCTGTTTCAGCCCCAACTCCTTACATAACACCCCCTCACAACACTCAACCCTTCCCTCAAGATTACCTCAACCCCCTGCTGCTGCTGCTGCTGCTTCAAAACAACAGCACCTGAAACCAACACAACACCCACATCACCATAGCTGCAACAGCAAACTCAGCTGCTGCAAACAGCCCAAAGCTCCAAAACCACACACCAGCTACACCATATCAGCCCCAACACCACACCACACCAACCCAACACAATATCAACACAACATCTCCAACCTTCACGGCATCAGCATCAACAGTTGCAGTATCAGCCTTAGGACTGCAGCAGCACTAGTTCAGCACTGCAGCACTCTCCTTCCTCTTCTTCTCTTTCTCCTTGTTTGCAAGGTTCCTTAGGGGTATAATTCCTAAACTCTTTCCATATTGTGTAGATTATGTGCTTGATTAGCTAGTTTAGTGTTTTATCGTAATTTTAGTACTAGACTTGTGTTGTGATGGTAGATCTAGTTTCATTAGGGTGCTTGTAGCTTAATGAACCCTTTTTAGTGTTAGTTAGTCTGTGTTAGCATAGTAGTGTCGTTAAAATTGGTTAGATAACCCCAAATTGCTATAGTTATGGTCATCTAGCTTATAATGGTGTTTATTGCATGCTTTAGTAGTGATTTTGGGTGAATTAAGGGAATTTTGGCTAAAGTAAAGGTAGTGTTGGTTAGAGTAGCCCTTTTAGGTTCTGTTGAGACCAGTTAACCAGGGGATTGCCCCAGATTTCTCTAAGACACCCGATTTACCCAACTTGGCGTAATTTAGCAGTTTTAGTGACTTTTTGGCCCCTGTTGGATCTGCTGTTGACCCGAGACCTTCAGAATAAAATTGAGGATACTGTAGCACAATGACCTTAGCAGAAACACACACACAGCACGAGGACCCACCTCCCACTTTAGGCCGCCGGTTTATTCTTTCTGGCCGCAAATTGCGGCCAGAGTAGGGGGTAGGGTGTTAGGTTTTTGGGTGTAGGGTCCTGCTAGGTAGTTTAGTGTGTTGGTATCCGTAACTTTTTGAGTTTGGCCAAGAGTCTAAATCTGGAGCTGTTAACGTGTTTCCGGTGTTTTAAACTTGTGCGACACGCGCGTGATACGCGTGGTTCTGTGGCGCGCTGCGCGACACAGCGTGTTAGTTTAGGTTCTGGTGGGTTTGTGCACGTCGCGTCGTGTCGTGTGCACGCGCGTTTAGTTTCACACACGCGTATCCTTTTTATCGATATATCGCGTTTTGCAGGATTTTTCCTTATATGGTGACTTTTGTAAATTCTAGGTTCGCCGGCGGGGACTTCAAGCGCAGCGGAAAAAGGAAAGCAGGTGGTCGGACACACCTAGTGCAGGATCACGGGTGAGTAGATTTAACATCTACGGGGGACGATCGTTTGAATGGCGCGAGTCGCCCGATAGATTTAGTAAACTTGAAAATAGTAGGCTTGACATTTACTTGTGACATTAGTATAATAATACTTGTATGACATTTGCTGCGGTTAGGATCTATATAATGTTCCACATACGCAAACTCATTTGTAGGACACATGCACCATTACCAGGTTTTTATATGCAGCACGAGCACTATTGATGTGTACACACACACCGTGGTAATTGCCATGTCACGACACTAGATACTATAAATCTGAAACATGTTAATTGCTTAGACATGTATTATTGCAACAAATATTTAAAATGAAATCATAGGAATTACTATACTCGTGCATATGTATTATCATATTATCTGCTCATGCCTAGTATAAATCATACATTGCAAATTGATACCATAAGCATTCATTATCATTGACATATGCATACATGATGACTTCATGAGATTTATGATATTTCTGGATTTCGGGGGAAAGCCGCAAGATTTCAAAACTTAAAATCTTTCAAATATAAAAGTTGCGGTTTTCTAGTGATGTAAAGTGTCGTCCACCATGAGTTTGCTGTGGTTTTCGAGACCCGTTTCGAGGAGGTGGATGAACCGTCTCGGGTACATGGTGGGCCCGGTACGGTACCCCGGGGCAAGAAGATCGCAGGAGATGGCGTTGAGCCTGGCAGGGGATGGATTACCTACCGGTGACTTCATTTGGCATGGAGGATATCCAGAGGATACCGACCGTGGCCGCTAGATTGAGATATGGATATTTGACATGGATCAGCCGGATGGCTGGGGCCAGAAATACTTGACATGGATATATGAGATTTAGACAGTTTTGAAGTGTCGTTGCTGGACACGGATTTTATTGATTTCATGGATATTATGCTATTGTTTAAAAGGAGTTTCAAAAACAGAATAAAGAACAATTCTTATTCCTACATGATGAGATCTTGAGTTGACTCATATAGCATTCATATATGATAGTATATGCATGTGGCATACATACCTGTTATCACATCCATGTGACATACATACCTGATAGTATACTGATGATGCATACATACCTGCTAGTACATATAGCCATACCTGTTCTTGGGATGCTAGGATACTTGTGTACATGCATGCGATAGCCTTTGTAGATGTTATCTGTTACTCACGAGCTGGCAACTCACCCCCGTTGTGCCACAGCTTTTCTGCAGGTCCGATCCGTCAGCAGTGTAGCGGCGGATACTTTTGCCTCTTTTGCTCTTTTTGCCTGGACTCGAGGCTTTTGCTCATAGGTGGGTTATTATCATTTTGTACCACCTTATATATTCATTGTATCTAGAACACTCCATCTACTGCTACTATTACTTCAGTTGTACCTGTCTTATTTGGATGACTGTATATTGACTTAGAGACGAGGTTGTGAGACTTGGGGATTTATGTTATGTTATATTTGGAGTCAAGCTCACTTGAGTCGACATGCTATTTCTTATGCTTCATGCTTATTTATGCACATTGTCATTTTATATTGCGTGGGATTTGTGACCGCCTTGAGGCGAAGATCTAGCTCCCGCTTGGAGATGCCTTTTTCATGTTATTCATTTATATTCCTGTTATACCCGTTTGGGGCTTGTTTTACAAAGGAAACTCTACTGGAATTTTTGAAAAGGGATAGTTGTTTTAAAAAGAAACTTGATGTGGTTTAATGGAGTTAAATATTGTAAATAATTGGTTTTTCCTTCACTCAAATTCTTAATTGGGTTTTGTATTCTAGGCTTCGGCTTACTTAGTTACGGACGCCTTGAGACGTTTCGTAACTTAAGTGTCGGTCGCGTTCTGTACTTTGCGGGTCGTGACAAGTTCGAACAGCCTCTTTGTTTCATCCCGGGGAAATGAGTAAGGTCGTTTCAACTTCTTATAGAGAGGTTGCCGCTTGTTGCTTTGGCGAAAAACCGGTCTAGGGTCACTTGATTGTTGTTGAGCGCTGGCGACGAAGACCGTTTTTCCTTTTCCTTTATCCTTTTTGTTCGCTCCGTTGTTTGTGGGCCTAAGATTCTCTCCGAGTATCGTGTAATTGCACAGCTGAATGTTCTCGCAACTCCTCAATCCTTCAGAGATGGACTCCTTGAAGAGATGGCCGAGGGCTGCTTTTTCGTCGGAATCGCTCTCGAAGGTGAGAACTCGTGATCCCCCGGGGTCATCCCTATGACAATTGCCGGCAACTCTTTTATGCTCATCTGTCGTATTTTTCGCTGTCTACGAGCTTCACGCTTTGTCCTGTTGAAGTGTTGCCTGTGAGCGACATACCCTTGCCACCAACACTTAAAGGAGTCGCCGTCTTTAGTGGGATGTGCGATCTTCTGATGATATAGGCAGTAATTAGGATGCATCTCTACTCCACTGAGAGTGTTTTCTTCAGAGGGTGGTAGCTTCATTCCCATTGATATGGCTTTAGCAAACCTTTTCCTCGTCTTGAATTTGTTTTATGTTGGCAGCTTGTTCCGCTACCTCTTTGTCCTTCTATTCGAGGATTCTCTAGAAAAAAACTCGGCATCAGTTTCTTGCTCACGGTGCTGCTCCGAGGATGTCTCCGGGCTTGCTTTCGGTCCCTTAAGTGCGGCCATGGCTGTCAGCATTTCTTGGAGCTTTTGTTGTTGTTGCCCATGAGCCTTAGTCATTGTTCGCGTAAGCGGTCTATGACCTGTGAAGACATGGCTATCCTCTTTTCCGGATGCCATATAGACGGTATGTACCATCATGCCCCCAGACTTGAGGTGTTTGGGTTCAGTGGTCTTGTAGTTCGTCGCAGACCCAGGGATTTTCTCCGGCCTTCTCCTCTTTCGTGGGCGGTCGAGGTTGAGGGAGCCGTTGCAGCGGGCACCCAAGTAGCTATCGCCTTTTGTGGTTTGATAGGATGGTCCTCTTCCCGCTGAACTTTCACCTTTTTCTATCGGCGGGGATAATCTTGATCAGTTACCAAGTCTTGGACTTGACGCCAGACCTTGTAGATTTTAGAGGACAGCCGTTGAGGGGGCTTTTTGTTGGAGGTAGTGCCCTCAGATTCAATTATTCGATCACAGGCACGTGATTACAATGATTGATGGAGGACCTATCCCGATAGGACAGTCTTACTCGAGATGATAGTATGCTATCTGGTTTACCTTTATCATCGTGTACTGCTTTAGGTGACCTGACAAGTCGCTATTACACGTTGATAGAGCCCCTAGGATTCTTGCTTGACCACCAGCAGTATGAGGGCGATCATATAAGTGGGAGCTGGGGGTCTATAAGCATATCCTTAAATGGTCCCTAGTCGTGTGAGTTTCGAGACAGGGCATCGATACTCCAGAGTAGACTAGTGTATACATTCGAGACCCCGACGAGGGACGGTGGCCGGTCTCACAAGCCACTGGTGTCAGTTGGATCACCTAAGATGTATACAGGTGCTCATTGGGTTATGAGTACACCGAACAGGACTCGCCGGGAACATGCTAGTTGGTCATATACCAGACGTCAGATGGCAGTTCCCTGGTGACATGTGTGCAGGTTAGTTCATCGACCTGAGGATCGTCATTTGTCTTGTGTGAGTTCCCACTGTACTTTGATTACTACCCTACCACGGCTCAAAGGAGTCGTGCAAACAGGTTTTAGTTGGGTACAGTCCCGAGCCACATGGAGGCAGTGAGCGTATCTTCAGGGGTTCGTCTCTCCCGGTATTGGGGGTGAGGTCGCGCTGTGTCTAGGAGAGCCATTACACGAAGCCCTCGGCCGAGGCAAGGAGATTTACTGGTAGGTATTCCAGTAGTATCTCAGGGTGTTCTGGGCTACACTCCGACACGACTTGTACCGCTTTTGGGGGTCTGACTTTTACCAACCCCCTAGGCTCGCCATGCGATACTCATAGACGAACGAACCGGACTGTACGGATATTGTCACTGACAGGCTCAGTAGGGTTGTCAGGCTGAGTTCGCTCACAGACGTCCCTTTTAGTCAATACCTGGTAGCCCGTTACGTATCGGCTTATACCTCTGACGTGCTAGTGGTTAAATCCACAACCAAGGTGTTGACGAGTCTTTAGAGTCCCCCACATTCAGTTACTCAGCTTTCGGGCGAAAGGTTGTAGAGGCCGTATGGAGATATGGCAAGGTCCGATCAGATACGTGCGGTATTGTATGGATCAGGATCGGACAGTTTGTACTATAGGCCGTATGGATATATGGCAGGGTTCGATCAGATACGTGCGGTATTGCACGGATCAGGATCGAACGGATATTACTAGCCGGCTTTGGTATAAGCCGGATCCTAGTATAGTACAGTGTGAATTTTGTCTCATTGCATTTGTATTTCGGTCGGAATCCAAATGCGGGTGTGTATGCACAGTATCGGGGTTTTCCTGTAATTTATTACGGGACCAGTTTTCTGGAGTTGCCAGTTTGTTTTCCGTTTCGGCCATTTTCCATTGTATCGTTCATTGGCCGAAGATTGGTGGAGGAGGGCTTATTTGCATTGTTGCAAATAAGCATTTGTGGAGGGGTTCTTTGCATATTATTGTATCATGATACTTGCACCATCATTGCTTGACCTTTTGCTTCATGATTGTTTTCATGATGGCTTGACCATTGTAGGTTATGATTGGCTTTTGGAGTGTTGGGTTTTGTTCTCTCATCATCACTTTTCATCATGTCATTCCACCCACCCCTTGACCTTGCTCTCTCTCTCCACTCACACATTAGGTGTGGCCGGCCACTTTTGTAGGGAGAGGGGATTCATTTTGGTGTGGCAATTTTTGGTTCTCTTCATGTTCCAAAATCCCCAAAGTTCCTCCACATATTTCTTGTATCATCCCTCCACTAAAATGGCACCTCCATGAACCCCAAATGAGACTTGCTCACTAGATATTCTACAGCAAATCTTGGGCACGTCGACTAGCCAGCTTCGTGCCCGAGTTGCCTCGGCATTAAGGTGGGAGCCCGTAAAAGAAGTAGGCGATGTGGTGCACTTCCGGCGACGAGGTGGAGACCGGAGCTTCCGCAGGAGATCGGGACGACGACGAGAAGACCGGAGGACTTGGATCAGTCGGTATATCTCTCTTCCCCATCTTGTAGTTAGCTAGGACTAATTAATGGTTCGATCCGGCTATTAGTGCGCGGCGGTTTGCCAGTTCAAGAAAATTTAAAGTTTATCACCGCTTCCGCATTTGGCCGTCGGATTGACGGCCGGGGCGCCGCCGTGCACTTACACTTTTCCGGCTTCACCTTTGTAGCGCTCTCCATAGGTGGAGGAGATCTTTTCAGCACAGCGGTCGGAGAGTTCTTGTGGACCTTCCTAAGTGGTTCAAAACTGTTTCCAGTTGGAACAGCAGCATCAATTTCCGCCGTTGGAGTCGGCGGAGTCAGTCCAGAAGGAGAGTTGCCCCCGGTCTTCCTTGCTCAGCGCCAGTGGTATATCCCTAGTAGGAGGGGCGTTGTCTCCTGAGGGTTTTCAGCGGATTACACCCACAAAATCGTATAATAAAAGAGAGATGGTGAAAGTTATATAAAGCTAAGAACTATAAAAGAAAGAACTTGAAAATAAGAGTTTTCAACTCTACCAGCTTTTCAGTTGCTATGAGCCCTATCTTAATAGTCATGAAAAGATGTTAGAAATCATATCATCCCTCAATAAAACATCGCCTTTAGTTTTCATTCCTACCTTTCTTCCAAACATTGATCATATACCCCTACGTGTGTGAACTGGACATCCCTACACTCAGAGAATTCAATTCAAGCAATCATACTCTTGTCCATCTACCTCAGTACTTTTTAATAGATATTTAGATGGAATTTGCCCACACATTCTTCATGCGACCGTTAATACTTCTTGAGGTACTAACCGATCGATTACTCATGTGCTTGCTAATTAGGTGTTTTTCCTCGTCTTGCAAAGGCTTAGCAGTAGCTCCCAAACCAGTTGGTCCAAGGCACTTGGTTAAAGCACCCTCGCTATATTTTTTTTATTGCTGCCTCGGTGATAACAAAACCAGTGTTCATTTTTCTTTTCACCATTTTATCTTTTATTCTCCACTTTTATTTTCTTCATAATTTGGCTTCTAGACAAGAGCATTTCAAGGTATCCTCTACTATCCTGAGTTTCAAGATGTGTGTACGTGCGTATAGTAGGGTTTCAACGTTCAAATGTTTGGCTTCCAGAATAGGAACTATTTTTCAGGCTTATTTTTATCCTCAGATTAGTAATTTCCTTCATCTTACTAACCTTTGGGACAATAGCTTATAATCACTTATTGCTAGTTTCATTTAAGAAAACATCTAACTTTCTTGTTTTTCTTAAACTATTCCTATCTTTTAAATATAATTTTTCACTTTCTACTCTTTTATTATCACAATTTTTGTGTGTGCTTATATACAGTATAATGCAAAGTAAGGCGTAAATAAGCACAGGAGCGCTGAAAAACGACTTCTTGGGAGCTTCTTGCGATGGTACAGGAGCGCTGAAGCTCGTTGGCGGGAGCATGGTCCCGAAGAAGAGCCCAGTGGTGGCTTGAGTTACCTGCTCCACTGGCATAGTGAAAAGGGAGGCCGCTTGGGGCCCGTAGGTTACTCCTCCAGATGGGACAGAGCGAGAGTTGCTGTTGCAGTTTGTGCAATTTGAAGCCATTGATTTCTTGAATAGCTTGAACATTCTGCCCCCTGCATCAACCTTGGTCTATGGCATGTGCCAGCTATTTGAGGACCGATTCCGTCGGCAAGGCTGCTGCTTGGGGAGCCTGCCTGTGGGCGACAGATATCCTCTGGGCTTCCACCATCGGCGTTGAGGCACCGAGGGTGGGAGGTAGGAGCATCGACCCAAAAAAGAAGCCCGTTAATTTCTTGAAAAGCCGGATTGCAGAGATTTGAGGCTGCAAGTGACCCATACTTGACTCCGCCGGGTATGACAAAGCCTGAGTTGCTAGGGTGGGAGCAAATAACATTCTTCATAGAGACGAAATGCCGGCTTCAATATCCACTCCCCTAAGGGCAACCAAAAACATACACACCGCGATTATTTGATCGCGGGAAAAACACGACACACGAAGTGTGGAGTGGAAAAAGGAAAAGGTCCCACCGGGCGTGCCAAAATCTGTTCCCCTCCGAATGGCGGCCGAGACATTAGGACGTCTTGCCTGAGATTCGGGGCAGATGCTATTTGGTTTTATCCGTCCATCTCTCCGAAGATGCCAAGTTGATTTATGGCACCGTGTATTGGAGGTTTAGACGGATGCGGCCGATGTAGCAGACTTCGTCAGATTCCCCCTCGCTTGAGGGGGTTTTGATTGTGGGGACGTTCTTCCCTGCAGGCGCAAGCCCCTGCAGTTAATTACGCTACCGCATCGCGGTAACAACTTTCTCCTTCTGCAGAATTTCACTTCGTGTCGTGGGTGTTTGTTTTGTTTGTGGTTGCCCGTGTATTGTATACGGAGACTATTTATTTCGTCGCCCGTAGGACGTGGATTAGTCCAAATCCGTACTTTCTTAGATTTGGGTTTTGGGTTTTGGTTTAAGGATACGTTAGCCATATTTGAGGCTAAGATCAACTTAAACGTTTGTTAAGGATACGTTAGTCTAGTTTCCAGACTAAGATCAACTTAACGGGATCGTCTAGATCCATTTCCAGTTTAGAGACATGGTGGTCCATTTAATATAAGGCCGTCGGGACCCGTCACCTCTCTGACGACGTTGAAGGATTACAACGACATGTGTCAGAGGAGTTCGGAGATGTACCCTTGTACCAAAGTTGATTGGGGGTCTTATAGTCCAATTTGGGACTAAAGTTTGTTTGAATGTTTAAGGATACGTTAGCCATATTTGAAGCTAAGATCAACTTAAACGGAATCGTTTAGATCCAACAAAAGAGCGTTTGGGGGCTCTATTGTTCCAGTTTAGGGACGTAGTGGTCCAAAGGTAGTTTAGGGACATTGCGGTCCATTGGTAGTTTAAGGACATTGCGGTACATTGGTAGTTTAAGGACGCATAAGTCCATGGGTTTAAGGACCCCACAGTCCATATGTGTGTGTTTAAGGACGCATTAGTCTGTTAGTTTAAGGACGCATAAGTCCGCGGGTTTAAGGACCCCACATGTCACGACCCGAAAGTACGGAACATGACCGGCACTTAAACTACGAACGTCTCGAGGCGTACGTAATCTAAGTAAACCGAAAACCCAGAATCCAAACCAAGAAAAAGTAGTAGAGTGCAGGAAAAACCAACTTAAAGTAAGTAGTTTCAATAGCATAAGCCGAATTATGCGGTTTTTAAAACATCAAAAAATTTACTGAAAATTTCGGCAGAGTCTCCTTTGAAATACTGGCTCCCCAAACGGGATACAACATGAATAGTATACGAAATCAAAAAAAGGCATCCCAAGTGGGAGCTAGCTCTTCGTCAATCGACGGGTCACAACCACACAAGCAATAATATACAACGCCAACGGCGAGGATCAAAACACAAAAGGAAACTCGAAAACCACCAGAAATATAACGAGCGACTCTAAGGTCGAAAGAATAACAACACTGGTCTCCAACTCGATAAACACATGTTTGGTTGATGGAATTTACTAGATACAACGGAATAATATTATACAAGGTAATATATGGGTACGATACAAGAAAAACCCACCTACTAGCAAGCCACCCGGAAATGGAAATAGTGCCAGCAAAGCCGTATGAAACCTGGTACGGCAAACCTGCAAGAAACTGGGGCACAACGGGGGTGAGTTGCCAACATCGTGAATAGAAAAACATCTACGCACAGAAATCGCATAAATAACGCAATCCTAGGTCAATGATCATAATATAGCCTCAAAAATGTATATAATATGTAGCCTATAACAAGGCTAGGGTAAATATCTAACCCGAGTGTAATCTCATGTGCCCGTGTCTGTGCCTCAGGTAGCAATATATCATATGAATGAGGTATGCATGCATGAAACAGAATACATGTAAATGAAGAAACTGTTTTCATAAATTAGTGAGATTTCCTTCGTATTTTTAAACTGAGGTATCATAAATGAAATCAGTATCAAACAGTGTCTAGCATCGACACAAAACATAAATCTCACTGTCCCGAAATATCAATGTCCTCAATCTCAATATCTAGGGCGCCGTCAGTCCAGACCGGCCCCTACCATCCATCTCAAGACCACGACGGTATCCTCCGGATATCCGACGCGTCGGGTAATATCACCGGTCGGTAGTGCTCCCCCTGCCGGGCTCAACGTCAACACCACATTCCTCTTGCCCCGGGGTACTGCACCGGGCCCACCATGTACCCGTGACGGTTTCTCCACTCCTCGACACGGATCTCGAAAACCACAGCAAACTCATGGTGGACGACACTTTACATCACTAGAAAACCGCAACATTTTATATTTTAAAAGATCATAAGTTGTAAATTTTGCGCTTTCCCCGAAATTCAGAAATATCATAAATCTCAAGAAATCATCACAAGTGCATATGTCAATGATAATGAATGCATATGGTATCAATAACCAAGTTGCATTGTATGATTAATAAACTAGGCATGTAAGGCAGGTACACTATATCATATCAAACTACTAACTAACAAGCTAAGTCAAGCAAATATATTCTCTAAAGTGTACGTGACATGGCAATTACCGATGAAGATGTGTGTGAGCCGGAAAGTAGGTGTACGTGGTACATACGCATCATCGGTAATGGTGCTGGTGTCCTAACCAGCATGATATCAATAATGGAATATGCAGCAAAATAAGTATGCGAGGTAGAGCGAACAGCAATAATATGCGGGAGCTGAATACTAGACACAACGATAACTAATCTGTAATAATCTAATATAAGTCCTACAAATGGTGCCTTTTGAAATAACACGAATCATGGGGTTTTGAAAATATGGGCTACGGTGTTTTTATGAAAAGATACGTCTTTTGAAATATCCGTAGGATCCCTTGGGCTGTCTTTTAAAATACCCACGATTCGTTAGTTTTTGAAAATAGGTAAGAATCGAATCTAATCTAACAACTAAACTAAACTAAAGGCTAAGCTAACAAGCTGAACTACAGGTAAGGAAACCGCCTAACATCTGAGTCGATACATATGCATACCTGTATATATATTAGTCGGTGATCCGCCTCAATAATATCATATCCGATACCATATCTAAAATCAGACATCCCAAGTCAAGAGTGCGGATCAATCATCAAGATATAGCTCGTACGTAAATCCGTCGTACGGCATCCCAAATCTGGGTACGGGTCAATATCACATTCATCATACTATTCACCTGGTTTCCTCTTTATCAAATATCATGATCGGGGTACTGATCTACGTCTAGTACCATACTGATACCGCCTACGTATGCATGGACGTGTGTGAAACACTACGTCAAGGACCCGCTACAACGTCATGTCGTATCTCAAATACGAACCCTGCTATATCACCGATCTCACGGCCTCAAACAAATCTCATCGACTCAGCTCAATCCCAAGTATCATCCTAAAATCCGTATGTGAACACATAGTCCCATACCCATGTGAACACATAACTATAAAGAATCCCATGAGCACATATAAATAGGAATGTATGCAAGTATGTATGTGTGTATGTGTAGTGCAACACTACCCTAGGGTTCGCAACACTAAAGTAATCCAACACACCAATATCCATCCTAAGCATCGTTATTAATCCCAAATAACATATAATAATTGTTGGTGTGTATACGCATCCGTATACACCACCACGGACTGCGGGGGTGCTATACGCCATCCACCCGACTTCTCCCCATAGATATAAATCTACTCACCTGGTCCTCGCTAGCCGGTGCCGACGTCGCCACGCGCTTGCTTGTCGTCTCGAAGTCTACATGGGGGTACCTACATATCATAATGCACCATATCGCATTAAAACTAAATTTGAAATCGAAACGGCATACGAAAATCAAATCGGCACGCGTATCACGCATAGGTCCAAACCTATCGCCTACGCATGCAAGAATAGTCAAACCAACCCTCGATGTCGATGTACAAACGTCAAACCATCGAGAAAAATCCAATCACACTCATTTGCACATTCACGAACACTAATTTTAATATAAACTAGGTTAAAACTCATAAAAAACCCCAATTTCACTTAAAAAGTCATTTTTCCGAAAATCTAGCAAGCACAAATCACCGTTTTTGTACAAAACAAGATGTTTAAATGAATGTAGCAGCCAATATACTTATTAAATATCTTAAATAAGTCATAGAAATAATTTTCGGAATTTAATCTTATTAAATTCCAAAAAACCCTAATATTCTAGTTTACAAAATACCCTTTTTAACAATTTCATAGCAAAAATGCACAAACTACAATTTAGGTTGGATTTCCATGAACTAAAGTGTTAAACTACACTTAATAAAGTTAATAATACGATAAAAACCCTAACCATATTTTTAATCTCATATTTCGAATTAAATCAAAAAACCTAGTTTGCAACAAAAGCTTAATTTGGACATTTTTCAAGTAACAACTTGTAATTAGCAACTAGATTAGTTTTCTACGAAACTAAATATGTTAATCCACATCACTAAACCATGCACAATCAAACACAACTCATTTCCACAACAAACCCTAACTTGAAATCTTAAATCATGCAATTAAACTCGCATAAACCAAATTAACACTTAACTAAATTAGCTTTAAGAAATTAGTAACAAACTAAGCAAAAAGGTTTAGAATTATACCCAAAAATATTTGAAGATCCACAAGCATCCATGGCCCTCCAAAATTCTCTCTTCTCACAAAGATCCATGCTATACGGGCTAAGCTAAAATGGGTAGGAGTCGGATTTGGGTTTTGGGATTTTTTTTGATGGATTTTGGGCAATTTTTGATGAAGTTTTGAAGAGAAAAGAGAAGGGAAATGGGGGGGCTGTTGCTGCTGTAGGAGGGAGGGGTGGTCGGCTGAATGGGAGTGGGAGAGGAGAGAGAGGGAGGTAGAGAAAGTGGGGGTGAAAGTCAAAGTCAACCAAAGTCAAAAGTCCACCTCATTTATCCATTTTCTTTTCTTTTCTTTCATTTCTTTTCCTTTGAAAATCAAGTGGGGAAAAAGATGGGGGCTGCTGAATTCAGCCAAGGGGAGAAGTGAATGGGGGTGTGTGGGTGTGGGTACGGGTGTGGGGTGATGAAAAATGATAAATACAATACCCCAAACATCCATTTACGCTAAAAAAAAGCCTTTTTTTCTTCAATAATTTCTAAACCGTTTTAGCAAACGATTTCGTTTCAAAAGCCACGTGATAAAATTTTATTTAATGTTTTATGATTCACAAAAATTTTTTGAACTCATTCCAATTTGTAATTTTCCCTAATTAAATATATTAGTGACGGCTTAAAATAATAATAAAATAATATTTTTTTTCAGAAAATTTGAAATTTCACCAGCGGCTCAATAAACACCAAATAATAGCAATTAAATATCTAGAATATGTATATTTAATTTTTATAATAAGATATTTGTATTTTGACTTTTTACAGAAAACCCCCTTATTTTACCGATTTTTCGAAATTTCACCGAAACGATTTTCAAAGCGTTACAATCTTCCCCCCTTAAAGAAATCCGGTCCCCGAATTTAAATTCAAACTCCCCCAAATACTAAAACATCTAAGAAAAACCATCAAGTCGTCGGGGCTCCGAAATTGTAAATACTTAAAACAAATCGTAGCGCAGCGCATGCGCTTGAAAAATGGGCATATAACTCAAATCAAAACTCCGTCAAGCATCCCGCAATCATCGGAGTCATAGAGAAGACATCAATGCCAAATCCAAATCAAAACCGATATGACATAACTCAAAACTATACATGTAAATATCGAATCTATATCTGTAAGTGTCTGAAGGAAATGCATGCCAATCTCTTTAAGTCGCTGTGCAACGCGTATAACACTGCACAGTGGCGGACGTCTATCATAATAAAATAACTATATACATATATACCTTTGTTTGAAATGTACGTTCCGCCGTTTTGGAAACAATTTAGAAGGGTCTCCTTGTCTTAAACATTTCGTGTCATATCAGACACATAGGTAAATACTGAGGCTATAGCTCGCTTTTTGGAAATCCCTTCAATAACTATCAATGCATGCAAAAATATATTCAGGTACTGTCCTCTGATTAGTCCTGCTCAGTACGAAAACACATAGCAATATCATAAAAACGTACTGCTCTATAAGAAAAAAATCAATCGCAAAATACACGTATGATTATTACGTGCGTCTGGTGCGCACGGAAATCAAAATCCATATACGTGCCATACAAGTGCACAGAAACAAGATCTAAGTGCATCGGGTGTGCACGAAACATCTGTCGTAGGCAACATGTGTGCCTGACAGCAAAATCAGATGCATCTATCGTGCACGAAATCATGAAATCCAATATCAAGCGCCGAACGTGCGCAAAATCAATCAGGTGCACAAGGTGCACAAAACAAATATCGGGTATCACAATCGAAATCGAAGTCCAGTGCATCTAAGTGCACAAAAGGCGTATCACTGCACTGCAAGCATATATAAACTATACCGAGTGCAGGAACGAAATCGTGTGCATGCATCCGCACAAAACCAACTCAACTGTTTAAAATCGTAAAATCACAAACAAGTGAAACTGAAACACGAAAACGATATCAAGTGCAACACTGTGCAAAGATCGTAAATCCTCAATCATCAAAATCAAATCATACGAATAAATCACCCAAAACATCGTAATCAATAATGGCGGAATAGTACCGCTCAAGCGCATCCTCTAAGAATCTCGGCCAACTGTCGCGCTCACTAGTGGGACGTCTCGTCGATGATCATGAACTCTGTCCTGCTGGCGTGCGTAACCATGACCACTCCTGGGTCAAGGTCTTCACTGTGAATTACCAATCTTTCGGTCCATCGTCTCATCGGCCCTGTCAGGTGTGCTAACGGGGACGATTCCGTTCTGGCACTTCTCTGGTCATCTCTTGGTCAATCATCGCGACCACTCGTAAGACAGCATATTACTGGCGTCGGCCTCTGGCTCTCTGAATGTACGTGACACATCTGATCCTGGGTGCAAGTATCATTGCAGCAGTGTCCTGGAAGGAATCCTGCTCACGGTCTCTTCCATGTCTCATCTCTGCCAACTGTCTGGAAGTCATTGTCCTTTCCTATATCTGCATCTTGCTCTGTAACGACTGCATACCCATCGCGACTCCTTCTGGAAGGTATATCCAGTACTCTGCCTCGGCATGCGCATCGCATATCTGATGTCGGCGAAGGGGGACGTCATCTCATCTAGATCTGGTACGAACCACTTACTTCACTTTTCTCTAATGTCGTCTGCTTTGGACTCGTCTCGTCGCGGCTGCATGGACTGAGCTCCAACGACTATCCTCGTATCTGGAGTCTCCCAAGAATGCATCTCACCACCTAGCATCCAAATTAAGTCGAGCCATCCGATCGAGTCGTCAAAACCTCATAATCCCCCAAGAGCTCAACCTCTTGGGCACAGTTTAATAGTATCGAATACATACCACAGCATCGGTGGTCCAGCCGTAGAAGGGCAAACCCAAGCATCACTAATGATGCCGTAGAACTGCCGCAAACCCGAAGGTTCAAAGGCTTTCACACGGTCATTAAGTCGAGTTAGGGTTTCATTCTTCTAGAGGGACCATAGAATTGCCTGCATGTCTTTCCGACTACTTTAAACTTGGAATAATAGGTTCCTGACATTCGATCGCCTCTGTCGACTCTCAACGTCTCCGCGTGAAGTCGTCTCTTGCCGGAATCAATCATCTGATGACCTCTCATCGGGTTAGGCGAACGATCCCCATGTCCTAGTCATTCATCCACGATGACTAGCGACCTTCTATCATCTCTTAGTACAACTCGTTCTGCACTAACTCCAGCATCTGGGGCAATACCTCGTCGTTCGCGGCAATAACTGGCTCGCTCGTCTGCACGCTGAACAGTGCCTCGATCATCAGGAGTAAGCAACACACCAACGGTCATCAAAATCTGGCTGGCCTCCATCATTGGCTCAATTCTCTAGTGTCGATCAGCACCTCCGAGTAACCTCATAAAGGCGATCCGCCAAACGCTCGTGGCGCGGAAACACAGTAAGAAGACACATCTCTGCAATCGTGTGTCGCCGGAATTTCGCCCTGGTCAGTCCTCGTTCGTGACGAGCGTGTGCTGACCGTAACTCTAGCCGTAGCTCTCCCTGCCCGTAACCGTAGCAGCAAAACCAAACTGGTACCGATGAGGCTAGATCAGGAAGGAATATAATACTGAACAAGGAAATGTACATCCTAAGGCTTCATAAGTGGAGTGGCGTGTCGTAAATATGCCGCGGAACATATCAACGGTACGTCACTCTACTTTAGTCACCTATTCCATCAACCAAGGGTCATCCTACGCTCCGAAGGGTAAAACCTAACGCTCTGATACCAACTTTGTCACGACCCGAAAGTACGGAATATGACCGGCACTTAAACTACGAACGTCTCGAGGCGTACGTAATCTAAGTAAACCGAAAACCCAGAAATCCAAACCAAGAAAAGTAGTAGAGTGCAGGAAAAACCAACTTAAAGCAAGTAGTTTCAATAGCATAAGCCGAATTATGCGGTTTTTAAAACATCAAAAATTTACTGAAAATTTCGGCAGAGTCTCCTTTGAAAATACTGGCTCCCAAACGGGATACAACATGAATAGTATACGAAATCAAAAAAAGGCATCCCCAAGCGGGAGCTAGCTCTTCGTCAATCGACGGTCACAACCACACAAGCAATAATATACAACGCCAACGGCGAGGATCAAAACTCAAAAGGAAACTCAAAAACCACCAGAAATATAACGAGCGACTCTAAGGTCGAAAGAATAACAACACTGGTCTCCAACTCGATAAACACATGTTTGGTTGATGGAATTTACTAGATACAACGGAATAATATTATACAAGGTAATATATGGGTACGATACAAGAAAAACCCACCTACTAGCTAGCCACCCGGAAATGGAAATAGTGCCAGCAAAGCCGTAATGAAACCTGTACGGCAAACCTGCAAGAAACTGGGGCACAACGGGGGTGAGTTGCCAACTCGTGAATAGAAAAACATCTACGCACAGAAATCGCATAAATAACGCAATCCTAGGTCAATGATCATAATATAGCCTCAAAAATGTATATAAAATGTAGCCTATAACAAGGCTAGGGTAAATATCTAACCCGAGTGTAATCTCATGTGCCCGTGTCTGTGCCTCAGGTAGCAATATATCATATGAATGAGGTATGCATGCATGAAACAGAATACATGTAAATGAAGAAACTGTTTTCATAAATTAGTGAGATTTCCTTCGTATTTTTAAACTGAGGTATCATAAATGAAATCAGTATCAACAGTGTCTAGCATCGACACAAAATATAAATCTCACTGTCTCGAAATATCAATGTCTCAATCTCAATATCTAGGGCGCCGTCAGTCCAGACCGGCCCCTACCATCCATCTCAAGACCACGACGGTATCCTCCGGATATCCGACGCGTCGGGTAATATCACCGGTCGGTAGTGCTCCCCTGCCGGGCTCAACGTCAACACCACATTCCTCTTGCCCCGGGGTACCGCACCGGGCCCACCATGTACCCGTGACGGTTCCTCCACTCCTCGACACGGATCTCGAAAACCACAGCAAACTCATGGTGGACGACACTTTACATCACTAGAAAACCGCAACATTTTATATTTTAAAATATCATAATTTGTAAATTTTGCGGCTTTCCCCGAAATTCAGAAATATCATAAATCTCAAGAAATCATCACAAGTGCATATGTCAATGATAATGAATGCATATGGTATCAATAACCAAGTTGCAATGTATGATTAATAAACTAGGCATGTAAGGCAGGTACACTAATATCATATCAAACTACTAACTAACAAGCTAAGTCAAGCAAATATATTCTCTAAAGTGTACGTGACATGGCAATTACCGATGAAGATGTGTGTGAGCCGGAAAGTAGGTGTACGTGGTACATACGCATCATCGGTAATGGTGTTGGTGTCCTAACAGCATGATATCAATAATGGAATATGCAGCAAAATAAGTATGCGAGGCAGAGCGAACAACAATAATATGCGGGAGCTGAATACTAGACACAACGATAACTAATCTGTAATAATCTAATATAAGTCCTACAAATGGTGCCTTTTGAAATAACACAAATCATGGGGTTTTGAAAATAGGGGCTACGGTGTTTTTATGAAAAGATATGTCTTTTGAAATATCCGTAGGATCCCTTGGGCTGTCTTTTAAAATACCCACGATTCGTTAGTTTTTGAAATAGGTAAGAATCGAATCTAATCTAACAACTAAACTAAACTAAAGGGCTAAGCTAACAAGCTGAACTACAGGTAAGGAAACCGCCTAACATCTGAGTCGATACATATGCATACCTGTATATATATTAGTCGGTGATCCGCCTCAATAATATCATATCCGATACCATATCTAAAATCAGACATCCCAAGTCAAGAGTGCGGATCAATCATCAAGATATAGCTCGTACGTAAATCCGTCGTACGGCATCCCAAATCTGGGTATGGGTCAATATCATATTCATCATACTATTCACCTGGTATCCTCTTTATCAAATATCATGATCGGGGTACTGATCTACGTCTAGTACCATACTGATACCGCCTACGTATGCATGGACGTGTGTGAAACACTACGTCAAGGACCCGCTACAACGTCATGTCGTATCTCAAATACGAACCCTGCTATATCACCGATCTCACGGCCTCAAACAAATCTCATCGACTCAGCTCAATCCCAAGTATCATCCTAAAATCCGTATGTGAACACATAGTCCCATACCCATGTGAACACATAACTATAAAGAATCCCATGAGCACATATAAATAGGAATGTATGCAAGTATGTATGTGTGTATGTGTAGTGCAACACTACCCTAGGGTTCGCAACACTAAAGTAATCCAACACACCAATATCCATCCTAAGCATCGTTATTAATCCCAAATAACATATAATAATTGTTGGTGTGTATACGCATCCGTATACACCACCACGGACTGCGGGGGTGCTATACGCCATCCACCCGACTTCTCCCCGTAGATATAAATCTACTCACCTTGTCCTCGCTAGCCGGTGCCGACGTCGCCAAGCGCTTGCTTGTCGTCTCGAAGTCTACATGGGGGTACCTACATATCATAACGCACCATATCGCATTAAAACTAAATTTGAAATCGAAACGGCATACGAAAATCAAATCGGCACGCGTATCACGCATAGGTCCAAACCTATCACCTACGCATGCAAGAATAGTCAAACCAACCCTCGATATCGATGTACAAACGTCAAACCAACGAGAAAAATCCAATCACACTCATTTGCACATTCACGAACACTAATTTTAATATAAACTAGGTTAAAACTCACAAAAACCCCAATTTAACTTAAAAAGTCATTTTTCCGAAAATCTAGCAAGCACAAATCACCGTTTTTGTACAAAACAAGATGTTTAAATGAATGTAGCAGCCAATATACTTATTAAATATCTTAAATAAGTCATAGAAACAATTTCCGGAATTTAATCTTATTAAATTCCAAAAACCCTAATATTCTAGTTTACAAAATACCCTTTTTAACAATTTCATAGCAAAAATGCACAAACTACAATTTAGGTTGGATTTCCATGAACTAAAGTGTTAAACTACACTTAATAAAGTTAATAATACGATAAAAACCCTAACCATATTTTTAATCTCATATTTCGAATTAAATCAAAAAACCTAGTTTGCAACAAAAAGCTTAATTTGGACATTTTTCAAGTAACAACTTGTAATTAGCAACTAGATTAGTTTTCTACAAAACTAAATATGTTAATCCACATCACTAAACCATGCACAATCAAACACAACTCATTTCCACAACAAACCCTAACTTGAAATCTTAAATCATGCAATTAAACTCACATAAACCAAATTAACACTTAACTAAATTAGCTTTAAGAAATTAGTAACAAACTAAGCAAAAAGGTTTAGAATTATACCCAAAAACATTTGAAGATCCACAAGCATCCATGGCCCTCCAAAATGCTCTCTTCTCACAAAGATCCATGCTATACGGACTAAGCTAAAATGGGTAGGAGTCGGATTTGGGTTTTGGGATTTTTTTTGATGGATTTTGGGCAATTTTTGATGAAGTTTTGAAGAGAAAAGAGAAGGGAAATGGGGGGGCTGTTGCTGCTGTAGGAGGGAGGGGGGTCGGCTGAATGGGAGTGGGAGAGGAGAGAGAGGGAGGTAGAGAAAGTGGGGGTGAAAGTCAAGGTCAACCAAAGTCAAAAGTCCACCTCATTTATCCATTTTCTTTTCTTTTCTTTCATTTCTTTTCCTTTGAAAATCAAGTGGGGAAAAAGATGGGGGCTGCTGAATTCAGCCAAGAGGAGAAGTGAATGGGGGTGTGTGGGTGTGGGTACGGGTGTGGGGTGATGAAAAATGATAAATACAATACCCCAAACATCCATTTACGCTAAAAAAAAGCCTTTTTTTCTTCAATAATTTCTAAACCGTTTTAGCTAACGATTTCGTTTCAAAAACCACGTGATAAAATTTTATTTAATGTTTTATGATTCACAAAATTTGTTTCAACTCATTCCAATTTGTAATTTTCCCTAATTAAATGTATTAGTGACGGCTTAAAATAATAATAAAATAATATTTTTTTCAGAAAATTTGAAATTTCACCAGCGGCTCAATAAACACCAAATAATAGCAATTACATAGCTAGAATATGTATATTTAATTTTTATAATAAGATATTTGTATTTTAACTTTTTACAGAAAACCCCCTTATTTTACCGATTTTTCGAAATTTCACCGAAACGATTTTCAAAGCGTTACACCACAGTCCGTATCTTGGTTTAAGGACGCATAAGTCCATGAGTTTAAGGACCCCACAGTCCGTGTTGATGTGTGGTTGTCGGGACCCGTCACCTCTCTGATATCGTTGAAGGATTACAACGATAGGAGTCAGAGGAGTTCGGAGATGTACCCTCGAACCGGATGTAAATTGATTTAGGAGAGCAATCTTGCTCAGTCAATTTAATTTAAGGACTTACGGCCATGATTAGGCTAAGTCCAGTTTATTTCTTATTTTTGTCCTATCAGACCTGTGCTAGGGTTTTACCCATGTTTAATAAAGCATAGCATTATTTATTTTATTTGGGCTCTGCCCATTTATAAATGATGCAGAGCATCAATTCTGGTCTGACAGTCCCTTGTTTGGGCTCTGCATTTTATTTTGTTTGGGCTCTGCCCTTTTATAAATGATGCAGAGTATCAATTTTGTTTGGGCTCTGCCCTTTTATTGCACTGCAATTTATTTTAGCCTATTAGGCCTTTTTGATTTGGGCCTGACCCTTTAGTAAACAATGCTTTGCATTTGTCAGGCGCTTTGCGCCAATCACTGAGCGCAAGCGCTTGTGGTGATGACACGTGTCACGCAAGCGAGCAGCGCTGCGCTTGCACTGCTGACACGTGGCGCGCTCTGGTGAGTTGCGCCAATTTCAGAGAGCAAGGATCTATCTTAAAAGCGCATAGCGGAAATTGTTCTGGAGCTGACACGTGGCGCTCTTTGGTGAGTTGCGCCAATTTCAGAGAGCAAGGCTCTTTCTTAAAAGCGCATAGCGCAAGTGATTCAGATGTTGACACGTGGCGCTCTCTGGTGGCTTGCGCCAACCCAGGAGCGCAACAGTGCAGTTTTTGCAAGTGCAAGGCACTATTTCAATAATCTTGAGAATCTTTAAGATTCCAGAACCAATGGTTCATAAAAAAGTGCAAGGCACTGTTTGATTTCTTGATCCAATTTAGATCAAGGAAAACAAGTTTTTCTTGTTTTTCTTATTTTCAGAGAACCAGTGGTTCATAAAAAAGTGCAAAGCACTTATTATTATTTGAAGATCATTGATCTTGTTCTTAGATCAATGATCTATTAGAAGAAATTCTTCTGTTTTGTGAAGGTTTTACCTTTATCTTGAACTTTCTTCAGAGTTTTCTCTGTTTTGAGATTCTTAATCTCTCACAATCTTGATGATGTTGATGATCTTGATCCTTTGAATTGGGGTCTAGGGGCCTTTATATAATGCCCATAAATTTGTTAAATTTGTTAAAAAAAATGCTTCTCTGAGTGATTTGGAGAATTTTCTCCACCGTTTGATCTTTGATCCAAGGGCTTCTGTTTTACAGAAGACAATCTTCTTGTTTTAACAAGAACAAAAGAATCTTACTAGAATTTAATTCTGTTTGGCGCAAACGCCCCATCGCGTGACACGTGTCGCGCAGCGCAGAGCGCAGCGCACCTGCGCTGACACGTGTCGCGCAGCGCAGCGCAACTGCGCTTGCGCATCTGCCCTGACACGTGTCGCGCAGCGCACAGTGCAGCGCAACTGCGCAACTGTGCTGACACGTGTGCGTCTACGCTTGCGCATCTGCCCTGACACGTGTCGCGCAGCGCACGGCGCAGCGTAACTGCGTTTGCGCTGACACGTGTCGTGCAGCGCAGCGCTTGCGCAACTGAAGCGTTGCTTCCTTTAATTTTTGTTTTAAATAGAGCTTTGCTCTGATTGGACGCATTGCCTTGGGCGCTGCGCTCTCCGCGCTGGCGTGCCAGATTTTGACACGTGGCATCCTGCGCACGGCGCAGAGGATCTGAAGCGTTGCTTCATTTATTAAAATTTAAATTTTCAAAGTAGAGATTTGCTCTGATTAGGGGGAATCGGAAGCGTTGCTTCACTTGAGATGTCTTTTCATCTTCCTTTTTCAAGTCAAACTTGTATTTCCCAAAATTTTCATTTCCCGGGTCTTGGAAATAATTCCACTGTGCACAGAATTTTCTGCGCTTGGTCTATATAACCCAAAGCCGAGCCTTTCCTTCTCTCATCTTCCGAGAACTCTCATGGCTTGCAACCGCCCTCATGCCCGCCGACAACCATGGGAAGTGCCTATTCAAGACATCGTTCCCCGTTTTGCTGCGCGCTTGGTGGACCCTTCTCTTACGGACGAGCAGTGCGATGCTGCAATGCACGAGCTTTTGACTCGTGTAAGGTCTCCTTTCCCTCCGCACTCCATTTGGCTTCGGATGATCCTTGCCTCGGTGCTCGCCGATCTTCCCCCTCCTCCAGTAGAGATGTCCTCGGCAATGCTTGATGCCGCCGAAGATAAGATCGAGTGCTTCTTCGAAGCGCACTTGATCACCAAAGCCCTGAGGGACTGCTCTTTCCATCTGCTGAGCCAGATACAGGCTCGCCGGGTTGTCATCGCCACATTTTCTAACGAATGTGGCGATGATCGTTGGACGTCTACCTCTCGGGAGGACCGCCGTTTCAACGTGGTGGAGAAGACAGAAAGGGAACTGGGGAATCTTCTTCTTATCTTTGCGAACCCTTGTCTTTCTGATCCCATATTTGGTGATCTTTTTTAAATGTAATAATAATAATAATGAATAAGTGTTTTTTAATCAAGTATTTTATTATCTGTTAAGGGTTCCCTTTTATTTTAGCTCTCTGTTTTGTTTGTGCATCGCATGATTTAATTTGCTATTGTTAGGTGCATGTGATTCTTGCAAGGATAAAGTGCCTTTGGTACTTAGCCTCTTTTATGAAGCATTGCTTTACTTTTCAGTTTTAGAAATAGAGTTTCGTTCTAATTGGGGGAAACAACTCTCATCTCACATAAAACCTCCGGCTATTCATAACACGACGATCCAATATAACATATTACAGCAACACATAATATCTCATATCATCAACGTAAGCAAGTATGCGTATCCCGATTGTCGTTGATGTATAGCAACGAAGCCGGCAATACCCCACATACTACGCTTACAGTCACAGAAAAGAAAATGTAAAACTACAACATTTGGAATCCACAATCTCTTTAGACATCGTAAATCCGAAATATCACATACTTTGCATTTCATGCCTAACTATATGAATTCCACATATTGTATCACATTCCAGATAAATAGACAAAATTAAAATTTCCGATCGAATAATCAAATACCCAAGATTTCCTAAATAGCTCAACACTTGAGCAGAGTTCAAATAATCCCAGAATATGTCACAGTAGCAATGGTCCAGCCGTAGAAGGGTCAAGCCAACGCCTCACATGTGGCACGCCGTACTGCCCCAAACCCTAAGGTTTAGAGGCAGTTCAGACGGTCACATAATCGAGTTAAGGTTTGTGTTCTTCTAGTGGGTCCACCGCGTTACTTGCACATTTTTCCGAAAGATTTAAACCCGATAAAAATTCAACACTTGAAAATTTTTCGTGCCGGGAAAAAGTGAGTTAATGATATCCGCTCGAATATTTTAACAGTTTCTAAATATCCGGAAAACATAACAAAATTAAATTTTCCGATCGAATCAACGATTACAAAATAAATCCCAGAATACTCAACACTTGAGTCGGTTTAAAAATACCTAGAAATATATAGGAATAGCTACGGAGGTTACTGCACAAAATACTGTTCACAATTCACTTTAGCCGCCGCGGAACCGCCGCTAAAAGTGGGTTGCGGCCGCGGTTCCACGGCGGATGTACGAAATTATGAGCTCGAATTTTATGGTAATTCTTAGAATTCCTTGCTGATTTTTTTAGGTATTTTTAATTCAGAAAAACCACAGTTTTTAAAAAATGTCCAGAGAGGGGTACGTTTTGACGTTTCGGGGTTCGTTCGGAGTTTTAACTTCGTATACACGTCACCTAATGCTCTAGCTAGGCTCTGATACCACTGTAGGATTCCTAGGCACTCTTATGAGGGTTCATAAGGTATCAACCATGCCCGAATAAAATTTTAGACGTGCCGAACAACCCAAAGTCGGGATCTTTGCTAGATTATTAGGGTTTCACATGCAAGTAAACATCTTTACAACTAAAAGTGAGGGATTACAACCTTTGTAGTCCGCTCCTTCGCTTCATAAGCTCCGAGTAGAAGTCCCTTTACCGCGATCCATGATCTCCCGGACTCAAGAGAGGCTCCACAACTCGAACGATCCATGCTAGCCTGTAGTCTTCTTTTTCTCCGATGATCTACCTTGAAGTTTCTATAACTCAAGCTCTTTCTCTCTAAAGAGGTGAACACCCTAATCTAATTGGCTAGATTAGATGAGAATGATGAAGTAGAAATATTGCTCTCTTTTGTTTTCAAATTCTCACTTTTATTCACCACAAAATGAAAAACTAGCAAGCTTTCTCAAAGCTTAAGCTTGAAGAAGAAGAATGAATGGATAAATCCTTTTGTGATGAACAATGAATTATTGTAGTGGTTACAAATCTAACCAAGGGTTAAGTATGAAGGAGTTAACCCTTGTAAAGAGTTAACTAGAGTTAATGGTTTGGATTGGGTTAACATAATATCTTCACAAAAGATCAAGCCAAAGACAAAGTCAAAGCTTCATGAAGCTTCATGGAAACTTCATGCAAAAGCTAACCCTAATCCAAACCCTAACCAAGTTTAAACCCTAAACCATTGTTAAATTTGTAACCCTAACATGTTACAATATTATATATCACATATACAATATATTTTGTAACTATAGAAAATAATACAATTAACATATATCGCATATATATCAATGTATTATCCCGTGAGAAAATGAATCAATAAAGCGAGCTTATATTAGTTAACGTAACGTAATATATCTCATATATAATTATACATTAAATTATCGAATCAACACTTAATCCGATAACCCGGCTATATTACATATAACCGACAAATATAACATGTACCATTTCATCAAATCAACTCTTGATCCGATGACCCGGTTATATCACATATACCCGGCCGATATCTCATATCGCGAGAATAGAATACGGTATCTTATATCGTATTATTCTCGGTCCTTTACATATCACATATGTGCTCCTACTCCATTTTGCCTGACCCAAGAAACCTCTATGTAGGACTCTAAAGAATCGTCAATACGCCGGCAGTAGGTGATGATCATATCAAACACCCACAAGCTGCAAGCGGTCAGCTAAACGTAACAGCCACCCAGGTATTGAGCGATCAGAAGATCAACAAGCAAGCCTGTTGTAACGTTTTGAAAAAAATCGTTTCGGTGAAATTTCGAAAAAACGGTAAAATAAGGGGGTTTTCTGTAAAAAGTCAAAATACAAATATCTTATTATAAAAATTAAATATACATATTCTAGCTATGTAATTGCTATTATTTGGTGTTTATTGACCCACTGGTGAAATTTCAAATTTTCTGAAATTTTTTCCGAAATTAATTATTTTAATATTATTTTAAGTCGTCACTAATATATTTAATTAGGAAAAATTACAAATTGGAATGAGTTGAAACAAATTTTGTGCATCATAAAACATTAAACAAAATTTTATCATGTGGTTTTTGAAACGAAATCGTTTGCCAAAACGGTTTAGAAATTATTGAAGAAAAAAGGCTTTTTTTTAGTGTAAATGGATGTTTGGGGTATTGTATTTATCATTTTTCATCACCCCACACCCATACCCATACTCACACACCCCCATTTATTTCCTCCCTTGGCTGAATTCAGCAGCCCCATCAATTTTCCCCACTTGAATTTCAAAGTTAAGAAGAAAGGAAAAGAAAAGAATAATGAGAAGAAGAAAGTGTTAGTTGAATGTTGACTTGGACTTTTCCTTTACCCATACCTCACACCACACTCCCTCTCTCCTCTCCCCCACCTGCAATGGCCGAGCCCCCCCCCCCCCCCCTTCCATTTCAGCCCCTTCATTCTTCATCTCTTTCTCTTAAAGAAAAATTCATCAAAATGCTTGAAAATCCACAAAAAATCAAGCAAAAATCCAAATCAAAATCCACCTCCTACCCATTTTTCCTTGGCTACCATAGCATGGATCTAGGGATTAAGATTTCAATTTGGGAGGCTAAGTGTGCTTGTGGGATCTTCAAATTTATTTGGGTATAATTCTAACCTTTTTGTTAAATTGTTGTTAATTGCTTTAAGTTAGGTTAATTAGGTTTAATTGCTAGTTTGGAAAATTTATGAGTTAGGGTTTGAATTCAAATATGGTTATTGTCACTTGTTTAAGTTTACAAAGTGTATTTTGGCATGTGAGGGCATGGAAAACCTAATCTAGTTACTATTATGTAAATTGTTGCATTTAAATTGTCCAAATCAAGTTTTTTAAGCAAACTAGGTTTTTGAAATTTGATTAAATAATGGAGATAAAAATCTAATTAGGGTATTCATGGCATTATTAACATTTTAAAGTGTAGTTTAATACTTTAGTTCATGAAAATCCAAGCTAGATTGTAGTTTGTGCATTTTTGCTATAAAATTGTTAAAATTTGGGTATTTTGTAAACTAGAATTTTGGGGTTTATGGAATTTAATGAGATTAAATTATGGGAATTGTTTTTATGACTTATTTAAGATATTTAGTGAATATTGTGGCCGCTAGATTCGTTTATACATCGAGTTTTGTACTAAAACGGTTAATTTTGCTTGCTAGATTTTCGGAAAAATGACTTTTTAAGTGAAATTGGGGTTTTCGTGAGTTTTAACCTATTTTATATTATAATTAGTGTTCGTGAATGTGCAAATGAGTGTGATTGGATTTTTCTCGATGGTATGATGTTTGTACATCGACATCGAGGGTAGGTTGGCTATTCTTGCATGCGTAGGCGATAGGTTTTGACCTATGCGTGATACGCGTGCCGATTTGATTTTCGTGTGCCATTTCGATTTCGAATTTGGTTTTAATACGATACGATGCGTTATGATATGTAGGTACCCCATGTGGACTTCGAGACGACAAGCAAGCACGTGGCGACGTCGGCACCGGCTAGCGAGGACCAGGTGAGTAGATTTATATCTACGGGGAGAAGTCGGGTGGATGGCGTATAGCACCCCCGCAGTCCGTAGTGTAGCTCATATATATATGTTTATATAGGTGTTTTATGATACGAGAATGTTTATTCATGTTATGTTTATGTGTTCATGGAGTACCTTTGGGTTAGTTGCGAAACCCTAGAGTAGTTGTTATACCCACATACGCACACACAGACTTGCATACTTTACTTTCTTGTGCGCAGATTGGGATGTGTATATATGTATATATGCGTGGGTATGGGACTATGCATATGTACATTCATATACGCATGCATGGATAATGAGGATAGTACTTGGGATTTAAGATGAGTCGATGAGATTTGATTTGAGGCCGTGAGATCGGTGATATGGCAGGGTTCGTATTTGAGATACGACATGACGTTGTAGTGGGTCCTTGACGTAGTGTTTCACACACGTGCATGCTTACTTAGGCGGTATCAGTTTTGTACTAGACGTAGATCAGTACCCCGGATTATGATCTTTGATAAAGAGGATACCAGATGAACAATGTGATGAATGTGATATTGACCCGTACCCAGATTTGGGATGCCGTACGACGGATTTACGTACGAGCTATATATTGATGATTGATCTGCACTCTTGACTTGGGAATATCTGATTATAGATATGGTATCGGATTGATAGTATCGAGGCGGGATCACCGACTAATATATATTCATATATGTATCGACTCAGATGCTAGGCGGTTTCCTTACCTTTAGTTCAGCCATATAGTTTAGTGTAGTTGTCAGACTAGATTAGATTTCTACCTATTTCAAAACTAACGGATCGTGGGTATTTTAAAAGACAGGTCAAGGGATCTACGGATATTTCAAAAGACGTATCCTTTATTAAAACCACCGTAGCCCTTATTTTCAAAACCCCACGATTTGTGTTATTTCAAAGGGCACCATTGTTTAGTATTTAGCTCCCGCTCATTATTGTTGTTCGCTCCGCATCGCATGCTTATATTATGATTCATATCCTATTATTAATATCATGTTGTTAGGACACCAGCACCATTACCGATGACGCGTATGTACCACGTACACTTACTTGCCGGCTCACACACATCTTCATCGGTAATTGCCATGTCACGAACACTTTAGAAAATACTATTTCATTTGACATAGGTTGTTAGCTAATAGTTTAGACATGATATTAGTGTACTTGCCTTATATGCTAGTTAGACATTGTAGTTATTGCCTACTACTTCATGCATGTTATTATTCACTGTGGTGTCGCATTCATGGATTCTCATGCCTATATTCACTGTTTACATGCTATTGATGACTTGGATTCGGATTTCATGAGATGTAACGACCATAATATTTTCCCTGTTTTCATGAGATGCCCGATGTATTCATTGTTTACTGCATTGATGTAATAAACATGCTTCACTAAAATTCTTGCACACAAAAATCACGGGGTAACGACCTACTCCTGATATAGAGTTTCCTGTATTGATTTTTGTCACCCATAATATCGGGCTTTTCTTTTCAGTACTCTGTTTAACCATCGGTTGTATTTTCCCTTGTAAATAATCTTTATAAATATTACACTTGACGATTTACTAAGTCGAAAAGGTCGTACAATGGTGTATTATGATATGAGCAATCTATATCAGGAGTAGGTCGTTACCCCGTGATTTTTGTGTGCAAGAATTTTAGTGATTTTTGTGTGCAAGAATTTTATATGCTATTGATGACTTGGATTCGGATTTCATGAGATTTCTTGGATTTGGAGGAAAACCGCAAAAACATAAATAAACATTCTCTCTTTTAAAATAAAAAGTGCGGTTTTCCCATGATGTATGAGTCGTCCACCATGAGTTTGCTGATGGATTTCGAGACCCAATTCGAGGAGTGGAGGAACCGTTTCGGGTACATGGTGGGCCCGGTGCGGTACCCCGGGGCAAGAGGATCGTGTTGTTGACGTTGAGCCTGGCAGGGGAGCACTACCGACCGGTGATTTTTCCCGACGCGTCGGATATCCGGAGGATACCGTCGTGGTCTTGAGATGGATGGTAGGGGCCGGTCTGGACTGACGGCTCCCTAGATATTGTGATTGAAACATTGAGATTTTGAGATATTGAGGTACAGAGATTGTGACACAGAGATATCGAGATATTTGGATACTTGTTTTGTATCGATGCTGGGCACTGTTTTATGCTGATTTCATTTATGGTACCTCCTATTTAAAATGCAGAAATCTCACTGATTTATGAAAGTAGCTTTATTCAGTACATGCATTCTGTTTCATGCATTCATACATCATCCATATGATATATCGCTACCTGAGGCACTGACACGGGCACATGGGATTACACTCGGGTTAGATATTTACCCTAATCTTTGTTAGGCTGCATGTTATATATATTTGAGGATATTATGATCGTTGACCTAGGATTGCGTTGTTCATGTGGTTTCTGTTCGTAGATGTTTTTCTATTCACGAGTTGGCAACTCACCCCCGTTGTGCCCCAGTTTCTTGCAGGCTTTGCCGTACAGGTTTCATTACGGCTTTGCTGGCACCGCTTCCCATTTTCCGGGTGACTTGCTAGTAGGTGGGTTTACTTGTATCGTACCCCCATTATATATCTTGTATATCATTATTCTGTTGTATCTAGAAGTTCCATCAGCCAAACATGTATTTATTTGAGATAGAGACCAGTGATGTTTATTCTTTCGACCTTAGAGTCGCGCGTTGTATTTCTGTGGATTTCTTGTTGTTTTGAGTTTCTATTTGAGTTTTGATCCTCGCCCTTGGCGTTGTATATTATATTGCTTGTGTGGTTGTGACCGTCGATTGACGAAGAGCTAGCTCCCGCTTGGGGATGCCTTTTTTTTGATTTCGTATACTATTCATGTTGTATCCCGTTTGGGGGACAGTATTTACAAAGGTGACTCTGCCAAAATTTTCAGGAAATATTTGATGTTTTTAAAAAGGCATAATTCGGCTTATGCTATTAAAACTACTTGATTTAAATTGGTTTTCCTTCACTCTACTACTTTTCTTGGTTTGGATTTCTGGGTTTTTCGGCTTACTTACGTACGCCTCGAGACGTTTCGTAGTCTGAGTGCCGGTCATGTTCCGTACTTTCGGGTCGTGACAAAGTTGGTATCAAAGCGTTAGGTTTTACCTTCGGAGCGTAGGATGACCCTTGGTTGATGGAATAGGTGACTAAAGTAGAGTGACGTACCGTAGGTATGTGCCGCGGCATATTTACGATACGCTACTCCACTTAAGAAGTCTTAGGATGTACATTTCTTTGCTCAGTATTATATTCATTCCGATCTAGCCTCATCAGTACCAGTTATGGTTTTGCTGCCACGATTACGGGCAGGGAGAGCTACAGCTAGAGTTGCGGTCAGCACGAGCTCGTCACGAACGAGGACTGACCAGGGCGAAATTCCGGCAACGCACGATTGCGGAGATGTGTCTTTTTACTGTGTTTCCGCGCCACGAGCGTTTGGCGGATCGCCTTTATAAGGTTACTCGGATGTGTTGATCGACACTAGAGGATTGGGCCAATGATAGAGGCCAGCCAGATTTTGATGACCGTTGGTGTATTGCTTACTCATGATGATTGAGGCACTGTTCAGCGTGCAGACGAGTGAGCCAGTTGTTGCTGCGAGCGACAAGATATCGCCCCATATGTTGGAGCTATTGCAGTACGAGTTGTATTAATAGATGATAGAAGGTCGCTAGTCACTAAGGATGAATGACTAGGACATGTGGTTCGTTCGCTACCCCGATGCGAGGTCATCAGATAGATTGATTCCAGCTAGAGACGGCTTCACGCGGAGACGTTGAAAGTCGACAGAGACGATCGAAGGTCAGCAACCTATTATTCCAAGTTTAAAGTATTCGGAAAGACATGCAGGCAATTCTATGGACCCTCTAGAAGAATGAAACCCTAACTCGACTTAATGACCGTGTGAAAGCCTTTGAACCTTAGGGTTTGCGGCAGTTCCGCGGCGCCATTAGTGAAGCTTGGGTTTGCCCTTCTACGGCTGGACCACCGATGCTGTGGTATGTACTCGATACTATTAAACTGTGCCCAAGATGTTGAGCTCTTGGGGGATTATGAGGTTTTGACGACTCGATCGGATGGCTCGACTTAATTCGGATGCTAGGTGGTGAGATGCATTTCTTGGGAGACTCCCGATACGAGGATAGCCGTTGGAGCTCAGTCCATGCAGCCGCGACGAGACGAGTCCAAAGCAGACGACATTAGAGAAAAGTGAAGTAAGAGGTTCGTACCAGATCTAGATGAGATGACGTTCCACTCCGCCGACATCAGAGATGCGATGCGCATGCCGAGGCATGGTACTTGGATTTACCTTCCAGAAGGAGTCGCGATGAGTATGCAGTCGTTCCAGAGCAAGATGCAGATATAGGAAAGGACGATGACTTCCGCACAGTTAGTAGAGACGAGACATGGAAGAGACCGTGAGCAGGATTCCTTCCAGGACACTGCTGCAATGATACTTGCACCCAGGATTAGATGTGTCACGTACATTCAGAGAGCCAGAGGCCGACGCCAGTGATATGTTGTCTTATGAGTGGTCGTGATGATTGACCGAGAGATGACCAGAGAAGTGCCAGAATGGGATCATCCCCGTAGCACACCTGACAGGGCCGATGAGCCGATGGACCGAGAGATTGGTAATTCACAGTGAAGACCTTGACCCAGGAGTGGTCATTGTTACGCACACCAGCAGGCCAGAGTTCATGATCATCGACGAGACGTCCCACTAGTGACCGTGACAGTTGGCCCGAGATTCTTAGAGGATGCGCTTGAGCGGTACTATTCCGCCATTATTGATTTCGATGTTTTGGGTGATTTATTCGCATGATTTAATTTTGATGATTGAGGATTTACGATCTTTGCACAGTGTTGCACTTGATATCGTTTTCGTGCTTTGGTTTCACATGTTTGTGATTTTACGGTTTTAAACATTTGAGTTGATTTTGTGCGTATGCACGCACACGATTTGGTTCCTGCACTCTGTATAGTTTATGTATGCTTGCAGTGCAGTGATACGCCTTTTGTGCACTTAGATGCACTGGACTTCGATTTCGATTGTGATACTCGATATTTGTTTTGTGCACTTTGTGCACCTGATTTGATTTTGCGCATGTTCGGCGCTTGATATTGGATTTCATGATTTCGTGCATGATGGATGCCCCTGGTTTTGGGTTTTCGCGCATGTTAAGCGCATGTCTTGAGATGCGATTTTGGTGCACACCAGATGCACTAAATCGAGATTTTTTCGTGCATGTCAGATGCACCTGATTTTGCTGTCAGGCACACACGTTGCCTACGACAGATGCTTTGTGCACACTCGATGCACTTAGATCTTGTTTCTGTGCACTTGTATGGCACGTATATGGATTTTGATTGTCGTGCGCACCAGACGCACGTAGTATTCATACGCGTATTTTGGGATTGATTTCTTATAGAGCAGTACGTTTTTTCTTATGATAATTGCGATGTGTTTTCGTACTAAGCAGGACTAGTCAGAGGACAGTACCTGAATATATTTTGCGTGCATTGATAGCTATTGAAGGGAATTCCAAAAAGCGAGCTATAGTCTCAGTATTTACCTACGTGTTTGATATGACGCGAAACGTTTAAAATAAGGAAAACCCTTCTAAATTATTTCCCAAAACGGCGGAACGTACATTTCAAACAAAGGTATATATGTATATAGTTATTTTCTTATGATAGACGTCCGCCACTGTGCAGTGTTATGTGCATTGCACAGCAACTTAAAGGATTTGGCATGCATTTCCTCCTGATATTTGCATGTATAGTTCTGATTTATAGCATATCGGTCTTGCTTGAGATTTGACATTGATGTCTTCCCCATGACTCCGATGATTGCGGGATGCTTGACGGAGTTTTGATTTTGAGTTTTATGCTCATTTTTCATGCGCATGCGTTGCGCTACGATTTGTTTTATATATTTACGATTTCGGAGCCCCGACGACTTGATGGTTTTGCTTAGATGTTTTAGTATTTGGGGGACGTTTTAATTTAAATTCGGGGACCGAATTTCTTTAAGGGGGAAGATTGTAACGTTTTGAAAACAATCGTTTCGGTGAAATTTCAAAAAAACGGTAAAATAAGGGGGTTTTCTGTAAAAAGTCAAAATACAAATATCTTATTATAAAAATTAAATATACATATTCTAGCTATGTAATTGCTAGTATTTTGTGTTTATTGACCCACTGGTGAAATTTTAAATTTTCTGAAAAATTTTCCGAAATTAATTATTTTAATATTATTTTAAGCCGTCACTAATATATTTAATTAGGGAAAATTACAAATTGGAATGAGTTGAAACAAATTTTGTGCATCATAAAACATTAAAAAAAAATTTATCATGCGGTTTTTGAAACGAAATCGTTTGCCAAAACGGTTTAGAAATTATTGAAGAAAAAAGGCTTTTTTTTAGTGTAAATGGATGTTTGGGGTATTGTATTATCATTTTTCATCACCCCACACCCATACCCACACTCACACACCCCCATTTATTTCCTCCCTTGGCTGAATTCATCAGCCCCATCAATTTTCCCCACTTGAATTTCAAAGTTAAGAAGAAAGGAAAAGAAAAGAATAATGAGAAGAAGAAAGTGTTAGTTGAATGTTGACTTGGACTTTTCCTTTACCCATACCTCACACCACACTCCCTCTCTCCTCTCCCCCACCTGCAATGGCTGAGCCCCCCCCCTCCATTTCAGCCCCTTCATTCTTCATCTCTTTCTCTTAAAGAAAAATTCATCAAAAATGCTTGAAAATCCACAAAAAATCAAGCAAAAATCCAAATCAAAATCCACCTCCTACCCATTTTTCCTTGGCTACCATAGCATAGATCTAGGGATTAAGATTTCAATTTGGGAGGCTAAGTGTGCTTGTGGGATCTTCAAATTTATTTGGGTATAATTCTAACATTTTTGTTAAATTGTTGTTAATTGCTTTAAGTTAGCTTAATTAGGTTTAATTGCTAGTTTGGAAAATTTATGAGTTAGGGTTTGAATTCAAATATGGTTATTGTCACTTGTTTAAGTTTACAAAGTGTATTTTGGCATGTGAGGGCATGGAAAACCTAATCTAGTTGCTATTATGTAAATTGTTGCATTTAAATTGTCCAAATCAAGTTTTTTAAGCAAACTAGGTTTTTGAAATTTGATTAAATAATGGAGATAAAAATCTAATTAGGGTATTCATGGCATTATTAACATTTTAAAGTGTAGTTTAATACTTTAGTTCATGAAAATCCAAGCTAGATTGTAGTTTGTGCATTTTTGCTATAAAATTGTTAAAATTTGGGTATTTTGTAAACTAGAATTTTGGGGTTTATGGAATTTAATGAGATTAAATTATGGGAATTATTTTTATGACTTATTTAAGATATTTAGTGAATATTGTGGCCGCTAGATTCGTGTATACATCGAGTTTTGTACTAAAACGGTTAATTTTGCTTGCTAGATTTTCGGAAAAATGACTTTTTAAGTGAAATTGGGGTTTTCGTGAGTTTTAACCTATTTTATATTATAATTAGTGTTCGTGAATGTGCAAATGAGTGTGATTGGATTTTTCTCGATGGTATGATGTTTGTACATCGACATCGAGGGTAGGTTGGCTATTCTTGCATGCGTAGGCGATAGGTTTTGACCTATGCGTGATACGCATGCCGATTTGATTTTCGTGTGCCATTTCGATTTCGAATTTGGTTTTAATGCGATACGATGCGTTATGATATGTAGGTACCCCATGTGTACTTCGAGACGACAAGCAAGCACGTGGCGACGTCGGCACCGGCTAGCGAGGACCAGGTGAGTAGATTTATATCTACGGGGAGAAGTCGGGTGGATGGCGTATAGCACCCCCGCAGTCCGTAGTGTAGCTCATATATATATGTTTATATAGGTGTTTTATGATACGAGAATGTTTATTCATGTTATGTTTATGTGTTCATGGAGTACCTTTGGGTTAGTTGCGAAACCCTAGAGTAGTTGTTATACCCACATACGCACACACAGACTTGCATACTTTACTTTCTTGTGCGCAGATTGGGATGTGTATATATGTATATATGCGTGGGTATGGGACTATGCATATGTACATTCATATACGCATGCATGGATAATGAGGATAGTACTTGGGATTTAAGATGAGTCGATGAGATTTGATTTAAGGCCGTGAGATCGGTGATATGGCAGGGTTCGTATTTGAGATACGACATGACGTTGTAGCGGGTCCTTGACGTAGTGTTTCACACACGTGCATGCTTACTTAGGCGGTATCAGTTTTGTACTAGACGTAGATCAGTACCCCGGATTATGATCTTTGATAAAGAGGATACCAGATGAACTATGTGATGAATGTGATATTGACCCGTACCCAGATTTGGGATGCCGTACGACGGATTTACGTACGAGCTATATATTGATGATTGATCCGCACTCTTGACTTGGGAATATCTGATTATAGATATGGTATCGGATTGATAGTATCAAGGCGGGATCACCGACTAATATATATTCATATATGTATCGACTCAGATGCTAGGCGGTTTCCTTACCTTTAGTTCAGCCGTATAGTTTAGTGTAGTTGTCAGACTAGATTAGATTTCTACCTATTTCAAAACTAACGGATCGTGTGTATTTTAAAAGACAGGTCAAGAGATCTACGGATATTTCAAAAGACGTATCCTTTATTAAAACCACCGTAGCCCTTATTTTCAAAACCCCACGATTCGTGTTATTTCAAAGGGCACCATTGTTTAGTATTTAGCTCCAGCTCATTATTGTTGTTCGCTCCGCATCGCATGCTTATATTATGATTCATATCCTATTATTAATATCATGATGTTAGGACACCAACACTATTACCGATGACGCGTATGTACCACGTACACTTACTTGCCGGCTCACACACATCTTCATCGGTAATTGCCATGTCACGAACACTTTAGAAAATACTATTTCATTTGACATAGGTTGTTAGCTAATAGTTTAGACATGATATTAGTGTACTTGCCTTATATGCTAGTTAGACATTGTAGTTATTGCCTACTACTTCATGCATGTTATTATTCACTGTGGTGTCGCATTCATGGATTCTCATGCATATATTCACTGTTTACATGCTATTGATGACTTGGATTCGGATTTCATGAGATTTTTTGGATTTGGAGGAAAACCGCAAAAATATAAATAAACCTTTTCTCTCTTTTAAAATAAAAAGTGTGGTTTTCCCATGATGTATGAGTCGTCCACCATGAGTTTGCTGATGGATTTCGAGACCCGATTCGAGGAGTGGAGGAATCGTTTCGGGTACATGGTGGGCCCGGTGCGGTACCCCGGGGCAAGAGGATCGTGTTGTTGACGTTGAGCCTGGCAGGGGAGCACTACCGACCGGTGATTTTTCCCGACGCGTCGGATATCCGGAGGATACCGTCGTGGTCTTGAGATGGATGGTAGGGGCCGGTCTGGACTGACGGCGCCTTAGATATTGTGATTGAAACATTGAGATTTTGAGATATTGAGGTACAGAGATTGTGACACAGAGATATCGAGATATTTGGATACTTGTTTTGTGTCGATGCTGGGCACTGTTTTATGTTGATTTCATTTATGGTACCTCCTATTTAAAATACAGAAATCTCACTGATTTATGAAAGTAGCTTTATTCAGTACATGCATTCTGTTTCATGCATTCATACATCATCCATATGATATATCGCTACCTGAGGCACTGACACGGGCACATGGGATTACACTCGGGTTAGATATTTACCCTAATCTTTGTTAGGCTGCATGTTATATATATTTGAGGATATTATGATCGTTGACCTAGGATTGCGTTGTTCATGTGGTTTCTGTTCGTAGATGTTTTTCTATTCACGAGTTGGCAACTCACCCCCGTTGTGCCCCAGTTTCTTGCAGGTTTTGCCGTACAGGTTTTATTACGGCTTTGCTGGCACCGCTTCCCATTTTCCGGGTGACTTGCTAGTAGGTGGGTTTACTTGTATCGTACCCCCATTATATATCTTGTATATCATTATTCTGTTGTATCTAGAAGTTCCATCAACCAAACATTTATGTATTTATTTGAGATAGAGATCAGTGATGTTTATTCTTTCGACCTTAGAGTCGCGCGTTGTATTTCTGTGGATTTCTTGTTGTTTTGAGTTTCTATTTGAGTTTTGATCCTCGCCCTTGGCGTTGTATATTATATTGCTTGTGTGGTTGTGACCGTCGATTGACGAAGAGCTAGCTCCTGCTTGGGGATGCCTTTTTTTTGATTTCGTATACTATTCATGTTGTATCCCGTTTGGGGGCCAGTATTTACAAAGGAGACTCTGCCGAAATATTCAGGAAATATTTGATGTTTTTAAAAAGGCATAATTCGGCTTATGCTATTAAAACTACTTGATTTAAATTGGTTTTCCTTCACTCTACTACTTTTCTTGGTTTGGATTTCTGGGGTTTTCGGCTTACTTAGATTACGTACGCCTCGAGACGTTTCGTAGTCTAAGTGCCGGTCATGTTCCGTACTTTCGGGTCGTGACACATGTACATTCTCCTGTGAATCCAATCAGTAACACTCCCGTACAGTCCGGTCTCTTCGTCTGATATGTTGCATATCTAGTGTAGAGGTGGTATACTTCAGACCCTAGTAACCGATAAGTCGTGTCGATATAAGGCTCATAACGGGTCGAGAAACTACTGATAACTCTTACCAGTAGCACTCCATATCAGCCCTGGCCAGGGACTTCCAGTTATAGCCAATCGAACACTGCACAACATCAACTCCCTATACCGGGAGAGACGAAACCCCTCCTATCGCTCGTTGCCTCCATGTGATTCGGGACTGTACCCAAAAGCCACCGTTTTGCACGCCCACTTGGACGTGGTAAGGTGTGTTCCCCACCGAAAGACGGCGGCGACGACGTGAGGACGTCTTACCTGAGATTCGGGGCAGATGCTATATGGTTTTATCCGTCTACCTCTACGAAGATGCCAAGTTGATTTATGGCACCGTGTATCGAAGGTTTAGACGAATGCAGCCGATGTAGCAGACTTCGTCAGATTCCCCCTCGCTTGAGTGGTTTTTGATTGTGGGGACGCTCTTCCCTGCAGGCGCAAGCCCCTGCAGTTAATTACGCTACCGCATCACGGTAACAACTTTCTCCTTCTCCAGAATTTCAATTCGTGTCGTGTGTGTTTGTTTTGTTTGTGATTGCCCGTGGATTGTATACGGAGACTAAGTAATGCCGCCGCCCATAGGACGTGGATTAGTCCAAATCCGTATTTACTTAGATTTGGGTTTGGTGTTTTTAGTTTAAGGATGCGTTAGCCGTATTGAGGCTAAGATCAACTTAAACGCCCGTTAAGGATACGTTAGTCCTGTTTTAGACTAAGATCGACTTAATGTGGTGATCCATTTAATATATGGCCGTCGGGACTCGTCACCTCTCTGACGTCGTTGAAGGATTACAACGACAGGTGTCAGAAGAGTTCAGAGATGTACCCTTGAACTAAAGTTGATTTGGAGTTTTATCGTTCATTTAAATGTTTAAGGATACGTTAGCCATATTTGGGGCTAAGATCAACTTAAACGGGATCGTTTGGATCCGGCGAAAGAGCATTTGGGGGCTCTAGTGCTCCAGTTTAGAGACGTGGTGGTCCATGTTTCAGTTTAGGGACGTAGAGGTCCATCGCCAGTTTAGGGACGTGGTGGTCCAATATTAGTTTAAGGACGTTTCGGTCCAATATTAGTTTAAGGACGTTTTGGTCCAATATTATTTTAAGGACGTTTCCGTCCAATATTAGTTTAAGGACGTTTCGGTCCACGAGTTTAAGGACCCCGCAGTCCATATTCATGTGTGGTCATCGGGACCCGTCACCTCTCTGACGTCGCTGAAGGATTACAACGATAGGTGTCAGAGGATTTCGGAGATGTACCCTCGAACCGGAGGTAAATTGATTTAGGAGAGCAATTTTGCTCAGTCAATTTAATTTGAGGACTTACGACCACGATTGGGCTAAGTCCAGTTGAAAAAATGTTCAACACTTTTATTTGTTTTTGGCCTATTAGGCCTGTGCTAGGGCTTTGCCCACATTTAAATAATGCATTGCATTACTTTTTATTTTTATTTGGGCTCTGCCCATAAAGGATGCAGAGCATCAATTTGTTTTGGGGCTCTGCCTATTTACAAATGATGCAAAGCATCAATTTCACTTGGGCTCTGCCCTTTTTATTGCTTTGAAATTTATTTTGGCCTGCTAGGTCTTTTTGACTTGGGCCTGGCCCTTTAACAAAAGAAATGCATTGCATTTTCAGGCGCTTTGCGCCAATCAAAGAGCGCAAGCGCTTGTGATGATGACACGTGTCATGCAGCGCAGTGCGCTGCGCTAGTACGCTACGCTTACGCTGCTGACACGTGGCGCGCTCTGGTGAGTTGCGCCAATTTCAGAGAGCAAAGCTCTATTTCAAAAGCGCGTAGCGCAACTGGTTCAGATGCTGACACGTGGCGCTCTCTGGTGGCTTGCGCCAGCCTAAGAGCGCAACAGTGCAGATTTATAAGTGCAAGGCACTATTAATTTGAGAATCTTTTAGATTCAAGAACCAATGGTTCATAAAGGAAGTGCAGAGCACTATTTGATTTCTTGATCTAATTTAGATCAAAGAAAAACAAGCTTTTTCTTATTTCAGGAACCAGAGGTTCATAAAAAGTGCAAAGCACTATTTTTATTTTGCTTTTTATTAAAGATCATTGATCTTGTTTTTAGATCAATGATCTGTTCATAAGATAATTTTCTCTTTTTCTAAAGGCTTTTTACCTTTTTTGTTCTTGAGTATTTCTCTCCAATTCTTCAGAGTTCTCTCTGTTTAATTTCTCACAAAAATGTTGATGATTTTGAATTGAGGTCTAGGGGTCTTTTTATAGTGCCCACAAATTAGTTAAATTTGTTAGAGTGATCTTTCTCTGAGTGATTTGGGGAATTTTCCCCACCGTTGGATCTTTGATCCAAGGGCTTCTATTTTACAGAAGAAAATCTTCTTGTTTTTACAAGAGCAGAAAGATTTCTTTGAAATCTTAATTCTGTTTGGCGCAAATGCCCCAGCGCGTGACACGTGTCGCGCAGCGCAACTGCGCTAGTGCGTCTGCGCTGATACGTGTCGCGCAGCGCAAAGCGCAGCGCAACTGCGCTAGCGCATCTGCGCTGACACGTGTCGCGCAGCGCAGTGCTTGCGCAACTGAAGCGTTGCTTCCTTTAATTTTGCTTTAAATAGAGCTTTGCTCTGATTGGGCGCGCCTTCTTGGGCGCTGCGCTGACGTATCAGCGCCTGACACGTAGCGCGTTGCACCCGAGATTTGAAGCGTTACTTTAAAATTTGAATTTTGAATTTCAACAGAGCTTTGCTCTGATTGGGGAAATAAATGCCCCCCCCACCGTTGCGCTCACGTGGCGCGCACGTGAGTGCAGCGGTGGCAAGCTCTTGACCGTTGGATCAAGGGGTGAGCTGAAGGGGCGCAAGCGCCTTATAAATAGAACCTATGGCCCTTAGGAAATCTTCACCATTTCAAGATTTTTGATTTTCTAGAGCTTTGCTCTTGCTTAAGAACTTCAGAGCTTTGCTCATTTTCCAAAGTTAGAAACTTTAGGTAAAATTAACTTAAATCAAATTAATTTAAATCAATCTTAACCAAAAGAGCTTTGCTCTCATAGATCTTTTGATCTAAGAAATCCCTTTAGGGTTTCATAAACAGAGCTTTGCTCTCAAAAACTTATAGATCTGCAGAGATCTTGTTCATGGGTTCTAACCCATGAACAGAGCTTTGCTCTTGAATCAACTGTAAATCTTTCAGATCTGAAAAAATGAAGAATTTTTCATAAGTTTTTCATGGATTTTTCAAGATTCCAAAAATTTTATTTCTTTTAAGTGTAAAAATTTTCTGATGGACCTTTCCATTATTATCATAGAGCTATGCTCTTTTAAGGAATTTTATTCCTTTGAGACCAGAACTTGACAAGTGTCATTCTGTGACAGAGCTTTGCTCTGGAAGAGGAGATTTTCTCCTTGTCTCTAGGGATTCCCCACTGATGAGAATATTCTCTTAGGGATCTTTTCTTTAACTGACAGTCTTACCCAATGATGAGGCTGTCTTATTAAATAAGGCATTTTCATCCAGATTTTGTGGGTCCCCATTTGATTCCCTACCCGCTGCACTGCAGTGTAGTGCGATTAACTTTAATTTAATCAATTTTTAAATTCAATTAATTGAAAATTTTTAAACGCCAAGCGTTGGAATTGTAGCACTGACGGCTATTTTGTTCTTTTGCAGCGATCATGTCTCTCGACACCTCGTTCCCGTTCGTTCGGAGGAGGAGGGATTTCCCGAAGCACCTTTGGACCGCGAAGTCCTGGCTATGATTAAGGACCACGACCCGGAATATAAGAGTCTCCACCTTTGGGGGTCATGGTACAACCAGATTATCATGGATCGACGGAGCTTTACGTGCGCCGTACCGTCAGAACCCATCACGGCGATTCATTACGCCACCCCACCCTCGGTGCAGTATGCCGTGGAGATGGTTGACTGGACCTCGATGGGCTTTCTTCATCCCGCCATAGATGCGATTCCGGTCCAGCGTCCTATGGTTTTGGATATCCTAGGACGCCGTATTTGTCAGGGCGAGGCGCGACCTTGGGGGCAATCATATAACATTGGTCTGATCCCCCGCCACCCGATCGGTTATCTGCCGTGGGCCCGGTACATCCTGTCGACGAAGAAGTCGCAGTTGATAAGGTTAGGATTGTACACCGCGGTGTACGTCTCTCTGTTCCAATATCCCATGCTCCCCACCTGGTGGTTCAAGGCCTTCCTGGAGCAGTGGAACATTCCTACCCACACTTTCCTCACCATGGATCGGGAAGTGTCAATCTCTCTGGAAGAGTTTACGGAGGTATCCGGTTTACTGGTTATAGGGGAACACTATGAGGAGTTGTTCCCGACAGACGAGTACGTCTTCGGTGCTAAGCCGATGGTAAGGGGGCTCACGCAGGAGAATGCTGTTCAACACCAATTCCCAAGCTTGATTAAAGTGTTGAATATCTATGAGTCCCTTTTCATCGAACATGGGAGTCGAGGAGTTAACTTTGAGGATTTCATCGCTCAATTCCTTCGCCCAAGCGTCCTCTCATCAGAGGCTGCCAAGTTCGCTACCCTGGATGACCCTTTCGGTCTTGGTGTGGATAACCTGCCGGAGAAGGAGATAGATCAAAAGGGTTTTTTCCTTCCGGACTTCCCGACTACGTCTTTTGCAGAAATTGCGGCCCCTGGAATGGATGAGGAGGCCTTTTTCTTAGGATTTCTCGGGTTATGGTTGAGTTGGTTTGCGATTCCAATGCACTCTCACCGTATGCGGCCCTCTGTTGTTTACCCAGCCCACCGGATGACTATCGGGGTAAAGGTGGCCGTTGGGATCGCCGGCTTGGCGCACTTATATCATGGCCTCAGTCGAGCAACGGATGCTAATGAGCCTGGGGTACTGCACGTGGTCTTCCCGATGCACTACTTTGTATCGTGGCTCGAACTACACATGGCGGGTGTCTTCGGCATGCACAAAAGGCCCTCCTTCTTTGACAAGTGCGGTTTCCCTCGCATTATACAGCTGATCGGCGCATCAATTGTGACCCCATCACCACGGAACGCCAGGGGTTTACTGCTTCGCCCTCACACCGTTGGAGCCGGGATGTCCTTCATCGACAAGGTATTAACCATTGGAAAGGCGTCCACTACCGCGGTGCGACCATTACAAGACTCCTTTAAGGATGGAGCCTCAATTTTGACGGCCCGGAAGACCCTCCACTTATACTCCATCAGACCGGGCTTCTTAGTCTTTAGGCAGAACGGTGCGGCGATTTTCATGAGATATAACCCACATCATTTCGCCCAACAACTGGGATACGATCAAGGGATACCCTTGGAAGCCTTCCTACTGGAACCCACCTCCACTGAAGAAGGGATGAAGAACACGCTGCATCACTTTATGCGCCTGAACACGGGTTCTCATTTTTTTATCAGTGCGCCGGTCTGCGCTCCACGACTCCTCAATGTATATAAAGAATGGTACAATCATGCGACGGGGGCCGTTATAAATGAGGAGAGGCGATTGTTGGTTGACCGTAAGGGTGCGCCTCCAGGTACCGACCGTAACGCTTCTTTGATTCCTAGGACTCCAGTAGTTGCCCCTCTAAAAGAGGTTAGAACCGGGCCATCGCGTGCGCAAAGTCCTCCGCACGGATTGCCGCTCCCCGATATTACAGATGCAACTCCAGCGCCCTGTGCTCCAGTGGAGGCAGTGGTTGTAGCCTCACCGGAGTCTGGCGTGGGTGCAGACATCGGGACCCGCCGTCCCAAGGTGGCTGCTAAGCGTAAGTCAATCCCACGTGCACCTAGAGTCAAAGGGCAGAAGAAAAAGAAGTCGCTCTTCGCTGCAGATGTCGCGTTCGGTTAGGAACCCCACGCTCCCTATGCCGAGGGCCTGAGCGAATATGGGACTAACGAAGGACTAGTCGTGCCGCCGCCGGATGATACAGACTTGGAGGCCGCTCTCAAAACTTCAGCGTGGTTGGCAATGCGTGACGCGTGGCTAGCTAAGCTTGCGCAATCAGGTAACTACTGGTCGCATTTTCTTTATTGTATCATATCCTCCTCATTGCCTTTGACTAACGTTTTTCCTTCTTTTCTTCCAACAGGCATCACTGATGAAGAAGCCATTGCCGCTTCCCTCGAGACTTTCCAAGAGGAGGAACGTCTCAGAGCATCTATGGGCCTTAGTAAGTTTCAGTTCATCAAGTTTTCATTTCCCTTGTGTTATGGTCGATCTAACCTCTCCCTTTTTATCGCAGGAACCTCAATGCCGTTCCCGCCAAGCGACGCAGATGTTCTGCCAGCTGCTGATGTTCCTGCTTCCTCGGGGCTACCGCGGGAAGTCCGTCTTGAAGAGCCAATGAGAGATGCCTTAAAGGCTTTGGAGGCATCTCTGAACGAGGACGATGACGCCTTAATGAAGGAAGCGTCACAGAGGTCCATGGCGACAGCCCGGGAGGAGAGGAAACGGTCAAGGCGCGAAGCGAAGGCACGCCGGGCTGCTTTGGCTACAGGAGCGGGCCCAAGAACCGTCCCTCATGCTGATACTCCCTCCGAAGAGGCCCCTGTCGCCCTATCCATTGCTCGCAGACAAGTGGCGCGCGCAGTTCGGAGCGCAAATGATAAATCCACTTCAGGTAATATTTCTCTCAGAATTTTGTTGTAAGAATTATAATGCCATCGGTTCTTATATATTTTATCTTGCAGGGCCAAGTCCGACCGAGGGGGAGGCGGAGACCGTTGAACCCAAGGAAACAGAGGAGGCGGCACCTGCCGAACCCGAGCTGACGGTGGGCAACGTCGCTGAGGCTTCGGAGCCTGAGATGGAGGTTGAGGAGTCTGCAGCCGAGAAGGTCATTGATGCCGAGCCTGAAGTGGCGGCAGATGAAATGATCGTTATAACTGAGCCCAGGGTGGTGGCGGACGAGGCGCTTGAGGCCGGCGACCTTGTGGTGACGGCGGATGAGCCGATGGAGATCGTGGAGCCCGAGGAAGTAGCGGGTGAGATGGGCACGACTCTTGGGGAAGAGTCAGCCGCTCTCTCTCAAGAGTCCGGCAATGCTCCGATCATTGCCCTCCCCGTCTACGATCTTCCGCCGTCTCCTGGCCGCGTGAGCACGACGACGGTCGCCATCGAGTCGGGTGATGAGGCCACGGGCGGTGGCCTCATGTCAATGGAGGAGGGAGTCTCCTCCATTTCAGCCGGCAGCTCATCAGGTAAATCCCAAGTTGCTGTCTTTCTTTACCTTACAATCCTTTCTGACAAGTTCACCTTTTTTCGTAACGCAGGTGCAGCCAGCGCCGATGCCCCACTGCTCGAGGGAGCGCCTTCAACGACTGCCTTGGCGATGGTCACCTCTCAACCCTCTCTCATATCGTCGAAGATGTTGGAAGGTATGGGTTTGCAATTTATTAATCTTATCTTCCAGACGTATAATTTGTGTACTAAAGTCGAACTGTTATGTCTTTTCAGGAGTGCTCTTTGATCATCTATATCAAGTGTTGCTCCTACACTTCTCCTTCCCATCTGAACTCACTTCTCCCTCTGGCGGTGCTGGTGAGTATAGTCCCCGACTGATACCTTTCTTTTTCGGTGATAGAATTATTTCTAACTCTCTCTTGTCCTGACTGCAGTGTTACAAATCGAAGGGGGAGAAGAAAGATCGGTCGTGCCTCCGGCCCTTCCGGCCTTGCCACCTGCTTCAACCGGTATAATAAACTATCTTATCAATGACTTTTTCCATATCTATTGAATCATCATATAATCGTATTTTGTCTTTTCAGCTGTCGTTCCAGTCTCGGCGCCTTTTGAGTCTCATATTACAATGCCGGCCGGCCCTTCCCAGAGACGTCCGTCCTCAAAAGGTGCGGCGAATAGTCTACGTATGTTGAGCGACTACATCGAGGAACTCGACGTCGAGACTCCTACGTCTGCTGAGGACTTCGCTACGACGGTTAACCCGATGTTGGTGATATTTGCCAACTTCCATAACGAAGGCATCGTCGCCTCTTGGGTTAATCACTGTCGGGAGATTGAGGCTCGCCTTCATCACCTGGAGTCGATGCGTCTCTCCCCCGAGACTTTGGCTGTGAGTACTCAATGGGGAGCATGGCTCGAGCAAAGCACTTCTCATTTCCGCCATTTGGAACAAGAAGCAGCTTTGAGGCTGAAGGAGTGCCAGGAGTCTTCAAGCGAAACTGCTCGCCTGCGTACTGAAGTTGAGGCGAACGCCGCTGAGGTAAAGACCGTCTTCGAGGGCCTTCTGGAGCGCATCTCAAATGAGCTGAAACTGAAGCGGGCACTTGATGTCGCCGAGCATGACACTCCAGGCCGTGAAGCCGCTCATCAGGCCGTTAAGGAGCAGCTTGCATCTGTCTTGCAGCAGCGGGCTCAAGTAGAAGCAGAACTGGCGGTGGTAGCCGATCGGGAAAAGGCATGGAAGGAAGTGTGCGAACAACTGATAAAGCTACTTAAGACGCTTCCTTCCCAGTAGCTGCCTTTGTATCAATGTATTTGTAAAATTTTCTTTTTAAATAATATGTATCCATTCTTTATTCTTTTGTATGATTCATCTTGTATTTGATTGAAGTCAATGAATAAAGATACACATTTTCTTCGCAATGTATTGTACTATCTCTTTGCTTTTTCCTTTCTTACTATCAGCATGTTGTCACAATTAGCATATAATAGAGTAAGCATCTTGACTTCTTCACGAGATAGCGATGGCTTAGGCTGCAGGTTCAGATCTGCCGCCTAAGACTTTTCAACTCTATGAGCCGTGAGGGTCTCATAGAGACTTTTCTCCCTACGGATCGAGAGGATCTCTTAGGTGGGTTTTCTCCTTAGGAATCGTGAGGATTCCTAAGTGTGTTTTCTCTTATAAGTCGTAAGGATCCTATAAGAGAATTTTTCCCTCTTACGAGTCGAGAGGACCCGTAAGCGGTTGTTTTCCTCCTTGTCGAAACTCGACTTTGGAGAGCGAGACCCGTGAATAGTATGCAAGAGACCGTTTTAGATCGACTTGCAGGGTCCCATTGTTCAGGAAGCAAGTTTTTTCTTTTTAATCCCTGCTGCCTGAGGCTTTATCTTGCAAGTTGAGACGAATCGGGAATTTCCCGCGGAGACACTGGTTTCTCTGCGAGCCGACGCGAATCAGGAGGCTCTTGTCAAGGATTGTTTGTTTCCCTGAGTTGAGGTTTTTGCTAAGGATTATTTGTTTCCCTAGCGCCAACGATTATTTGTTTCCCTGGTGTTGAAACGGGTCGAGAATTTCCCACGGAGGCACTGGTTGCTCTGCGAGTCGACGCGGATCAGGAGGCTCTCGTCAAGGATTGTTTGTTTCCTTGAGTTGAGGTATTTGCTAAGGATTATTTGTTTTCCTAGCGCCAAGGATTATTTGTTTCCCTGTTGTTGAAACGGGTCGAGAATTTCCCACGGAGGCACTGGTTGCTCTGCGAGTCGACGCGGATCAGGAGGCTCTCGTCAAGGATTGTTTGTTTCCTTGAGTTGAGGTATTTGCTAAGGATTATTTGTTTCCCTAGCGCTAAGGATTATTTGTTTCCCTGGTGTTGAAACGGGTCGAGAATTTCCCACGGAGGCACTGGTTGCTCTGCGAGTCGACGCGGATCAGGAGGCTCTCGTCAAGGATCGTTTGTTTCCCTGAGTTGAGGAATTTACCGAAGACACTGGTTCCGTCGAGATTTGGCTTCGTTTTCTGGCGGAGCCTGTTGGGAAAGTATGGTTCCCTCTTTATTTGCGCCCTTGGATTGTATACAGGGATCGATGTGATCTCAACTGTAGGGCCAAAGTTTTATCATCATTTTTTTTATTTTATTTCCGCGATGCTCTATCATTTCAGCTTTTATATCGCGAAGGTCGCGATTGCCCAATCATTTCGGCTATTTTTCGCGGTGCCCAATCATTTCGGCTGTTTACTTTATTTTTACTCGCTGCTTTTTATTGCGAGTTGCCCAATCATTTCGGCTATTTTACATGCATACATTTTTACTTGCTGCTTTTTATTGCAAGTTGCCCCATCATTTCGGCTATTTCATATGCATGTGCGGCATACTGGCTTTTCGCCGTAAACCTGAAATTAGACACCGATTTCGGCATCAGCACCGCTACAACTGGGATATGGCCAGGAGCGAATCATCATTTGCCTCTGTCGATTTCGAACAAAGGTGACTTAGCGAACAGGGTTAAGGTCCTATCGACTAAGGCTTTTAACTTCATGAGCCGTAAGGGTCTCACAAAGGTATTTCTCCCTACAAGTCGTGAGGATCCTGTAGGTGTATTTTCTCCTTAGGAATCGTGAGGATTCCTAAGTGCATGTTCCTCTGTAAGTCGTAAGGATCCTACAGGAGGGTGTTCTCCTCATAAATCGAGAGGATTTACAAGGGTTGTTCACCATGCGAACATATCCCCAGTCACGGATGGGACTTGGTCAGGGAAATGTTTATTCACGCCCGTGGATTGTATACAAGGGTCGGTATTGAGCCACTTGTAGGGCAATATCGAAGGTTGTGGGGGTTTGCTTAAGAACAGGTTCAAGTCTCTGTAACTTAAGACTTTCAAATCTTACAAGCCGTGAGGGTCCCATAAGAGAGTTCTCCTTACGAGTCGTGAGGATCTCGCAAGTGTATTTTCTCCTTAGGAACAGTGGGGATCCCTAAGTGTGCTGCTCCCTTGTGAGTCGTAAGGCTCTCACGCGGGTGGTTTCTCCTTACACGGTCGAGAGGACCCTGTAAGTGTCCTTTAACGAGGTTGCGCCCTTTCGGGTTTTCACGAACACTCGCCGGTAGTCCTGCTGTTTTTTCTCACGGAGCCCTTTCGGGTTTTCATCCGCGCCCATTTTGCTTATGGACATACCGTTTTTTTTATTATTCTTTTTATTATTTTCTTCTTCTTCTTCTTTTTTTACGAGGTCGCGCCCTTTCGGGTTTTCACGAACACTCGTCGGTAGCCTTACTGTTTTTACTCACGGAGCCCTTTCGGGTTTTCATTCGTGCCCTTTTTGCTTATGGACATACCATTTTTATTATATTTTTCTTTATCTTTTTTTTTATCTCGTCAGCTTACGGATGCTGCGGTATTAGTTTAAAGACGTTTCGGTCCGCTATTAGTTTAAGGACGTTTCGGTCCGTCGTTGAGAAGGCTGGCTACTGCTTATAAAGCTTGAGCTTAGGAAGATAGCGAGCTGACACGGTCGTCATCATCTATCATTGACCTAGGCTGTGGCTCATTAAGCGTAGTATTATTTTAGGAAGCGACCGTTTATCGGCCTGAAAGGCCTTTCATCGTGCATGTCCATGAGTAGATAGGCCCCACCTTAGTAGACCTTATCTATGATGTACGGGCCTTCGTAGTTTGGCTCGAATTTTTCCCGTTTGGCGCGATTGGGGATCATAGGCCTTTTGACCACTAGCACGAGTTCGCCTTAGCGGAATGTCCTCGGTCGGGTCAATTTTTCATATGAGCGCGTCATCTTTGCTTTATAAGCTTCCAGATTTTGTTGCGCTATGAGCCGTGTTTCTTCAAGGGCATCAAGCTCCTCAAGCCGAAGGTTCGCATTTTCTTCGTTCGTCAACTCGTAGTGGACTGCCACTCGCAGAGAGGGTAGCTCTATCTCGAGGGGGAGTACTGCTTCCGTACCAAATACCAATGCGTACGGCGTTGTGTTCGTGGCCGTCTTGAACGTAGTTCGATACGCCCAAAGAGCCTCTTGCAGTCTCTCGTGCCAGTCTTTCTTATTTCGGGACACCGTCTTTTTCATGATCTTCGTCAGGGTCTTGTTGAAGGCTTCAGCTAGACCATTAGCTCGCGGATTATAAATTGAAGAATATCTCCAATCTATATTATGCTGCTGTGCGAAGCGACTGATCTTGTGGCTTCTGTAGGCTGGCCCGTTATCGGAGATGATCCGTCTTGGCGTTCCAAACTGGTATATGACGTGCGTCTTGAAGAAATGGAGGATATTCTCCATCTTCACTTCCCTCAACGGTACTGCTTCTGCCCATTTGGAGAAGTAATCAGTCGTCGCCAGGATAAAACGATGTCCTCTAGACGATGTTGGTTCGATGGGGCCGACTATGTCAGTTCCCCACATCTCGAACGGCCAGCTAGCCACCGTTGGATGTAGTGGATTTGGATGTTGGTGGATGAAGTTTCCATGGATTTGGCATGAGTGGCATTGCTTCGCATATTCGAGGCAATCCTGAATCATCGTGGGCCAGTAGTAGCCCATCCGTTTAATCTTTAACTTCATCTTCGGGCTTGCTTGGTGAGAACCGCAGAGTCCGTCATGAATTTCCTGAACGATTCTTTTCGCTTCGTCAGGTCCCAGGCATCTCAACCACAGAGAATCAAATGACCTCTTGTACAGAGTATCATTGACGAAGGCGAAAGACAGAGCTCGTTTCATGAGCTGATGTCTTGAGGACGCATCTTCGGGCAATCGGTGGGACTTAAAGTAGTCTATGAAGACTTCCCTCCAGTCCTCAGCCTTTTCTCGTTCTTTTATTTGTAAGGTCGTCCGCTTAGTCGCTCCCTTTTCTTCGGATAATTCCGGAGGTATTTCTGCTGGGGCAAGCACCCGACGGCTTTGTACCACGATTCTAACGTCATCGAGGTTCTCGTCAGCCAGTTCTTTAGCAAGCTTGGCCAACACGTCTGCCTTGCTGCTTTCCGCGCGCGGTATGCTTTCCAAAGTATAGGAGGGAATTTGGGTCAACAGCTGTTGCACCTTTTCACCATACTTCACCAATTCTGGTTTGCACGTTTGGTAGTCGCCGTTTACTTGACTAACGACCAGTTGAGAATCTCCGTATATGAGGAGGTTCTTAATTCCCATGTCAATGGCGATTTCGAGGCCTGCTATCAAGGCTTCATATTCGGCTTCGTTATTTTTCCTCGGTTCTGTCAAGGAGAAAGCAAAGCGCATTATCCCTCCTTGTGGAGTCACGAAGATAAGGCCTACCCCCGATTTGATTATAGGGGTACTTTGTTTGCGCTTTTTCATGGAAGATGCTCCATCGAAATAGAGTTCCCATCGGGTATCGTCTCCATCGATCGCGTCAAACGCATGTTCGTCTGGCAAATCGCAATTTAGAGGAGAATCAGCCGGTATCGGATGCTCAGCAAGAAAGTCGGTGATGGCCTGGCCTTTCACTGCCTTGAGAAGTTGATACGTTATCGAGAACTCCATCAAGAGCAGAGCCTATTTAGCGAGTCGTCCTGTCAATATGGCCTTTGACATTAAATATTTGAGAGGGTCCGCCTTCGAAATGAGACGGACTTCATGTGCCAATGCGTAGTGCCTGAGCTTTGTTATCGCAAAGATCAACGCCAGGCAGTGTTTTTCAATGGGAGAGTAGTTGCTTTCTGCCCCCAGCAGAACTCGACTTAAGTAGTAGAGTGCTCTTTCTTTCCCCTGATCATTCTCTTGCGCCCATAATGCGCCTAAAGAAACTTCGAGGGCGGTTGTATAAAGAATGAGATGCTTTCCCTTAACCGGAGCAGCCAGCACTGGCGGGTTCTGCAGGTACTGTTTAATTTCGTCCAGCACGCCCTGGCATTTTTGATCCCAAACGAATGGAGTTCCCTTCTTCATTAGGTGACTGTAAGGGCGGCACTTGCCAGAGAGGTTGGCTATAAATCGCCGTATATACGCGAGTTTCCCTTGGAGAGACCGCAACTGTTTGAGAGTTCTCGGCGGAGGCATTTCCATGATCGCCTTGATCTTTGACGGATCTATCTCGATGCCTCGGCGTCGGACGATGAATCCCAGGAATTTTCCCGAAGAAACTCCGAACGCACACTTAAGGGGGTTCATCTTCAAGTTGTATTGTCGAAGGCGTCGAAATACGGTCTTCAGATGCTCTAGATGTTCCTCGTATGATTTGCTCTTAACCACGAGATCGTCAATATAACATTCAACGATTTCATGTATAAGGTCATCGAAGATCTTCGTCATGGCCCTCTGATAAGTAGCACCGGCGTTCTTTAAACCGAAGGGAATCACTTTGTAACAAAATATCCCTAGAGGGGTCCTGAAGGCGGTGTGCTTCTGGTCTTCGGGATGCATCTTTATCTGATTATACCCTGATGAGCCATCCATGAAGGAGAAAACCTCATGAGTGGATGTATTGTCTATCATCAGTTCGGTGACTGGCATCGGGAAATCATCCTTCGGGCAGGCTTTGTTGAGATCCCGAAAGTCCACGCATATGCGCACTGTCCCATTTTTCTTCATCACCGGGACGATGTTGGCGATCCATTCAGGATATTGAACCTCCTGGATGAAGCCAGAGTCAATCAGCTTCTTGACCTCGGCGTTGATACTCATCTCAAGCTCGAGCCGCATTCTCCTCGGCGCCTGTTTGACTGGCTTGATGTCCGGGGATATCGCCAATTTGTGTACAGCAATTTCTGGATCTAATCCCGGCATTTCGGAATAGTTCCATGCAAAGCAATCTTTGTGCTGCATAAGCAGGTCTTTTAATGAAGCCACATTCTCTTCAGACAGCAGCTCGCTAATGAATGTCGGTCGCGGATCGTCCGCCGTTCCCAACTCAATTTTCTTGAGGTTATTGCAGTGGTATGGATTCCATCTTCCAGCTCTTTTGGCCCAGGTGGGAATTCTGAGATTACCTCGTCGTTGCTGTTTTCGAAGCACCAGGGAAGGTCATCCATGTCCTCGGGCTCTTCTTTTGATATCGTTATCACGTGACAAGTACGAATTCGCTTCCAATCCCAATGTGGAGTTGGTTCTGTTTTTGTGGCTTTTGGTTCGTGCTTCTGTGGCGGCGTTATCCTCCAGTTGTCAGACAGAGCGAACTTGCCAAGCTGATACTGATCTTCAACCCAATTCTTGAAGGTGAAGCAATCTTCGAGAGGGTGGCCTATCACTCGATGGTAAGAGCAATAACTTGAGTCAGAGACTTCGCCTGCTTGTTCGGGGTTTTTGGACTCCGGCAGTGTAAGCATCTGATGTTTTAGAGCAAGATCAAGTATTCTCTTCGTCTTGTCCCGGGGAAACGAGTACGCTCGACCCATTTTCTTCATGAGGGATAGATCAATAACGCTCGACTCCTGTTTGCGTGGCTTCTTAGCCCCGCTTTGTTGCTGTTGAGCGCTTTTTTGGCCTTTCGACTTGTTTCTGCCTCTGCATCGAGCCCTTTTTATAACAGGTTGACAGGGGGCGGCATTTTCGTCTTTCACGGCCTGTTGAAGGAGGCGTTGCGTTTTGGCTTTCTCGTAGATTGCCATTTCACGATTGTGATCATCTCGGACTTTTTGACCAGCTTCCCTTATAAGCCTGTCCATTTGTTCTTCGAACGACGGACTGGGCACTTTTGCATCAGGAACTTTTACCGGTTCAGGATTAACGTCCTCCCGTTGAGCATCTGCTTCTTCATCGAAGTCATACACGACGTAGCAACCGTTTAGTAGCTCTCGTTTCTTCGACCGGATGTATCCAAGCCCTTTTGTTTCTATTCTTCCATTAGGCAGCTTGCGTTGAGTCCCAGGAACGTTCCAGACTTTGTCATAGAACTTGGCTTTTCGAGCGGTCTGCTTGAAGGGTATCCCTTGGCGCTTCAATAGCCTCTTCAAGCCTTCTGTATAGTATCTGGGTAGACGGATTGGTTGAAGCCTGTCCAGCGTGGGATCCGCACCGTGCCAGATTTCTTTCTCCACTTTGTTTTCTTCAGAGCGGTAGAATAGAATTGCCTTCTCGCCTGCTTGCCTGCGCGGGATATAAAACGTCTGTAGATCCTGTACACTGTGGGTATCAAGCGCATCAGTTCTTTATAATGTTTAAGCGGCACCATGGCTACTTGCAGACTTTGCTCTTTATCAGCGGAAGCTCATATTGAAGGTCGAGCAGAGAATACAGCATGGACTTCATCTTCCGAGTCACTACCAAAGATCAACGTAGGGGTAGATGGTCCCAGCTTGTTGTATTGGGGCAAACCCGAATAAACTATCTCCTCTTCGTCCTCAGTGTCGCTACCGAAGACAGGGATGGTGGCGTTAGTTTTATTCTCCGGCTTGTTACACCTTTCCGTGTCTTCGAAATTCGGCAAGAAGTATTTGGCATCTTCATATTTACGGAATTCGTTTACGGAAAACGGATTCAGTTCTCCCGTCACGGTATACTCGAGACCATCCCTAAAATATTTCATACACTGATGCTGTATAGAAGGGATGATGTTGTACTCATGTAACCATGGTCGGCCGAGCAGAGCGTTGTAGCATGTCTTGGCATCTATGACGTGGAATTTAATGTCTGTGACGAGCAGTCCGAAGCGTAGCGTCAGTATCACAGATCCAAGAGTCTTTGACGATTGGGAGTCGAACCCGGAGATGGTGATCTTGTCCCGAGCAAGGTGCTGGACGCTCATGCAGATTTCTTTCAACACCCGCACGTTAAGGAGATTAAAAGACGATCCGTTATCGATCAGAATTTTGCCTATCTTTATATCATTGCAGTATCCTGAGACATAGAGAGGGCGATTGTGTTTGCACACCCCAAGGAGAAGGTCTTCATCACCAAAAGTGACATCGGCCGTGTGCACTTCCTCCAATTCATCCTTCATCTTTTCCTCGGCCAGGAAAGCTTGGAATTGCTCCGGATCCTGTAGTGCCTTGATTAACGAATCTCTCGCCTCCTTTGATAGTAAAAGGACGTCAAGAATGCTGAGTTGCGAGGGTAGCTTCCTTAGATGGGCTAGGACGTTGTAATCTACCTTATTTTTCTTTGGCGGGTCTTTGGCAGCTAGCTCTTCCATGACTTGGTCATCTAGGGTGATGTCCTCAGAGACCTTTTCTTTCCCTTTATCTTTTTTGTTTGAGGGTCCGAGATTCTTTTCAGGTAGCGTCCGATTACGCAGCCGGATATTTTCGCAAATCTTCGGCTCTTCTTCTTTTCCCGAGGTGGACTCTTTAAAGAGAGGGCCAAGCTCCATCTCCTCATCAGAATCACTCCCGAATGTAGGCACCTGTGATCCCCCGGCGTTAACCATACAACAATCGCCGGTAGTTCTGTTAAACCATTCGGTCATATTCTTCCGCTCTCGACGAGTTTTATGTTTTTCCCTCTTAAAATGTTGTCGATGAGCAACGTATCCTTGCCACCATCTATCGAAAGCTTTGCACTCTTGAGTGGGGTGAGAAACCCTCTGATGATATAAGCAATATGAGGGGTGTATTTCCATTTCACCAGTAATTTTTCCTTCGGAGGATGGTAGCTTCATGCCCATTGATATGGCCTTAGCAAACCTTTTCCTCATCTTGAATTGGCTTTTGTCGGTAGTGGAGGTATTTTGCTCCAGCGGGAGTATCCTAATTTTTTTGTCAAGGCGTTGACGTTTGGCCTTTTCGAATATGACCATCTCACGCTCCCGATCAGCTTTGCTTTTTAAGAGAGCTTCATTGAGGAATGCATCAATTACTTCATCCGATGGCCCCAGAATTTTTGGTTCGGGATCTGCCCCCAGCGTTTTAGTACAAGGAGTCTCCTCGTCGTTCGTGAGCGAATGGGAAATCATATGACAGCTCGCCACATATTCCTCGGATTCACCCGACGAACTATCTCCCTCATCTTCCTCTTGAAAGAAGTGGTTGAGGAACTCTTGGAATGTAATGGGAGTGCGTGCCTTCTGGTTGTATTCCTCCAGCGCGTCAATTTGTTTTTGCAAGTCCATGCGCTTGTCGCCAGGCTTCACGGGCTTCTTTGATTTCTTTTTCTTCTTCTTTGAAGATTTTGACGACTGGTTGCGAGTACTTGAGCCATCACCATCGGTCTTTGGAGTTGGACGAGGCTTCAACATCCCTTCAATGATTTGCGGCTCCAACGGGTTCTTCCACTTGATTGCCGGGCATGTTCGAAGATCATTAAGCATCCTCTTCGTCTTGGCTGATAATACAACCTCCCAGGGAGCTTCTTCAACGACAGAGCATGTTGCCCCGGGCGTATTCATTCCTTTAGAGGTATGGGGTTGCGGTGGATTCACCTTCCATTTGTCGGACAATGCAAACTTGCCCTGTCGGTACTGGTCTTCAAGCCAATTTTTTAAGACGTAGCAATTCTCGATTGGAGGACCCAGTACTCGATGATAAGGACAGTAGTTGGGCTCATTGACATCACTTGGTTGTGACGGACGTTTTGGATCCGGAAGATTTATAAGTCGGTTGCGCAACGCTAGCTCGAATAACCTTCTCGTTTTATCTCGGGGAAACGAGTAAGAACGTCCCATCCTTTCCTCAAGGGGTACGTACGGGCGCATATTATTTTGACGAACGACCGGCTTCGAGTTATTCAGCTGCTGCTGAGCATTAGCGACCACAATCGCTTTCCCCTTTCCCTTCTCATTTCGGGAGTCCGGCTTTGGAAGAGGAGGTTTATGGCCCATTTGATCCATTTGCGCCAGCTTGTCGATTAGTGACTGGAAGGTGGTCGGCTTGAAGAACATCATAAACTGCGAGATGGTTGCTTGCGGATCAAGGGTTCCCACAAACATTCCCACCGCAGGAGCTTCTTCTATGCGCTGCTCGCATTTTGACCATAAATTACGCCACCGTATAGCATATTGGACCCATGTCTCGCCCGGCTTCACACTGGCATTAATCAATGCCGTTATCAGGGTACGCTCGCTGGCACTCACGAAACGTTGGGTAAACAGCAGTTCCATTTCGGCAAAGGTCTTGATAGAGTCATTCGGGAGCTCGGAATACCACTCGAATGCTGTATCCGATAAGCTACCAATGAACTGGCGGAGCAACAATTTATCATCACTGCCAGTGTTGCCGCAAAGCGCCCTGAACTGGGTGACATGCTGGCAGGGATTGCCAGTCCCCTTATACACATGGAATTTTGGTATCGTATAACCTGGCGGGTACTTGATCTGGTCGTACCAGCCCGGATACGGCCGCCCCGTTTTTACGACCTGACCCGCTGCTTCAGTCGCTTGATGAACCCGGATCTGCTGAGCTATATATTCGTCCAGGTCAACTTTGGAGATTGCCTCCTCCTTGGCTGTTGACAGAGTCGGAGGAGGATTCGACGTTTCTCCTCTATCATCTTCAAGGATAATCGGGGGATCTTCAGCAGGTGGATCTTGTTGAATCATCATGCCCACCATGTCCTGGAACAGGAGGGCCATTTTCTTTATGCTGGCTGCCTGTTCCGCAGCTTCTTTATCCTTCTTCTCCAATATGCGACGAAGGAATTCAGCGTCAGTTTCTTATTCTTGACGCTCATCCGAGGACGTTTCAGGGGTTTCTTTTGGCCCAGTGAGTGCGGCCATAGCGTTCATCATCTCTTGGAGCTTTTGCTGCTGCTCCTGCGCTTTGGTCACTGACCGCGTGTGCGGTCTATGACCTGTTGATATGCGGTTGTCCTCTTTACCAGACGCCATACAGACAGTATGAACTACAATGCCCCCAGACCTAGAGCGTTTGGGTTCACCTCCTTTGGTATTTACTGCAGGCGTAGGGACTTTCTCTGGTCTCCTTCTCTTATGGGCCGTAGAAGTTGAAGGGGCCGTTGCATTGGGCACCCAAGCGGTCGTCGCCTTTCGTTGCTTAACCGGGAGATTTTCTTCTTGCCGACCTCTTGACTTCTTCTGTTGGCGAGAGAAATTAGGATTAATGACAGATTCTCGGACTCATCGCCATGTCTTATAGATCCTGGAGGACAGCGATTGAGGAGGCTGCTCCGGCTTTCTTGTTTCCACGGTAGTCTCCATTGGTGGAGGAGATCTTTTGAGCACCGCAGTTGGTGAGTTTCTGCGTACTCTATTCAACAGCTCAAAACTGTTCCCGGTTGGAACAGCAGCGTTAACTTCCACCGTCGGAGCTGGCGGAGTTATCCCAGAAGGGGAGTTTCCCCCAGTCTTCCTTATCCGTCGCCAGTGGCGTCGTCGGGCGCGACGAGTCGTCGGTATTGGTTCAGAGACGGAAACGGCTTCTTCTTTCCCCCTGTTCAGGTGTGGGGCTGTTGCCGGCGTCAGCCTATTAAAGACTGATGTCTTTCGAGTGGCAGGAGCAGGAGTGGGAGCTGGGACGGTCAATCTTGTAAAGACCGATCTCTTAGCAGGAGAAGCCGCCTTGACGACTTCAGTAGCAGGCTTGGCTACTCCTTTTGAGGTAACCTTTTCTTGGACTGCAAGCTTCATTGCGGGTCCGCAGGAGTTTTGGCCCAGTCTGGAGAAGACCGAGGCACTGGTGTTAGGCGACCCGTTGAAAGGGGCCGCAGTAACTGAAAGTCGATCGAAGACCGACTTCTTAGGAGCTTCTTATACGGGCACGGGGGTGCTGAAGCTTGTTGGCGGAAGCATAGTTCTGAAAAACAACCCCGTGGCGGCTTGAGTAATCTGCTCCACAGGCATGGTGAACAGAGAGGCCGCTTGGGGCCCGTAGGTTATGCCCCCAGTTGAGGCCGGACGCGAGCTGCAGCTGCAGTTGAAGCACTTCGAACAAGTTGAGGCCATCGATGCTTGATTTCTCTTCTGCACTAAGCAAGAGACCAAATCTTAGTAACTTGAAATCCAAAGGCAACCGTTAACAAACCGTGATTCATTCGCGAAGAAGACACACGAAGTGTGGAGTGGAAAGAGGAAAAGGTCCCACCGGGCGTGCCAGAATCTGTTCCCCACCGAAAGACGGCGGCGACGACGTGAGGACGTCTTGCCTGAGATTCGGGGCAGATGCTATATGGTTTTATCCGTCTACCTCTCCGAAGATGCCAAGTTGATTTATGGCACCGTGTATCGAAGGTTTAGACGAATGCAGCCGATGTAGCAGACTTCGTCAGATTCCCCCTCGCTTGAGGGGTTTTTGATTGTGGGGACGCTCTTCCCTGCAGGCGCAAGCCCCATGCAGTTAATTACGCTACCGCATCGCGGTAACAACTTTCTCCTTCTCTGGAATTTCACTTCGTGTCGTGTGTGTTTGTTTTGTTTGTGATTGCCCGTGGATTGTATACGGAGACTAAGTAATGCCGTCGCCCGTAGGACGTGGATTAGTCCAAATCCGTATTTACTTAGATTTGGGTTTGGTGTTTTTAGTTTAAGGATGCGTTAGCCGTATTGAGGCTAAGATCAACTTAAATGCCCGTTAAGGATACGTTAGTCCTATTTTAGACTAAGATCGACTTAATGTGGTGATCCATTTAATATATGGCCGTCGGGACTCGTCACCTCTCTGACGTCGTTAAAGGATTACAACGACAGGTGTCAGAAGAGTTCAGAGATGTACCCTTGAACCAAAGTTGATTTGGAGTTTTATCGTTCATTTAAATGTTTAAGGATACGTTAGCCGTATTTGGGGCTAAGATCAACTTAAACGGGATCGTTTGGATCCGGCGAAAGAGCATTTGGGGGCTCTAGTGCTCCAGTTTAGATACGTGGTGGTCCATGTTCCAGTTTAGGGACGTGGAAGTCCATCGCTAGTTTAGGGACGTGGTGGTCCAATATTAGTTTAAGGACGTTTCGATCCAATATTAGTTTAAGGACGTTTCGATCCACGAGTTTAAGGACCCCGCAGTCCATATTCATGTGTGGTCGTCGGGACCCGTCACCTCTCTGACGTCGCTGAAGGATTACAACGATAGGTGTCAGAGGAGTTCGGAGATGTACCCTCGAACCGGAGGTAAATTGATTTAGGAGAGCAATTTTGCTCAGTCAATTTAATTTGAGGACTTACGGCCACGATTGGGCTAAATCCAGTTGAAAAAATGTTCAACACTTTTATTTGTTTTTGGCCTATTAGGCCTGTGCTAGGGCTTTGCCCACATTTAATAATGCATTGCATTACTTTTTATTTTTATTTGGGCTCTGCCCATAAAGGATGCAGAGCATCAATTTGTTTTGGGGCTCTGCCTATTTACAAATGATGCAAAGCATCAATTTCACTTGGGCTCTGCCCTTTTTATTGCTTTGCAATTTATTTTGGCCTGCTAGGTCTTTTTGACTTGGGCCTGGCCCTTTAACAAAAGAAATGTATTGCATTTTCAGGCGCTTTGCGCCAATCAAAGAGCGCAAGCGCTTGTGATGATGACACGTGTCATGCAGCGCAGTACGCTGCGCTAGTGCGCTACGCTTGCGCTGCTAACACGTGGCGCGCTCTGATGAGTTGCGCCAATTTCAGAGAGCAAAGCTCTATTTCAAAAGCGTGTAGCGCAACTGGTTCAGATGCTGACACGTGGCGCTCTCTGGTGGCTTGCGCCAGCCCAAGAACGCAACAGTGCAGATTTATAAGTGCAAGGCACTATTAATTTGAGAATCTTTTAGATTCAAGAACCAATGGTTCATAAAGGAAGTGCAGAGCACTATTTGATTTCTTGATCTAATTTAGATCAAAGAAGAACAAGCTTTTTCTTATTTCAGGAACCAGAGGTTCATAAAAAGTGCAAAGCACTATTTTTATTTTGCTTTTTATTAAAGATCATTGATCTTGTTTTTAGATCAATGATCTGTTCATAAGAGAATTTTCTCTTTTTCTAAAGGCTTTTTACCTTTTTTGTTCTTGAGGATTTCTCTCCAATTCTTTAGAGTTCTCTCTGTTTAATTTCTCACAAAAATGTTGATGATTTTGAATTGAGGTCTAGGGGTCTTTTTATAGTGCCCATAAATTTGTTAAATTTGTTAGAGAGATCTTTCTCTAAGTGATTTGGGGAATTTTCCCTACCGTTGGATTTTTGATCCAAGGGATTCTGTTTTACAGAAGAAAATCTTCTTGTTTTAACAAGAGCAGAAAGATTTCTTTGAAATCTTAATTCTGTTTGGCGCAAATGCCCCAACGCGTGACACGTGTAAGCGCAACTGCGCTAGCGCGTCTGCGCTGACACGTGTCACGCAGCGCAAAGCGCAGCGCAACTGCGCTAGCGCGTCTTCGCTGACACGTGTCTCGCAGCGCAAAACGCAGCGCAACTGCGCGCTAGTGCGTCTGCGCTGACACGTGTCGCGCAGCGCAGTGCTTGCACAACTGAAGCGTTGCTTCCTTTAATTTTGCCTTAAATAGAGCTTTGCTCTGATTAGGCGCGCCTTCTTAGGCGCTGCACTGACGTATCAGCGCCTGACACGTGGCGCGTTGCGCCCGAGATTTGAAGCGTTGCTTTAAAATTTGAATTTTGAATTTCAACAGAGCTTTGCTCTGATTGGGGAAACAAGGTGGAAATCAAAGCACAGTGGGAATCACACAAGACTCTATGATGATCTCGGGTCTACAGACTACCCTGTACTAGTGTCACCGGAGAACTGCCATCTGACGTGTGGTATATCACCATCTGGGAGTTCTCAGCGAGTCCGTCCAGTGTACCCAGTCTCCACTGAGCACCCGTACACCATCTTTGATGTCAAACACCAATGGATATGGGATCATCCATCGCCCATCATATGGGTCAAGATGCGTATACGCTAGTCTACTCTGGTGTATCGATGCCCTGTCTCGACACACCCTTGACTAGGAACAATTATAGGATGTACTCTTTGACTACCCTGGCCCCACTAGTGTGATCTCATCACAGTCCCAGAGTCGAGTACATATCCTAAGGGCTTTGCCAACATGTGAGAGTAAGACAGTAAACTAATACAAGTCAATATGTTAAGACAAAGTGAAACCAAATAGCATACTATCATGACGAGCAAGAAAGTCCTCTCTATATATATCCAAGCATCCATTATAATATACATCATATGTACAACAATGGCCTCTAGGGCATATATATAACTAATAGTGCAAACAAGTGGTTTTTAGGTACAGTCCTGAGTCACATAGAGGCAATGAGCGATAGGAGGGGATTCATCTCTCCCGGTATTGGGGGTTGATGTTGCGCTATGCTCGATTGGACATAACTAAAATCCCTGGCCAGGGTAGATGTGATTTACTGGCAAGTGTTATCAGTAGTTTCACGCCAGTTATGGACCTTACATCGACATGACTTATCAAGCCTCTGGGGTCTGACGTTTACCACCCCTAGGTGAGATATGCGACATATCAGACGAACAGACCGGACTGTACGGTAGTGTTACTGATTGGATTCGCAGGAGTGTGAGCAGGCTTGCTTGTTGATCTTCTGATCGCTCAATACCCGGGTGGCCGTTACATTTACCAGACCGCTTGCGGCTTGTGAGTGACTGATATGATCACCACCTACTGCCGGCGTATTGACGAGACTTTAGAGTCCTACACAAAGGATTCCTGGCTCAGGCGAAACGGAGTAGGAGCATGTTCACACCATAATATTGTATTATTATATTACCTATTCTTATTCTTTTTACAAATAAAACAGGTGCTTTTGACCCATGTCTGCTACATAATTACAGGTTACAGGTTCTTGGACGAAAACGGTGAAAAAGATAAAAGACGATGCAAAAGTGGAACTACAACTAACAAATAGAAGGATCTTGATCAAGCCTACATAAAAGATAAAGTTCACAAAGTACAAGGCAATACAAGGTCCAAGATCGCGAAGCCACGGTTAAAGTCCACCACAATTATTCACTGGAGATCTGGAAGAAACCTAGAAGCCCAATTGAGAAACAAACCAAAGAAATAAGAAGCCCTAAAAGCCAAGAGCCAGCCAACCAAGTTCCAGAAGACGGTCTCCTCATTGGGCCGCGGAAACGCCGCCCTACCCTTGCTATGGCCGCGGTTCCGCGGCCATATATAGCACGGAGTTCAAGAAATTTTGCCAAACCTCTGGCGGTGCGCGGATCTTTGACTAGGTCTTTTCTTAGAGGGCATTTTTGTAAAAGCAGATGTGCGAATCAATTATAACCTAGGGTTTCTATGAATCTATAAATAGAACCCTAAAAACCTTTTCTAGCGTATGCCTCTTCTTATGCCTCTTTTCACTTCATAAATTCAGATCTGTACTGTGTTCATGTTTGGAGAGAGCCATCAATAAAAATTAGTAAGTTCCCTTATTTTCTTTGCTTAGTTTAATTTAATTTAGAATGTCTTTCAATTCCCTAATGAGCGAGTAATCTCCTTGCTTGTTAGGGTTAGCTTTAGGGAAAGGTTTGAGAGATGAGATCTCTCACCCCTTTCTTGCTCCTTCACACATAAATATTAGAACTCCATGCATACACGCACACACCGCTCCCTGCGGCACCTTACCCCTCGAGGTAATGGTGATACCGTAGTATAAAGGACCGGTTGCGCGTGTTTTCCATGAAGGTTAGGGTAAGGATCGATAAAGGAAGGACAAGAACCTAGAGGAAGAAACATCTTCCCAAATGATTCTAATCCACTTTATTGATAATTACCATAACACCTAATAGATCTATAATAGGGCATTGAAAGTGGTGAGGAAACCTTTAATCTCTCAACTTCCCCTAAACCTAACCCTAGCAAGACTTAGATCTAGATAATCTTAGTATAAATTAATTTAGCTTTTTAGAAATAATCAATCCGTCCACAATCGGAATTAACTCGTTTGAGCGACTAGAAAATTCACAACATCCCTGTGGACCGACCCGTACTCACCGGCTAGCTGCAAAGCGACGCCATTCTTGATTGCGGTTATATAATAGTTTTGATTCATCTTTTAAAAGCGCATAAGCGAAATAAAATCATCAAATCAAATGGCGTCGTTGCCGGGGATGGCGTAAAAATTTCCTTTTTGCAATTTCGGGTTAATCTAAATTTAAAAAAAATTCATAGAAACAGAAGAAAAAAAATTATAAAAATTTTATCATTTATTGTTTGAAGAGTATTTTTTTTGTGAATCTTTGCAGGATCGACGGATCTGGAAAAATCCAGGATGCGAAACAGAAATCAGTAGATCAAAACAGAGGGGGAATTCAGCAAAAGAACAGCAGAAAAAATCCAGAGATCTGTGCCCTCCATGAAACCGCAGAACCGCCGCAGTATAGGTGTTCCGATCGTGGAAGCGCGGTCATCTCGTGACATCGTCAGCTGAAAATTTTTCTCGGGCACCGAGCTGTCAAGAATACCGCGGAACCGCGGTATTAGGCTTGTTATAACCGCGGAAGGGCGGCGCGTTGGTGACATCAGCAAGCAAAAATTGCACTGTAATCTTCTTTTCTCTCTCCTCTGAATCTTTCGATATATCTTTTGTCAAATCTTCTACAGGATTCTTTGCGCTTAAAAAATCTTCCCCCTTCTCAATAACAAATCTTTTGCAGGATTCTTTGCGCCGCGCATAAAATAAAATAAAAATCTTTGATTGCAAGTGATTTACTGTTTTGCATATTTTTAATCGGACTTTTGACCAATTCAGATTGGGTGGGGAGGATTTCATCACCCTTTCCAGGACCCCAGAAATCACATAAGGTATTTGCATTGACCAATCTTTAATTAAAAAATACTAGACTCAGCCCTAAGGACTTCGAGCTCAATAGGACAGAGGACTAGTTATAGGCATCGACCGTTTATCCTAACATGACTTTGCGGTGTCTAGGCAAGTGTGTCTAAGGCAAGTGGTTACTTAATTAGGACCGCTACTTGTAGCGGGGAGCCTCCCACTTACCTGGCACTTACCTGGCCGCAATTGGCGATGAAGAGGCGGTTTGAGGTCCTATCTCTAGCCCTTTGGAACAGTTAGGAGCTGTCTAGCTGACCTAGGTGACCCTAAATCTAGGCCTGATTGTGCATTTTTGGTTGATCGAAAGTGTGTCTTAGCCCTTCATCAAAAATCTTTTTTGCAAACAGTTCCAAATAAAAAAAAGAAAAAAAATCTTTTATAAAAACTTGCAACTTGTCGCGTAAAATCCTTGCACCCCACCACCACTCACTTTCTTCTCATTGACATTTTCTTACCCCCACATTCTGTTTTTCATTTTTCTGACTACACTACCCCTTTAGTGTATGTCACGTTGGACTAGAGACACTAGCGTCCGATCAGTCCGTGTTTCGTTGGTACCGACCGACGAACCTTTCGACGCCGAAGTCGATATTCCGTCTACTTCCTTACTTTCACCAACAAATTCTTCTTCTGAAGGTATGTCGGGATACAATCCTAACAACACCTTACCGACGGGACTGATTCCACCTCCGTTAAGTGCGAATAACCCGAATCTCCCGCCTGTTGTAGCGCCCCAACGATTCGCGCTCCAGGATCTCTTCTACCCTGTCCGCACCTCCTTACCTACCTGTCTTTCACCCCCACCGGCAAATGGGGACAATTTTGAGATAAAACCCCACTTCATCAATATGCTGCCAAAATTTCATGGATTGGAATCCGAAGATGCCTATATCTTTATCAATAAATTCCAAAACGTTTGCGCCATGATGAAAACAACCCAATTAAGTGAAGACGCTATAAGGCTAAGGGTCATTCTTTTCACCTTATGTGACTTAGCCGAGAAGTGGCTATACAGCACAGCATCACATTCAATTAGAAATTGGGACGAGTTTGTTAAAACTTTTCTTAAAAAGTTTTATCCTCATCACAAGATCGCGAGAATTCGCAATGAGATAATACAATTTTCCCAGCTTCCTTCTGAACCATTTTGGAAGTGTTTTGAAAGATTCAAAGACCTACTTGTTCAATGCCCTCACCATGGGATCGAAAATTGGCAACTTTGCCAAACATTATACGAGGGATTGAACCCGAAAACGAAGCAGTTGCTAGAAACCATTTGTCAAGGTCACTTTCTAACCAAATCTAGTGAGGAAGCATAACAGTTTCTCGAGGATCTTAGTGAACAAACAATTCAGTGGGAGAGCACAAAGACCACCTCATCTTCTTCTATTGGTCAATCTAGGGCAGGCATACATCAATTAGATATGTCGATTGCTATGAAGGCCGAGATGGCCGTACTTATGAAAAAGCTAGAAGCCATTGAAACTAAAATCTCATCGTCTTCTCCTGCCCCTGCTGTACCCCCACGAACTGTTTGTGCTTGTTGTTCGGATCCATCACACCTTACCGAAGAGTGTCCTTACAATCCACCGGTTCAAGGACAAGATCAAGTCAATGCTGCCTTTCAGCAACGACAAAGAAATGATCCTTACTCTTCGACCTACAATCCGGGTTGGAGGAGCCACCCAAATTTTTCTTGGAATCAAAATCGGCAACTTCAAGGAAACAACAACTTTCAAAGGCCTCCTCCTCCACAACAACAAGCACCCCAACAAACTCAATACCAGCAACCTTTCCAACCACAACCTTATCCAAATCAAACGAACAATTCGGTTCAACCAAATGATGATAAGGTTATTGTAACGCCTTGAAAAGTCGTTTTGGTGTTTTCCCGAAAATCGGTGAAAATTTGGTATTTTTCCGTAAATCGTCTTTTTTGTTATTTTGCAGTTTAGGACTAATTATACCTAATTTGGATAGGTAATTGCTAGTTTTTAGTAGCAAATGAGTTACTTATGAAATTCTGGTCGTTTAAAAATATTCCCTAATTTTTTCAATTTTTAATATTATTTTAAGCCGGTAAGAAAATACATTAAATTAGCGATAAATACAAATTTAAATGGGCTAAATTTAAGCTTTAAAATCATGTTAATTAAAATCTAGTTGTAACATAAATTTTTAGTATTTTATTTTAAGTTTTAACTAATTTTTATTATAGAAAACGAAATTTATTGAATTTAAGCTTAAACTTGCAATTTTGGACTTGTAGGGGGTCTTTTTGCATAGAATTTTTTTGTAAATCACTCTCACTCATTCCTATCCTCTTGTGGCTGGCCCCACCACAGCAGGAAACTCCATCCATTTTTTGATTTCAATTCTTGTGTGGAAATGGTATGAAAAGGATTAAAATATTGTAATTTAGAGTATGGTGTACTTGTGAATGGAATGGGCTTTGACTTGGAGAAAATTCCACAATCCCACACCATTCTCCCCCACTCACTTCCCACTTGGCCGAGACAACCAGCAGCAGCCCCCTTTTCTTTTCCCCAAATTCTTCATCTCCTTTTTGCTTCAATTTCATCCAAAAATCCACCGAAATCCCTAATTTTCTTCACAAATTCAACACAAAACCTTATTCTATCTCTTTTCAAGCCCAAATTGGTTTAAATCTTGGAGAAGGGAGGTGTCTTGGGAGGCTTGAGCAAGCTTAGGATTGAACTTTGAGGTATAACTTCTAATCAAATGGTTAAATTGTAGTTAAAGTGTGCTAATTAGGACTTGCATGTTGTGTTAGTATTAAGATTTTAGCTAAATCCTAATCTAGGTTTTTTTTAGTTCATGTCTTGAATTTTAGTTAGGGTTTAGAAAACCATTATTAGGTTAATTAATTTATTTTGCTATCTAGTGTTTTGCTAACCTAAATCTAAGAGGTTAACTTGCTATTGGGTTTCAAATTAGTGCTAGTTTAAGTTTTTCTAGTTTGGATTTTGATTGCAATTGCTATTGATAAAAATCAAGAAAGGGTTTGGTTGTGGAATATAGGTTTTGAAGCATGGTTAATGTGTTGAAATTTTGTGTAGTGGCTATCTAATGGTGTGACTTGGGTGATTATGCTAGATTGTAGTCCTTTTTATCGCAAAACGGCGATGTTGCGCCGATTTTTGGAATGTTTGTGCTTACTAGTTTTGTTATAAAATTATGTGATGAATTATTTTTTATATCTTGATGATTGTATTGGCTTATCCTATGACATTTAGGATGTGTAAGTGCGGATTTTTGAGTGATCGGGTTTTAGCTTTGTCGGGCGACCAAATCGACGATTTTAGTTAATTTTTGCGATTTTCGCGTGTGTTCCGCGCACCTTGTGCACGTTGTACCTAGCTTGTGAACGTTAGTATTTTTATTTGGGATTTGCGTCATTTCATGGTATGTAACCTTATGTTTGGTATTGATGTAAATTCCAGGTTCGGTCGCGGAGACGTCAGACGCGGCACGAAAGGAGAAAGCGGTGATTGGACATGACTAGCTAGGGATTCCTGTGAGTAGATGTAACATCTACGGGGGACTATCGTTGGATGGCGCAAGTCGCCCGATAGTTTTAGTAGCTTAAAAAGATTCTTAGTAATGTTAGTAATTAGGAGTGTAATACTTGTATGATTATTTGCTACATTCATGCCTTATATTGACATACATATGCGAACCCATTCTATAGGACACCTGCACCATTGCCAGGGTTTTTATATGCAGCACGAGCACTATTCATGCTTACACCCACGCCCTGGTAATTGCCATGCCACCACACTAGATAACCTATAAATTGAAACCTTTTACTATAATTGATACTTAAACTTGTGCTATTGCCTTTAATTCCTTAAAATGAAATCGTAGGATTGTTATTCATGTGCATGTACCTCATCATATTATTTGTTCATGCCTAGTCTATTAATCACACATCGCAACTTGATTATTGATACCATATGCATTCATTATCATTGACATATGCACTTATGAGGATTTCTTGAGATTTTATGATATTCTGGATTTCGGGGGAAAGCCGCAAAATTTCTAAACTTATTATATTTTTTTAAAATATGTAAATTGCGGTTTTCTAGTGATGTAAGTGTCGTCCACCATGAGTTTGCTGTGGTTTTCGAGACCCGTTTCGAGGAGTTGGATGAACCATCTCGGGTACATGGTGGGCCCGGTAAGGTACCCCGGGGCAAGAAGTTCGTGTTGCTGACGATGAGCCTGGCAGGGGACGGATTACCTACCGGTGACTGTTTGGGACGGCGGATATCCAGAGGATACCGACCGTGGCCGCGAGATGATGAGATATTGATATTGAGATGGGTCAGCCGGATGGCTGAGGCCAGAGATACTATGACATGGATATATGAGATTTGTGATAGTTTTGAGGTATCGTTGCTGGACACAGGTTCTTGTTGATTCTATTGGTATTATGCTGGTATTTCAAAAGAGATTCCTAAAAGAAAAACATGATTCTTATACTTACACATTCAGATCATGAGTTGATTCGCATTGCATTCATACCTGCTAGTATATTCATATTGCATACATACCTGCTATTATGTCCTGCCTTACCTGTATTTTAGATGCTAGGATGTTTGTGTGCATGCATTCGATAGCCTGTGTAGATGTTGTTTATTACTCACGAGTTGGCAACTCACCCCCGTTGTGCCACAGCCTTTTGCAGGTCCGCTCCGTCAGTACAGTAGCGGCGGGTGCACTTGCTTCTTTAGCCTCTTTTGCCTGGACTCAAGGTTTTGCTCTTATGTGGGTTATATTATTATTTTTGTACCACCTTGTATATTCTTTGTATCTAGTGTACTCTATCTACTGTATCTACCAGTATTGTTGTATATTGACCTAAAGATGAGACTGTGAGATTTGTGGACTTTTATGCTGTATTTTGGGGTCGAGCTCACTTGAGTCGACATGCTGTTTTTCTCATGCTTCTTTATGATTATTTTGCATGTTGTTGTTTTATATTGCGTGGGATTTATGACCGCCTTGTGGCGAAGAGCTAGCTCCCGCTTGGGGATGCCTTATTTGTTGGATTTATATATATTCTTGTTGTACCCATTTTGGGGGCCAGTATTTACAAAGGAGACTCTGCCGAAATTTTCGGAAAAATTGATATTGTTTTTAAAAAGGCTTGATATGACTCACTTGATAAACTCGCTTTCAATTGATTGGTTTTCCTTCATTCTTTTGCTTATTTGGTTTTGGTTTCTGGGCTTTGGCTTACTTATTTTACGGATGTCTTGAGACGTTTCGTAACTTAAGTGCCAGTCACGTTCCGTACCCTGCGGGTCGTGACAAAGTTGGTATCAGAGCAATAGGTTTTACCTTTTTGAGTGTAGGATGACCCTTGGTAGATGGGATAAGTGACATAAGTAGGGTAACGTAGCGTGTGTATGTCCGTGGCATACTTGCGATACGGTACTCCGCCTAAGTGACTTTAGGATATACTTGCTTGAAATTCCTTCTTCAATTCCGTGTATCCTATGATTCTATTGCACTGTTCTTATTACCCCTTTTTCCTGTACCAGCCACTATGCCGCCGAAGGCTACGAGGGCACAGAGGGCTGCCGCCCGAGACGAGATTCGAGCTGGCTCGTCCGAGACTAGGACTGAGCAGGGTGGTATGCCTACGCCGCAGGGACAGACCGATCCACCTTCCCCAAGCCGTATGGATAGGCTTGAGACTGGTATGGAGGAGTTGCGACAGATGATGGGGAGTATGCAGGAGCTACGTCAGATGGTAGGATCCCTAGTAGCAGCCAGCCGTACACCGAGGCCGGATGACGCACCTACTACATCCCAGACTACTATGATACCTGCTCCTACTACTACCGCCGTGACCATCCCGGTTTCACTACAGGATTTCATGAGGCTGAGACCTCCAGTATTCACCGGCACCGAGGCAGCGGAGGACCCACAGACGTTCCTTGACAGTTTAGCCAGGATCTGCCGTTCGCTGAGATGTTCGGATGATCGATGGGTAGAGCTTGCGAGTTTCCGACTAGAGGGTCTCGCGCAGACATGGTGGGGTCAGTCTTGAGAGGTCGAGCTGCAGGTCTACCGCCTATGACTTGGGCCGAGTTTACAGCGGTCTTTCTAGCTCGTTTCCTCCCAGAGAGCGTTCGTGACGCCAGAGCTCGTAGCTTCGAGGCCTTAGTCAAGACACCTGGGATGACGGTGTCTGAGTATGACATCCAGTTTACACAGTTATCCCGATATGCTCCGTATTTGGTGGATACCGAAGAGAAGATAGTGAAGAGGTTCGTACAGGGACTTGATGCCCAGCTATATCTTGCCATTGGCGCCCAGCACTACGACACTTATTCAGCTGCTATGGATACGGCATTACGGATGGAGGCATGCATATCACAGACTTCGGCCGTTTCTGGGCCGAAGAGGATTCGCACCGATGTACCGTCTCAGAGGCAGCGCGCCAGATTCTTTCCGAGAGATAGGCCTGGCAGAGGATTTGGACGGGGACAGTTATATGGTTCATATCCCCAGGGACAGCAGCCGTCGCCAGGGTGTTTTGGGTGCGGGAGTCCGCACCATCTTGTTAGAGACTGTCCGGCGAGACGACAGGGAGCGGCGATCGTTCCGCATGTGACCCTACCACCATCACCACCCCCTCCTCAGAGAGCCCTACTTCCTACCACAGGCGATGCTCCGCGCCAGTTAGGTGCACACAGAGGCCGTGGACGTGGCGGTCCTGTTCAGAGAGGACGAGGAGGCAGAGGCCGAGGTCGAGGTCAGCCCGCTATCGGTGGAGGACAGGCCGAGTATTTGCTTTGACATCGCAGGATGCGCAGGCATCCAACGCCGTTGTGACAGGTACCTTATCCGTATGTTCTTTCGACGCACGGGTATTATTCGACCCAGGTTCCACACATTCGTACGTCTCTACACACTTTGCACCGATGTTGGGCCGTGAGTCGTCGTCGTTAGATCATCCGCTTGTTGTTGTTACTCCGGTAGGCGAGTCGTTTGTCGCTCGTTTTGTATTTCGATTGTGTTCCGTTCGTATCGGGGGGAGGGATTCATCGGTTGATTTGATTCTCCTCGATATGTTGGACTTTGATGTGCTTCTGGGCATGGATTGGCTAGCCACCTGTTATGCTTCGGTGGACTGCCGTGAGAAGGCGGTCATATTTAGCTTTCCAGGAGTGCCAGTCCTTGTTATTCAGGGAGACCGCAGCGTCACCCTTCCCAGCTTGATTTCGTCTCTTCGCGCTGGTCAGCTCTTGCGGAAGGGATGTCAGGGATTCTTAGCGTATATTTGTGATACTCGAGCTGCAGAGGATCCGTTGGACCGGGTCCCGGTTGTTTGTGAGTTCCCTGATGTTTTCCCTGATGAGCTACCTGGGCTACCACCTGAGCGCGATGTTGAGTTCTGCATCGATTTGATTCCCGGCTCGGGGCCTATGTCTATACCGCCTTATCGGATGGCCCCGGCAGAGCTTCGAGAGCTGAAGGATCAGTTGCAGGATTTGTTAGATAAGGGGCTTATTCGACCTAGTGTTTCTCCGTGGGGTGCTCCGGTCCTGTTTGTCAAGAAGAAGGATGGAAGTTTGCGCTTATGTATCGACTACCGCCAGCTGAGCAAGGTTACCGTGCGGAACAGATATCCGTTGCCACGCATTGATGATTTGTTCGACCAGCTTCAGGGTGCGGGGTATTTTTCGAGGATCGACTTGCGATCAGGATACCATCAGCTGCGAGTTCGACAGGAGGATATACCGAGGACAGCTTTCCGCACGCGCTACGGCCACTATGAGTTTTTGGTGATGTCGTTCGGACTCACCAACGCCCCAGCAGCATTCATGGATTTGATGAACCGTACATTCAGGCCGTATCTTGACTTATTCATCATCGTGTTTATCGACGATATCTTGGTGTACTCCCGGAGCAGAGAGGAGCACGAGTAGCACTTGCGGATTACGTTACAGACTCTGAGGGAGCACCAGCTGTTCGCAAAGTTCTCCAAGTGTGCATTCTGGCTGGACAGCGTCAGATTCTTGGGTCACGTGATTACGAAAGACGGCATATGTGTGGACCCGAAGAAGATTGAGGCTGTTCAGCAGTGGCCCCGACCTACATCGGTTACTGAGATCCATAGTTTTCTAGGCCTGGCAGGCTACTACAGGCGTTTTGTTCAGGACTTCTCCCGTATAGCTGCACCTTTGACCGGTTTGACCCGAAAGGGAGTTCCTTTCGTTTGGACAGAGGAGTGCGAGCGCAGTTTTCAGCAGCTACGGACTTGTTTGACTACTGCGCCGGTATTATCTTTGCCTTCGGGATCAGGCGGATTTGTGGTCTACTGTGATGCTTCGCGAGTAGGGTTAGGATGCGTATTGATGCAGCATGGCCGGGTGATCGCTGCTTCTCGGCAGTTGAAGATGCATGAACAGAACTACCCCACTCACGATTTGGAGATGGCTGCAGTGGTCTTTGCACTGAAGATTTGGCGACATTACCTATACGGCGAGTCGTGCCAAATATTCACAGACCACAAGAGCTTAAAATACATATTTCAGCAGCGAGACCTGAACCTCAGACAGCGTCGTTGGATCGAGTTGGTGAAAGACTACGACTGTGAGATCTTATATCACCCAGGCAAGGCGAATGTTGTGGCAGATGCTTTGAGCAGGAGGCCCGGGGGTAGTCTATCCTATTTGCGCGCAGTGCAGAGGCAGTCGTCAGCAGATTGGCAGATTTTATGCGACAGCCGAGTTGAGTTCGAGTTCATTCAGACAGGGGGACAGCTCGCGCATGTTCGTGCACGCCCACAGTTGCTTGACCGTATATATGAGGCACAGCGCAGAGACGACCGTTGCTCAGAGATCATGGCACAGATGGGACAGGGAAGATTTTCCGAGTTCGTGATTGATGATCAGGGGATTTTACGCTATGGATCTAGACTGTGCGTACCAGATGCTGATGGATTGCGGCGCGACATTCTTGAGGAGGCACACCGATCAGTGTATAGTGTCTACCCCAGTTCCACCAAGATGTACCATGATATGAGAGAGACCTACTGGTGGGACAGGATGAAGAGGGACATTGCGGAGTTTGTATCGAGATGCCTGACTTGTCAGCAAGTCAAGGCCGAGCACCAGAGGCCCGCAGGAGAGCTACAGCCGTTACCCATTCCGGAGTGGAAATGGGAGCTGATTTCGATGGATTTCGTTGTGGGTCTACCCAGGACCAGTCGAGGGTATGACTCCATCTGGGTGATCGTAGATCGATTGACGAAAGCGGCTCACTTCCTGCTAGTGAAGACAACTTTCAGCTTCGCTCAGTATGCCCAGCTTTACATCGACGAGATCGTGCGGTTGCATGGCGTACCAACTTGTATCGTGTCAGATCGAGGCACCCAGTTCACCAGCCGACTTTGGCAGAGACTTCAGGAGGCTTTGGGCACTCGTTTGAGCTTCAGCACAGCGTTTCATCTGCAGACCGACGGACAGTCAGAGCGGACCATTCAGACTCTCGAGGACATGCTCAGAGCGTGCGTTCTAGACTTCGGCGGTAGCTGGGATCGTCATTTACCTCTAGTGGAGTTCTCCTACAACAACAGCTTCCAGGATACTATTCAGATGGCACCTTTCGAGGCATTGTATGGGAGGAGATGCAAATCGCCCGTCTGTTGGACAGAGCTCAGCGAGAGCAGTATTTTGGGGCCGCAGCTTGTTGAGGAGACGACGGTGAAGATACAGTTGATCCGAGACTGGATGAGAGCTGCTCAGAGCAGGCAGAAATCGTATGCAGACAGGCGCCGTCGCAGGCTAGAGTTCGCAGTTGGCGATCATGTTTTTCTGAGGGTCTCTCCGATGAAGGGCGTGATGCGATTTGGGCGAAAAGGAAAGCTTAGTCCCAGATTTGTGGGTCCCTTCGAGATCCTCGAGCGGGTCGGCGCAGTTGCGTATCGTTTGGCTCTTCCACCCAGCTTTCCCGATGTTCACCCCGTCTTCCATGTTTCGATGCTCCGCAAGTACCTTCACGACCCTTCGCATGCGATTCAGCACCCGACAGTCCAGCTTGAGCGCGAACTTTCTTTTGCAGAGCAGCCGGTGGCCATCCTAGATCGGCAGGTGAAGAAGTTGAGATCGAAGATTATACCAACCGTCAAGGTCCTTTGGCGTAGCCCGAGCAGCGAGGAGGTTACCTGGGAGACCGAGGGCGAGATGAGGAAGAAATATCCCCATCTCTTTGAAGGTACGCGTAGCTATATTTTTTAATTCGGGGACCGAATTTCTTTAAGGGGGGAAGATTGTAACGCCTTGAAAAGTCATTTTGGTGTTTTCCCGAAAATCGGTGAAAATTTGGTATTTTTCCGTAAATCGTCTTTTTTGTTATTTTGCAGTTTAGGACTAATTATACCTAATTTGGATAAGTAATTGCTAGTTTTTAGTAGCAAATGAGTTACTTATGAAATTCTGGTCGTTTAAAAATTTTCCCTAATTTTTTCAATTTTTAATATTATTTTAAGCCGGTAAGAAAATACATTAAATTAGCGATAAATACAAATTTAAATGGGCTAAATTTAAGCTTTAAAATCATGTTAATTAAAATCTAGTTGTAACATAAATTTTTAGTATTTTATTTTAAGTTTTAACTAATATTTATTATAGAAAACGAAATTTATTGAATTTAAGCTTAAACTTGCAATTTTGGCCTTGTAGGGGGTCTTTTTGCATAGAATTTTTTTGTAAATCACTCTCACTCATTCCTATCCTCTTGTGGCTGGCCCCACCACAACAGGAAACTCCATCCATTTTTTGATTTCAATTCTTGTGTGGAAATGGTATGAAAAGGATTAAAATATTGTAATTTAGAGTATGGTGTACTTGTGAATGGAATGGGCTTTGACTTGGAGAAAATTCCACAATCCCACACCATTCTCCCCCACTCCCTTCCCACTTGGCCGAGACAACCAGCAGCAGCCCCCTTTTCTTTTCCCCAAATTCTTCATCTCCTTTTTGCTTCAATTTCATCCAAAAATCCACCGAAATCCCTAATTTTCTTCACAAATTCAACACAAAACCTTATTCTATCTCTTTTCAAGCCCAAATTGGTTTAAATCTTGGAGAAAGGAGGTGTCTTGGGAGGCTTGAGCAAGCTTAGGATTGAACTTTGAGGTATAACTTCTAATCAAATGGTTAAATTGTAGTTAAAGTGTGCTAATTAGGACTTGCATGTTGTGTTAGTATTAAGATTTTAGCTAAATCCTAATCTAGGTTTTTTTTAGTTCATGTCTTGAATTTTAGTTAGGGTTTAGAAAACCATTATTAGGTTAATTAATTTATTTTGCTATCTAGTGTTTTGCTAACCTAAATCTAAGAGGTTAACTTGCTATTGGGTTTCAAATTAGTGCTAGTTTAAGTTTTTCTAGTTTGGATTTTGATTGCAATTGCTATTGATAAAAATCAAGAAAGGGTTTGGTTGTGGAATATAGGTTTTGAAGCATGGTTAATGTGTTGAAATTTTGTGTAGTGGCTATCTAATGGTGTGACTTGGGTGATTATGCTAGATTGTAGTCCTTTTTATCGCAAAACGGCGATGTTGCGCCGATTTTTGGAATGTTTGTGCTTACTAGTTTTGTTATAAAATTATGTGATGAATTATTTTTTATATCTTGATGATTGTATTGGCTTATCCTATGACATTTAGGATGTGTGAGTGCGGATTTTTGAGTGATCGGGTTTTAGCTTTGCCGGGCGACCAAATCGACGATTTTAGTTAGTTTTTGCGATTTTCGCGTGTGTTCCGCGCACCTTGTGCACGTTGTACCTAGCTTGTGAACGTTAGTATTTTTATTTGGGATTTGCGTCGTTTCATGGTATGTAACCTTATGTTTGGTATTGATGTAAATTCCAGGTTCGGTCGCGGAGACGTCAGACGCGGCACGAAAGGAGAAAGCGGTGATTGGACGTGACTAGCTAGGGATTCCTGTGAGTAGATGTAACATCTACGGGGGACTATCGTTGGATGGCGCAAGTCGCCCGATAGTTTTAGTAGCTTAAAATGATTCTTAGTAATGTTAGTAATTAGGGGTGTAATACTTGTATGATTATTTGCTACATTCATGCCTTATATTGACATACATATGCGAACCCATTCTATAGGACACCTGCATCATTGCCAGGGTTTTTATATGCAGCACGAGCACTATTCATGCTTACACCCACGCCCTGGTAATTGCCATGCCACCACACTAGATAACCTATAAATTGAAACCTTTTACTATAATTGATACTTAAACTTGTGCTATTGCCTTTAATTCCTTAAAATGAAATCGTAGGATTGCTATTCATGTGCATGTACCTCATCATATTTTTTGTTCATGCCTAGTCTATTAATCACACATCGCAACTTGATTATTGATACCATATGCATTCATTATCATTGACATATGCACTTATGAGGATTTCTTGAGATTTTATGATATTCTGGATTTCGGGGGAAAGCCGCAAAATTTCTAAACTTATTATATTTTTTTAAAATATGTAAATTGCGGTTTTCTAGTGATGTAAGTGTCGTCCACCATGAGTTTGCTATGGTTTTCGAGACCCGTTTCGAGGAGTTGGATGAACCGTCTCGGGTACATGGTGGGCCCGGTAAGGTACCCCGGGGCAAGAAGCTCGTGTTGCTGACGATGAGCCTGGCAGGGGACGGATTACCTACCGGTGACTGTTTGGGACGGCGGATATCCAGAGGATACCGACCGTGGCCGCGAGATGATGAGATATTGATATTGAGATGGGTCAGCCGGATGGCTGAGGCCAGAGATACTATGACATGGATATATGAGATTTGTGATAGTTTTGAGGTATCGTTGCTGGACACAGGTTCTTGTTGATTCTATTGGTATTATGCTGGTATTTCAAAAGAGATTCCTAAAAGAAAAACATGATTCTTATACTTACACATTCAGATCATGAGTTGATTCGCATTGCATTCATACCTGCTAGTATATTCATATTGCATACATACCTGCTATTATGTCCTGCCTTACCTGTATTTTAGATGCTAGGATGTTTGTGTGCATGCATTCGATAGCCTGTGTAGATGTTGTTTATTACTCACGAGTTGGCAACTCACCCCCGTTGTGCCACAGCCTTTTGCAGGTCCGCTCCGTCAGTACAGTAGCGGCGGGTGCACTTGCTTCTTTAGCCTCTTTTGCCTGGACTCAAGGTTTTGCTCTTATGTGGGTTATATTATTATTTTTGTACCACCTTGTATATTCTTTGTATCTAGTGTACTCCATCTACTGTATCTACCAGTATTGTTGTATATTGACCTAGAGATGAGACTGTGAGATTTGTGGACTTTTATGCTGTATTTTGGGGTCGAGCTCACTTGAGTCGACATGCTGTTTTTCTCATGCTTCTTTATGATTATTTTGCATGTTGTTGTTTTATATTGCGTGGGATTTGTGACCGCCTTGTGGCGAAGAGCTAGCTCCCGCTTGGGGATGCCTTATTTGTTGGATTTATATATATTCTTGTTGTACCCATTTTGGGGGCCAGTATTTACAAAGGAGACTCTGCCGAAATTTTCGGAAAAATTGATATTGTTTTTAAAAAGGCTTGATATGACTCATTTGATAAACTCGCTTTCAATTGATTGGTTTTCCTTCATTCTTTTGCTTATTTGGTTTTGGTTTCTGGGCTTTGGCTTACTTATTTTACGGATGTCTTGAGACGTTTCGTAACTTAAGTGCCAGTCACGTTCCGTACCCTGCGGGTCGTGACAGTTATCTTGCTAGAAAAAATCTAGATGCGTTTCTCAAGCAATCTACAGAATCCGCAGCAAGATTGGAAAATTGCGTCCAGTCTTTGGTGCACAACAATGCTTCACACGATCAAAGCATCAAATCTATTGAGGCACAAATTGCACAATTAACTGCTGCGTTGAGCGAGAGAGAAAAGGGAAAGCTTCCATCTCAACCATTGCCAAATCCCGGTCACACACAAAACGCATATCACAATCACAATGTAAATGCGGTGACCACGTTGAGATCCAGAAGAGTGTTGCAGAATAATGTGGGTATTAGTGATGACATCCCCGCCGGTGGTTCTCCTTCTTCTTCTTCACCCTCATCTCCTCCGCTAGAGCCTATTCTCCACTCTTCCAAAGGCTCTTCTTCTTCTAATCCGAACGGACCCACTTCTCACTTCACGAACACACCCACACTGGAATCTGTTCTAACTCCACATTCTACTCCACAGACTTTGGACTCAACAGATTTTCAAAATGCTCCATTTCCAAACAGGTTGAGTCCCAATAAACCAACTCCACAAATGGAAAAGATTATGGAGTTATTTAAACAGATTAGCATAAATATACCTCTCTTGGATGCAATCCAACAAGTCTCTTCATACGCGAAAATCTTAAAGGGCTTATGCACCTCAAAGAGAAAGTCGTCTCAAATACCCAAGAAAGTGCTAGTGGCTAATGCAGTGAGCAATGCTATTAACCAACCCCAACCCTTACCCCAAAAACGGAAGGACCCCGGCTGTCCTACGATTTCAATAACAATTGGGGATAAGAAAATTAATCGAGCACTTTTAGATCTTGGGTCTAGTGTTAACCTGCTTCCCTATTCCGTGTACGAGCAATTAGGGGTTGGAGAGTTGAAACCCACTCGTTGTACTCTCCAAATGGCTGATCGATCAATCACCCATCCTAGGGTTGAGCTAGAGGATGTGTTGATCAAAGTTGGGGATTTCATATTCCCCGTTGATTTTATTGTTATGGACACACAACCTGTTACTAACCCACAGAACCAAATTCCGGTGATCCTCGGTCGACCATTTTTGGCCACTTCCAATGCCGTAATAAATTGTCACAATGGCTCCATGACTCTATCCTTCGGGAAGACGTCTAGTGAGTTCAATATTTACAAGTTAGGAAGTCTGCCCTCCATGCCTAAAACTAGTACACGAGAAGTTTGCTCTATTCACGAAATCACGCAGGAGGACTGCGAGCTTGAAAGATTTCTATTTGATAAAAACAGTTTTGACGCAACTAGTGCGTCCGTCCTTGAATCCACCACAGTTGACACAACCGATATTGATTATGAATGTTTCACTTTTTCAGATGATTTTGACGACTCACAGCCCGAATATGAGTCTTTTGAATTTTTGGATGAGTTAGTTGAACCATCCGAATCGGTTGTTTGCAGTGATTTCGAACCTGTGTTGGAGTCCTTTGAATTCGAGGTAGATTTCCCAATTTTGCCTATGATTGTTTCGCCTCCGAAACTCGAACTCACGCCCTTACCGTCTCACCTTAAATATGCTTACATAGGTGAGAATGAGACCTTTCCCGTTATCATATTGGCCTCTCTAGCCCTCGAGCAAGAGAACGCCCTTTTAATGGTCTTACAAGATAGGCGGCAAGCTTTCGGCTGGACTATGGCGGAAATCGAGAAGATTAGTTCCCTCATAATTGAATATCATATGCATATGATGGATGATGCCAAGTCGATGAAGGATCCACAGAAATATCTTGGGGATAGTGTGGTTAGTCAACCTCCTCCTTTAGAAGTTGAACCACCCCGATTTCTTTTAATAAGCTACGCGAATACCAATATTCCATTGATTGCTGATCATTCACATTCTCGTTTTGATTCATCACCACATCATATCTATTCACTTCCACATTTTCTATCCCACCACTTCTATCTTCCCCAATTCTTTTTGGATCGGTACAACATGTTCTTCCACCAACCGATACTCTATACAGATAAATTTTTCGAATGGTTGGTGTTGACGTTTGGTCTTTGCAAAGTTTGGCAATGACGTTTAACATTGTTTCAATGAAGTTTGGGGGGGGGCTTTTTGTATATATTTTTGTTTACCAATAAAACAAAAAAAAATTATAAAAAATTTGTAAATAAATAAACAGGGGAGTGCCGACACTCTCAACCCTTTTGGTATAGCATAACAGTGAGGACACTGTCAAAGTTAAGTTTGGGGGTATGCTCGGTAAGCCTTCTTTCCTTTGCATTCATTTGTACATATTTTTACATTTGCATACCTATTTTAAAACCCATAAAAATTTAAAATTTTGAAAAATTATAAAAATCAATGTATTCAATTTTGGCATTAATTGACTTGAGTTTGACAAAAAGGTTAACTGGCTAGGAACAACTAGATCTTAGACTTAGTGAATTAAAAACCCTAAAAATAACCTTCCTTAAAGTTTAACGGTAGAAAGTATATGTCTTTATAGTTTATTTAGAAATAGGCAAATTTTGAGTTCACTTCTTGGGCTAAGTCGAAACGAAGGAAAAGTATTGATATTTTTATTAGAGTATAAGTTTGAAAAATAATTCCTAGCTTAAGTCTAGATTCTGAAAATATATACCCTACAATTTGCATAAACACGCACCTTGAAACTTGGAATAGTAGAGGAGACCTTGAAATGTTCTTGTCTAAAGTCCTTGGTACGAAATAAAAAATATATATAAAAGTGTGAATAAAGAAAAAAATGAACACTGGTTTTTGTGATTACTTAAGGCTGCAAAAATAGAAAAATATTTAGCGAGGGTGCTTCATCACCTAGTGCCTTAGACCAACTGGTTTGGGAGTCACTGCTAAAGTCTTGGGTGTTGCAAGACTAGGAATTACGCTTTAAAGTGCAAACGCATTTTATAATCGGTCGTTGGTACCTCAAGAAGTATTAACGGTCGCATGAAGGATGTGTAAGCAAAATTCATTTAAAAAATTCACCAATTAATAAGTACTTTGGATAACGGACGAGAGTATGATTGCTTGATTTGAATTTCCAAGTGTAGGGGTGATATATACACACACGTAGGGATATGTGATTGGAGTTTAGATAAGAGATAGGAGTAAAGAATAGAACTTGTATCTTTAGTAGAGTTGATAAAAATTCTTAAGTGGAGATGGAACCCTAGAAGGAAAACTTAAGAGATGCCAAAAGCTAAGTAGGTCTGCAGAACATATATAATCTTAAGTTAAATGATGAGGAAGTATGAAGAATATGGGTGGATAATTTACGAGTCGAAGATAATAGAGTTCTTGTTAGAAAACTCAATTGGAGAATAAGAGTTAAGAGGCCTAATTGATAGGATTTTGTGGGTAGTATCCGCTGAAAACCCTTAGGAGACAACACTCCTCCTACTAGGGACACCTAGAGGTTTAACGGCTTGTTGCACGTGCTCAGTGCAATCGCGTTTCCCTGCGAAAGTGAGGTTAGGTTTTTGTCGAGAATAAAACTAAGTTTGCTCGAGGACGAGAAAAATATAAGTTTGGGGGTATTTGTTCACACCATAATATTGTATTATTATATTTCCCATTCTTATTCTTTTTACAAATAAAACAGGTGCTTTTGACCCATGTCTGCTACATAATTACAGGTTACAGGTTCTTGGACGAAAACAGTGAAAAAGATAAAAGACGATGCAAAAGTGGAACTACAACTAACAAATAGAAGGATCTTGATCAAGCCTACATAAAAGATAAAGTTCACAAAGTACAAGGCAATACAAGGTCCAAGATCGCGAAGCCACGGTTAAAGTCCACCACAATTATTCACTGGAGATCTGGAAGAAACCTAGAAGCCCAATTGAGAAACAAACCAAAGAAATAAGAAGCCCTAAAAGCCCAGAGCCAGCCAACCAAGTTCCAGAAGACGATCTCCTCATTGGGCCGCGGAACCGCGGCCCTACCCTTGCTGTGGCCGCGGTTCCCCGGCCATATAGAGCACGGAGTTCGAGAAATTTTGCCAAAATTCTGGCGGTACGCGGATCTTTGACTAGGTCTTTTCTTAGAGGGCATTTTTGTAAAAGCAGATGTGCGAATCAATTGTAACCTAGGGTTTCTATGAATCTATAAATAGAACCCTAAAAACCTTTTCTAGCTTATGCCTCTTCTTATGCCTCTTTTCACTTCATAAATTCATATCTGTACTGTGTTCATGTTTGGAGAGAGCCATCAATAAAAATTAGTAAGTTCCCTTATTTTCTTTGCTTAGTTTAATTTAATTTAGAGTGTCTTTCAATTCCCTAATGAGCAAGTAATCTCCTCGCTTGTTAGGGTTAGCTTTAGGGAAAGGTTTGAGAGATGAGATCTCTCACCCCTTTCTTGCTCCTTCACACATAAATATTAGAACTCCATGCATACATGCACACACCGCTCCCTGCGGCACCTTACCCCTCGAGGTAATGGTGATACCGTAGTATAAAGGACCGGTTGCGCGTGTTTTCCATGGAGGTTAGGGTAAGGAACGATAAAGGAAGGACAAGAACCTAGAGGAAGAAACATCTTCCCAAATGATTCTAATCCACTTTATTGATAATTACCATAACACCTAATAGATCTATAATAGGGCATTGAAAGCGGTGAGGAAACCTTTAATCTCTCAACTTCCCCTAAACTTAACCCTAGCAAGACTTAGATCTAGATAATCTTAGTATAAATTAATTTAGCTTTTTAGAAATAATCAATCCGACCACAATCGGAATTAACTCGTTTGAGCGATTAGGAAATTCACAACATCCCTGTGGACCGACCCGTACTCACCGGCTAGCTGCAAAGCGACGCGTTCTTGATTGCGGTTATATAATAGTTTTGATTCATCTTTTAAAAGCGCATAGGAGAAATAAAATCATCAAATCAGAGCACATATGAGATATGTGCGGGACCGAGATTAATGCGTGTATATGATACTGTATTCTATTCTCGCGATTTGTATCATCGTTCAGTTATATGCGATATAGCCGGGTAATCGAATCAAGTGTTGATTCGATAGTTTGATACACATGATATTAGTCGGTTATATGTAATATGACCGGATCATTAATCAAGTGTTGATTTAATATATAATTATATATTTGATATATTACTTTACATTAACTAGTATTGGTTCACTTAAGATTGTTTTCTCACTTGATGTGCACAAAGTGTATATGTGATATATAATTGTATACATGTTTGTATCATGCTTGATGATACATGCAAACTTGGGTGTGTGTAAGACTTACACCATGCTTATTTATAATTGTGAGGGTTTTATTTATTTTAAGTAATTCAAAATGGTGGCAATTTTTGTCATGGCTTGAAGCTTCATGAAGCTTGGATAACCATTGACAAAGTCCACACATTTTGTTTTACTTAAAATATTTTTAAACCAAACCATTAGACTTAAACCATGGTTATGTCTCTATAATGGTTAGTGCATGATACTAACTCACCCATGGTTGTATAACTCATTCTCATTCTTTTTGTTGCTCTCATCTTCATCTTCTTCTTCACAACTCCAAAGCTTTCTAGGCTTTGGATTAATGAAGAAATATTATGAGAAAATAAAATCTAAAGTGAGCCCACTTCTTACTTCATCATCCTCTAATACTTTCCATTTAGTTTAGGGTGTTCTGTTCACAAAGTTCATTATCTAGTGAAGGGTTAGATTGAGTTTGAGTCTCCTCGACGTAGATCATCTTCGGCCTCGAAGACTACGAGAAAGCTTGTTCATTTCTCCGAGGAAACCCATACTAGAGTTCGGGAGATCGATGATCACAGCGAAGGGACGTCAACACGGAGCTTTAGAAGTGAAGGACCAGTCTACAATGACTGTATTCTTGTTCACTTCTTGTGTAATGTTGTTTACATTGTTATGTTACCCTAGTTTTCTAGTATGAATCCTTGGATATTTGCTTGGAACCCCCTTAAACTTTTGTTGTAGCATGCTTGATACTTGCAAACCCTAGGCTAGGTGCTGAGGAAACCCCAACATGTCGAAAAGGAGGCCAACGAGCGAACTCATCCGAAACCCCAACCGAGCCTATCCATGACAATCTCTGTGCGGTTCGGTCTGTTCGTCTGAGAGTATCGCATGTAAGGTCTAGGAGGGTGGAAAACGTCAGATCCCTAATAACCAGATAAGTCGTGTCGATGTGGCTCAAGACCATCCGAGAATCTACTGGTCTGACCACCAGTAATTCTCAATCCGCCCTGACCAGGGACTTATGTTGTTGACCAACCGATCACTGCGCGACATCAACTCCCTATACCAGGAGAAACGAATCCCCAACAGTTGCCCACTGCCTCCATATGGCTCAGGACTGTACCCAACTAAAACCTGTTTGCATGACTCCTTTGATCCGTGGTAGGGTAGTAATCAAAACACAGTGGGAACCCACACGAGACAAATGACGAATTCAAGTCGACAGACTATCTGCACTCACCACAGAACTGCTATCTGACGCTAGGTATAATACTATATAGTCAGTCCTCGGCGAGTCCTGTCTGGTGTACTTACACCCAGTGAGCACCTGTATACAATCTTAGGTGCACATCACCAATAGTTGCGGGACCAATCCATCGCCCCTCGTCAGGGTCTAGATATGTATACACTTGTCTACTCTGGAGTAACGATGCTCAGTCTCGATGCTCCTATGACTAGGGACGTTTTTAAGGATGTGTCTATAGACTACCCAGCTCCCACTAGTATGATCGCCATCACAACGTAGGTAGTCAGGCAAACATCCTACTGGCTTTATCAACATATATACAAGATATGAAATATAAAGTAAAACACATCACATGTTAAGATAAAGACAAACCAAATAGCATACTATCATATCAAGCAAGATTGTCATGTACATATATATCCCTAGCATTCTGTACAATGAAGGCCTCTAGGGCATACATATCCAACAGTTGATGTGTCATTGATGGACACACGTTGATTGATTTCACATGCATACAGGCATATGATTCAGATGATTGCATTTTACATGTTATTGGCATTGACTCTATTGTTGATATATATGCATACATGGTCACTCTAGATATCATTGTATTACCTTCATGATGCAGTATGTCCTAGGAATCGCTGTTTATTAGATTTCTACATGTTGATGTTTTCTACTCACGAGCACAGTTTTCTTGCAGGTTCGACCGCTTCGATCAGTAGCGGTATCGCTGGCATATAGTTCCATCAGGGTGTTTTGCTTTGGTAGGTGGGACACATATTGAATCGTGACCGCTCTCGTATTTTTGTATTCTATTATATCTAAATAAACTCCATCAAATTAGAAACTAGATTTTGTATAGTGGTAGACCTAAACAGACTTGTGTTTGCGAGACTTAGAGCGATGGGTATATGTTCGCTATTTGAGCTTTTTGATATCTTGCTTTATTTATTATTCTTTCTGTGTTTGATTTTCGTCATAGGGCGTCGTATATATGTTTATTGCGTGGTTGTGATTCCGCCAATTGAAGAAGAGATAGCTCCCGCTTGGGGATGCCTATATATTGCATGTATGTGGTTTTGGATCAAATTATACTAGGGAGGTGCTGCCCAAATTTTTAAAGGACGAAAAATGTTTTCAACTAGTATATAATCCACTTGCATTTTCATATATCATTATCTATGCATTTAAAGAAAAACTTGATTTCATTATACCCTTATTTCAAAAACTATTTTCCGCAAAAAGTTTTAAATTTCTAGGCTTCGGCTTACTTGAATTACGTTACGCCTTTAGACGTTGCCTGATTTAAGTGCCGGTCACATGCCAAATTCGGGGTCGTGACATTTTAGCTGGGAATAGTCCCGAGCCACATGGAGGCAGTGAGCAGATCGTCGGGGATTCGTATCTTCCAGTATTATGGGTGGATGTTACGCTATGCACCGGTGGCCATCACCAGAAATCCTTAGCTGAGGTGGACGAGATTTACTGATTTGGATCAGTAGTTTCTCAGTGGATAATGGGTTTCACACCGACATGAAATATCGCATTATTAGGAGTCTGATTTTATTCACCCCCGTAGATCCGATAAGTGATACTCTTAGATGAACAGATCAGATTGTACGGAGATTGTCACAGACAGGCTTGGTAGGGTTCGGATGAGTTTGCTTGTCAGCTTTCCTTTCGCTCAATACCTGGGTAGCCGTTACGTATAACTAGTGTCACTAACATGCTTGTGGTTAAAACCGCTGCCAGCATATTATCGAGTCTTTAGAGTCCCACATAGAGGGTTTTCCCGGTTCAGACGATATGGTATAAATGATGTATGTTGGTACATACAGGTGTCCAATTAAATATGTATACAGGCTACACAGAGTTTAATCAGACGGCTGATAATACTAGCGGCTTATGATTAAGCCAGATTATTAAATTAAGTTTTGATTTAATAATTTATATATATATATATATATATATATATATAATTATTGTTCCCTATTATTTTCTCTCTTGGCTCTTCGTATTTTTATATGAATACGTGTATATGTATTTCGATACGTATACCGGGTTGTATTCCGTATTTATATAAAATTTGTTCTAGAAGATGGATATCTCATTTGTGAATATTCGTTTATGAATATTCATAAAATGAGGTGGAGGGTGAGGTGGCATTAAATATGGTTGAAAACGTGTAGAGATGAATGGGCTTTATTATTTTATTTCAAATTATTGTGAGATTTTTATTGCATGGTTATAAAAAATTGTGTAGCCATTCCATTCTATTTTTTCTTCTTCATTCATTCTCTGATTCTTTCTTGAGCTGCTCATGGCTATGTTTTCTCACCTCCTCCTCCTTCTTCTTTACATGCTCCCTTAAGGATTAGATTTGAGAGAAAAGGATAGTGGAAAATTCCTACATCCCCACTCCTCATTCCAAGCGAGCTTGGAGCGTCGGTTGCTTCACTAGGTGAAACTGGAGCTTGAATCGGTTCCCTTGAGTGGATCATCTTCAGCGAAGGAGGACCGGCTTGCAAACATGATCCGGAGCTTTTGAAAGCATGTTAGAGTCCAACTTAATTGGAGCAGATGAAGATACTACAAAGGTTGTGATTTTTATCTTGTTTTTGTTCTGATTTAGGTGTTTGGTTAGATTCTTGGGGTTTAGTTTCTAGTACCATCTAAATTTTTGTTTTTGAATTCCGCATTGACGGCGAGAGCACTAGGAACTTTCAGTAGTTTGAAGGAGGAAGAAGAAGATGGTGGTGGTGATGGTGAGGATTTGTGGTTTGAAGGAATATGAAGAAGATGATGACGGTGGTGATGGTGGTGGGGTTCGTCGGTAGGGGGCAGGGTCGGCGAAGGGGCGGAGCAAGGACGGAGCAGGGCACCGCTGGCGGCGACGAGAAGGTGGTGAAAGAAGGGGGATGTTAGTGATAAAGATGCCAAACCTCTTTCATCTTGGTGAATGATTAGCATGAGGAAGATGACAAACTCTTTCATATTGGTGAATGATTAAAATGATGAAGATGACAAAGTTTAAAATTTGAATAAGTTGAATAAAAGGAAAAACTAAATTCATTTATTAAAAATGTTAAGGGCTGAAATGTTCCTAGAAGATCATATATATAAGAATACGAGACGGACTTCTGCTTTTTAAGTCAAAAATAATAATAAAATGAGACGGGCATGAGAATCTTACATGGAATATTTTAATGGTGTTGGCCACTAAAATTCTGAAACATTTCTTTAGATATTTATGTAGGAAAAATGGTCCTGAGAATTTCCCGAGAATGTTTCAATAAATCAATGTCAACCATTTTCTTTTTGGATAATCGACACCGATTCTCTTGATCTCAGTTACCTAATGGATGTATACACCAATTTACATGCGTTTTTATACCGTTTGCCTTGAGTTGGATGTTTACAAAATTAACGGTTTTTCGACAATACAATATCTTACATTTTTAGATCAGCAAGCAAAAAGTAACCTAACCACATAAAAGTTGGTTAGTCCATGTATTAGACGATCAGGAACAAGATGAATGGTGTCGATTATCCGAAAAAATAATCTTTGTTATTAAGTTGTTCTCTGAAATTTTTCCTGAGAACATTCCCAGGATCATATAACTCAACCATTCTAAATATAGGTATTTATTCGCCGAGGCCACTAAACTTTAGCATATTACAATAATTCAGCTTATATTCATCCCCCAGTGCTCAAGCATTTTCATGTAGTATTTCCTAAACTTGATATTTTCCATATGAGTCAACTATAGCCGTAATCACTCACGACTGATTCGCCGGTGATCGCTGCAACGAAATTTGGGGAAAATCAGGATGAGACCGATTTTGATGAGGTTGGGTCTCGTGCCCACCGCGGTGGACCGCATTATATACATCATCCCAAAATCTTATCTATATGTTTTATGCCTCCCTAAAGAATGTAAATTCAACATCTTATTACCAAAAAGAAAATTGAACCCAACCCATAGCCGACAGCCTATTTGGATCTAAAAATCTTATCATATATCAAGTGTAGAAGACATTTCCTCAAAAAGGCAAGAGAAAAAGAAAAAGGCAAAATAAAAAAAAAATGGAAAGAACAATGAACCCCGGCAAGTTCAACGCATCTAAAACCCTAGTGCTATACTTTTCCCCATTTCAAAGAATTTGTTCTCTAATTTCTTTATTCAAAAAACACTTCGATCTCCTCTCCCTCTACAATCCCATCCTATTTCCTAGAGAGAGAAAGCCATGGCCAGCGCCATCTCCACCTTCAGCCTCGACCCCAACCCTCTCTCCTTCACCCGCACCCGCTCCAATGGCGGATTCGGAACCCTCGTACGCTTACCGCCGCCTTCTAGAAGCTTCTCGAACCGTCTGCAGTGTTCGGCTGCTGTGTCGTCGCCGGCGGCGGCGGCGGCGGCGGAGGTGAAGAGGAGGATAGGATCGTTGAGCCAAGTGTCGGGGGTTCTTGGGTCGCAGTGGGGAGACGAAGGGAAAGGGAAGCTCGTCGATATCTTGGCCGAGCACTTCGATATTGTGGCTCGATGCCAGGTATTAAAAATCAAAACTTTAATTTTTTTAATTATAATTTTAATGTTGTGGGTTTGAATGGAATGATGGTCTGTGATCAGAAGGATGGGGTGTGATTAGTTTTTCTTGTGCTGTTATTTTGCTTTAATATGATTGGCATTGCATGTCAAAATTAGTAGGAAAACATATTGTTTTTGTTTTTAAATTTATTCTCTGTTCATTCTCGATTTCTGTTTTAATTAGTGTAATGCAACTTTTATTTAGTATATCTATCTCTTCTTCCAGAGGCTATAATTTTAGTTATTACTATTGCTGGTGTGAATGAGGGTTGATTCTGTTGATGAGTCTGTTTTTCTTCTTTTTTCCCCCTGAAATTGTTTATTTGATCTTTTTAGTTGACAGGCTATAAGAGACATCATGATCACCAAAAAAGAAGAAGAAGAAGAAGAAAACACCATCACCACCATCAGCGCCATTATCCAAACCTTTTGGGTTCGGTTATATGAATCTATTTCTTCCATTCTACTTTATTTAATGCCGTCTCCTTAATTAAATAGATCAGCAACATATCATTTTAGCTGCCTCTACTCAAAAAGTTTAGGTCTACCCTTAGCGCTTGTTACCCCCATTAACTACAGTTTTGTGACTTCTCCCTGGAGGGTCAATTAATCTTTGTTGCAGATGCCCAAACCATCTCAGTCGTTCTTCCTCATTTTATCCTCTATGGGTGCAACTTCGAACTTGTTATGAATACATTTTTTTCTTATCCTGTGTTTTAGAAGTATTGACAGTCATCCATGACAATTACATGATTAAAAAAATGAAATAACCGTAGCTAAAATGAGAATGTTGAAATGGATGAGTGGCGATACCTTAAGAGATAGAATAATGAATGAGTGCATTCATAAGAAGGTATGGCCAGCTCCCATAGATGACAAAAGGAACGGAATTGATTAACATGATTTGAACATGTGTAGCGAAGGGTAATAAACACGTCATTTTTTAATGGAGCAACATGGGCTAGAAGTAGGTCTAATGACATGGATGAATGCAGTTAAAATGGATATGTTAGTTCCCAATTTTGATTGAGGAGATGCTCTTAACACAGCTGAGTGGAAGGCCGACCCCAAAAAATGTGGGATAAGGACTTGGTTTGTTTTCGTGTTCTTGTTTACATTAATAATTCTTTTTTTAAATTAGGAATAGTGTATTTCTCTCTATTTCTTGTTTTTATTAATCGTTATGCTAAGTGTCTTACTCTAATTCCTGGATAGAAGCGTAATCTGCTTTAAAATTATAATGGGCTGAGTGATGGATCTTTGCCAGGTAATTTAATGGCATCCTTTTTTTTAAAAAAATATTTATATTGTGTACTCAACATGGCTGTTCAGTAGCCGGGGATGTCTCCACTGAATGTTAAAGACAGGTTATTTAAACCATATCCCTTGCATTCTCCAACACGCTTTCTCTTTTACTATCATAATACCGCGCGCGCGCGCGTGTGTGTGTGTGTGAGAGAGAGAGAGAGAGAGAGAGAGAGAGAGAGAGTTGCCAGGACACAAACACTTGAAAGCACATTTGAACTAGATATCCTGTCACTGTAACGAGTTGATATCACCTTTGTGCCAGATAGCGCAGAATAAGAATGCCTAAGCAAGCTTGAGTCTCGGTAGTGCTTGTTCAATTTGTTGTAGAGATATGGATGGCTCTTTGAGCAACTCCTGAATGGCGAGAAGATAATAGAATGAACTCTTTTTTTGTTGGGGTTGGGGGGAGGGATGATAGAATGAACATCTGGATGGCAAGAAGATGATGGAATGAACATCTGCATCAATGAATTATTAAGGCTTACTAAAAACAAATGATGTTAAAGGACCCAAGCAGAGGAAGATAAGTACCTTAAAAACATGGATGTTGATTGTGAAAAAGACCATAAACTGCTTCCTTTGATATTAGATGCTGAGACATTTTGGTCAAAAAAAAAGATTTAGATGCCACCCCAATTTGTCGTATTACGAAGAATTGTGTTTATATTCTGCTCAATATGTCTTGTTGTCCTGTGATCTTACTAGACACATTGTCTTCATGTGTAGTGATCCTTTTGCATCTAGATTGATCAAAATATTACTTCTGTGCAAGCTGGTTTGTGCAGCTCAATTGTTCTCCAATGCGTAAGATTAACTCTAGCCATGGATCCATAACCGGAAACTATACCATTGCATCATAAATCTTAATTGATAGCGTCGAGCCTATTATATACCTCTTAAGCCCAAGAAACATGGTTTTGATTGTGCTGGCTATATCTTTGGTTATTTGCCAAAGAACTTAAGAAACTAACACCCACTGTGGAAGCACATGATTGTAATGACAGTTACATCAGAAAACTGTGCATCTTCAGAATTTGGGTCGACAACTTGGGGAAGTTGCCCCCCATTATAAAATAAAATGCACCCTGTAGCTATAAATTAATAGCTATCATACAAATACAAAGAGTTGTCTCGGCATTCGCTCATTATCAATAATAATCTTACTCATTATCAATATTTATTTCATCATCCCAATATCCAGTTCAACGTTATTAAGATCCTCCCTTTCTTTTCTTGCTGGTGTTGTCTTGGTAAGGAAAATATAGGTTATTTTTCCGTGGCATCCCAATTCTTGAAATGTTTTGTTTCAGAAAGTCCTGCTCCTTCTAGCCTTTGTTTTTTTTCATCGCAATGGGCTAATGGGGTTTGCTATTATGCATGACTGAAGTCAAGAAGGTTCATATGAAGGAATTGACCGAGTTTTCCGACTTATCATGTCGAAATCAGGGATCCCCGAGTCATGTTCTAAATTTTTAACCAAAGATCATAAGCAAAATAATCCTACCATGAATACCAATTGTGACTTGGGTGTTCTATTTAAATTCATGCAGCCATGGAACAAGTGCAACCCTTCAAATTCCCTAAGAAAAAGAAGCAAACCAGAAAAATTGGTGAGAGGATAATGTTTGGTATGGAATTGCCCACATCTTGACAGCATAAATAAATCCCAAGATCCAAATGGAATATCATTCTAATCGGTGTTTTAAAGACGAAGCGTCTTTGACGCCTTAGGCTCCCGGACGAGACGGTGTGAGCTGCTATTGTCTCAAGTGTCCAAGCGCTCGCCTCAGGCATTCATGCCGAGGCTTTGAGGCAAGCGTCTGTGTGATTTTTATTAAAAAATTAAATTAAATTAAATTTCAAGTTATTTTACTTTTCTTTTTGTTTATGTGTACCCGCTCTCTCCTTAATCATATAGAAAGTCTTCTAATAAAATTGAACCAAAAATGACAAAAGCTAGGATTTTAATTCCAAATATAAAAAGACCTTTATTCCTTTCTTTCACATTCTTTCCCTAATCCTCAAACCGACCTAGCAAAATCTTTTAGGCGGTTTAAATGTAGATGCCTCGTTTCGCTCAGGCGGTCGCCTTTTTAGCGTCTTTCGTCTTAGGCGATAGGCAGGTTTCGTCGTCTTGACATCGCCTTTCGCTTTTAGAACACTGAACAATTGATAAAATTCCAGCCTTATTTGGTTTAGAAATTCTCTTGTGGAAAAGGCGTTAGAAAACTCAAATGCAACCGCAAAATCTTTTTTATCCTATGGCAATTTAAGTTTCATTCATGCTTCATCTATTCAGATAACCTGAATAGGATTTGGGATCACTATCTAAACACCTTGATACCTTAATATAGTTATCTTCCAATTCATTTAATATTGTGTCTTTGCATCAATAGCTTACCAATGTGCAACTAGCTAATAAAACGAAACCTGAGAACCCATTGCTCATCAAGCATAAAGTGCTACAGTAAGCTGTATTTGGTATTTGGTGCACTCACAATCACTTATATCTAGCAACTATAATATGAGAGAGTCTAGTTTCCTGCCATGTTTCAGAATGGGTTCATAATGTATTTGTTCCATGGTGATTAAGGAGTGATATTACTAAATTGATAGCATGTGATTCCTTTGACAGCTTGATTTGTATAATAAAGATTGTTCCATGTTCCCCCACTGGAGAGTTTACCACTGGAGGAGGAAACTATGCATTTTTGGGATCTTTGTGCTCCCTAGTCAACACCTCTAAGGAGCCCCAATAGTTTGGCCTGTAGTACAGTACTAGATGCATCTGTGCTTGTATGCAAAAATAATATTAACTGAAAAGTTGATAATTCAGGTTTGCCATTGTTTTTACACTCAAAAGATTTAGGTGGACAAGACATGCCTGGTTGTCAAAAAAATCCCTTTTACTGTACTGGGTGAAGAGTGGCACTTATCAAGCGGTAAGTGTTTCTTTGAATTTCAATTTCTATTACCCTCATGCAGCAGGGATGGACCGAATGGTTTGTGGGGGGAATTTCTTTGGTTTAATAAGACTAGAGGACTATTGAAATTTACTTGCTTGTACTGTACATATGCTTGTTCTATTATGTAGGGGCTATCCGTTTGCAAAAGAACTTTTTTAAGATAAGTTGAGCCTTTCCTTGGAAGTTATACTGGGTTGGATTTCAAATGAAAAGACTTTTCATAGTTAAGTTTATTACAGTCTTAGTGTGCAATCTTGCCTGTATCCACTTTGTAAATCACAAGTTGTTTAAACGGTTTTAAAGAATGCCAGGTGAATGAGACGAATATTCAGAGTGAGCAGAGTATATTGGCTCACAGTGTGCCACTCTATTGGATATTAAGTTGGCTTTGATGTTTGTTTCATTTCCATTTCCGAAGACATAATAATGTGGCTTGCTAATGGCCATAGCATCAATTGTAATGTGATATGAAGATTCTGTTGCTCTTGTTAGCAGCACTAAAATTTCTCCCCCTCCATTTTATGCTTTTTTCCAGTATCAGGTGGCATAGTTTATAGTCTGCTTGCTTGTTAGTTATTTGCTCTTGAAGAGTTGCATTTGAAGCCTGTAAGATGACTTGATAGGCAATCTATACACTGACATCAGGGTGGCCATTCATGACCATCTTCCATTCATAAACTTCTTTGGAAGGTGTTTCCTCTTAATATAACCTAAAAGGTATAATGCGTTATTGATCAACCTTGTGGGTGGTTTCAAAGTTTGCACGAAGAGCAGTTGGATGCAAAAATGACTGGAGAACTGTACCTATGATTCACTTAAAAAATAATTGATTTTATGATATTGTCAAGATATTGCTTCTTATATCTGCAGTTCAACTTATTCATGTGAACCAGGTTCTTTTCTCTTGGCCAATTGGATCTGTACATTATTTTTTGGCATGCTCCTCTTTGAAGATGTAGGGAGATGGATCTCAGTCTTTTTGTTTTTTAAGCTACGAGATTTTGCATGTTACTATTTTTATTTCAGATGCTCATGGCATAATCATAAGCTAATATCTTTGCCTATCATGTCAACCAAATAGAGTCCTACATTTCAATCTTATTGCTGATGCAATCATGCTGCTAGAGATGGTTATTCGAAGATACAAAAATGATGTTGTTACCTTCCATTTTTTCTAGCTATAAGGCCTATACATTAATTTTTCAACTACTCAATTCAATTCTAATTTAAAGAGCATATCTTCGCTATTGCTATTTTTCATTTTAATTTCTTTTCGTGTGCATCAGGGTGGAGCAAATGCTGGACATACCATCTACAATTCTGAGGGAAAGAAGTTCGCTCTCCATCTTGTTCCATCTGGAATCCTTAACGAGGAAACCTTATGTGTTATTGGAAATGGAGTTGTAGTACATCTACCTGGTTTATTCAAAGAAATTGACGGCCTCGAATCTAATGGCATTACTTGCAAGGGACGAATATTGGTATCTGATCGAGCACATCTCTTACTTGATTTCCATCAAGTCGTAGATGGCCTACGAGAAGCTGAACTCGCAGATTCATTTATTGGTACTACAAAGAGAGGAATCGGGCCTTGTTATTCAAGCAAGGTTATTCGAAATGGGATTAGGGTTTGTGATTTGAGGCATATGGATACTTTTCGTGATAAGGTCGAGATTCTATTGAAAGATGCAGCCTCGCGGTTCCAAGGTTTTAAATATAGTGATAAAATGCTCAAGGAGGAGGTTGACAAGTATAAGAGGTTTACCGAGCGATTGGAGCCCTACATTGCAGATACTGTTCATGTTATGAATGAATCCATCGTTGAAAAGAAGAAAATATTGGTAGAAGGTGGTCAGGCAACTATGTTGGATATTGATTTTGGGACATACCCATTTGTGACATCATCTAGTCCTTCGGCTGGTGGGATATGCACGGGACTTGGAATTGCTCCGAGATGCTTGGGTGACCTAATTGGAGTTGTAAGCAAAATAGCTTTAACATATATGTGACATGGTAGAATGTAAGACACAGTAGAATGTAAAACATATCCTCAACCCTCACCTTAATTGTAGATTTATGTTGGCATGGACTTTAAAATGGTGTATGTGCAACAAGATTCAGATCTCCTAAGATGAGTGTTTAAAACCGGGGGGGGGGGGGGGGAACCATTATCCGACAAGTAAGATGCTCAACCTGCAGAGCGTGATAGAATAAACAATGGGTTAATTGCAGTAAACCCCATGTAGTTTATCTCGTCTAGCGCTTATACTCCCTCAAGCGATTTAGTAGCGCAAATATCTCATCAGTTCATCAACCAAAACACTCAGTTGTAGTCTAAATAACACAAGCGAATTCTAGAATTTAAGTTAGACAATCATTTGAGTTGTTTAAAGCTGAATTTAGGTGTTTTAAATTAGTTTTGTTGATCAGCAGAATGTTTTGCGCGAATAGATCTTTTGAGTGGGTACAAACACTATGTGAGTTAAAGTACATGCGGGGGTCTGTGCAAATAACTGAAAAAATTATACCCATCAACTTTGAGCACAACTTTGAAGAGTTTGGTGAATAGCTTAAATCTTTAGCTCCTAATTTTGTTTTGGGTTTGTGTCCATGTGGTGCAGGTAAAAGCTTACACAACTCGAGTAGGCTCAGGTCCTTTTCCTACTGAGATCTTGGGTGAAGATGGTGACATTCTTAGAACTGCTGGGATGGAATTCGGAACAACCACGGGTCGTCCACGACGTTGTGGTTGGCTTGATATAGTTGCACTACGATACTGCTGTCAGATCAATGGGTTTTCATCTCTCAACCTCACGAAGCTCGATTGCCTTTCTCATCTTCAAGAAATTAAGTTGGGTGTTTTCTACAAGCAACCAAGTGGAAAACGACTCGAATCGTTCCCTGCTGATCTTTCAGTTTTGGACGCGATACAGGCAAGTTTCTGATATGAGGTTTGGTACTTGTTTAATTAGGGGTTGATTGGTTGGATTTTGATCAGGCCACATACTGCTCCAAGCATTACCCAGCCCTAAAATCTCATGTTTTGGTATTAAGTAATTGCGATGCACTTTTTTTATAAGTAGAAAGGCAAGATTACATTAGACCTTTAAAGATGAGCATTTCTCCACTAAACTATCTTAAAGTTTTCTTCATGGCTGTTTACTCCATTAAACTGCTGCAGCCTGCATCTAAGGGTATTTTAGTGGAAAGAAAACTCCCTTAGAACCAATTTTAAGGGAGTTTACTGTGATAAATAACTTTAAGGTAGTTTAGTAAAAAATAACGATAGCTAAGGGTATTTTGGTCTATTATCCAAAAAGAAAATTATATTCCAACTGTTATAATTGCAATTGCATTCAAGCACAAAGTGTAAACACGACGGTTGGAAAGGATCAACACATCTTGTTTACCAAGTACTTCTAACCAAACAAGAGGACAAAACTCCAAGTAAAGTAATTTGTGATTTAGGAACTCAAATGTATCGTTAAGTCAAATTAACTGAAGAGCCTCCTTGAATCTCTTTGTTGAAGTTTATTAGTATTTGCATATTTGCGGTTATATAACAACGAAGTTGTGTTTTGCAGGTAGATTATGAAGTATTGCCTGGATGGAATTGTGACATCTCTTCCATAAGAAGTTACAAAGAGCTTCCTGAAGTTGCTCGTCGATATGTGGAGAGGATAGAAGAGCTTGTTGGTGTACCAATTCACTACATCGGTATCGGACCAGGCCGTGATGCCCTTATATTCAAATAACTTGTGATTTTTGTCATGTTACTTGTTTGAGAGAAAATTTGATAGTTATCAGAAGGGAAATTGGTATTTCCTTGCCTATTACTGGCAAATAGTTCACCTGATTATAATTTTTTTCTCGTTAGCGATGATGCTTCCAGTGAGATCAAAACAATGTGAAACCATTAAAATTTTGTAATGATTGTATGATCAGTTTGTACTGCACCGTCATGTGTTTTTTAAGAGATTTCTGTGTCATGTTATGAAGCTTTAATTTTTTTAAGCCTTTGAAACTGAACTATATCAGTACCCAAAAAAAAAACTGAACTGTAAGCATATATTACCTGCTTCCTCACCTTTCTAGTGCGGCAACCTCAAAATTTCCCTTCTTGATCCAGCAAAGACTATAACCATTGCCTGAAACTAATCTAGGGGTTACAACAAATTGAACCTTGCTTACAAACTCTTTGCAGCTGAGCAAGAGATTTGAGATTCAGATGCCGCTTGCATCGTATTATCTTTCTTTACATACTGGATTGAATATACATCCCTGCCGAAGTATCGGTGCCGGCTTATAGAAAATCAAGAAGAAAACGGTAATAGAACAGCTTCAAAGGAGATTTGTACTAAAATGAATATGGCATGCTATTTTTATAAATAAAAGAAAGAAGAAAATACTTGTTTACCATGGAGCCAAACCTGAAGTCAAAAGTAAAACTGAACAAAATCAGGTTGTTCAAAGATCAGCAAGCATTAGGATTGGGGTCCATGCTATCACGATTTAATAGCATTTGGTGCTATTTTATCGATTCCAACGGTGGGTCTTGGGCTAATACAAGAGGGCTCATGGATATTCAGTTGTTTTGATGCATGATGTGTGGTTAGGATTATCCAAGCATAAAAAGTAATAGCAGCGTCCTCCAACGTGATTCGGATTGCCAAACCGCCCTTCCTCTCTTTTCTCCAGCTTAAGAATTGTGGCAGAACCAAGAAACCTCTCTTTTGGGATAGGCAGCAGGCCATATTTCAAGGTCATTTTTTTTTTCTCTCGTTTGAATTCAATGTGGTAGATCACAGCGAATGCATTGCAGTGGGCACACCGAAAATTGGGAATGGGTCCCACTGTTCTTACAACCCCATGAGGACCCCGCTCACAGTGAATTCATTGCTGTCAAATGCAACCCCATAAAACTCTTCTTTTATACAGCGCGGGTAAGTGAATTACTGTCGTGAACACTAGCCTTCCATTGCCACTAACTTGTTGACCATCCCCTATGGAGGGGCATATTAAAATTAATGTAGATGGGTTAACGTTGGTGGGTGGGACGACACGCGGTTGGACTATAAGTCGCAATGCTCTCCTTATCCACGATATCCACGATGATATATCAATAGGCGACTGAGGGTTGGGCCTTCAAATAAGGATTTGTGACAGTCTAAGGTGATTCATATGTTAGCTGTTGAATGGATAACAAACAAGTCCATAGATCCTTGCCGGAGAATTCAGCTTGGATTTTGGAGTCTAAAATTTATGCAAAACCTCATCTCATCTTAGTGTTGCATGTGTATCCAGAAATCAAATAAAACTGCAGACTTTGTTGCAAAAAGTGTAGCAATTCTATGTTCCAAAGGTGTCTCAGACCCTCAATGTACTCTTTTCAGATCTTTTGCTTATGTAGTTTCAACATACTCTGCAATATGTGTGTCTTATGTCTAAGAATCCACCTCGTCTAGCAGCCTTTAGCCTTCTCGTTTGAAGCAATTATTTATAAGGGATTGGAATAGTTGAAGAGTGAGCAGCATAAATGTCAGAAAAAAGAAAACAGAAATGTAACACCACCAAGCTAGCAGCTACTCATCGTGATGGAGCTCCTTTTCGGGTCTCCGTCAGATGTTGTCTTCCGTTGATCTCACGGTGGACTTTGTTGATTATCTCCTGTTGCGTGTAGGTCTCAATGAGTTTTGGAGGAAGAAGTGGAGTGAGGTGTTTGGTGCCGAGTACCTGCAAAGAAGTCCCGGGGTGGTTTGGTACTACCAAGGACCCTCCGACGATCAAGTTAGTGATGGGATCCGAGCAGAGTAACGGCTTAAAAGAGTAAAAGATGGCTTACTTGACCCCTCTGTGATGGGAGTTTATATAGCGGTGGTGGCACGCAGCAGCAGGTGCGAGGATCTCGCCGGCAGTTACGCCCCCGACGTCCATTAATGGGGATTGATGGCGTGAAACGTGGGATATTGCTGGCGTAGAATCTGCGCATGGCGGTATTCGCGGAGCGGCGGTTACGCCTGTGAGCGGTGACTTTGGTCGGAGGGCCGAGGAAGACGGCCACGGCCTGGAGCTCGGGATGAGTGAGGAGGCCGAGGAGTCCAGGTCTTGTGGCAGCTCGGCGCGAGCCACGGGGCCGAGGAAGCCAATTTGCAGGGGGCCCTGAGGAGGGCCAGCTTGTGTTTGCAGGTCAGGTATAGGGTGTCGTGGTCGGCCCCTGTGGGCCCTTTCTTCTGAGTTCTGGGACACGTCACCTGCCACGCGTCCTGATCTTGGAGATCGCCAATATTGAGCATCATCATTAGCCCCCCACTCTTGTCCCGACCAGCTAGCGGGTTGGGTCAGGAGTGGATCGTCGGGCCTCCCGAGGTGAGCTCCTTTCCAGGGTTTTGTCGGAATGAATCCTCGGGCCGTCGGTTGTCTTTCACGCTAGAGAATCGGGACGAGATTTCCGCATTTAAAGAAGGTGCTCCGGTTCGTGCACTCTGCAACTGAAGCGACGGTCCACGTGTCGAGCGTCGATTGGCTGATGCGACGTATGCAGGCCTGCGGCGTCTGATGGGACGCGGCCCAACGCAGAACTGACACGTGGAGCGATCGGGGCCGCTGGGCGCGAAGAGCCGTTTCGGCGGGAGACGACGGGTGCCGTTGGATGAGGCCGTGTGCAGCAATAAACAGTGGTGGGGCCCACTCTAGGGCCCTTACTCCTCCATATTTCCCTCTCTCAAGTCTTGGCTGCTCGGCGCTCGTCTCCCCTCTCTCGTTTTCAGCCTTTGAAGATTTTCTTTTCCAAGGTTAGATGTCTTCCTCTGTAGAATCAGTAGACATTGTAGGAGTAGGTGCTAGGATTCCTTTAGCTGTGTCTGAGTCTCCTCGGGGAGCAGGGGTTGGATCCTCTTCCCGGGATCGTGAGGCGGGGGCCGCCTCCAGGGAGGAGGCGGCAAATGTGGCCCCCAGCACCTCGTGCTGGGTGAGGCATGAGGACGAGCTCGCCAACGCTCGGGCTCGCTTCCACATCCCCTCACGCTACACGCTTCGACTGGCCAAGGAGGGAGAGAGGGTAGATCAGGTACGGGGCAGGGAGATTGCCCTGTATTTGGAAGCTTTTTGGGGCGGAATGTGTAGGGTTCCTAGGCACTCTCAAGAGGTCTCACAAGGCATCGATCATGCCAATTTAAAATTTTATGGGTGCCGAGAAACCCTAATACGGATCGTAGACTAGATGTTTAGGCGAAATACGAATCTAGTTAACAACTTAACTAAAGATAAGAAGCTACAACCTTTGTAGATCCGGATATCCACTTCCTTAGCTCCACGTAGGCGTCCTCTCGCTGTCCATCTTGAATCCCGAACTCAATCGTCGGCTTCATCGGGAAAATGGACGGACTAGGTCGTCGGCTTCGTACCGAAGATGATCTACGTCGAGGTTGCACAAGTTCAAGCTCCAACTTCACCAAGTGGTGAAACTTGTGAAGGAAACACCCAAAACAACTTGGCAAGAAGTAGAGGGTGAAGAAATAGGAGGTGGGTTCACTTTAGAATTGGATTTGACTCACTTTTGCTCAAGTTGCCATTGATGGCATCAAGCTTTTCTTGAAGAAGAAGATGATCAAGAAGAAGAAAGAATATGATAAGTTATTTAAAATGAAAAAGAAAACCAATACTTATCATATCCTAACTAAGGTTAAGTGTAGAGAATATACCATGGTTACTTGGATGAGTTAGGGTTAAGCATGAAGATAAGAATGGTTGCATAAGTCAAAGCTTCATGAAGCTTCAATAAGAAACAAAATAAGCCACCATTCTTAACTAAATCATTTCCAAATAAATAAACAAATAAATAAATGAAAAAGCAAAACCCTAATCATCTCTTAACCATGGTTTAATCCTTTACACTTAACCACATGATCTAGTATCATCAAACATGATACAAATATGTGCACAAAAGTATATCACATATACTTCTTGCACATCAAGTGAGAAAATCCATTTAAAGTGAACCAATACTAGTTAATGCAAAGTAATATATCAAATATATAATTATACATTAAATCATTAAATCAACACTTGATTTAACGATCCGGTCATATCGCATATAACCGACTAGTATCCTATGTATCGGCTTATCGAATCAATCCTTGATTCGATATCTAGGTTATATCGTATATAACCAATCGATACATTCATCGCGAGAATTGAATACGGTATCACATACACGTATTATTCTCGGTCCTGCACATATCTCATATGCGCTCCTATTTCGTTTCGCTTGAGCCAGGAAACCTCTGTGTAGGACTCTAAAGACTCGTCAATACGCCGGTAGCAGATGATGATCATATCAAGCACCCACAAGCCGCAAGCGGTCTGCTAAACGTAACGGCCACCCGGGTATTAAGCGATCAGAAGATCGACGAGCTAGCCCGCTCACACTCCTGTGAATCCAACCAGTAACACTTACCGTACAGTCCGTTCTATTCGTCTGATATGTCGCATATCAAGTCTAGGGGTGGTAAACGTCAGACCCCAATAACCGATAAGTCGTGCCGATGTGAGGCTCATAACGGGTCGAGAAACTACTGGTAACACTTACCAGCAAATCTCTGATCAGCCCTGGCCAGGGACTTCCCTGTTACGGCCAATCGAGCACAGCGCAACATCAACCCCCAATACCGGGAGAGACGAAACCCCTCCTATCGCTCATTGCCTCCATGTGACTCGGGACTGTACCCAAATACCACCGTTTTGTAAGTGCACGGCGGCGCCCCGGCCGTCGATCCGACGCCGGAATGCGGAAGCGGTGAAAAACTTTAATTTTGCGGACTTTGCAAACCGGCACCCCCGCGCACTAAACTCCGGATCGTAACCATTAACAAGTCTAAGCTAACTAGAAGACGGGTTAGAGATATACCGAGTGATCCGAGTCCTCCGGTCTTCTCGTCGTCGTCCCGATCTACCGCGGATCCTCCGGTCGTCGCCTCTTTGCCGGAAGGGCACCACATCGCCTGTATCTTTTACGGGCTCCCACCTCAATACCGAGGCAACTCGGGCGCGAAGTTGGCTAGCCGACGCGCCCAAGATTTGCTGTAGAATAATGTAGAACCGTTGTCTCTTTGGGGTTTAAGAGGTTGCCATGGTGGAGGAATTTTGCACAAGAATTTTCATGGATTGCTTGCAAGGAAAAATCAATGGAGCATCTCAAAAAGAGCTCGGCCAAAAAAACTAGTGCTCACTGTGTATTAAGAATGAAGCAAGCTGCCTCTGATGGGTGAAAGAAAAATGTGAATCAATTAATTAAACCTTGCAAAAAAATGAATTTAACAATTCACAGCACACACACCCACAAAGAGGGGGGGCCCCACGAAATATAATCAAGATGAAACATTTTCCCACCAAATCAATCTCCCTCTCTCTCACTCCACTAACAGTGGCCGGCCCAAACTCTTTCACAAATTCAATTTCCAACACAAAATCACAAACCCATACCTACACATGTCATAATTAATGTAAGAATGGTGCAAAAGAAAAGATTCTCTCATAATAAAATCTTTTGCAATAAACCCCCTCCTCAAAGTGTCATTTGCAAACTTGCAATTAACACCCCCCAACGAAAAGTCCGACCGGGAAGGAAAAAGAGAAAACCGGCCGGAACGGAATGCAAACTGGCAACCCCAGAAAACTGGTCCCGTAATAAATTACAGGAAAACCCCAATACTGTGCATACACACCCGCATCTGTATTCCGTCCGGATACAAATGCAAAAAGACAAAACTACATTATCTAATACTAAGATCCGGCTTAAGCCAAAGCCGGCTAGTAAAAACCGTCCGATCACGATCCGTGCAATACCGCACGTATCTGATCGAACCCTGCCATATCTCCATAAGGCCTCTACAGCGTTTCGCCCGAAAGCTTGAGTAACTGAAAGTGTGGTGGACTCTAAAGACTCGTCAATACTATGGCTGTGGATTTAACCACTAGCACGTCAGAGGTATAAGTCAATACATGACGGGCCACCAGCTATTGACTAAAAGGGACGTCGATGAGGAAGCTCACCCCGACACCCAACTGAGCCTGTCAGTGACAATATCCGTACAGTCCGGTCCGTTCGTCTATGAGCATCGCATGGCGGGCCTAGGGGGTTGGTAAAAGTCAGACCCCCAAAAGCGGTACAAGTCGTGTCGGAGTGTAGCCCAGAACACCCTGAGATACTACTGGAATACCTACCAGTAAATCTCCTGCCTTGGCCAAGGTCTTTGTGTAATGGCTCTCCTAGACACAGCGCGACCTCACCCCCAATACCGGGAGAGACGAAACCCCTGAAGATCCGCTCACTGCCTCCATGTGGCTCGGGACTGTACCCAACTAAAACCTGTTTGCACGACTCCTTTGAGCCGTGGTAGGGTAGTAATCAAAGTACAGTGGGAACTCACACGAGACAAACGACGATCCCCAGGTCGATGAACTAACCTGTACACATGTCACCTGGGAACTGCTATCTGACGTCAGGTATAAGACCAACTAGCATGTTCCCGGCGAGTCCTGTCCGGTATACTCATAACCCAATGAGCACCTGTATACATCTTAGGTGAACCTACTGACACCAGTGGCTTGTGAGACCGGCCACCGCCCCTCGTCGGGGTCTCGACTGTATACACTAGTCTACTCTGGAGAATCGATGCCCTGTCTCGAAACTCCCACGACTAGGGACCTTTTAAGGATGTGCTTATAGACTCCAGCTCTCACTTATATGATCGCCCTCATACTGCCGGCAGTCAAGCAAGAATCCTAGGGGCTCTATCAACGTGCAATAGCGACATGTCAGGTCGCCTAAAGCAGTACACGATGATAAAGGTAAACCAGATAGCATACTATCATCTCGAGTAAGATTGTCCTACCGGGATAGGTCCTCCCTCAATCATTACAATCACGTACCTGTGACCTAATAATTGACTCTGAGGGCACTATCTCCAACAATCTCCCACTTGCACTCAAGGCTAATTATTGCGATGTCGCATACTCACAGCCCGTGTGATACCGAACATCCAACTCCTCTACTAGTCAGTCTCACAAAGCTCGTTTGCGGAACTATTGCGTTCGAGGAATGGCCTCAGTGAGTGGATCCGCTTAGTTGTTTCTTTCTATATCTCTCTATTTCTCAAGTTCGCGGAGAAAACCATCTCCCGAAATGAGTAATACCTGTCTTAGAATGTCTGGATGTCTGATGGGACCTAGCTCATAAATGAACTCCAAATCCAAACTTCTTAGACTGTACCGTCAACCGAACTTAATCAGTATCCTGCGCCATGCCTCCCTCAGTATTGCCTTGGACCATCTGTCCAAAATACTGCCCCTCATCAGAAGGAAAACTATAACTCTGACAACCTCCTTGTCGTCCATTTCACCTTGGAAGCCTGGAATGATAACCGTCTCCTAAAGGAGAATGCTGCTATCATATCCCTAGAACATCCACTTATGTTCTAAAACTGCCTCCGACTGTTTCTCCAGGATTGGATGAATATCAACTTATTGCATCTACTGCAAGAACAACATCTGGTGTGGTACTTGACATCTCACGATTGACTCAATTGCCTGAGCAAGTGATCTGCCAATCATGCACGTCCATCTCCCCTTTAGTCTGTAAGACACCTTTGGAGAGGGTGACTCCATTACCTGCAGGTACACTACCGTGCCAGGAGTCGTCCATCCTAAATACTCTTAGAATGCTGTCAAGTACCCTGATTGGGAAACCACCCAAATCTAGATCTAAAACCATAGATCTAGTAACCAGTATGTCTGATATAAAATCCATTTCTTTTGTGGAGAAACAACTGTGTGACGACCAAAGTATAACCGATCGTAGTGTAGGAGTTTCTTTTCCTACTCTGTGTATATCATCCAAATACCAGGATATCACACCCTACTACCTTCTCAACAGATCCATCCCCTATTCTGATGAAGTCAAACCCATGACTGTCACGTCAGAAATAGATGATCTATCTCCACTACATCTGCTTTAGTCTATAAATAGACATAAGCTGCCTGTCCACCAATGCTTCCGCTGCTCCCACTGACTACGACAACCCTCTGACAGAGTCATATAGACGTACACTTCTAAAACTAGTTTAGAACGACGCTATACTCATCCTCGCGCCGGGTCTCGCAACCTGGAACAACAGCAATGGTAATTGTGGGTAAACAAGAACTTCCCTGTCACCGTCCTTGAGGCTACCGAAGTACCTCTCGGGTGCCTGAAGTTACCCACCTTATCTGCGGAGTGGCCAATGGAATGTCAATCCATATTGAATCTTTAGGTTCCTTATCAAATCTTCAGTAATCGTTTGTGGTTCTGGAATCACTTCCAGTTCTACCATACTCCCACTACTGTTTTCTGAAAAATCCATTTTTATAAAACTGTGGCGAGTCTAGAACAATATTGCTATTGTTCATCCAGATGGTAGAAAGTCAACCCGCGTCATAGCCTGGGTCAACCCACAAACAGCCATTACAGAAACGTGCCTTGAGTTGTCCAGTGTCTGGTTTTAAGCATAAACCGGACAACTCCCCGTACCTTAACAATGTTAAGATATGAACTGTTCTATATCCAATATAGAACCAGAGGCACTGATTTAATCGAACCAGATTCAAATCATGCAGCTGTCTCCAGTGCATGTCAACTAAATGGAGAGAGGCCGATCAGTGTTACTCAACTTAGGAATACTTCCAATTATGAGTAACCCGAAAGAGAATCAAGTTCTCTTAACCACTACCATCAACTGAATACCATGTACAAGTATCTACATCTTCGATCACTTTGAAGAATCCCGATACTTGCAACACCTGGTTCTCTACTTTATTCAAATACCTATAACTCCTCAAAACTCAGACCCTGTGTTTCTGCGAAACACATGTCTAAGAACTAGAGAAGTTAAAAGTAAACAGAATATAGTATGAGGACCAACCCCTCTGTCTTAATGGACACTGGACAACATACAATGCTCTGTATGAGTCCGCTGAGTCTAACAACTCTTTCACTGTGTGTCGTAGGTTGAAAACTGTACTTATGGTTAAGAAGAATTACACCGCTGTTTAATGCTCCTTACCTAACCATCCACTGATATAGGTAAATGTCATCGACATAATATCAAAAGGTATATCTCACTCTATGAAAATAGACGTACAGATATATCAATTTGAAATTGGTGCACAACATCGGATATTCAAAACCAAATATTTGCCGACCGGCAAACAGCCCAGATGATCTCCTCAAATATCACCGATTACAACGAATCCCGATATAATGAGGATGATCACCCAATTCCCAATAACGTACTCCCACTCATCATCTGTAAAACCACACAGATCTGAGAATCATACCTGGTAAATACATACCCTGGAGTAAGTATCTAATCGGGAAATCAGTTCTCTTTTAACATTATACAGTGAAAATGAAACATTGAAATGTTTCGTTGGGGTATCCTGGTATTCCTAGTAATGCCTCTACCATTATCCAGATTCACAACTATAACCGTATAATTCTTTGCCACCTCTCCAAATCCCTTCATATGTCTTTAGTCATTACCTTCTGTACACCCCTTTAGGCCAAATGGTTTTCTTCCTTCCCTACCGTTCGGCACCAGCCTATGGTTTGGAAGAAGACGATCCAATAAGCATAATGGGTGTACTGTCCTAATCCTAGGAGCACTCGCAACGCGAGAAAAGGTGAAGATAAAAGACACCTGAATGTACTTTATTCCTATTTCTCCTGAACCAGAATCCATCCCCGAACTGGAACAAGTTCCATTCGAGTTCGTATATAACCATACGATGGAGTATCCAAATAAACTGTGGATCTTCGTAGTGATACGGAGTGTCCTGGAGAAATACAAAGGTGATGTGGGAGTGGTAACGAAATATTTGGTTTGGTCGTGAATATTTGTTGCAATTTACTTTGCCCTCTTACTAATCCCTTGCTTTGTCTTAACTTAATACCTTTTGCACACCATCGTTAGGCTAATTGGTTTTCTTCATTCCCTACCGGTCGGCACCAGCCTATGGTTTGGAAGAAGACTATCCAATTTGCATAATAGGTGTACTACCCCTAAACCAAGGAGTACTCGTAACCTGAGAGAGGGTAAAAGGAAAAGACAACTGAATAATCCTATCCGTTTTCTCCAGAACCGGAAACCATCCTCGAATAAATTCTTTCGAGTTCGTATCTAACCATACGATGGTTTTGTCCAATGGAAGTGGACGTTGGTAGTAAAATGGGGTGTCCTGGAGAAAAGGGTAAAAGTAGGAGTGGCAATGAGGTTCGCAACTCAGACAATCCAAAAGCCAGTGTTAAGTAGGTTCGGTCAACTTGGTCACTGAGTCATAGTCTAGGGTCGGGTCAATGGTCGCTGCCAGAGAGAGAGAGAAAAGAAACACTCAGCGTGCACTCTAACTTAGATCAGAATGGTTATCACTTTTTCTAATCAGGAAACCTCCCACTGTACCTCAAATTCTCCTCCAAACCTGAAAGAAGAATTAGTCGGGGTCACCCGAGGAGTAAACCAACTCATCAGTGGGAATCGGGATCCAACTCTCATCGCACGATAACGTGACGGAATCCGCTCACGGTATCACACTCCAGAAGGTATGCGCATATCTGGCAAGTTTCAGTACTTTTGAAACTCCCGATGTGATTTCTGCCCCATGCTCTTATGACCTTGACGAAGGTCAACAAATCATAAGTCACATGTCAAGTTCTACCCGTCATTATCCAGGTTAATTTGAATCCACCCGTACAAGCCCTTGACGAAGGTCAACAAGGCTATACGACTGTCCCAAACCAACGCATCTATCTATGCTGCAGAAAGGCAACAAGCAGCTACCATACACTATGCCTTGACGAAGGCCAACAAACATAGCATGAATACTACGTGCTACCCGTCTGAAACGACGGAGGGCTACGAATGGTTTCTGGCGAAAACCTTTAACGTAAAGAACTTGATATCGTCGAAGGAACGGATAGCTTTTAGAAAATATAGTGACGAAAACCTTTACTAAAGAGGTCACTCCCGGTGAAGGGATCTCGGCTCTTTCCCCGTAGAATGGGGTGCAGGATATTCCAAATGAATACCGCGGTGCAAAGCAAAAGTAATCGGCTATAGTGAAGTCAATGCCCTGACGCAAACTTCTGTCCAAGGGGTCACTCCCGGTGAAGGAATCTCGGCCCTTGCCTCGTCGACTGAGGAGCAGGATATTCCAATGAATACCACGATGCAAAACAAAAGTAAATGTCCTTGCAATAACAGCTTTTTGAAAAGTGTTCCAACAACATCAGATTAGGTTTGTTTAACTTGCATTGATCCGAATCAACGCAGTCCCATCAATTGATCACACCATAAAGAACGAAAATATACTGACGTACGTATATGCCATCCGCATTCGCCACTGGGTCCCGTCATCACCCGTTAGGTTAGCTAACTAACGGCAGAGCGGGGACTGGACTAGCGCGGGTGAAAAACATATACAACATCTACTAATATATATACCAATATACAGTATTTCGCTCAAGGCGTGAAAAGAAATGCAACATTACAGAAATGTACAGCATCACAGAACAATACAGATATCTGGGATCCCCGGGTTTCACAGAGCCACTACTGAAACCCGACGTTCCCCTGGTCGTGTGGATAGCCTGTGCAATTAAATCCTAGACCCCTACGGGCGCGGCAAGTCACCCGCCAAAACCTGAAGCGAGGCAGCCCCCTTCAGCGCCGTGAATGGACCACCCTGCACTTCACGGAATCCGGTAACTTGGGCACCCCTCCTGGGTCAACCTGTACCCCCTACGAGTGCGGCGAAAAGCCCGCCAATCCTAGAGTGAAGCCCCCTCCGTCTCAATGCCATGAGATGCGGGCTTGTTGCCCCTCTAGAATCCGGCTATCCGTGCACCCCTCCGCGGGGTAATCCTAGTACAGAAAGTAAAATATACATACAACGGGTACATCGACCGCAACCAGGTCGTGCCCCAAAAGAATAATACAATCAGGCAGTGACGGCAGTCCACATGTCGGACGCTCGCCCCGCAATATCAAATGTACATAATACTACCACAACTGTACTAGCATTGCATCCAGGCTATCCCCCACGACCGATCCGCAACATCACAGCATAAACATAGAACATCAACGTGAAAGTCACGTTCGCAAATCCGTCTAACCGGACTATAGCAGTTAGACCGGATTTACCGATCGAGTGACATTCACGGTCGCAGATATAATGTAAATACTGTGAAAAATGTGTTTAAAATATCCGATCAATCAAATTTTTAACAAGTGGGCCCCAAGTGTTACTGCAGCACATCAAGAATTTCTGGGCCCAATATTAATATTCCAAAAACCCCAATTTAACCCCAGAAGCCCACTGGAGAACTTTGGCAAATTCATCTCTCTGAACTGCCGCGGAACCGCGGCCCAAGGTAGGGTTTGGCCGCGGTTCCGCGCTCTACATAACAGATCATTTTGCCGAATTTTTCCAGAGAGCTTAGAACATCCTGTACAGTACTTTTATACAACCTGAAAAAATTTTCGAGACCAAAAATTTTGAACAGAAACTGATGCTGAAGGAAAAGTGGGTTTTGGGATTTTTGATCGATCCGAATTGCAAACACATTACACAAAGCTAGACTAAGTTAATGGCGAGGCTCTGATACCACTGTAAGTGCACGGCGGCGTCCCGGCCGTCGACCCGACGCCGGAATGCGGAAGCGGTGAAAAACTTTAATTTTGCGGACTTTGCAAACCGGCACCCCCGCGCACTAAACTCCGGATCGTAACCATTAACAAGTCTAAGCTAACTAGAAGACGGGTTAGAGATATACCGAGTGATCCGAGTCCTCCGGTCTTCTCGTCGTCGTCCCGATCTACCGCGGATCCTCCGGTCGTCGCCTCTTTGCCGGAAGGGCACCACATCGCCTGTATCTTTTACGGGCTCCCACCTCAATACCGAGGCAACTCGGGCGCGAAGTTGGCTAGCCGACGCGCCCAAGATTTGCTGTAGAATAATGTAGAACCGTTGTCTCTTTGGGGTTTAAGAGGTTGCCATGGTGGAGGAATTTTGCACAAAAATTTTCATGGATTGCTTGCAAGGAAAAATCAATGGAGCATCTCAAAAAGAGCTCGGCCAAAAAAACTAGTGCTCACTGTGTATTAAGAATGAAGCAAGCTGCCTCTGATGGGTGAAAGAAAAATGTGAATCAATTAATTAAACCTTGCAAAAAAATGAATTTAACAATTCACAGCACACACACCCACAAAGAGGGGGGGCCCCACGAAATATAATCAAGATGAAACATTTTCCCACCAAATCAATCTCCCTCTCTCTCACTCCACTAACAGTGGCCGGCCCAAACTCTTTCACAAATTCAATTTCCAACACAAAATCACAAACCCATACCTACACATGTCATAATTAATGTAAGAATGGTGCAAAAGAAAAGATTCTCTCATAATAAAATCTTTTGCAATAAACCCCCTCCTCAAAGTGTCATTTGCAAACTTGCAATTAACACCCCCCAACGAAAAGTCCGACCGGGAAGGAAAAAGAGAAAACCGGCCGGAACGGAATGCAAACTGGCAACCCCAGAAAACTGGTCCCGTAATAAATTACAGGAAAACCCCAATACTGTGCATACACACCCGCATCTGTATTCCGTCCGGATACAAATGCAAAAAGACAAAACTACATTATCTAATACTAAGATCCGGCTTAAGCCAAAGCCGGCTAGTAAAAACCGTCCGATCACGATCCGTGCAATACCGCACGTATCTGATCGAACCCTGCCATATCTCCATAAGGCCTCTACAGCGTTTCGCCCGAAAGCTTGAGTAACTGAAAGTGTGGTGGACTCTAAAGACTCGTCAATACTATGGCTGTGGATTTAACCACTAGCACGTCAGAGGTATAAGCCAATACATGACGGGCCACCAGCTATTGACTAAAAGGGACGTCGATGAGGAAGCTCACCCCGACACCCAACTGAGCCTGTCAGTGACAATATCCGTACAGTCCGGTCCGTTCGTCTATGAGCATCGCATGGCGGGCCTAGGGGGTTGGTAAAAGTCAGACCCTCAAAAGCGGTACAAGTCGTGTCGGAGTGTAGCCCAGAACACCCTGAGATACTACTGGAATACCTACCAGTAAATCTCCTGCCTTGGCCAAGGTCTTTGTGTAATGGCTCTCCTAGACACAGCGCGACCTCACCCCCAATACCGGGAGAGACGAAACCCCTGAAGATCCGCTCACTGCCTCCATGTGGCTCGGGACTGTACCCAACTAAAACCTGTTTGCACGACTCCTTTGAGCCGTGGTAGGGTAGTAATCAAAGTACAGTGGGAACTCACACGAGACAAACGACGATCCCCAGGTCGATGAACTAACCTGTACACATGTCACCTGGGAACTGCTATCTGACGTCAGGTATAAGACCAACTAGCATGTTCCCGGCGAGTCCTGTCCGGTGTACTCATAACCCAATGAGCACCTGTATACATCTTAGGTGAACCTACTGACACCAGTGGCTTGTGAGACCGGCCACCGCCCCTCGTCGGGGTCTCGACTGTATACACTAGTCTACTCTGGAGAATCGATGCCCTGTCTCGAAACTCCCACGACTAGGGACCTTTTAAGGATGTGCTTATAGACTCCAGCTCTCACTTATATGATCGCCCTCATACTGCCGGCAGTCAAGCAAGAATCCTAGGGGCTCTATCAACGTGCAATAGCGACATGTCAGGTCGCCTAAAGCAGTACACGATGATAAAGGTAAACCAGATAGCATACTATCATCTCGAGTAAGATTGTCCTACCGGGATAGGTCCTCCCTCAATCATTACAATCACGTACCTGTGACCTAATAATTGACTCTGAGGGCACTATCTCCAACACGTTTTGCACGCCCTCATGGGCGTGGTAAGGTGGATATCAAAGCACAGTGGGAATCATACAAGACTCTATGACGATCTCGGGTCTACAGACTAACCTGTACAAGTGTCACCAGAGAACTGCCATCTGACGTGAGGTATAATACCATCTGGGAGTTCTCGGCGAGTCCGTCCAGTGTACCCAGTCTCCACTGAGCACCCGTATACCATCTCTGATGTTAAACACCAATGGATATGGGATCATCCATCGCCCATCTCATGGGTCGAGAAGCGTATACGCTAGTCTACTCTGGTATATCGATGCCCCGTCTCGATACACCCACGACTAGGGACCTTGAAGGATGTACTTATAGACTACCATGTCCCCACTAGTATGATCTGCATCATAGTCCAGGTAGTCAAGTACACATCCTAAGGGCTTTACCAACATGTAACTGCAAGACAGTTTAAAGAGACAAGTGTACATGTTAAGATAAAGAGTAACCAGATAGCATACTATCATATCGAGCAAGAAAGTCATCTCTATATATGTCCAAGTATCCAATATAATATACATCATCTGTACAATACTGGCCTCTAGGGCATACACACAACTAACAGAATGCGCCTGCCCTTCTCTCCTGAGGTCGTCGCCGCGCTGAATTTCTTCGGTTTGGCCCCCGGCCAGTTGGTGCCGAACTCGTGGAGGATCCTCCTTGGGTTCTTGATCCGCCTGAAGTTGCAGGCGATTCCCTTCAGCCTTTCCCTTCTCGATTCCTCCCTCGTCTTCAAAAGTCACCCTGGTGGTCGAGCGGGCGACCCGAGATGGGTTTATTTCACCTTCAGGAAGCGGCAGGGGGGCGCCGCCGGGACCAGGGTCGTTACCTTGCCCTCCTCCATTCATGATTGGAAAAAGAAATTTTTCTTCGTTTCCCCTCCCGAGGGCGAGGACTGGCCCGTGCCTACCAAGTGGTCGAAGGAGAAGTGTCTGCCGGGGAACCAGTTCGATGACCCCGCCGTGGTGAGAGTGGCATCGTGGGAGCCCATCCCTCGACCCGACGTGCTGTTGTCCGAGAGGGTCTTGAGCTGGGCCAGGCTTAACCCCGTCGAGTTCGTCGGTAAGTTAGGCTTGTTTTTTTGGGTTTCTGTTTTACTCGTGTCGCTGATTTGTTGGGTATTTGTTTTGTGCAGGATCCATGGACTTCGTCTCACTCCGAGCTTCCATGCGCCAGTCGAGGCAGCCTACGAGGGCTGGGGGCGCCAGTTCTTCCCGTGCAAAGCCCGCCCCGGCTCCTACCGCTCCAGTGGAGGCACCCCGCGAGCGCTCGGTGGCGGATCCCGCCCCGGGTCCCAGCAGAGCATCGGGCCGGAAGCGGGCCCTGATTCTGGAGGACTCGGCCTCGGAAGAGGAGACCGGCTCTCCCTCGGAGCCGCTCAAGAGAAGCTCCACGAGGCCCTCCCGGGGCCGGTCCTCGCCGACCATGGTGGAGGAAGGGGGATTCCGGTTTGCAGTGCCATCGGGACTGTCCATGGTGGACAGCCTCCTGCACGAGATAGAGACCTCGGCAGGGGGCAGAGTTCCCGGGGGGACCCTCAGGGCTCAGCTGGCGTCCATTGCCCAGAAGTCCGTGCAGGTAAGTTTTTGTTTGTTCATGGTGAGATTCAGTGCTCTCCTCATCTTTCTGATCGTTTCCGTGTTTTCCAGGTTCTCCAGCACGTAGCCCTCGCCCTGCGCATGGAGGCCGAGGCGGTAGCCCCGGCGCTAGAGGCTGCAGGTCAGTTCGCCTCGCTGCAAGAGAGCTCCAAGCGGGAGCTGGAGGTGATGTCGGCGAGGGTCGCCGCCTTAGAAGGCGAGGTGGAGGCCGGGAAACGGGAGGTGTCCTGGCACCGCGAGGCTGCGGTGATCGCCGAAGGCAAGCTCGAGGACGCCTAGATGCTCTCCGACAACCTGAAGAGGACGGTGAAGGCCCTTCGGAAGGAGCTGGGGGCGACGGCCGAGGAGGCCAAGTCGTCCGAATCGAGGGCGGTGGACGGCTATAAGAAGTCGAAAGACTTCTATGACGACTTGGCCGTGGCCACGACCCGCATTTGGCACGACGCCCTCAATGCCGTTAAGTCCCGGATGCCGGAGTTCGCCGACGCAGATCTCCGGGCCGAGTTCCCCCTCGTGGGCGCCGACGAGCAGGGTGAAGAGGTTCCTGGCGAGGAGGTTTCCGAGGACTTAGCGAGCCACATAGTGGAGGTCGAGGACCTCGAGGTCGTACCTGGCCCCGAGGCGTAGAGCCCCCGCTCTCCTCCTTTTATTTTGTTTTCTTGAATTTTGTAAGGCTGGGGAGCCCAAAAAATACCCTTTGTGAAACTTCATCTTTGGCAGTAATAAAGTTTTTCTTCGGCTCCATAGAATTGCACTTTGCCATCTGTTTGCAAGATATTTTTGTCTGTACCGTTGTGCTTTCATGTCAGGTTGGCTGTCTGCCTGGCGATTGTCCGTCGAGTTGACTTCAATCACTGGCCGACGAGCGTGCCAAGCGCTGCCGAGGAGGTATCCCTATGGGCCCCGGAGTCGAGGGGAGATCGTTTAGGCTTGGACAGACCTGACGCCCCTCACTGGGGTCTCGGATCCTCTGCGGGTCACAGGGCATCTCCGATTTCGAATGTTGACCACCATCCGGGGGTGACTGGGTAGGGTAGCTGCACAGTCGCCTCTTGCAAGGGCTTTCTGGTCCCAGGCACTGCGGTAGGGGAGCTACCCGCCAAGGATCGCCGAGCAAGAGCAAGAGGGCTGTAAGAAGCCCACTAAGGATGACCGGGCAGCGAAGCTGCGCGGTTGCCTCTTGGCGAGGGCTTTGATCTCTAGCGTCGTGGGTAGGCAACTACCAGCCTGGGATGAACGGGCGGGGTAGCCGCTCTGGTGCTTCTTGTGAGGGTTTTCGATCCCTGGTGTCAAGGGTAGGGAGCTACCAGCCGGAGTTGACCGAGCAAGGTAGCCGCTCGGTTGCCTCTTGGGAGGGCTTTTGATCCTTCAGGACGGGGACCGAGCAGGGTTACTGCCCAGTGCCTCTTGGCGAGGACTTTGATCTCTGTCGGTTGTGGTAGGAAGCTACCAGCCGGGGATAGCCGAGAAAGGACTCGACTGCCTCTGGGAGGACTTTGGTCCTTAGCGTGGGAGGGGCTGTAGAAGCCTACCAAGGACCCTTGGCCGGGCATGGTTACTTCCTGGTGCCTCTTGGCGAGGGCTTTTGTCCTGAACGATAGCCAAGCGAGGGATCCTCGGGCTCGATTGCCTCTGGGAGGGATTTTTGATCCTCGGCGTTGTGGCAGGGAAGCTGCCCGCTGGGGATAGCCGAGCGAGGGATCCTCGGGCTCGACTGCCTCTGGGAGGGCTTTTTTTAATCCTTGGCGTTGTGGCAGGGAAGCTGCTCGGTGGGGATAGCCGAGCGAGGGATCCTCGGGCTCGACTGCCTCTGGGAGGGCTTTTTGATCCCTGGCGTTGCGGTAGGGAAGCTACCCGCCAGGGGTGACCGAGCAGGGTAGCTGCTGAGCTGAATCTTGGTATGGTGTAGCCCGATCGTCCAGCTGTGGGTGCGGGGAATGGGGACGGTCGGGGCAACGGCGCGCATAGCCAGCGCATTGAATGCGGTGGGGGGGAGGCGAAGCGCCAGGGGCGCGTCTCTTCGATTCTGCCGGAGAAGGCTCGATGGCTGCCGTGTGGCAGTGACTCCTTGGGTGAAAGCGGGCGACTGTTGAGCTGCGCAGTGGGCTATATAGGGCCGAAGGAGTACTGATCCTTCCATCCTTCGTAAACAGGTCGTCAATAATGCAGGACTTCCCGTTTACCATCCTCGACATCGTCCACTTCGAAGACGTGTACCTGTACGACCTGTACTGCACCGAGGACACGGTGCAGCTGGTCTGCGGGAGCATTGAGGACCATTTCGGTCGGTTGCTCCCCCGATGCTCCCCCTGCTGCAGCTGCTGATGTACTATATAAAAAAAAGAAATATATACAAACTAGCAAAGATAAGAGAAAAGAAGAGCCGGGACCTATATAATATTAAGTATATTAAGAGTGAAGATGAAGTTTTAGTTAAAGATGATGAAACTAAAGAAACATTGAGATGTTACTTCCATAAATTATCTAATGACGATAATAGTCACATACTTACGGTAGAAACAAAGATTTTATATAATAATAGAAACATTTTGTCATAAAATTAGGATTAATGAAGTCAAGAGCGCTTTGAAAAAGATGAAAACAGGAAAAGCAGCAAGTACTGATGATATTGCTATCGAAGTTTGGAAGTGTTTAAGAATTACAGATGTAATGTGGTTACCTAAGTTATTTAATAAAACTATAAATATAAAGAAATTGCCAAATGAATGTAGGACAAGCATCTTGATGCTTATTTATACGAATAAAGTAGTACATTAATTATCGTAGAATTAAACTTATGAGTCATATTATGAAACTACGAAAGAGTAATCGAACGTAGATTAAGGAAAGAAACATCCGTATCCGAAAATTAATTTGGTTTTATACTAAAAAGGTCTACCATGAAAACAATTTATTTATTAAGACGATTGAGAGAATTATAAAGAAGAGAGATCTATATATGGTTTTTATTGATTTAGAAAAGACTTATGATAGGATCCCTTAAAAGATAATGTGGAGAGCTTTAGAAAAATACTAGTGTCTCATAGATATATTGATGTGATCAAAAATATGTATCATGAAGCAATTACCAGAATAAGAATGATTGAAGGAGAGACAGAGTCATTTCCTATCACCATAGATTTGCACCAAGGATCAGAAGTAAGTCCTTATCTCTTTGCATAAGTTATGGATAAACTTACTGAATATATTCAAGATGAAGACGAGCCATGGTAATGATACATGTTGTTTGTTGATAATATTGTTTTAATAGATAAATCTAAAGAAGAGAATTTCTAAAGCAGAAAAATAGAAAGAAGCCTTGGATTTAAAGAATTTAAAATTAGTTGAAAAAAAAACTAAATCTATGGAATGTAATTTCAGCAAAACGGTACGAAGAAACGGGCATACGGTGCAAATTGATGACCATGTCCAAAGAATAACAATTTTCGTTACTTGGGCTTTATAATTAATCATGATGGAGAGATCAAGGAGGATGCGGGTCATAGGATCAAAGCGGGATGGTTGAAATGGAGAAATGCTCAAGCAAGTGCTATATGATTGTAGGGTATCTTTGAAATTGAAAGGAAAATTTTATAAGCCGGCAATAAGATCGATACATATTTATGGATTAGAATATTAAGCAATTACGAATCAACATGTCCAAAAAAAATGAATCCGACTAAAATGAGGATGTCGAGATGGATGCATGGTATTACATTAAAATATACGATAAGGAATGGGTGTATTCGTAAACAATTTGGAAGTTGTTCTCATAGATAATAAGATAAAAGAGAACTGATTGAAATGATTTAGTCATGTGCAACGGAGACCAATCAAAGGCCCGGTTACAAGTGGCAAAATTGTAGTTAATAGAGCAACTAAAGAGAGAGTTAGACCTAAACGAACATATTTAAAGGCAATTAAGAACAATATGTTAATTGTTAATATAACCAAGGATAGGGTCTTTCGCAGAGCATAATGGAAGAGAAATATTCATATAGCCGACTCCAAAATGTTGGGATAAAAGCTTGAATATATTCATATAGCCCCGCTTCCCAGAGTACGCTAAGATAGGCAAGTGACATATCCAACCATGCTACCTGTGGATAGGAAAAATCCTTCCACAGTCACATTACGGCTGTAGAGATATCAAGAACATGAAAGTAAATTAAACTATCTAGTACATGTCCATAAGCCAGAATAAATGAGTCAAGAAATAATATAATATGCGGAAACAAAAGATCAAGTAAATAAAACACCTGGAGAGTAAAACTGGATACCAACAGGATCTTCACCGCTCGGTCTAACAGCGGCAGTACTCCTGATCAGTCTGCAACAAGGTAGAGGATCTGGGCCATGCAAAACCCAGACGTCAGCGCGTCATAACATTAAGCGATACTATAAACAGGGTAGCATGACATGCAAGTATGATCATAAATGGTAAAGCGGGTATAACAGCAATATAAATCAGGGCAGTGAAAGGTAGTGTGCAGTGAGTAATCTAAACTGGTCTATTGGGTTAACTACTCTCAAGTCTTTGAAATCAATTTGATGAATCATCGATGTAACTCAATAGTATCCCGTGCGTGCCCGGGATCACGGTCTATGACTCTCGGGCTGAACCCGAGACGTGCCGCAAGGCAGTAAAGGGTGGTAGGTAATGACGAGTGATGTCAGTAGCATCACTCCGGGGCTGGCCTAGCCTGTAAGACTGATCATAAAAGATATAGAACTGTCGAGTTACAAGTCAGGTTTCATCATTGATTTCCCCATACCCCCAAGTCATATGTGTTCAAGTCAGGTATTAAGTAATCTGGAGCTAATGCCAACACAGGATCAGGCAGGTACATGTTTGTCTAGATAGACAACAGGAACTGTCCGTAAGGACAACAAATCAGGTTTGTTGGCATTAGTCACAAGATCAGGTAATAGGTAAAGCATGGTACATCAGGTCAAGTCAAGTAATGTATATAGGTGTCATGTCATGTCAAGAGTTGCACGGTACCATGTCGTGTCAAGTAAAAGGTGCAACAAGTCATGTCAGGGTGCACAAGATGTCATATGGGTGCTCATAATCAACTAACGTAAGCATGGGTATACAGAACAAGTATGGGTACTAATAGAACAATAAACTGGAACATGTAATATGATATGCAAATAGGTACAGGTTAAACTATATGGATATACGGTTATCGATTAGAGTCAGGGTTATGGTTCCGACATTAAGTATCATACCCTAAAAGAATATAGAATATTAAAATCATATTAACATGTATTAAATGACCTAGTGATGCAATTATATAAAAAAAAAGGTTAAATGGATGCAAACGGGTGTCCGATAGGGTAGAAACTATTAAAAGGTGTTGTGGGCTATGCAGATAATTATTATGTGATTTAAACACGTATGAGGGTCCTGTTCATCACAGAATACTGCATTTTATACCGCCCATTCTTACGCTCGGTTGTTTATAGGTAGGTGCTTTTAATCCTGTTTGTTACATATTTACAGAGTACAAGTTTTCAGTCCAAATATTGCAAATCATGACAAAATCTCCACAGTTACACCAAATACAGAACATCTGTCACAGCAGATAAAAGCCGGGTTCCGGTCATCCATATCCGTCCAGTGCCGAGTACCAGTTCCAGAGACAAGACATATGACAGTGGTCATTCGTGTCTCGGACAAGCACAGAGCACGAGGGGGGCAGCACAAGAATCAATGGTTGCGCGGAGCTCAAGAGAGATAAAGTCAAAAGTGAAGAAAAGATAGCAATCTTGGACTAGGAATTCTGAAGATATTCTGGAAATATTATCAGAAAATACATGTACCAGACAACAGGGGACAGCAGACCAGGGAAGTACCAAGTTGCCCACACCCTAACCCTACTGTAGGGGCGCGGATCCGCGGCCAATAGGGGGTATTGGCGGCGGATCCGCGGCCGTACAGGCGCTTCAGGGCATGGGCTTTGGGGGGTAGGATGGTCTTTTCATATGGGTCCAGTTTGTTGCCCTAGATCTTCAACTCCCTGCCTATAAATACAGCAGATTTGAGCTCAACCAAGGGTCATTCTTTGGTTCATCTTACTTTTGTAGTTTTAGTTCTTTCTTCTTCTTCTTCTTCATTCTTGTTCCATGAAAATTGTAGTGAGAGCTTTTTGAGTGGGAGATTAATGAAGATGAGGGTTTTGTATCATTCTCTTTTGTTTCTTCTTCCCCTTGAGATTCTTGCTTTCTCTTGATCATTCAACCTCTTCATTGAGCTTGAATGGTTAAGGGTTAGTTATTGATCTCAAGGGTCGTATTTTCTCACGGGACTAGCACTTCATTTCACATGCGTTCTCTACCCTTCCCTTGATCTTGCAACCTCTTGATTGAGCTTGCAAGTTTAAGGGTTGGCTATTGATCACATGCTTGTCTTGAGTCCTAGTTCCTTGTTCTTTTTACTCGCTTTTTATTACTCGCTTTTTATTACTTGCAATTTATTTCATGCACTTAAATTCCATGCACTTATATTCTTGTAATCTTTTCTTTTCTTTGTTCTTTTCTTTTTGCTCTCTTTTGTTCATTTTGTAAATGAATGTAATTATTATTGTTAAGAAGAAATACGATATTATAAGTTAAAGATTTTCTTTTCTCTTTTCCTTTTCCCGTTATTTTCCATTGAACTCCGCCCAAACCATACGCAAGCGCTCCGTTAGGCACCCTACCCTGACAAGGTAACGGTGATTCCTAACCGCGACCGGTTGCGTTCGGTTTGGCCGGAGGCGAAAGCAAGAGACAAGAACGGAAGGACAAGGGTAAATAAGCCGTATTCCACGAATACCGCGCTTAAATCCCCTAATCCACGTTGTTGCCGATTGCTCTAGCTTCAATTGGTCAAGACTCGGCTCAAAGGTTTCGAGTACGGATTTCTTTAGCTTATAATCTCGTATCTTTTCTTAACAACTTTATACTTGCAAATAAACACATAGGTTAGAATCAAACTCATACAGATTCTTTATTGACTCGTCTAAGACAAGAAGGTAAAATACAACCATCTCCCTGTGGACCGACCCGTGCTCAACCGGCTAGCTGCATAGCGACACCGTCCTGATCGCGGTAAACTTTAGAACTCTTAAAACTCGACACGCCAAAAGCATGCGATCAAATGGCGCCGTTGCCGGGGAGACGGTAACGTATTTCTTTTCTTGTTATTCGGGTTAATATTCTTTTTGTATATATAAAAAAAAAAATCTTTTTGTTATTTTTGATCATTTTTGTGGGCAAGAGTGCAGATTTTTGCAAGTTTGCAAACTGCGATTGTGGGGAGCAAAGTGTGCATTCAAGGCAAAGGTGATTACGAAGTACAGTGCCAAAGATCCGGGTAGTTTGACCCGCGCAAGCGAACCTTTCAAGCTTACCGGATTTGATTCAACGGGGGTTTCCTAACCCAAAACTTAACGGTACGTATTTTACTAACACCTTCTTCTCAAATCCGACGCATCCAATATACTATTCTTTGCAGGATTCTTTGCAAGTTCGCTAGCAAACGCTAAAAATTGACTAACCCGTATTTGTTGCAGTGCCGCGCTTAAACTAAAAAACGATTGTTTGATTCTTTATAGAATTTTTATTGAATTGCGCATTGCATACATTAATACGGACTTAAGGGCAAGCGAACCCCACAATATACGGTAAAGGATTTCATCACCTTTTCCGTGGCCCACAAATCACGAACTTGAGCATAACGTTTACCCGCACAAATTTTAAAAGAAACTAGACTTTAAGCCTTAAGGACTTCGCGCTCACTAGGAGAAGTTAACTGTGTTTAGAACCTTGCTTAACGGTATATTGTTTACGGGGTGTCTAAGTAAGTGTTAACGGCAAAACCGCCAAAAGAGAAAGGGTTATTTAATTAAGGAACTTCGCGAAAGCGTTGGAAAACCTCCCCTTATCTCTGCACTTACCTGGCCTCGTGATCAGTGTATCTTGAGCCTGTTTCTCGACACAGTTTTACTTCGACAATCAAGTTCTGGAGCAGGTCTAGTTGACCTAGGTTAACCCTAGAACGATTAGGTGTATGGTATTTTTTGTGTCGTGATTGTTTTTGTCCATATTCTTTTTGTGTGTATATTTCATTCTTTTGTTAAAAAAAAAATCACATTCTTTTTCCTCTCCTTTTCTCTTCCTTTCTTTCATTCTCTCTTCATATCATGGGTACCCCACCGCGAAAAACTCTTGCCGAACTTTGGTACCCACAACCAGACATAACTTCTTACGGTTCTTGTTTTGGTCGAACTTCGAACGATCCATCCATGCCAAAAATTTCTTTGAAAGATCGGATAGACGCGTCTAGGACGAACAACTGGACCCCGCAATCCACTTCGTATCAACCGTTTCAAACATTCACACCTTCTTGCGTTGATACCCCTTTTGAAAATCCAGTTGTAACCCCGAGACCTATGTCTATTGCTGAACGTATTGAACAATCTCGTAGCCGATCTTTCACTCCTTTCACCACTACAAATTCTTGGGATCAACAATTCCATTCACCTTCTTATCCCAATGTTGATCCCACTCCTGTCCAGCCATTCAATTCCTACCAACCCTATCCTACTTTTGCACCTTCCCTAGACATTGCTTCAGAACCGCCATTTGGGAGTTTTCAGTATCCAAACAACTTTGAATCTTTTACTGAAACCCCTTCACAACCTATGTCTAGTCTAGAACAATCATTGGAAGATTTTAGGGTAGCGTCAAGCCAACAGATAATGGATTTGAATGCGTCCATGGCCGCCCTCATGCAACCTAGTGACCCGGTAGCTAGTTTTCAACTAGCTCCAACTTTTTCAATGTATGATGAGGCGGCAGGACAGGCTGTGAATTTGAGTGGAGAGAGTGAGATGTACCCCCTTCCAAATCAAACCTACCCATCCCAAATTGAATCCCACACCTCCTGTTTTGAAAGTCTATCGAGTATCCCACATGATTTATCAATTGAAGATAGAATGATGAATGAGTTGTGCGACTTCGTAGTGTTTGATTTGCCCGATTGTGAAGGGTCTCTTCCAAGTGAAACCGATCCTAAACCTTTTGACCTTTACACCTCCACTTTAGAACCTGAATCGATTGATATCCATGCTTTTGTTGAGGTGTCCGAGAATTTTGATTTTCACTTGATTGAGGATATTGACGCTGGGAATATTTTGGATGATGAACCCATAGATTTGGCTGAGTTTTTCTCTTCAAATCATCATCCCGAGTCATTAAATGTTTTTCCCAAACCCCATATGCGTCTGGACTTTGAAGAGAAGAGCATGGATGTGCTAAATTTTGAGGAGAATATTGAGGATAGTTTTGAGGATGAACCAGTTTTGCTTGATGAGTCGGATTTTCCAATTCATCCTATTCCTTCCACTAACTGTGTACACCCTTCTGAACCTTTAACCGATACCCTTCCTCAACCACTTCCCTCCATCCTTTCCATCGTTCCGACCTTGCAAGAACCCGTCTCACTTTCATTTACTGTGTCTGGTTTACCAAGTTCGGCGTACCCATGGCTTCTTACGAATCTTGAGGGATTAGATCCAATTTCTCGCCATATTGATAGATTAGTACAATCCATCTTTTCACATCGATCATTACAGGTTGCACTAATTTATTCAATCCATTTCCACCCTCATGTTCGTATTCCATTTCTTTCTCCCTTCCACCATTCTTCTTCCAATAGACCGAGACCGTATTCCTTACGGTCTCGCGTAGTCTCCATTTCTTACCTCTCCGCATTCTTTCACCAGCCACTGCTTTATCATGATAAAATCTTTGAATGGCTGGTGCTCACTTTTGGCCTGTGTAAGGCCTTGTATAGCTTGATACTGTTCTCCTTCCCCCCTAATCCTGAACTTCAACGCTTAACAGTGGAAACACTGTTTTACTTAAGTTTGGGGGGGACACTTTTTTTGTACATATTTTTGTTTTCCTTTTTTTGTATATAATTTGTTGTAGGGAGCGCCGGCAATTTTGACCCTCTTGGTATAGCCTGACAGTGAGGGCACTGTCAAGTTTAAGTTTGGAGGTGTGCTCGGTAAGCTTTCTTCCTTCATATTCATTTGTATATTTTGCATCTGCATATTAAATCCATAAAATCCATAAAAATCTGAAAATTTTCTAAAAACATAAAAACTTTTCTGTCAAGTTAGCTAGTGGGAGGACTCTGATTCAACATTTCGACGGTTTTGTTTGATAAAATAAGAATAACTAAATCTTATGTTTAGATTTTGAAAACCTGAAAAATAACTCTCCTTTGAAGTTAACTATAGCTGATATACGTCTTTACATCACACTACACGTGTTGTGAGTCTTGGAAATTAGATGACAAGTCTTTTATGTTTAAAAACTTTTAAATAAGATAAATGATTTTCTGAGGATCAAATAGGTTTGTTCTGAAATAAGTAATATATCAAGAATAGTTTATGAAGTGAGTGAATATGAAGGAATGTTATTGATGCCTTAATTGGAACTAAGTCTGAAAAATAACTCATCGGAAACTTGATTGGAATGATTACACACCGAACCCACTAAACACGTCTTTTATCCAAAAAAAAATAATTGAACTACCGGTTATATCTCCGTTCGTATTGAATCATCATGATTTTCACGCCAAACTGTCTTTTGTTTTTGGACCTAGGTAACTTGAGTAATTAAGTCCGCTGGGGTGTTTCTACACCTAATGCCCTAAAACCAACTGGTTTGGGTGCATTGGCCCAAAGCTCGCTAAGAAGCCTAGAAAGTCCAGATAAAAACAAGGTCAAGCAAGTGTTCTCTCCGAGTTAAAATTCCTAACGGTTCTTTGTGTGAGAATAATCTTGATAAAAGACAGGCTTTTATAAAAAAATTTTAACGGAGATATGAAGGTTTTATTCTATGATAAAGACTATTGCACGTTCACAGAGGTGTGTATGAAATGAAAACAAGGAAAAGGTGGAGTGAAGTATAAGACCTAGTTTCCTGTTAGGGAAGATAGAAATTCTGAAGTTGAAACCTTACTGGAAAACGAAACTTGAAAAATGCTTAACTCTTTATAAAACTTATGTGATCCTTTTAAAATTGTTATCTGGGCTTTATTGTGCGACATGATGACTTTAATCGACCTTTCTGGAACTTAACGGCACTATTTGCACTACACGTAAAGACATATAAAACCTGTAGTTAAATAAGAAGCGAGGTGTGAAAACTAAAGGTTCGATAGTCTAGACTTAGGATTATAGAATTGTTATTTTCTGAAACAAAACTTTAGGGTTTGAATCTTAGTTATTTTATGACACAAGCTTGACGGGATTTTGTGGGTGTAATCCGCTGAAAACCCTCAGGAGACAACACTCCTCCTACTAGGGACACCTAGAGGTTTAACGTCTTGTTGGACGCGCTCAGTGCAATCGCGTTCCCTGTGAAAGTGCGGTTATCATTTTATTTTTATGAATAATTGGTTTTGCTCGGGACAAGCAAAAGTTAAGTTTGGGGGTATTTGTTCATCACAGAATACTGTATTTTATACCGCCCATTCTTACGCTCGGTTGTTTATAGGTAGGTGCTTTTAATCCGTGTTTGTTACATATTTACAGAGTACAGGTTTTCAGTCCAAATATTGCAAATCATGACAAAATCTCCACAGTTACACCAAATACAGAACATCTGTCACAGCAGATAAAAGCCGGGTTCCGGTCATCCATATCCGTCCAGTGCCGAGTACCAGTTCCAGAGACAAGACATATGACAGTGGTCATTCGTGTCTCGGACAAGCACAGAGCACGAGGGGGGCAGCACAAGAATCAATGGGTGCGCGGAGCTCAAGAGAGATAAAGTCAAAAGTGAAGAAAAGATAGCAATCTTGGACTAGGAATTCTGAAGATATTCTGGAAATATTATCAGAAAATACATGTACCAGACAACAGGGGACAGCAGACCAGGGAAGTACCAAGTTGCCCACACCCTAACCCTACTGTAGGGGCGCGGATCCGCGGCCAATAGGGGGTATTGGCGGCGGATCCGCGGCCGTACAGGCGCTTCAGGGCATGGGCTTTGGGGGGTAGGATGGTCTTTTCACATGGGTCCAGTTTGTTGCCCTAGATCTTCAACTCCCTGCCTATAAATACAGCAGATTTGAGCTCAACCAAGGGTCATTCTTTGGTTCATCTTTCTTTTGTAGTTTTAGTTCTTTTTTCTTCTTCTTCTTCATTCTTGTTCCATGAAAATTGTAGTGAGAGGTTTTGAGTGGGAGATTAATGAAGATGAGGGTTTTGTATCATTCTCTTTTGTTTCTTCTTCCCCTTGAGATTCTTGCTTTCTCTTGATCATTCAACCTCTTCATTGAGCTTGAATGGTTAAGGGTTAGTTATTGATCTCAAGGGTCGTATTTTCTCACGGGACTAGCACTTCATTTCACATGCGTTCTCTACCCTTCCCTTGATCTTGCAACCTCTTGATTGAGCTTGCAAGTTTAAGGGTTGGCTATTGATCACATGCTTGTCTTGAGTCCTAGTTCCTTGTTCTTTTTACTCGCTTTTTATTACTCGCTTTTTATTACTTGCAATTTATTTCATGCACTTAAATTCCATGCACTTATATTCTTGTAATCTTTTATTTTCTTTGTTCTTTTCTTTTTGCTCTCTTTTGTTCATTTTGTGAATGAATGTAATTATTATTGTTAAGAAGAAATACGATATTATAAGTTAAAGATTTTCTTTTCTCTTTTCCTTTTCCCGTTATTTTCCATTGAACTCCGCCCAAACCATACGCAAGTGCTCCGTTAGGCACCCTACCCTGACAAGGTAACGGTGATTCCTAACCGCGACCGGTTGCGTTCGGTTTGGCCGGAGGCGAAAGCAAGAGACAAGAACGGAAGGACAAGGGTAAATAAGCCGTATTCCACGAATACCGCGCTTAAATCCCCTAATCCACGTTGTTGCCGATTGCTCTAGCTTCAATTGGTCAAGACTCGGCTCAAAGGTTTCGAGTACGGATTTCTTTAGCTTATAATCTCGTATCTTTTCTTAACAACTTTATACTTGCAAATAAACACATAGGTTAGAATCAAACTCATACAGATTCTTTATTGACTCGTCTAAGACAAGAAGGTAAAATACAACCATCTCCCTGTGGACCGACCCGTGCTCAACCGGCTAGCTGCATAGCGACACCGTCCTGATCGCGGTAAACTTTAGAACTCTTAAAACTCGACACGCCAAAAGCATGCGATCAGGTCGTACGTATAGTAAGACAGAATGCAACATAATAGGGTTTAAGTTGTAAATCTAAAATGATATAACCGAACATCGAAATGCAAAATGGAACTAATAGCCTTAGGTTTAACTTATCGGTTTAATCATGAAATAATTATGCATATAAAAAATATAATAGCATGTAGCAAGTTTCACTTGCTTTGATCGGATCACGATACGGGATGCGCACGCAGCGTCCAATGTCGGCAAATGTTGCAATATCCACACGCGCACACGGGAAGGTCCAGGAACATCAAGAAGTTGAACACGCTGGATAGGGATGTCCACCGGGTCGCCCGGATCAGTGGCGGCGAGCACGGCACCGGTGGTGATCGGAAACACGTGAATCCAAGAAATCAAGAAAAGAAGACGAAGGAGAAAAGAAGAAAATGAAGAAGAAAGAGAAGAAGGTTGGGGTTCTCCGGGTTCTCTAGGACAGAGAAGAAGGCAAGGGGGTGTCGTCGACGATAAGCCGTCGACGGCAAGGTGCAGACGGGGTTTTCCGGCGATGATCGGAAAAATAAGAAAGAAAGAGAAGAAATAGAAGAAATAGAAGAAGAAGAATGAAGCAGAAGACTGGGATTCTGGTGATCGTAGATAGATATTAAACGGGAGGGACGACGGCGACGATGATGGGTCATCGACGGCAAGATCCGTGGCGAAGGAAGTGGCTGCGGCAAGGCTTGGGTTAAGGTTCTAGGGTTTTCTAGGGTTGGTTTGCAGTGGTGTCGGGTGTGCAGGGGAAAAGAGAGGGGGAGAAGGAAATCGAGCAGAGAAAGAGAGGGGAAGGTGTCCGCGAGGATGAGAGATCGCCGGCGGCGAGGTGCGGGCGAGGCGGAGGTTGCAGGCGAGGGAAGGGTGTCGGGGATCTTGGGTTTGTAGCGACCCCAAAATCTTTATACATTTGTATTATCCCTCTTCAATAATATACTGTATTTATTTGTACTTGGTATTTTCCGTTTTCTCCTAAATTTATTATTATTTTATTCCTCAATCTATTATGTATATATTTCTAGGTATAATTTCTTTTTCTTATATTTAAGTTTTTAACTTCTCATTCTTATTTTTCCTTTCATAAATATTTAACCCAAATCCATTATTCTTATTCTCTACAGCCCATCTGAAAATCCCACTTTCTTTTTAAGCAACAACATATATTTAATTCTAATTAAATATGTGCATGAGCAATCTTGTAGCTCATTGGTTAAGTCTTTGCATTGTTATTCCATAAGTCACATGTTCAAATCCCCATTCTTGCAATTATTTTTTATCATTTTTTATTCTTCTCCTTTCATTTCCAAAATGAATGGTGACCTTTCATTTCTCTTTTAATTCTCATATTGAATGCATATATTATTATACATAATTCACCATTACACCATCTTTATTGTCCTCCTCTATCTTTTCCTTCCTCACATTTTTCTATCCCCCACTTCTCCCTCTTCACCTAGAGTCCAAGAAGAAGAACATGAAGAAGTCTTCAAGAAGGTCTCGCTAGTAACGCGAGGCTATCGGCGGATAGACAAGCCCGGTGACAATACCGGCTTGTGCATGTAAGTCCCTTCTCTCTTTCCTTCCCTCCATCTCTTTCTTTTTCTCTTTATATTTCTCTTATTTTATATTGCCATGAAAAACTTCCCTTGACATATCATAGTTCCTAAATAATTAATTAAATTGATACATATATAAATAATGAACACACAAACATACACACATATATAGTTTGTAAAGTCTTTTTCATTACTCTCAATTCACATGTTAATATTTCATAGTGACCAATTAGGAGTGCATGTTTGTTGTTTTATTTTTAAATCACTTTATCTAAAGTTTGTAAAAAAAAAATGAAGTTACGAATAAATACCATGGTTTTCTCATTTCTTACATATGACATATCAATACCTTTAGTTTTAAAATAATTTTTATAAATTAATTTTTAATTCTGAAAATTTCAGGAAATTTACATATGATAGAATATATTATTTTGTACACGCTGTAAAAATTTTAGATCGAACCGCATAACGATTTATGAATTACATCATTTTTATTCATTGATCGTAAAACAGAAAACCACAGTTATCGGTCAATTTTTAGGACACATAATTTGGTCTAACGATATCCAAATTTAGCAAACTCAGGTGTTTTGGATATATACATCGAATTATCTATATTTTCATAGTTTTATATTTTTACTAAAAACCGATGTAAAATATAGAAAACTGTGTTACAATATTAAGTGACGAATCTGGACAGAATCTGTCCTGATTCGCATACTGTTTTTAAATTAGACATAACTCAAACTCCCGATGTCCGTTCGTGACAAAATTTAGATGTGTAGATGCACAATTGATAGAACTATAATTTTATGTATACTTGATTACTTATAAATGCATGAAACACCTCAATATAGGCTTTGCAATACAATATATAGTTGCTGTCCAGAAATCTGAATTTCTGTTTTAAATCCTGATATTAAAATGATCATAACTAGAGCTTCAGAAATCCAAATCATGTAAATCTTGGTGTTTTGGATAAGCACATTGAAATAACTATAATTTTAGAATAATCTTCGTAACTTGAAACCCGATAAAAATTAACTCAAACTGCGTTTTAAAAATATATGACGGTGCTGAACAGATTCTGATCTGTTTTGTGCAACGATACGAAAACAGATATACCTCTCAAACCGGTAATCGTATTTAGGTGAAACTGGAACTCATGTGTGGAAAACACTTAGAGCCATATTTTTGTTTATACTCCGCATTCGTTCGACTTGATTAATTAGTCGTACATAATATTTCTTTACAACATTGTTTATGGTAGTTACTCGAATAATATACTTGACTCATTTAATGCTCTTCGAACATGTATACATATTTATCTTGATTTTTAAATTATTGTATGTATATAAAGACGATAATTAAATACTTGAGGTGTATTTTGAAAAGTATATAAAAAGTATTTTTACATAAAACCCCCTCAAGTTTTATAAATTACCCTAAGGACCCTAGCAATTATAAGACTTCGATTTACATTCCTGATTGTCTGACTCGGGTTTGAGTCTGATTAATATGACTTGAATATGATTCAAATTAATTTATAATCTACAAGATTCCAATTCAATATGAACACATGGATCCATGAATCCAATTATCAATTTATATAACTTGACTGAACCAAACCATGGATATATTCCTTTTACATGATTCTCAGTTATTCCATTTACATGACCCTACGGTTACAACCGTTTCCTGATATCATGGTTTCGGTCGGTCAGTCAATCAATCTTACAATCAATACAATTTACAAGATAACAATAAAATCAAAACACTACGGGGTTTAAGGGGTAGATTGGTACCGAAGGTGTTAAAGGTGGCACGAGGTGGTCAGATTAAGACACCTAACCTATATTCCGTTGCTGTTGTACCGTGGCTTAACGGTTCCTTGTACATTCCGTTTGCCCTGGTCTCTAGCATATAGAGACCCCCCTCGTATACACTGGCATCCTTCCGTACCAAGCTACAAACAACAACGTAAACACAATATTCTACAATATTATACAACTTTATAAGATACCTCTTATTCTGTCTTTTCTAATTCTCTCTTATCTTTGGGACTTGCCGAGCGACCTGTTCGCTGACGACATTCTATTTCTTCCTTCTTTGAATGTCGTCAGGTAATCTGGGCACAACATAGATCGAGCCATCTGCAGAAGACTTAGATCAGTTCCTCGAAGACCCCGAGCTCTAGTTTCATTGTACATTTTCCATTCAGTACTTTTTATTTCCTGTCATGCCATTGTTTAGGCATCATTTTTATTCCAGTTGTATTTGCTTTTCATGCATTGTACAAAAGAATGTTAATAAATAAAAATTGATGTTTTTATTATACCTTGCCTCTTGTATATTTTCTTTTATATTGCTTAGTTACGCTTAGCGTATTTGCTTCTGAGTAAATACGTAGCGGACCGGTCGCGTCCCCTTCGCCGTAGAATGGGAAGCGGGGCGTGACAGGTTTTGTTGGTGGCCCATGCAGGTCAGAGCTGTATGAAACCCTATCATGCATTTTTGTTCTGCGTGAACAAGCTAAACAATATAACGCAAGAAACAGCAACTGAAAACATTCTTTACAGTACATATTCCTTGAATCCATCTTGAACTCCGCCTTCGGCTTCCTTGAAGTCTATCTCAAGACTTTTGAATTCTTAACTCTTATTCACCCTTTCTATTTGTATCTCGTTGGCAAATTAGCTCAATTGGTTAGAGTATCAATCGACGGAGCTCGAAGACGACATCATCCTAATCATGTTTCCTTACTCTGTTATATCATCCTTCTTGAGTAATTTCGAGAACGAAATTATTTTTAAGGAGGGTAGAATGTAACGACCCCAAAATCTTTATACATTTGTATTATCCCTCTTCAATAATATACTGTATTTATTTGTACTTGGTATTTTCCGTTTTCTCCTAAATTTATTATTATTTTATTTCTCAATCTATTATGTATATTTTTCTAGGTACAATTTCATTTTCTTATATTTAAGTTTTTAACTTCTCCTTCTTATTTTTCCTTTCATAAATATTTAACCCAAATCCATTATTCTTATTCTCTACAGCCCATCTGAAAAGCCCACTTTCTTTTTAAGCAACAACATATATTTAATTCTAATTAAATATGTGCATGAACAATCTTGTAGCTCATTGGTTAAGTCTTTGCATTGTTATTCCATAAGTTACATGTTCAAATCCCCATTCTTGCAATTATTTTTTATCATTTTTTATTTCCAAAATGAATGGCGACCTTTCATTTCCAAAATGAATGGTGACCTTTCATTTCTCTTTTAATTCTCATATTGAATGCATATATTATTATACATAATTCACCATTACACCATCTTTATTGTCCTCCTCTATCTTTTCCTTCCTCATATTTTTCTATCCCCCACTTCTCCCTCTTCACCTAGAGTCCAAGAAGAAGAACATGAAGAAGTCTTCAAGAAGGTCTCGCTAGTAACGCGAGGCTATCGGCGGATAGACAAGCCCGGTGACAATACCGGCTTGTGCATGTAAGTCCCTTCTCTCTTTCCTTCCCTCCATCTCTTTCTTTTTCTCTTTATATTTCTCTTATTTTATATTGCCATGAAAAACTTCCCTTGACATATCATAGTTCCTAAATAATTAATTAAATTGATACATATATAAATAATGAACACACAAACATACACACATATATAGTTTGTAAAGTCTTTTTCATTACTCTCAATTCACATGTTAATATTTCATAGTGACCAATTAGGAGTGCATGTTTGTTGTTTTATTTTTAAATCATTTTATCTAAAGTTTGTAAAAAAAATGAAGTTACGAATAAATACCATGGTTTTCTCATTTCTCACATATGACATATCAATACCTTTAGTTTTAAAATAATTTTTATAAATTAATTTTTAATTCTGAAAATTTCAGGAAATTTACATATGATAGAATATATTATTTTGTACACGCTGTAAAAATTTTAGATCGAACCGCATAACGGTTTAGGAATTACATCATTTTTATTCATTGATCGTAAAACAGAAAACCACAGTTATCGGTCAACTTTTAGGACACATAACTTGGTCTAAAGATATCCAAATTTATCAAACTCAGGTGTTTTGGATATATACATCGAATGATCTAGATTTTCTTAGTTTTATATTTTTACTAAAAACCGACGTAAAATATAGAAAACTGTGTTACAATATTAAGTGACGAATCTGGACAGAATCTGTCCTGATTCGCATACTGTTTTTAAATTAGACATAACTCAAACTCCCGATGTCCGTTCGTGACAAAATTTAGATGTGTAGATGCACAATTGATAGAACTATAATTTTATGTATACTTGATTACTTATAAATGCATGAAACACCCCAATATAGGCTTTGCAATACAATATATAGTTGCTGTCCAGAAATCTGAATTTCTGTTTTAAACCCTGATATTAAAATGATCATAACTAGAGCTTCAGAAATCCAAATCATGTAAATCTTGGTGTTTTGGATAAGTACATTGAAATAACTATAATTTTAGAATAATCTTCGTAACTTGAAACCCGATAAAAATTAACTCAAACTGCGTTTTAAAAATATATGACGGTGCTGAACAGATTCTGATCTGTTTTATGCAACGATACGAAAACAGATATACCTCTCAAACCGGTAATCGTATTTAGGTGAAACTGGAACTCATGTGTGGAAAACACTTAGAGCCATATTTTTGTTTATATTTCTCATTCGTTCGACTTGATTAATTAGTCGTACATAATATTTCTTTACAGCATTGTTTATGGTAGTTACTCGAATAATATACTTGACTCATTTGATGCTCTTCGAACATGTATACATATTTATCTTGATTTTTAAATTGTTGTTGTTAGTATTTATGCCTAGAAGGCCATTGCTGTATCATACTAGTTTGTATATTACTTAATGGAAGCTTGGGATATTCACAGTTGTATTGACAGTCTTGCTAAAAATGGTAGTATGCTACTTGGTTTGTGTCTACTTTAATATGTGCATATGTTTCTTGTAACGTATCGCTTATACATATTAGTAGAGCCCTTAGGATCTTTTCTTGATTACCAGCGTTGTGAAGGCAGTCACACTAGTGGGGGCTAGGTAGTCTATAAGCAGCATTCTATACAGGTCCCTACTCGTAGGATTATCGAGACATGGCATGGATACTCCGGAGTAGACTAGTGTGTATGCTTCTCATCCCAATTAGGGAGATGGTCTATCCCACAGCCATCAGTACGTCGTACTGGAGATAGTATATAGGTGCTCGTTAGATTACGGGTACACCGGACATGACTCACGGGAAACTGTTGGTTGGTATTATACCCGTCGTCAGTTAACAGTTCCCAGGTGACATGAGTACAACATAGTCCGCAGACTTGACACTGCTACTTCGCCTTGAGTGTGTCCCACTGTTCTTAGATTGCCACCCTACCACGGCTCAAAGGAGTCGTGCAAACAGGTAGCAGTTGGGTGCAGTCCCGAGCACTTGGAAGCAGTGGCGGTTAGACAAGATTCGTCTCTCCCGGTATTAGGGGTTGATATCGCGCTGTGTCAGAGAGCCATTACGCAAAGTCCCTAGCCAGGGAAAGCGAGATTTACTGGTAGGTTCCAGTAGTTTCTCAAGGTGTAATGGGCTACGCTCCGATACGAATTATACCGCTATTAGGGGACTGACGCTTGCCGCCCCCTAGGCCCGATATGCGATAGTCTTAGACGAACAGACCGGACTGTACGGAGATTGTCACAGCAGGCTCAGTAGGAGTTCGGATGGGCTTCCTCATCGGCCTTCTTATCGACATCTACCTGGGGACCGTTACGTACAGCTAGTGCCGCTTGTGGTCTGTGGTTAAACCCACTGCCAGCGTAGTGTCGAGTCTTTAGAGTCCCACACAGAGAGTTTCCCTGCTTCGGGCGAAACGATATAGAGGTCGTATGGTTTTACGACAGGGTTCGAACGCATACGTATTTTTACGCACGTACGATGTTCAGACAGTTTTTACTAGTCGGCTTTGGTTTAAGCCAGATTCTAGTATCAGATTATTGGATTTATACAGTCTAAAGTTTTTCCGTGTTTTCACGGATAGGAGGGGCGTTCTCATAATTTTTCGGGAAGCTTCTAGAAGCATGGTGACTTGGGGGTTAAGGTGGCATTTTCATTAATTGGATAAATGAGTCATAGTGTGATTCATACATGGAGTTAATGAATCATTTATGATTCATATGACTCATGCGATGAATCACTTAGTGTATTAATGAAACATGATGATATATCATTATCTGTTATTCATTTAATATATATGATATGTTTCATATATACACATATGATTCATTCATCCAAAAAGAATTCACATTCTCACCTTCTCTCTCCTCAAGCTCTCTCTCTTCAAACCCTAACCCTAACCTCTCTTGTGTTGAGATCAAAGGTTAGCTAGATTAATACATCCATAATCCAACTTTATATCACCTAGGTTGCTTAGATTAACACTTTGAGTAACCTAGTTACCTCAAGTTAGAGGTCAAGCTTGGAGTAGGAGATCTCGGATGGATCGTCTTTGACTCGAGGAGGCCGTTGAGGTGCCGACGTTCTAAAGAGCCTACGAGGAGTGGAGGACAGCAATGAAGACCCGAAGGACAAGTAACGTGAGGTATAACTTCGAATCCGAGTAGTTAAACCTTTCGTAGTTTGCTAGTAACGGTTTATACACGATTCATGCGCTCAAGTCCGTTTTACGAAGCTTTGATAATCGTTTTTCATATATTCCGCCTCCCCGCAAGTTCGTGGGGTGCGTGACATGGACTTACAGTGGTATCAGAGCCAACTAAACCATTACTAGCTTGTTAGCAACTAATTAGAAGTTCGATCGACGGAAAACAACACCCCGAAGCCTATCGGTTTCTGTTAATTTTAAACGTGTCTAAAAAATTATTTGACATACCTTAAAATTCACAGTAGGGAAATATAAGAATACTGGGAAAATACGAGGACACAACTCGGCAAGACGGCCGCGGAACCGCGGCCAAATGGTGCTTTTGGCCGCGGATCCGTCGCCGAGTCAACCCCGAGTTGACTCAGAGTTTCACAGAAATTCATATTTTATGGTGTTTTGTTTTCCTGTATATTCTGTTTCTGCCCAGGTTACTTCTGTGCTGGCTTGCATTTGGGATAGACACGGAAAAAGGTTGTCGATCGATATTCTAAGTTATTTGCTAATCGGGTTTTTATCTGTATTGTTTAATGTGTTCGTAAATCTCACCTAACTGCTAGTATGTCGGTTGGCAGGGGGTTGCACATTTCTATAATGTTTACTGTTTGTGTATATGAACTTGATTGGATCGTTGTGATGATTAGCCGGGGTTTGAGATGGATTTTATATTCATTCATTTGATGTAAATTGTAATATGATATAATATTCTTTTACGGGGCACATCCAGGTTGCGGTTGTAGCCACCGTTGTATTATTTCATTTACTGTTTTTGCTCCTAGGACAGACCCAAGGTGGGGTACACAAACTACCACGTACGATGAAGTGTTTAGTGGCCTACTCACGTTGATGAGGGAGACCGCTTCACTTTGGGTACTTGGCGGGTAGTTTTCCATACCCGTAGGGGTCTAGGGTGGGATAAAGGCTATTCATCACAACTGTGTAATCCGTCTTTTGTTGCAAGCTCAAAGGAAAAGCGGATTGCTTGTATATCCAATAATGTTCATCTGAGATCTGGAATGCCTATTATTGCGTCTGATGAATGTACAATATCTATATATGATAGCTATTTAGACGTCACTTATGTTTTACACCCGCGCTAGACCAGCCCCCGCTCTGTCGTTAGTTAAGTAACCTAACGGGTGATGACGGGACTCAGTGGCGAATGCGGATGGCATAAGAGGACGTTGTATTTTCGTTGTTTTCTGCAATGATAGGTTAAATGATGGGACGCATTATTTTAATACAAAGAAAATAAACCAAAGTTGAATCGTTGGAATAAATTTAAAAGAAACCACTCGGTTATTTTAAAAGAGCAGAATTTTTAATTGCGGAGCTTTAACCACTCCTTTTAAAAAGCTATCAGGTTCTTTCGATTATATCAAGTTCACTACGTTCACGGTTTCGCCAAAACTCGTCGTAGCCCTCCGTCATTTCTTATGGATGGTCAGTTGTATTCAAGCTATGTTTGTTGGCTTTCGTCAAGGCATAGTGTTTGGTAGCTGCTGGGGTATTCATTTGTTGCATAGATAGATGAGTTGGTTTGGGACAGTCGTATTACCTTGTTGGCTTTCGTCAAGGGTATGTACGGATGGGTTCAAATTAACAAGATAATGATGGGCAGAACTTGACATGTGACTTATGATTTGTTGGCTTTCGTCAAGGTCATAGAACTTGGGGCAAAAATCCACATCGGGAGTTTCTAAAGAAACTGAAACTTGCTAGTGTTGCATACCATTTGGAGTTTGATGAATGTTGGTAGGATTCCTTCAACATTATTATACGATGATATTTGGATCCCGATCATACTGTGAGTATATGCTACTTATCAGGAGATTCGTCACTTAACGATCAATGCTATAAACCAAGTAGGTGTCAGCGGGGCTACGCCCCCAGAGAAAAGAGGTTATTTAATTAAGGAATTTCGCGAAAGCGTTGGAAAACCTCCCTCGAAGTACCGACACTAGCCTGGCTGAACGGTTAACAAAGTATTGTACAGTGAGAATAGTCCTGGCTAATTCTTCTTTTATGGTTTGAGGAAAGATTCGAGAAACAGTGGGAGCCATCCAGTTTAGATAAATTAAAAACCAATCTAAACTTGCTAGAGCATCATGCTAAAGTGTTTTCTTCTCTCTCTTTCATTGCAGCGACCTTGTGACCATGACTAGGTTACATCTAGATAACAATTTGACTGAATCTGACTTATATGACTGGCAAAGGTTTGTCCAGATGTCTATTGCCTATGAAAAGCTGGACCACCCTATTACTACTCAAGATCCTGCCATCCCAGGTCCAGTTTCCACCGTCGCGGATATGGATATCCGTCAGACAAGGGAAAAGGATAAAGCGAAAGCCAAGTGCCTCGTGTTGGCTTCAGTTGATGGTGTATACCAGAAGCAGCACGAGAAGATGGACTCAGTTTTCATCTTTCTCCATAACAAAGATTTATATGGAGAGCAATCTCATATCGCAAGATATGAGGCCTCGAACGAATTAATTCAAGCGAGGTTGGCTGTCGGGTCATCAGTAGGGGACAACGTCCTTACGATGACTAGCTATAATAATGAGCTCAAGGACCTGGAGACCACGTTGGGAAACAGGTCATATGCTGACTTATTTCCACAGTCCCTACCCTCTACTTACACCCTGAAAGAAACCAGGGAGACACAAGCTCTGCTTAATGGAGGACCTTCTTCTTCTACATCCAGGGCGAAAGCAAAGGGTGAAAAGAAGAAGACCTCTACAAAGCCGATATACGGTGTCAGTAAAGTAGGAGGAAAGGGAAGAGCAAAAGTTTCGGGACTTGGTGTAGGTAACGAGGGATGTTCCTATTGCTATGGGAATGGACATTGGCAGAAGGATTGCAGGGCTTTGGAAGCCAGTAGCTAGGATACGAAGCATGTTGTGGCTTCAGCCTCAAGTGTGTTTGTAATTGAGAACTGTTTGTCAATTAACTCTACTTCCTGGGTACTAGATACCGGAGCAGGATCTCATATCTGTAATTCATTACATGCTTTGAGAAACCATAGAGTTATAAGGGTAGGTGATTTGTCTCTCAGAGTTGCAAACGGAATGAGCGTGGACGCTGAATCCGTGGGAGAATATCGTCTAGGTTTGACAAGTGGGCAGATATTGATTCTACGTAACTGTTTGTATATACCTAGTTTGACTTGTAATATCATATCAGTATCCTTACTTTCGAAAGAGGGATATGATTTTACATTCGTAAGCGATGTAGTTCACATCCACCTAAATCAAGTTCTGATTGGGTCCGGTACATTAGATGACGGTATATACGTATTGAGTCAAGCTCAGGTTTTCAATGTCCAGAACACACTTAAAAGAAAGTCTCCAGAAATAAATCAGTCTTTCTTATTGCATTGTAGACTAGGTCACATCAATGAAACACGATTAACGAAGTTACATAGAGAAGGATATTTGAATCCGTTCGAATATCAATCTTATGCCACTTGTGAATCTTGTCTCATGAGAAAGATGACAAAGACCCCGTTTACTGGACACGGAGTAAGAGCGAGCGAGCTCTTAGGACTCGTACACAGTGACGTGTGCGGTCCAATGTCTACACATGCGCGAGGTGGTTATTCCTACTTCATTACTTTTACGGATGATTTCTCTAGGTATGGACATATCTTCTTGATGAAGCATAAATCCGAGGCCTTTGAGAAATTCCAGGAATACAAGAATGAAGTGGAAAACCAAACAGGAAAAAGTATCAAGACACTGAGATCTGATCAAGGTGGTGAATACTTAAGTGCCGAGTTCCTGGGTTACTTAAAAGAGAATGGAATTCTCTCTCAGCTTACTCCACCATACCCACCACAACACAACGGTGTATCGGAAAGGAGGAATCGAACCCTATTGGATATGGTTCGTTCCATGATGAGTAAGGCTGAGTTACCGCGATCTTTCTGGGGTTATTGTCACGCCCCGCTTCCCAAAGTACGCTAAAGTGGGCACGCGACATAGCCAACCATGCTACCTGTGGATAGGAAAGATCCTTCCACAGTCACATTACGGCTGTGGAGATATCAAGAACAGGGAAAGTAAACTAACTATCTAGTACATGTCCATAAGCCAGAGTAAAAGAGTCAAGAGATAGCATTATGCGGAAGCCAAAGGATACAATAAATGAAACACCTGGAGTGAAACTACGTACCGACAGGAACCTCACCGCTCGTCTAACAGCGGCAAAACTCCTAATCAGTCTGCAACAAGGTAGAAGAATCTGGGCCATGCAAAACCCAGACGTCAGCGCGGCAAGTCATCAAGTAATAACATAATAAGCAGGCAATGCGAATATAAACATGAATAAAGCAAGGGTAACAATAGTATAAATCAGAGCAGTGCAGGGTAGTGTGCAGTGGGTAAACTGGACCGTTCTATCAGGTTCTCTGTTCTAATGTCTTTGAAACCAAATTGGTGAATCATCGATGCAACTCAATAGTATCCCGTGCATGCCCGGGACCACGGTCTAAGACTCTCGGGCTGAAACCGAGACGTGCCGCTAGGCACTACAAGGGAAAGGATAAAGACCAACGATGTCAGCAACATCGTCACGAGGCGGGCCTGGCCTCTAAAACTGATCAGTACAGGTAGTGAACTGTTGAGTTACAAGTCAGGTTTCACCTTTGATTTCCCCATACCCCCAAGTTATATGTGTAAGTCAAGTCAGGTATCCCGAAATCAAGAAACTAATGCCAACACAGGATCAGGTAAACAGGTTTGTCTGGATAGACAACAGGGACGGTCCATGAGGACTACATGTCAGGTTTGTTGGCATTAGACACAAGATCAGGTAATGGATCATGGTACATCATGTCAAGTCAAGCAGTATACAGTACCATGTCGGGTCAATCAATATGTAGGTAGCAAGACAGGTCAAGAAGCAAGCGATATCATATGTGTACTCACAATCAGTTATATAATCAAGCATGGTTATCAACAACATGATATGAGCAATGAATTAAGCAATATGCAGATTTACTCAATTTGCCGTACAATTATCAGTTGTGTCACAGAGATGATTTCAATGTTATGCAAATGCAGTATGACAATTATGGCCTTTTAATCATGTTAACAAGTTTAAGAACTTTAGAGGTGCAATAATTTATATAAAGGTTCAATACAGCTATTACAGGTAAAAATGCACACGAGTGCCCAAATGGAACAAAACTATAGAGATAAATGCCATAAGCTATGTCAATATTAAAAATGTGATTAAACAGGTAAATGTGGTTATCAGGTTCACTACAGTAAGTGCAACAGGTAGGTTCCAAGTTTGAAAGATAAATGATATATAACAATATTGAACATGGAAAATGGGAAATTATAATACCAAAGTTAAATTGCGGGTTTTAGGGTGTCATTAATTATAAGTAAATATTGTTTAGCATGTAGAAAGGTGATTTGTATGATTTTTCGTGGATGTGTTTATAGAATCAAATAGTAAAGAAATCACAACCAAAAATATTTGACCGCAATCAAACAACGGTGTCAGTTGAAGTTAATGAATGAGTGCGGATCGTCCTCAGGGATCTCGAGATTCGTTTGTACCTTTATTTGTTTGAAATGAAATGTTAAGCAACAATAAGAGAAAACACGATTCAATTGATTGATTTGTATTCGTGTGTCACTAATCTTTTCTAAAGAATCAAGAACTATAAACAACAAGAATCGGTTTCAATAGTATTTTCCAAACGACAATCAAGACTGATAAAGAGGCTCGTAGGAATCGATAGGATCTTTAGATGTGTTGTAGTCTACAATATTTCATATTCTTGTCCTTCGAAAGATTTATACTAGATCGATGATCATCAACAAGAGTTAGGGTTTTCTCGTGAAACTAGGGTTTCATCTTATCCCTTGTTCTGTTGTTGATATCATTCACATTCTAGCCTCTAACAATTTCAAGAAAAGATCGGATCACCCCAATCTTGAGCGATGTTGATCAAGAAAGCATCGCATCAAATTGGGTTGTCGATTCTTGAACTTGCTAGGGTTTACACATTCGTGGGATTCAAGAATTTATTACAAATTTGCTACATCATCATACTAAAGATCGTTTCGACTCCTTAACGAGCGGAGTTTTACTCACGCATCACCACATAGACAATATTCAAGAATAGTAAAGATAACATGATGCGGATATTAAAGGAAACAAGATAGAAGAAAATATCACCTTTTATTTCATCAACAATTTCAATACAATCTTTCAAGATCTACAAGAAGAAAGAAAATCGATCGTTGACTCGGCTTCGCTCGACTCCGTGGATCGTGGATCTACTTTGGATCTCTTGCCCGATGGAAGATCGGCTCGGCTCATAAAAGGGTTGAAGGAATCTTGCTTGGCTTGCACTCAAGATCTTGAATTGTGGTTGGATTTAGGGTTTCCTACAAGATTTCTCACTAATCTTGAGGAAGAAGAAGATGGAGAAAGAGAATGGCTAAACTAAAAATGGGTTGAATCTATCACTCTCCAAGATTGAATCAAGATTTTTCAAGATTTCTCCAAGATTTCTAAGATGAGAAATGAGAGAGCCTAGGGTCTTATTTATAGACCTAGGTTTAGGTTTGAATTAGACTTTCCCTCCCAAAGTTTGTTGACAAGTTTGTTGGGGTTTAGCTTAGGGTTTAAGCAAGGGTTTAGGAAAGTTCTAGAAAGATTAAGGTAGTTTGGGAATTTGCTGATCTGGTGAAAGTATCTGGAATCTTCTGGAAGTTTGTGTGCATTTATGAGCTGAGGGCACTGAAACAGGAGTTCTGATGAAGTTTGAGGAGCTGATGTCTTGGGCCCACCGCGGATCCGCCGCGTGAGGTAGGGTTTTGCCGCGCTTCCGCCGCGACTTGGTGGCTTCGGGAACTGTGCTTTCTTCTGTGACTTGGTACTACTGTTTGGGTTATTCTTTGATGTTTAGACTTGCAGTTACCCTTCTGTGTTGATACCAGATTTGCTTCCAATGAGTTTACGAGCAATTGTAATGGTCGAGCGATGTAATGGTCGAGCAAGTATCTCTTTTCCTGCATAGACTTCAAAATAGTGGTTGCAAGATATAGAAAATATGCTATGTAATGCAATGCCGTTAATTTCCCTAGAATTTCCGGTTTAAAGGTCGAATACATGTAATTTGATATTTTACGACCAATTAGCTAATATGTGAATTATGAATACCGTACTCTCCTATATGTATGCAGATGACAAGGAAATTGCCGGTTAAAATATGCAGTATTTTCGACTGATCAAATACCCCCAAACTTAATTTCGATCGTCTCGAGAGAATGTTTTATTAAAAAGAGAAGGAGAAAACAAAGAAAGAGAAAAACTAACTAGCACACTTTCGTAGGCAACACGATTGCACTGAGCACGTGCAACAAGCCTTTAAACCTCTAGGTGTCCCTAGTAGGAGGAGTGTTGTCTCCTGAGGGTTTTCAGCGGATTGCACCCACAAAATCCAAAAATAAAAGCAAGATCATGAACATTACATTTAAAGATAAGAATTGTAAAAGAAAAGCCTTGAAAATTAGGGTTTCCAACTAAGCTAGCTTTTCGGTTGTCATGAGCCCTATCTTAATGGTCATGAAAAAAAATGTTAGAAATCACGTCCTCCCTCAATAAAACATCGTCTTATTCTTCATTCCTATCTTTATTCCAAACATCGATCATATCACCCTGCGTGTGTGTAAGGACATCCCTACACCCGGAGAATTCAATTCAAGCTATCATACCCTTGCCCATCAGCCTCAGTACTTCTTGGCAAACGAGATTGCTTACATACTTTCATGCGACCGTTAATACTTCTTGAGGTACTAACCGACCGATTACTAATGTGCATGCTAACTTGGTGTATTTTCCTAATCTTGCACCACCTCAGGCATAGCAGTGACTCCCAGACCAGTTGACCTTGGGGCACTAGGTGAAGAAGCACCCTTTTGCTATATATTTTTCTTGCCCTTGGTGATAACAAAACCAGTGTCCATTTTTCTCACCACTTTCAAAATACTTTTTCTTTTCATACTTTTGGCTTTAAGACAAGAGCATTTCAAGGTATCCTCTACTATCCCAGGCTTCAAGACGTGTGTAAGTGCGAATAGCAGGGTAGCCACGTTCAAAATGCTTGGTTTCCAGAATAGAAACTATTTTTCAGACTTATTTTTATCCTCAGATTAGTGACGTCCTTCATCTTACTAACCCTTGGGACAACGGCTCATAACTACTTATTACTAGTTCGTATAAGAAAACTTCTAATTTTCTTAGTTTTCTAAAATTTTTCCAATCTCATGGATGTAATTGTTCACTGTCTAAACTTTCATTATCTTATTTATATACAAAAAGTGTAAATATTAAAATTATTTTTATATTTGAAAATTTTTAAATTTTTATGGGTTTTGAAAATTTTTTATTTTTTATAGATTTTTAAAAGAAATGTTTTGTGCTTATGCAGATGATATGCAAATGATGCGAAAATAAGCACAAACCTCCCCCAAACTTGTTCTCAACAGTGTCCTCACTGTTGCCGACAGTTATACCTACAAAAATCTGTAAATCTGGGGAGAATTATTAGTGGGGGCAAAATATATAAGTGAAGACCCTCCCCCAAACTTATTTTTGGCTCAAAATTTTGTAAAAATTTCTTTTTAAGAGCCAGAAAAACATACCCCCCAAACTTGAGTTATGCAATGTTAATCTTTTAAAATCACAAGTGGGGGTCAAAAATCAGTGGTCGATGCCAAGCTTTACAAAGACCGAAAGTTAACACCAACCATTCGAAAATTTTATCAATGCAGTGCTCGGGTTGGTGGACAAAGAAGTGGGGAAAAGTTAAGTGATGGAATAGAATGTGTGTGCGTCTCATTTTGAAGAGACGATGCAGTGAATGTGATGGATAACTCGCATTCTTTTTACATTTCAGAAGAAGGGGTGGAGGTTCAATTCCATTGATTTGGACATGATTCGTCTCAACACCCGTGTTATTTAGAAATGCGAGTTCATCAGCGAAGATCTCCTCAAAAGTTTCATCTATACCCCGAAGAATAATGTCATCACAATGTGCGGGGTGATCTTCAGACTCTAAAAGCAGTTCATAATCAGTGTTAATTGTTGACCCGGACATCTCAGTGGAAGAGTCCGTATGTGTATGATACATAATTGGGTCAAACAACAACGTATGAAAAGAGTCAAGATCAGTCTCAGGAGGATCATTAAATTCGCTGCTGTCGACATCCATTAAGTCGACAGAACAGATCTGAGCAGTAGGTTCAGAGGGTACACTTCCTAACTTGTAAATGTTCATCTCAATTGTCCTGTTCCCGAAGGATAAGGTCATAGAACCGTTACGACAATTGATGATAGCATTGGAAGTGGCCAAAAAGGGGCGACCTAAAATCACCGGAATTTGATTCCGTGAGTTCGCTACAGGCTGTGTATCAATTACAATAAAGTCTACAGGGAAAATAAATTCCCCGATTTTTATTAACACATCCTCTAGTTCACCCCTAGGTCTGGTGATTGATCGGTCAGCCATCTGTAAAGTGCATGGAGATGGTTTCAACTCTCCGATTCCTAACTGCTCATAAACTGAGAAAGGAAGCAGGTTAATACTTGCCCCAAGATCTAGTAGAGCACGGTTAATGTGTTTCTCCCCAATAGAGATGGAAATAGTAGGATATCCAGGATCCTTACGTTTCCTCGGTAATTGCTGGGGGAAAGCCGTTTCTACTGTTTTTGCCATGAATATCTTCTTGGGCATTTGTTTCTTCCTCTTTCTAGTGCAAAAATCTTTAAGAACTTTTGCGTATGCAGGTACTTGTTGGATAGCATCTAGAAGAGGGATATTGATGTTAACCTGTTTAAACATCTCAGTGATCTTCTCCATCTGTGGACTTAGTGTGTTAGCCCTTAACCGATTCGGGTAAGGTGCTTTAGCAATTAGCGCTGGGTCCATGGGAGCAGGAAGTGTGTGTGGAACCGATCCCTGAATAGAAGTGGGAATCGTCCGAGGAGGGGTAAAAGAGGTGGACTGTAATGGAGAGCCTTTTGGGAAATGGAGAATAGGCTCGGAAGAAGATGGTGGGGTAGAAGAACTGGGGTCAGAAGTGTGTGTGTGTGGAAAGGTCTCAGCCGGGGTGTTGATATGATTTTCAGTATTATCAACTTCTTCCCCAACATGATTGTCAAGCACTCTTCCAGATCTCAATGTGGTGATTGCATTCACATGATGTGAATAACCAGGATTTGGCAAGGATTGAGCTGGAAGTTTCCCTTTCTCTCTTGCACTCAGTTCGGCTTTTAATCGTGCAATTTCTTCTTCCATCGATTTAATACTCTCGTTTTGGGACGCAGAGTTTTTCTTCATGTCATCGACGGAAGATTTCACTTCAGCCGAAATTTGCATGATATTTGTTAAGATCAAATTCATGTATTGTGCAAAAGAAGAGGAATCATCAGTTCCGGTCAACTGTAAAGGACTAGACAGTGCAGGTGTGTTGACCTGATTTTGAAAATTATGTGCTTGAAAGGGGTGCTGAGTGAGTTGAAGTTGTGGCTGCTGTTGTGGTGGAGGGACCCTTTGGAAATTGTTTTGGTTTGGAACCGTGTTTTGTGATTGTGATTGGTTCCAAGAAACATTGGGGTGATTCCTCCAACCCTGATTATATGTGGAAGAAAAAGGGTCGTTTCTAGGTCTTTGAAATGTGGCATTGGTATGCTCACGACCTTGAAACGGACATTCTTCCGTCAAATGAGACGGATCAGAACAGCACCCACAAACAGTTTTGGGGAGTGATACCGGGTTTAGGGAGGCTGCTGCAAATTTGTGTTCCATAGCGTCGAGCTTCTTTTGCATTGCTGCCATTTCTGCTCGAACACCTATGGACATATCTACTTGGTGTACGCCACCCCTATTCAATGGTTGGGTTCCACTCTCCCAAATCAGTGATTTTTCAGCGAATTCTTCTAAGTATCGCCAGGCTTCCCCATCGTCTTTAGTCATAAATGTACCCTGACACATATTTTCAAGGCTTTGTTTCGTGCTAGGGTTACTGCCCTCATAAATGATTCGGCAAAGCTCCCATCTCGGGATGCCGTGATGAGGACATTGAACCATTAAATCCTTGAAACGTTCAAAGTACTTTGAAAATGGTTCGGTAGGGAGCTGGGCAAATTGGTTTAACTCGCTACGGATTCGAGCCGTCTTCTGGACTGGGTAAAATTTCTTTAGGAATGCTGCGACGAATTCTTCCCAATTAGTGATGGAGTGTGCGGTGGTGTTATATAGCCACTTCTCGGCTATATCGCACAAGGTAAAAGGGAGAAGTCGTAGACGCATCGCATCCACAGACAGTTGAGACGTACCCATCATAGCGCATACGTTTTCAAATTTGGTAATGAAAACGTAAGCGTCCTCGGTCTCGAGTCCGTGATACTTAGGTAGAAGGTTGATATACTGGGGCTTTATTTCAAAGTTATCCCCGTTCGCTGGTGGTGTGGATAAGCAGGTCGAAAGAGGACCTCTAAGTGGATAACATCTTTCCTGAAGAGAAATGTGTGGAGAATTCTGCGCACCAACGGACGGTGGCAGATTGGGGTTAAAGAAGTTGGATGGATTCGGATCCATCGGTGTGGGTGTGATAGTAGGTAAAGAAAAGGTAAATGGAGAATTATCGACTTCAGAGTCGATAAAAGGTACGCGGACTAAACGGGCACTAGAATCCCGTGTCCAGCCTATCTTGCACTAAAAAGGGTTAGTACAAGTGGCAGCGTTAGCTTATAATTAGGGGTAAAATGAATGCGGTGTTTGCTTTTGAAAAGGGACGGATTTTGAAAAAATGATGCGACAACCAAATGCAGCAACACAAACCCTAGAATCTAATGGTCACCTAGGTCCGGCTCTAGACCGCTCCTAACTGCCAAAAGACAAGTCGCGGGATCAATCCTTCACTGCCTCTTTGTCTCCCTGTGGCCGGATAAGTGCCAGGTAAGTGGGAAGGAACCACCACTACAGTGGGCCTAATTAATAACCACTAGCCTTAGACACACTCGCCTTAGGCACCACAGAAAAACGCGGATAAGCAATGAATTACCCACGGCCCTCTCTTGTCCTAAATGAGCGCGACAGTCCTTAGAGTCATCTCTAGATTTATTTTAGTTAATGGGGGTAAATGCGGATGCAAGTTTGGTGGTTTTCGGGGCCTAGGAAGGGTAATGAAATCCCCACCTAATTTGGATTTGGCCGTGCCCCTTAATTTTCCGTATTAACAATGCAAAACAACCAAGAAAAGCAAAATCACGCACAATTTTTAATTTGCTTTTGCGGCGCAGCTATTGTTTGCAAAGAATCCTGCAGAAAGGATTAGTTGGAGCTAAAAAGGGAGAGAGGAGAGAGAGAGAAATCACCTGAAGGAAAATTATCCAGAGAACCCCCTACACTGCGGCGCTTCCGCCGCAAATACTGGGCTCAGGCCGCGCTTCCGCGGTCAAGTGTTGGGAACAGTGTACTAAATTTCTTCAGCTGCTTCCTTTTGCTATCTCCAGCTCTCTGGTATATCCCAAATAATTTTTCCACAGCTCAGATTGCTCCAGATCACCTTGCAATCAATTCACAACACACGTATAAGAGTTTGTACGAATTTTGATTTCAAGAAATGAAACGTAATAATTCTTTCACTTCAAACTATAAAATGTAAACGAATTAACGCGCAATCCCCGGCAACGGCGCCATTTTGATTTGTATGATTTTTCGTGGATGTGTTTATAGAATCAAATAGTAAAGAAATCACAACCAAAAATATTTGACCGCAATCAAACAACGGTGTCAGTTGAAGTTAATGAATGAGTGCGGATCGTCCTCAGGGATCTCGAGATTCGTTTGTACCTTTATTTGTTTGAAATGAAATGTTAAGCAACAATAAGAGAAAACACGATTCAATTGATTGATTTGTATTCGTGTGTCACTAATCTTTTCTAAAGAATCAAGAACTATAAACAACAAGAATCGGTTTCAATGGTATTTTCCAAACGACAATCAAGACTGATAAAGAGGCTCGTAGGAATCGATAGGATCTTTAGATGTGTTGTAGTCTACAATATTTCATATTCTTGTCCTTCGAAAGATTTATACTAGATCGATGATCATCAACAAGAGTTAGGGTTTTCTCGTGAAACTAGGGTTTCATCTTATCCCTTGTTCTGTTGTTGATATCATTCACATTCTAGCCTCTAACAATTTCAAGAAAAGATCGGATCACCCCAATCTTGAGCGATGTTGATCAAGAAAGCATCGCATCAAATTGGGTTGTCGATTCTTGAACTTGCTAGGGTTTACACATTCGTGGGATTCAAGAATTTATTACAAATTTGCTACATCATCATACTAAAGATCGTTTCGACTCCTTAACGAGCGGAGTTTTACTCACGCATCACCACATAGACAATATTCAAGAATAGTAAAGATAACATGATGCGGATATTAAAGGAAACAAGATAGAAGAAAATATCACCTTTTATTTCATCAACAATTTCAATACAATCTTTCAAGATCTACAAGAAGAAAGAAAATCGATCGTTGACTCGGCTTCGCTCGACTCCGTGGATCGTGGATCTACTTTGGATCTCTTGCCCGATGGAAGATCGGCTCGGCTCATAAAAGGGTTGAAGGAATCTTGCTTGGCTTGCACTCAAGATCTTGAATTGTGGTTGGATTTAGGGTTTCCTACAAGATTTCTCACTAATCTTGAGGAAGAAGAAGATGGAGAAAGAGAATGGCTAAACTAAAAATGGGTTGAATCTATCACTCTCCAAGATTGAATCAAGATTTTTCAAGATTTCTCCAAGATTTCTAAGATGAGAAATGAGAGAGCCTAGGGTCTTATTTATAGACCTAGGTTTAGGTTTGAATTAGACTTTCCCTCCCAAAGTTTGTTGACAAGTTTGTTGGGGTTTAGCTTAGGGTTTAAGCAAGGGTTTAGGAAAGTTCTAGAAAGATTAGGGTAGTTTGGGAATTTGCTGATCTGGTGAAAGTATCTGGAATCTTCTGGAAGTTTGTGTGCATTTATGAGCTGAGGGCACTGAAACAGGAGTTCTGATGAAGTTTGAGGAGCTGATGTCTTGGGCCCACCGCGGATCCGCCGCGTGAGGTAGGGTTTTGCCGCGCTTCCGCCGCGACTTGGTGGCTTCGGGAACTGTGCTTTCTTCTGTGACTTGGTACTACTGTTTGGGTTATTCTTTGATGTTTAGACTTGCAGTTACCCTTCTGTGTTGATACCAGATTTGCTTCCAATGAGTTTACGAGCAATTGTAATGGTCGAGCGATGTAATGGTCGAGCAAGTATCTCTTTTCCTGCATAGACTTCAAAATAGTGGTTGCAAGATATAGAAAATATGCTATGTAATGCAATGCCGTTAATTTCCCTAGAATTTCCGGTTTAAAGGTCGAATACATGTAATTTGATATTTTACGACCAATTAGCTAATATGTGAATTATGAATACCGTACTCTCCTATATGTATGCAGATGACAAGGAAATTGCCGGTTAAAATATGCAGTATTTTCGACTGATCAAAAGGGTTACTTGCCTCGATGGGTCGCGAATCGGGAAAACGGAACGTTAACCGTCGGCGGGGAAAACTCGCGACGGGCGCACGGTTCACGGAATGAACCTAAACGATGAACAAAGGAACCACACGGGTCGGGGTACCTCGCTGGAACGTCGCGAAGCGTCACCGGCACGATGGAATTCCGGCAACAAAAGAACAGTTAAAAAATGAGAAACAAGACATGAAGCAAGAAGAGAAAGAATGATGAAGAGAAGTACGAGAGAGGGATTACCGTAGAGGTTTCCTGTGTGTGCAGAGAGGGGATATGAAGGGGTCAACGCCGGCGAACGGAGCTCCGGCGATGGGATCTTGCTGTTAGGGTTCGGTTAGGGTTTGGGTTGAGTGCAGGGACGTTGCTAGGTGGTAGGAGGAAGGACTGAGGAACTAGGGAGAGAAAAGAGATGGTGATGATGGTGGTGAAAGGTTAGGGTCGTCGGAGGTGAAGGAACGGCGATGGGAGAGGGTTCCGGCTTCTGGTGTGTGCAGGTGAGGGCTCGGGAATGAGGGGAGAGGAGGAAGGAGGTGTGGTGGAGAGGGAGGCTCGGTTAAGGGCGAGGAGACGACGAGGCCGGCGAGGGTAGTGCCGGCGTTGGGGCTGCGGAGGCGAGGGAGACGGTGGTCGGGTTCGACGAGGTTGGGTACGTGAAAAACAAAAGAGGAGAAAGAAGAGGGAATATATGTGAGAGAGAGAGAGAGAGAGAGAGAGAGAGAGAGAAAGTGGAGAGAGAGAGAGAGAGACGGGGAGAGGGAGGAGAGACATAGAGAGAGAAAAGAGAGTGGAGAGAGAGAGATGGGGAGAGGGAGGAGAGAGATAGAGAGAGAGAAGAGAGAGGAGAGAAAGAGACGGGGAGAGGGAGGAGAGAGATAGAGAGAGAGAGGAGAGAGGTAAGGGGCCCACGATTTAAGAGGAAGGAATGTGATTGGCTGATGAATTTGTTAAGGGAAAATATTAAAAGATTTAAACGATTTAGGGAACAGTGAATTTATATAGTTACGAAAAATATATGATGGTTTAAATATTTTAAAATTTTGGGATTTTGGCGCAAAGTAAAACATTTCCAAATCGCGCCCGGGTCGGGTCCAAAAATTTAAAATTGAAATAATAGAATTTTAAGCGGGATCCAAAAGTGAAAATGAAGTATTTTACAATCAAAAAGTATACCCCCAAAACGGACACACGTACGTGCACGCAGCCATCCAAACTCGCCCGTTTCACTGAACGGGACGAGAACACGACCCACGGACGCTACAACGGGGTTAGGGGTGTCAAGCAGGCCAAGATGAATATTTTTAATTTTATTTTAGATGCCATAAATTGTTATATGCAGAAATGAATTTGTCGGGTAAAAATTTACAGTAAGTAACAATCAAGCAAGATAAGTGAAATGAGTACCACACTACGCTCAAACAGTAACTGAAATTCGTAGCATTAGGCTCGGGTGTTACATTATACCCAACTACAAAAAGAATTTCGTCCTCGAAATTCCAAGAATGCAAAGATAAACAAACAACTACAAGAAAAGATGAGGAAATTTCTGCCGGATTTCATCTTCTCGTTCCCAAGTGGACTCTCCATGCGAGCGATTACCCCAAGAAACAAGCACAAGAGGGATCACCTTGTTCTTAAGAACCTTTTCCCTTCGATCCACGATTTCAATCGGTCGTTCCTCAAAAGTCAAGTCTTCTCGTACTGTTAGCTCCGAATGATCCAATACGTGCGTTTCATCTCGAACATACCTTCGTAGTTGAGATACGTGAAACACATCGTGCACATTTGCCAAGGACCGCGGTAACGCCAAACGATACGCTACCTCACCAACACGCTCCAAGATCTCAAGGGTCCAACGAATCGAGGACTAAGCTTTTCTCGACTTCCAAAACGAATCACCCCTCTAGTCGGTGATATCTTCAAGAATACCAAATCACCCACGGCGAACTCTAGTGGTCTTCTCGACGTATCTGCCCAACTCTTCTGCCGGTCTTGTGCTGCCTTCATATGATTTCTGATAGTGTTAACTTTCTCAACTGTCTGCACAACCAGATCTGGTCCCAATAATCTTCGTTCACCGACACCGTCCCAGCAAACAGGCGAACGGCATTTACGACCATACAAAGCTTCAAATGGAGCCATCTAGATAGTTGCCTGAAAACTGTGGTTGTAAGAAAACTCCACCAAATGTGTGATAAGAACCGAGTGTCCCGATCGGACACGATGTTCACCGGTACTCCATGCAATCTTACAATCTCTTGCATATACCGCTCTGCCAAAGTCTCTGTTGATTGACCAACCCGAAAAGGAATGAAGTGAGCTACCTTGGTCAATCGATCAACAATCACCCATACAGCATTGTTGCCCTTTGGACTTCGCGGTAAAGCCGTCACGAAATCCATGGTTATATGTTCCCACTTCCACTGAGGAATCGGAAGTGGTTGCAATAAACCAGCAACCCTTTGATGTTCAGCCTTAACTTGCTGACACACCAAGCACTTTGCCACAAAGCGAGCAATCTCCCGTTTCATGCCTTCCCACCAGAAATGCTGTCGAATATCTCGGTACATCTTTGTGCCTCCTGGATGTACAGAATAAGATGAACTGTGTGCCTCCTTCATAAGCTCTTCATAAATATCTCCCTTTGGCACACACAAACGGCTACCATACCTCAACGAACCATCTTCGTGGACTAATAAATCTGTTCGTAGTCCGGCTTCAACCTGTCCTCGAAACTTTTGCAGTCTAGGGTCCTGCGATTGTGCTGCTTTAATTTTCTCGATCAACGATGACTGTATTTGCAGCTGCATCAACTGTCCCGTAGAATGCGGTAGCACAACCTCCAAGTCAAATCTTCGAAAATCTGCAACGATCTCCTTCTGCGTAGTTAACATCTGAATTGCTGGTAACCGAATAAGCGCATCCGGCACGACGCTAACCCTCCCCGGATGGTACTTAAGATCAAGATCGTAGTCAGCCATCAGCTCCAACCATCTACGCTGCCTCGTATTAAGCTCCTTCTGTGTGAACACATACTTCAAGCTCTTATGATCAGTAAAAACTTCGACCCTTTCGCCCAAAAGGTAGTGTCTCCAAATCTTCAAAGCGAAAATCACAGCCGCAAGTTCCAAGTCATGAGTTGGATAATTCTTCTCATGGGTCTTCAACTGTCTCGATGCGTACGCTACAACCTTCCCATGCTACATTAAAACACATCCCAATCCTTTCCCAGATGCGTCGCTGTGAATGACCAATCCTCCGGAATTGTCTGGCACGGTCAGAATAGGGGCGGTTATCAACTTCTGCTTCAACGTCTCAAAAGCTAACGCACATTTGTCCGTCCATACAAAAGGTACCTCCTTGCGCGTAAGCTTGGTTAACGGCTCCGCCAGACGAGCAAAGTTCTCCACAAATCTCCTGTAATATCCGGCGAGTCCAAGAAAACTTCTTATCTCCGCAACATTCCTTGGAATCGGCCAGTCTCGAACTGCTGCAATCTTTTCTGGATCGACGACAATTCCATCGCTAGACACAACATGCCCCAAAAACTTTACTTCCTCCAGCCAAAACTCGCACTTACTCATCTTCGCATATAACTTCTCTTGTCTCAATGTTTGCAGTGAGATCTTCAAATGCTCAGCATGCTCTTCAAAACTCTTTGAGTAAACCAGAATATCGTCAATGAATACCACAATAAACTGATCCAAGAACGGTGAAAAGATTCGGTTCATTAAGTCCATGAATACAGCCGGCGCATTCGTTACTCCGAAGGGCATCACTAAGTACTCGTAATGTCCATACCGAGTTCGGCCGTCTTGCAAATATCTTCTGCTTTCACTCTGACATGATGATATCCGGATCGCAAATCCAGCTTCGAAAATACCCTCGCGCCACTAAGCTGCTCGAAAAGCTCGCCAATGTGAGGGATCGGGTACTTGTTCTTAATAGTCACCCAGTTTAATTCTCGACAGTCGATGCACATCCTTCTTGTGCCATCCTTCTTCTTTACTAGAAGAACTGGAGCTCCCCAAGGCGAGTTACTGCTTCGAATCCAACCCTTTTCAAGCAATTCAGCAACCTGTTTCTTGACTTCTTAAAACTCTACTGATGCCATTGGATAATACGCTTTGGATACTGGCGCTGCACCAGGAATAAGATCAATTGCGAACTCCACGTCTCGCTTCGGCGGTAAACCCGATATATCTTCAAATACGTCCACAAAATCACGAACAACATCCGGCTCTTTACTTTCATCAACTTCCATAGATGCAAGAATATTGTTTGTCGGCTTAGCCCTAAACTCGACTGGCCCGACAGAACTGCCTCCCTACCGCAACTGCTGTCTGCTGCAAACTCCCCTTCATCCCAGATAAACTCTGCTGCTCTCGGGCTGCCGCAAGTACTTGTGAGAAAGTGATCAAACCTAGGGAGACGATCTGCCTCTGTATGTCCACGTCCAAGCTGCGCATGAACCTTCGTGCCCTGTCTGCATCGTTGGCAACTAAAGGTCCAGCGAATCTACTGAGTCTTGTCCATTCTGCTGCATGCACATCTACGGGTGCTCCATTCTGCTTTAGCCCGAGGAACTTCTCTTCCATTTCCTCCCGTGCGGTACGCGGGAAGAAATTCTCCAGGAAACTCTTCGAAAAAAAAAATCCGCCCACTTGATCGGCTTGGGCAAACGGTTCTCTTCCACAAGCCACCATTCTCGGGCGTAGTCCACTAACTGAATGCGTACCACATCAACTCTTTCTCATCTGGAATCTGCGCCGCAACAAGCAAATTCTCTGTGTTAACTAGCCACTGCTCCGCTGGCACGGCTCCTCCAAACCAGTAATTGTAGACGGACCCAAATGTCTGAAATCTGCTACTGTCCCTATTCGGTCAACTGGCTTAGCTCCAACATTGTTCACAGACCGCTGAATGATCTGCAAACCTTCCTGAAACGAGTCCGTTTGCTGCTGGATCAGCTCGGTCTGTTTCTTTTGATTCTCCAGCATCCCCCTTGTTACTCCAAGCATGGCGGCTTCGTCCACACGCCTTTGGTACGTCTTCAAAATCTTACCAGCCATATCAAACAACCAACATTTGCATGATGATAGATTCGAAATATAGATCAAGGCTAGAACTCCAAGATACTTAAATAGAGTGCCGCATTGTAACTATGCCGCGGTATCATAGCCACAATTACATAACTCCACCCAAGTCGCCTAAGTCCTAGAGATAACAAGGAATCAGGTTTCGAGTCGATATGCAAAGGAGGTTTGCACATTGTAAAAGATATAATCAGGAAGAATGTGATTCAAGAATGGTAAAACGGCAAGGTGGCAGGACATGTTTCCTAAACACGGGTATTCTGATTCGTGTATTGGGTACAATACCCAACTACAAAAAGAATCAACCCGACTAACCTATGGCTCTGATACCAAAAGAACCATGTCACGCCCCGTGTTTCCCCCAATCAGAGCAAAGCTCTGTTGGAAATTCAAAATTCAAATTTTGAAGCAACGCTTCAAATCTCGGGCGCAACGCGCCACGTGTCATGCGCAGATGCATCAGCGCAGCGCCCAAGAAGGCGCGCCTAATCAGAGCAAAGCTCTATTTTAAGGAAGCAACGCTTCAGTTGCGCATGCACTGCGCTGCGCGACACGTGTCAGCGCAGATGCGCTGCGCTGTGCGCTGCGCGACACGTGTCAGCGCAGATGCGCTAGCGCAGTTGCGCTGCGCACGCGCCACGTGTCATGCGCAGATGCATCAGCGCAGCGCCCAAGAAGGCGCGCCCAATCAGAGCAAAGCTCTATTTTAAGGAAGCAACGCTTCAGTTGCGCATGCACTGCGCTGCGCGACACGTGTCAGCGCAGATGCGCTAGCGCAGTTGCACTGCGCGACACGTGTCAGCGCAGTTGCGCTGCGCTGTGCGCTGCGTGACACGTGTCACGCGCTGGGGCATTTGCGCCAAACAGAATTAAGATTTTAAAGAAATCTTTCTGCTCTTGTTAAAACAAGAAGATTTTCTTCTGTAAAACAGAAGCCCTTGGATCAAAGATCCAACGGTGGGGAAAATTCCCCAAATCACTCAGAGAAAGATCTCTTTAACAAATTTAACTAATTTATGGGCACTATAAAAAGGACCCCAGATCTCAATTCAAAGGCATCAACATTTTGGAAAAAAAAATCAAGAAGCTTCAAACAGAGTGAACTCTGAGAAAGATTCCAAGAAAAAGGTAAAAACCTTCACAAAAGAGAAGAAATTTCTTCTAATAGATCATTGATCTAAAAACCAGATCAATGATCTTCATATAAAAAAAAACAGTGCTTTGCACTTCTCATGAACCACTGGTTCTTTAAACAAGAAAAAACAAAAATAAAAAAAATATAGTGCTTTGCACTTTTATGAACCATTGGTTCTGGAATCTTAAAGATTCTTTTCTTAAATCCAAATTGGATCAAGAAATTAAAACAGTGCCTTGCACTTGCAGATCTGCACTATTGCGCTCCTGGATTGGCGCACGCCACTAGAGAGCGCCACGTGTCAGCCCCATAACCACTTGCGCTATGCGCTTTAAAGATAGAGCATTGCTCTCTGAATTTGGCGCAACTCACCAGAGCGCGCCACGTGTCAGCGGCGCAACAGCGCAGCGCACTGGGGCAGCGCACTGCGCTCACCAGAACGTGACACGTGTCACCTCCACATGCGCTTGCGCTCAATAATTGGCGCAAAGCGCCTGACAAGCCACTATCAGATAATTAATGCATTGCATTATTTACAGAAGGGCCAAACCCAATTAAAAAGGGCCTAACAGGCCAAATTAAATGCAATGCATTATTTTAAAGAAGGGCAGAGCCCAAATAAAAACAGATGCTGTGCATCATAAAAGGGTAGAGCCCAAATAAAGGTCTAATAGACCAAACAAAAATGCCATGCATTATTAAACAGGAGCAGAGCCCCAGTAAAGGCCTAACAGGCCAAATGCAAATAAAATGTTGAACATTTTCAACTGGACTTAGCCCAATTCTGGCCGTAAGTCCTTAAATTAAATTGAACTGAGCACAAATGCTCTCTCAAATCAATTTACCTCCGGTTCGAGGGTACATCTCCGAACTCCTCTGACACTTCTCGTTGTAATCCTTCAACGACGTCAGAGAGGCGACGGGTCCCAACGACCACACATGGATACGGACTGCGGGGTCCTTAAACTCGTGGACCGAGACGTCCCTAAACTAATAGTGGACCGAAACGTCCTTAAACTAATATTGGACCGAAACGTCCTTAAACTAATATCGGACCGAAACTTCCTTAAACTAATAATGGACCACCACGTCCCTAAACTGGAACATGGACCACCACGTCCCTAAACTGGCAATGGACCGAAACGTCCTTAAACTAATGTTGGACCGAGACGTCCCTAAACTAATAGTGGACCGAAACGTCCTTAAACTAATGTTGGACCGAAACGTCCTTAAACTAATAGCGGACCACCACGTCCCTAAACTGGAATATGGACCACCATGTCCCTAAACTGGAATATGGACCGCAATGTCCTTAAACTACCAATGGACCGCAATGTCCCTAAACTACCTATGGACCACTACGTCCCTAAACTGGAACAATAGAGCTCCAAAATGCTCTTTTGTCGGATCTAAGCGATCCCGTTTAGGTTGATCTTAGCCTCAAATATGACTAACGTATCCTTAAACATTCAAACAGACTTTAGTCCCAAATTGGACTATAAGACCCCCAATCAACTTTGGTTCAAGGGTACATCTCCGAACTCCTCTGACACATGTCGTTGTAATCCTTCAACGTCGCCAGAGAGGTGACGGGTCCCGACGGCCATATATTAAATGGACCACTACGTCCTTAAACTGGAAATGGATCTAGACGATCCCGTTAAGTTGATCTTAGTCTCAAATCAGACTAACGTATCCTTAACGAACGTTTAAGTCGATCTTAGCCTAAATACGGCTAACGTATCCTTAAACCAAAACACCAAACCCAAATCTAAGTAAATACGGATTTGGACTAATCCACGTCCTACGGGCGACGACATCGCTTAGTCTCCGTATACAATCCACGGGCAACCACAAACAAAACAAACACACACGACACGAAGTGAAATTCTGGAGAAGGAGAAAGTTGTTACCGCGATGCGGTAGCGTAATTAACTGCAGGGGCTTGCGCCTGCAGGGAAGAGCGTCCCCACAATCAAAAACCCCTCAAGCGAGGGGGAATCTGACGAAGTCTGCTACATCGGCCGCATCCGTCTAAACCTCCGATACACGGTGCCATAAATCAACTTGGCATCTTCGGAGAGGTAGACGGATAAAACCAAATAGCATCTTCCCCGAATCTCAGGCTAGACGTCCTCATGCCTGTGCGCCGCCATTCGGAGGGGAACAGATTCTGGCACGCCCGGTGGGACCTTTTCCTCTTTCCACTCCACACTTTGTGTGTCGTGTTCGCGAACAAATAGCGGTTTGTTGTGGTTGCCTGTGGATTCGAGATACTAAGATTTGGTGTCTTGCTCCGTGCAGAGAATTGAAGATCGATGGCTTCAAACTGCACTGCCTGCAACTGCAACTCTCGCTCCGTCCGCGCTAGAGGAGTGACTTATGGGCCCCGAGCGGCCTCTCTTTTCAAGATACCAGTGGAGCAAGTGACTCAAGCCACCACTGGACTATTTTTCGGGACCATGTTCCCATCAATAAGCTTCAACGCCCCAATGACATCGCAAGAAGCTCCAAAGAAGTCGCTCTTCGATCTACTTGCCACTGCCGCGACCCCTCTCAATGGGTCGCCCAACTCCACTGCCTCAGTTTTTGACAGACTAGACCAGAGCTCCATCGGGCCCATGAAGAAGCCTGCCATACCAGAAGGCGTTATCCCGAAGCGGATAGCCATCCCAACTTCCGTTCCTGGCGAAATCACCAAGGTTGCTTCCCCTGTTCGGAAATCCGCTTCTGACAGGTTGGCCGTCCCCGTTCAACGGACGTCGGTCTTTAAAAGGATGGTACCGGCAGATTTTGACCAACACAGGGGGCATGAAGAGGTCACCCCTATAGCTGAAACAACTCCATCAGCACGACATGCTCGACGTCGCCACTGGCGCCGAGTAAGAAAGGCTGGGGGCAACTCCCCCTCTGGATTTACGCCACCAGCTCCGATGGTGGGGATCGATGCTGCTGTTCCAACCGGGAACAGCTTCGAATTGCTGAATACGGTGCACAGAAACTCTTCTACTGCGATGTTGAAACGAACTCCTTCACCTGTGGAGAATACTTCAGAGAAGAAGCTAGAGCAGCCCCCTTAACGGCTGTCCTCTAAAATTTACAAGGTCTGGCGACAGGTCCAAGAGTCGGTAATTGATAAAAACTATCTCCGCCGACAAGAAAAGATGAAGGTGCGACAGGAGAAGGATTACTCTGTCAAGCCGCAAAAAGCAAAAGCTACTTGGGTGCCCACTACAACGGCCCCCTCAACTCCAATCACTCAAAAAAGGAGGCCGCAAAAAGCCCCTATGTCTTTAGCAAATCGCAAAGACACCAGACACAAATGCCCCAAGTCTGGGGGCATGGTGGTGCACACCGTTTATATGGCTTCCGGAAAGGAGGAAAGCCGTGCTTCGACGGGTCACCGACCGCTCACCCGATCTGTGACGAAAGCCCAGGAGCAGCAACAGAAGCTTCAGGAAATGATGACTGTGATGGCTGCACTTACCGAACCGAAAGAAAGTTCGGAAGTATCATCAGAACAACGTCACGAACAAGAGACTGATGCTGACTTCTTACGTAGAATCCTCAAAAAGAAGGACACAGAAGCCGCAGAACAAGCGGCTAACATAAAACAAATGGCACTCCTCTTCCAAGACATGGTAGGGATGATGTTACAGCCGAACCCTCCAGCTGAAGACCCTCCAGTCATTGTCGGAAATGACGGAGGGGAGACATCTAATCCTCCGCCGGCTTTTTCAGCAGCCAAAGATGAAACCATTTCCAAGGCCGCGCTAGACGATTATATAGCTCAGCAGATTCGGGTTCATCAGGCGAATGAAGCAACTGGGCAAATTGCTAGAACCGGACGACCCTATCCGGGCTGGTATGACCAAATCAGTTACCCGCCGGGATATACGATCCCTAAATTCCACGTATATAAAGGGACAGGGAATCCGCATCAACATGTCGCTCAATTCAGGGCCTTATGCGGCAATACTGGAGGCGATGACAAATTGTTGCTACGTCAATTTGTCGGCAGCTTACCAGAAACAGCCTTTGAATGGTATTCGGAGCTACCTAACGACTCTGTCAAAACATTTGCAGAGATGGAGCTGCTGTTTACTCAGCGTTTTGCAAGCGCCAGTGAACGCACCCCGATAACAGCACTAATAAATGCCAGAATAAGGCCAGGCGAAACGTGGGTCCAATACGCAACACGATGGCGAAATCTATGGTCGAAATGCGAACAACGCATAGAAGAGGCACCTGCGGTTGTGGGCACTCTCGATCCGCAGGCGACCATCTCGCAATTCATGATGTTCTTCAGGCCAACCACCTTCCAGGCCTTGATCGACAAATTAGCCCAAATGGACCAGATGGGCCATGGACCGTCTCCTCCAAAACCAGATTCCCGAAATGAGAAAGGAAAAGGGAGAGCGATCGTCGTCGCCAATGCTCAGCAACAGTCGAACAACTCAAAGCCGGTCGTTCGCCAAAACAACGTGCGCCCACGCCCATCCCTCGAAGAGAGGCTAGGACGTCCTTACTCGTTTCCTCAGAGTAAAACGAGAAGACTGTTCGAGCTGGCAGTGCGCAACAGACTCATTAATCTGCCGAGTCCAAAGCGTCTGTCGCAGCCAGGCGATCTTAATAATCCCAATTATTGCCCTTACCACCAAACGGTAAGTCACCTGATTGAGGATTGTTTCTTCTTTAAGGGATGGATCGAGGATCAATACCTACAAGGTAAGTTCGCGCTGTCGGAAAACTGGAAGGTAAACCCACCACAGCCGCACTCTCCAAAGAAGACAGACACGTCGGGGGCAGCTTGTTCTTTAGTCAAGGATGAAAACGATGGAGAAAACTCATCAGATGAATCCGAAGACTACGTAGCGACTTGTCATGTGATTTCTCACTCACTGGAAGATGATGAAGAGGCTTCTTGCGCCGAGAAACCAATGGCGAACCCCGAACCAGAAATTCTACAGTCATCAGACGAGCTGATCGATGTCTTCCTAAATGAAATTCGTCTGAAAGCAAAAGCCAATCAAGAGCGTGAAATGACCATACTGGAAAAAGCCAAGGCATTCCCGTCAAATCAAAAGCCATCCACTGCGGATAAAAACAAATTCAAGACGAGGAAAAGGTTCGCCAAAGCTTTATCAGTAGGAATGAAGCTACCGCCCTCTGAAGAAAATACTCTCGCTGAGGTAGAGATGCACCCTAACTTCTGTTTATATCATCAGAAGATCATACATCCTACCGAAGACTGCGAATCCTTTAACTGTTGGTGGCAAGGGTATGTCGCTCAAAAGCAACACTTCGACAGGACAAAATGTGAAACTTGTAGACGTCGAAAAATGCGATAGATGAGCGCAAAAGAGCCGCCAACGATTGTCATATAGCCGACTCTAAGGTATCGCAAATTATCACCTTTGGAAGCGACTCTGACGAAGAAGCTACCCATAACCTTTCCCTCGGGGAATCTATTTCAAAAATGAAGGAATTGAGGAGCTGCGAGAACGTTCAGCCATGCAATCGCACGTTACTCAAAAAAAATGTCGGCCCCGCAAACAACGGAGCGAACAAAAAGGATAAAGGAAAAGGAAAAACGTCCTTCGTCGCCAGCGCTCAAGAACAATTAAGTGACCCTAGACCGGTTGCTCGCCAAAGCAACAAGCAGCAACCCCTCCAGGAAAAGTTGAAATGTCCTTACTCGTTTCCATAAGATAAAACAAGGGGACTGTTCGAGCTGGCACTGTGCGACAGACTCATCAATCCGCCGGGTCCAAAACGTCCGTTGCGGCCTGGCGATGTTAATAATCCTAATTATGGCCCTTACCATCAAACGGTAGGTCATCTGATCGAGGATTGCTACGTCTTTAAGAACTGGGTTGAAGACCAATACCAACAGGGCAAGTTCGCGTTGTCCGAAAATTGGAAGGTGAACCCACCACAACCGCACGCTCCGAGAAAGATGGATACGCCAGGGGCATCATGCTCATTCATGGGGAAGGACCCATAGACCGAAAAGTCAATAAACTAGATATTCGTCTCAAATACGGCGACCCCGGACCGAAACCTCCTTAAACTAATGATGGACCGCAATGTCCTAAAACTTGCAAAGGACCGAAACGTCCTTAAACTAATACCGCAGCATCCTTAGGCTGACGAGGTAAAAAAAATATAAATAAAGAAAAATATAATAAATAAAAACGGTATGTCCATAAGCAAAATGGGCACGGATGAAAATCCGAAAGGGCTCCGTGAGTAAAAACAGCAGGGCTACCGGCGAGTGTTCGTGAAAACCCGAAAGGGCGCGACCTCGTTTCAAAAAAAAAAGAGAGAAGAAGAAAATAAAAAGAATAAAAAAAAACGGTATGTCCATAAGCAAAATGGGCACGGATGAAAACCCGAAAGGGCTCCGTGAGTAAAAACAGCAGGGCTACCGGCGAGTATTTGTGAAAACCCAAAAGGGTGCAACCTCGTTAAAAGACACTTATAGGATCCTCTCGACCTTATAAGGAGAAACCACCCGCGTGAGATCCTTACGACTCACAGGGAAGCAACACACTTAGGGATCCTCACGATTCTTAAGGAGAAATTACACTTGCGAGATCCTCACGACTCGTAAGGAGAACTCTCTTATGGGACCCTCACGGCTCATAAGATTTGAAAGTCTTAAGTTACAGAGACCTAAACCTGTGCTTAAGCAACCCCCACAACTTTCGACATTGCCCTACAAGTGGCTCAATACTGACCCTTGTATACAATCCACGGGCGCGAATAAACATTTCCCTAACCAAGATCCGTCCGTGACTGGGGATATGTTCGCACAACCCTTGTAAGTCCTCTCGATTTACAAGGAGAAAACCCTCCTGTAGGATCCTTACGACTTACAGAGGAAACAAACACTTAGGAATCCTCACGATTCCTAAGAAGAAAATACACCTATAAGATCCTCACGACTTGTAGGGAGAAATAACTTTGTGAGACCCTTACGGCTCATGAAGTCAAAGCCTTAGTCGACAGGACCCTAACCCTGTTCGCTAAGCCACCTTTGTTCGACATCGACGGAAGCAGATGATGATTCGCTCCTGGTAATATCCCAGTTATAACGGTGCTGATGCCGAAATCGGCTTACGGCGAAAAGCCAATAGGCCGCACATGCATACGAAATAGCCGAAATGATGGGGCAACTCGCAATAAAAAGCAGCGAGTAAAAATAAAATAAATAGCCGAAATGATGGGGCAACTTGCAATAAAAGCAGCAAGAAAAAATGTATGCATGCAAAATAGCCGAAATGATTGGGCAACTCGCAATAAAAAGCAGCGGGTAAAAATAAAATAAATAGCCGAAATAATTGGGCACCGCGAAAAATAGCCGAAATGATCGGGCAATCGCGACCTTCGCGATATAAAAGCTGAAATGATAGAGCATCGCGGAGATAAAAAAAATGATGATAAGACTTTGGCCCTACAGTTAAGATCACATCGATCCCTGTATACAATCCAAGGGCGTAAACAAAGAGGGAACCATACTTTCCCAACAAGCTCCACCTCGACGTTCGTTTCGATACAGCAAACGAGTTGTCACCCCAGCGTTCTTCCTCCAGCGGGATTCGGACGTGACAATCAAACAAGCGGAGTAATGGAAAAATCCCAGCTCCACCTCGGCATTCGTCTCGATACAGCAGATGCAATGTCAACAACAGTGTCCTTCCTCCAACAGGATTTGGACACACCAAAGCAAACGAAGCGAAGGACGAATTCCTAGCTTCAAGGTCTTAACGGCGAGTCATATAAAGCCAGAAAAACAACTGGAGATCATCTCGCACCAGCACAGAGTGGTCGCCACCTTGACGTTCGTCTCGATACAGCAGACGAAATGTCAACCCCAGCGTTCTTCCTCCAGCAGGATTCGGACGCGATAATCAAACAAACGGAGCCACGGCAAAATCCCAGCTCCACCTCGACGTTCGTTTCGATACAGCAGACGAGTTGTCACCCCAGCGTTCTTCCTCCAGCGGGATTCGGACGCGACAATCAAACAAGCGGAGTACGGCAAAATCCCAGCTCCACCTCGGCATTCGTCTCGATACAGCAGATGCAATGTCAACAATAGTGTCCTTCTTCCAACAGGATTTGGACACACCAAAGCAAACGAAGCGAAGGCCAAATTCCTAGCTTCAACTTCTTGACGGTACTCATATAAAACCGGAAAGACAATCGGAGATCATCTCGCACCAGCACAGAGTGGTCACCACCTCGACGTTCGTCTCGATACAGCAGACGAGATGTCATCCCAACGTTCGTCTCGATACAGCAGACGCAACGTCATCAAACAAACGGAGCCACGGCAAAATCCCTAGTTCCCACCGCAACATTCGTCTCGGTACAGCAGACGCAATACCAGCAAACGAAGCAAAGGCCAAATTCCTAGCTTCAGGGTCTTGACGGCAACTCACATAAGGCCCGAAAGACTATCGGAGATCATCCCCACACCAGCGCGGAGTGGTTATGACTCATCGGGGCTCGCCAAAATAAGCCTAATCTCAAGTAAAAAGCGACATGGCAAATTCCTAACGCTTGCTCTTCCGACGGTCAAACTGCCAAGGAGGATTGCTTGAAGACGTCTTGTCCAGCCCCCGAAGGAATCAGAGACACGGTAGTCGCAAGGCTACTCGAACAGCACGATTGCCTATCAAGGACTATATCAGCTTATGCGACGGTACGATGGCCAAAACCCTAAGTACCACCAACCTTTATGGGCTTCTGTCGTAAAGAGCAGAGGTTAAATGCGACGTTAAGATGTTCTTACGAGAAATGCTCGATTCTTCTCGACTTGCGAAAAAATTGTTGAGGCGGCTCGATTCGTGAGATAAAGCCTTATGCAGTGGGCATAAAAGAAGCCTGTTTCCTAAGCACTGGGACCCTGCAAGTTGGCCCAAAACGGTCTCTTGCATACCATCCACGGGTCTCACTCTCCAACATCGAACTTCGACAAGGAGGAAAACAACCGCTTACAAGTCCTCTCGACTCGTAAGAGGGAAAAATTCTCTTATAGGATCCTTACGACTTATAAGAGAAAACCACACTTAGGAATCCTCACGATTCCTAAGGAGAAAAACCCACCTACGAGATCCTCTCGATCCGTAGGGAGAAAAGTCTCTATGAGACCCTCACGGCTCATGGAGTTGAAAAGTCTTAGGCAACAGATCTGAACCTGCGGCCTAAGCCATCGCTATTTCTTAAGAAAGTCAGGATGCGTGCTCTATTATCTGTTGACCATGTTTACTAAGATGGCATGCTGATAATAAAAGAAAGAAAAGGCGGAGAAATGACACAAGACATTACAAAAAATGTGCATCTTTTATTCATAAACTTGATTGAGTACAGGATACATTGTGCTAAAGAATAAAAAAATATACATACATTTTTTATTTACAAGTACAAACGATACAAGGAGAATTACTGAGAAGGAAGCATCTTGCATAGATCTAGCAATTGTTCGCGCAATTCCTTCCCCGCTTTCTCCTGATCGGCTACCACCGCCAGCTCCGCCTCCACTTGGGCCCGTTGCTGCAAGACAGACGCAAGCTGCTCCCTGACGGCCTGATAAGCAGCTTCCCGACCTGGGGTATCGCGCTTAGCTACATCAAGCTTTCGCTTCAAGTTTAGCCTATGGGAGATGCGCTCCAAGAGACCCTCAAAGACAGTCTTCACTTGGGCAGCATTCGCTTCAACCTCAGTACGCAGATGGGCCGTCTCGCTCGAGGTCTCTTGGCATTCCCTTAGCCTTAAAGCTGCTTCTTGTTCCAAGTGGTGGACGTAAGAGGCGCTTCCCTCGATCCATGCTGCTTTTTCATTGCTCGCGGCTAAAGTCTCGGGGGCAGGACGCATCGACTCCAGCTGATGCAGGCGAGCCTCGATCTTCATACAATGATTAACCTAAGATGCGATGATGCCCTCGTCATGGAAATTCACGAGTATCACCAGCATCGGGTTAACCACAGTAGCGAAGTCCGAAGCAGAAGCAGGGGTTTCAACGTCGAGCTCCTCAATGTAGTCGCTCAACATACGCAAGCTGCTCGCGGCGCCTTTCGAAGATGGACATCTCAGGAAAGGACCTACTGGCATTATGATACGAGACTCGAAGGGCGCCGAGACCGGAACGACCGCTGAAAAGAAACAAGATGTGATCAGATAACAGTTCAGGAAGTAAAAAAGGGGGGAGTTATTAATGTGATAGTCGCTATACCAGCTGAGGCAGATGGTGAGGCCGGAAGGGCCGGTGGCGCAGCCGATCTTTTATCCCCTCCTTCAATTTGTAGCGCTGCAGTTGAGATGAGAAAAAAGAGGGTTATAAGTAATTTCGTCAATAAAAAAAGAAGGATATCAAAGGAAATCATATGACAATCGGTATGCAATAATAATGCAATAAAGGTCATATGAATGCAATAATCATGAAAAGTACATTAACGATTACTACAAATATATGAAGCAATAATATGACAATCGGTATGCAATAATAATGCAATAATGATATGAAAAGGTATATATGCAACAGTCATGAAAGGTACTCTAGCAGGTACAACTAACACATGAAGTAATACATATAAAAAAGGTATGTAAATGCAACAGTCATGAAAGGTACACTAACAGGTACTACTAATACATGAAACAGTGCAAAAACAATAAATGTGGAGTATGGAATGAAATATGTCATTTCCACGGAATCCTGACATCGTGGGAGGATCAAAATCCATCAAGACAATCCAAATCCCAAATTTCTCAAATCAGCCCCCAATTTGGCTCTCATATCATATAAGTCTCACAAATTCTTAATGTACAATATCGAATAAATCTCATATATCCTGAATGTACAAAATCAAGTGAATCTCATATATCCTTTATGTACAATATCAAGTAATCTCAAATGTCCTAAATCCAATATCAAGTGAATTTCTCATATTCTAGGTATATTTGCATGAAATAAATATGATGAAGTATATGAATTTATATTTATACATATATATTAGCGTCCCATTCTACTAATATATATATACACACACATATATAACATCGTCCCATTCCACTGTTATATATACTGAGGAGTAAAATATCATGAAAATAATGTGTCAAGTATCGACACAGAAATACACAATCTATACGTTCCTCGAATCGTAAGTTTCCGGTATCGACACCCGTGATCCACGTATCCTTCTTTCTCATATTTATACGTTCCTCGAATCGTAAGTGTCCGGTATCGACACCCGTGATCCACGTATCGGTATATACGTTCCTCGAATCGTAGGTATCCGGTATCGACACTCTTGATCCACGTATCGGTTTAAAACAAAACTCAAAGCGGATGCATACAAATATCAAGTAAAGAATAAATACAAATGCATGAATCAATACACATATATTAGCGTCCCATTCCACTAATATTGGTGTAAAGGCATATATAACAGCGTCCCATTCCACTGTTATATATACTTAGGAATAAAAAGAAATATCATGAAAAATCCATATCGAAATGCGAAAATCCATGAATATAATGTATGCAACATAAACTGAAATGTAAGCATATAAAGGAAAAACCGCAAATTGACTGCAACAAGTTAATAAGAACATCATGCGGTTCCTAATTTATCCAAGTCTAAAATAACATCAAGGAAAGGTAAATATATAGCTATAACCAGATATGTGTGTAAACATAAAGGTATAGCAAGGTATATGTATCTACCTATAAATAAAGATGTAGTATACCCCCTGGGTATAAGTGAAATAGGTGTGCAAGGTATATCTGTAGCTATGTCATAAAGTGTGTATATACCTATCGCTAAAGGTACAATACTCTATAGGTATACAGGTATCTAATCATGTAAGGAGTTGAAGGCATATGTGTAAGCATGTAGATATACAGGTATGCTATATGTCATATGCATAAAGAAATATGAATCAATGTCTCAATGTCTCTAACCAAGCAATATCATTTCTATATGTGGGTTGTGCGTGACATGTCAATTATTGACGGTGTGTGTGGCATACAATCAGTGCTCGTGCAACATATGCCGTCAATAATAGTGCAGTGTCCTAAAAATACTAGTCCAAGCACAACACTAACTAAGCAGTAGGGTGAATGCGCAATTCTAAATATGACATAGAATATGCGACAATATTAACATCTCTAGCCCAGACGCTTAACGCCATGCGGGCGATTCCCCTGTTGATGATAAATTTACTCACCAACGCTCCAAGCTAGGTGAATTCTACCACATGTTTTCCCTTTGTAGCAGTGTTCGAAGTCCCTGCCTGCGAACCTGCAACATTAAAACAACAAAGCAAATATATATTAATAATAGACCCAAAACACGTACAAACTATATTAGACCGACGCAACAACACAAAACATACTTTCAAGTGTTCGTATTGTGGCTAACGTACGTAGCGACACGACGAAACTAACCCAAGAGAAAAACCACACAAAGTGCACGATCTGTGTCGTATAACGTATCGCGCGGACACAAAACACTAGAAACTACCTAAGTGATCCCAGATTTTGCATACTGAGAAAACTCAACAATCAAACAAGACTAAATACACCCAAACCATAGCATAGACCTACCCATAAAAACCCAAACCCCAACTCCACCCAGGGGCCGATGTCGCCGGAATTGCCTTCATACGTCGCCGGCCGAGTCCGAGATCTAGGGGTTCATGCTCCAGGTGAGTGTTCCCCTCCGAAAGACGGCACAAGACTGACGTCTTGCCTGAGATTCGGGGCAGATGCTAATAGGTGTTATCCGTCCACCTCTCCGAAGATGCCAAGTTGATTTATGGCACCGCGTATCGAAGGTTTAAACGGATGCTGCCGATGTAGCAGACTTCGTCAGATTCCCCCTCGCTTGAGGGGTTTTTGATTGTGGGGACGCTCTTCCCTGCAGGCGCAAGCCCCTGCAGTTTATTACGCTACCGCATCGCAGTAACAACTTTCTCCTTCTCCAGATGGTCACTTCGTGTCGTGGGTGTTTGTTTTGTTTGTGGTTGTCCGTGGATTGTATACGGAGACTAATTTATGTCGTCGCCCGTAGGACGTGGATTAGTCCAAATCCGTATTTTCTTAGATTTGGGTTTGGGGGTTTGGGTTTAAGGATACGTTAGCCTCATTTGAGACTAAGATCAACTTAAACGTTTGTTAAGAATACGTTAGTCTCATTTCAGACTAAGATCAACTTAACGGGATCGTTTAGATCCAACAAAAGAGCATTTGGGCTCTATTGTTTAGTTTAGGGACATTGCGGTCAATTACCAGTTTTAGGACATGGTGATCCAATATTAGTTTAAGGACATCCCGGTCAAGGTTAAGGACATCGTAGTCCATGGGTTTAAAGGGACCCCACGGTCCGTGAAATGTGTGGTTATCGGGACTCGTCACCTCTTTGAAGACGCTGAGGAATTACAACGACAAATATCAAAGGAGTGAAGAGATGTACCCTTGAACCAAAGTGGATTAAGTGATGTGTAGTCCAATTTGGAACTAAGATCAGTTAATTATATTGTGAGCACGTTGGCTCAGTTGAGTCTGAGTTGAGGACTTATGGCCAACTTGGGCTAAGTCCAATTGGATTTGAAGTGTTGGCCCTTTGTTGGACCATTAGACATTTATCGGGATTCGAGCCCATGCTATTTAGCAATGCTAAATCAGAGTTTGAGGGCTCTGAGAACATTTTTATCTTTGATTGAGCAGTAGACATTATAGTTCTGATTTTTACTCAATTTTGAATGGGAGGCTTTGCTTCTGGAAAATTAGCCAATTTGGCTAAAAGTAGTGTTAAACACTGGAGAACCTCAGTATTGAACATTGGAGATAAACTCTCAAATTAGTGTTGAACATTAAAAGATAATCAGTGTTAAACACTGGAAATATAATCCCCCAAATTAGTGTTAAACACTATCAAGCAACAATGTTAAACACGGGAAATGAAGTTGTCAAATTAGTGTTACACACTAGAAAACACCAGTGTTAAACACTGGGTACAAAGTTCTCGAATTAGTGTTAAACACTAAAGAAAGAGGGGTCACGTGGGAGCACTTGAGGGCGCCCAAAGGTGGGACCAGATCCCCTTTTACCTTGTTCTGCAATTAAGTGTTAAACACATTTTGTTTTATATTTTGAGCGTCACGTGTTGACACGTGATGGGGATTTATGCGTTGACTGTTAAAGCGTTTGCCAAGGGGTCACATGGTAACATGTGAGAGCGCCCAAAGCCTTCATTTCCTTTGCTTTTTCTTTCTGTGTTTTGTAAGTCACGTGGGAGCACGTGAGACATTGCCTCAAAGCTGTTTCCTTTTTATTTTTGGGGATCTTTTTAGGGGTCACGTGGGGACACGTGACCTAGTTTTATTCCTTTTTTTCTGATCACTGCGGATTGGGGTCACGTGTCATTACGTGACCAATGTTCTTTATGTGCATGGAGATCTTTCAAGTCTCTTTATTTTAAGAATTAAATTCTCTGTAGGGTTAAACCCTAATCATGATTTTGGAGGAATTAAATTCCTATTATGAAAGAATTAAATTCTTATGTAGGGTTAAACCCTAATTTCTTTTAGAGAAATTAAATTCCCATATATGTAAAAGAATTAAATTCTTGTATAGGGTAAAACCCTAATTTCATTTTAAGAGGAATTAAATCCTATGAATTTGAGAGAATTAAATTCTCAATTAGGGTTAAACCCTAGTTCTGTCCTTCTTGAAGGAATTAAATTCCTGTAATTTTGGGAGAATTAAATTCTCATATAGGATTAAACCCTAACTTTGTTTTGGGAGAATTAAATTCTCTAAACTCAATTTCCCCTCTAAGTTTTGGATCTGCATGGCAGGATCTCAACCCAATGAGAATTAAATTCTCAACTTATGGGGAGATGTGCTCTTTGCAGATCTTCAACCAGAGAAAGAACTAAGTTCTTTTGTGCAGAAGAGTTAAACTCTTAGATTTGAGAATTAAATTCTCTTTTTTGAAGTTTTGATCCCCTTTCTTTTCTCACCTAGGGTTTTCTTTTCTCTTCTGAAGAAATTTTCTTTTCTCTCTTGAGAATTAAATTCTCCTCTTTTTTTTTTCTCTCTTGAGAATTAAATTCTCCCGTCTTTTTCTCTCTCTGTTCTTCTCTAAAAAAAAGTAGATCCCTTCTCTTCTTTTCTTGGCTCCTATTTATAGGAGAAGGAAAATAATCAATTTGTTTAGTCAATCTCCCATTGAAAGATTTGATTTGTTTTCATAATTAATATGATCCTTTAGATCATTCAGTGAATTTTATCACCGTTGGATTTTAAATCCAAAAGATATTCTGTTTGTTATTTTCGGTGAGATTTAGGGAAATCTTTCCTTGTCTAAGATTTTCCTATAAATTGGTGATTTTTAATCACCCTTGGATCTTTAATCCAACGGTCCCTATAATCCTTTTCCATTTGGAAAGATTTAGAAGCTTTTAGAATTTAATTCTATTAAACTGTAAGTCTTTCGAAGCCAGTCACGTGCTGACACGTGTCCTTTGGTCACGTGTGAGCACGTGACCTCCAATTGAGTCCTTTTCTCTGCGTTTATTTATGCTTCAATTTTAACCATCATGTGTCAACACGTGACCATTGGTCACGTGTGAGCACGTGATACCTCATTGAGGTATTTCCTTCAGCCATTTGTTTTTATTTCTGTTTTAACTATCACGTGTCAACACGTGACCATTGGTCACGTGTGAGCACGTGACCCCCAATTGGGTCCTTCTTCAGCCGTTTGTTTTTATTCCTATTTTAACTATCACGTGTCAACACGTGACCATTGATCACGTATGAGCACGTGATACCTCATTGAGGTAATTCCTGATTTTTAATCAGGGAACAGTGCATAGCATATTTGCTCATAACTTTTGATCCCGAATGAATTATGAAGCCCATAATATATCAAATCGAAGGATTTTTCGAGATGCTTTCGATACCATCAGAATTTAACAGTTTTTTCTTCGGGAGTTTGTCAAAATACAGGTCGGAAGATACTAATTCGCATTTTCTTAAGCGTATCGCTGCCATTTGATACCTTGGACTCTTTTGCGCAGAAATTTTTGGCGGGAACAAATGTCCCCCACTACTTTGCCCACGTAAGTATGTACGTGAGTGAAGTAGTGCATAGTTATGCATAGCGTATGACCAGTTTCGGGTTGGTATATAATTTTCAGAATCTTGATCTGAGAAGATAACGAGCTGACACAAGCGTCGTCATTTATCATTGACTCAAATCTCGACTCTTAAGAGATATTGTTCCAAACCCTTAACTCCATGAGCCGCACCCTTCTATTTCTGTATGTCTTACTCTGGCGTGAAGTAGTTTATACGCTCATGAGTAACTTCTCCATTTCAGTGGCATGTAGCCATGGCAAGTGTGGCCCATAGATGGTCCATCTTGACTTCTCTGTAGAGCAGTGATGGCTTAGGAGACAGGGTTAGGATCTGCCACCTAAGACTTTTCAACTTTACGAGCCGTGAAGGTCTTATAAAGACTTTTCTCCCTACGAGTCGTGAGGATCTCGTAGGTGTCTTTTCTCCTTAGGAGTCGTGAGGATTCCTAAGTGTGTTTTCTCTTGAGAGTCGTAAGGATCTCATAAGAGAATTTTCCCGCTTATAAGTCGAGAGGACTCATAAGTGGTTGTTTCCCTCCTTGTCGAGATTCGACTTTGGAGAGTGTGGTCCGTGAATAGTATGCAAGGGTCCGTTTTGGACCAACTTGCAGGGCCCCAGTGCTTAGGAAACAGGTTTTTATTCCTATTGCCTAAGGCTTTTCCCTACGAGTCGAGACGAATCGAGCATTTCTCGCAAGGATATCCTAACATCACAGTTGACCTCTGCTCTTTACGACAAAGGTCCGTTAGGGTCTGTGGTACTAGGGTTTTGTCCGTCGTACCATCGCGTTGGCTGATGTATTCCTCGATAGGCAATCTTGCTGTTCGAGTAGCCTTGCGACTGTCGTGTCTCTGATCCCTTCGGGGGCTGGACAAGACGTCTTCAAGCAATCTTCCTAGGCAGTTTGACCGTCAGAAGAGCAAGCGTTAGGAATTTTGCCATGCCTCTTTTTACTTTAGGTTAGGCTCATTTTGGAGAGCCCCGATGAGTCATAACCACTCCACGCTGATGTGGGATGATCTCCGATAGTCTTTCAAGTTTTATATGAGTTGCCATCAAGACCCTGAAGCTAGGAATTTAGCCTTTGCTTCGTTTGCTAGCACTACGTCTGCTGTATCGAGACGAATGTCGCGGTTGTCTCTAGGTTGTTGGTGAACCGTCGAGGTTTGGAACTAGGGATTTTGCCGTGGCTCCGTTGTCTGATTGTCGCATCTGAATCTTGCTGGAAGAAGAACGCTGTGGTGACATCTCGTCTACTGTGTCGAGACGAACGTCGAGGTGGTGACCATTCCACGCTGGTGTGGGATGATCTCCGATGGTCTTTCAGGTTTTATATGAGTTGCCTTCAAGACCCTGAAGCTAGGAATTTGGCCTTCGCTTCGTTTGCTTTGGCGCGTCCGAAACCTGTTGGAGGAAGAACGCTGTGGTGACATCGCGTCTACTGTATCGAGATGAACGCCGAGGTGGTGACCATTCCACGCTGATGTGGGATGATCTCCGATAGTCTTTCAGGTTTTATATGAGTTGCCTTCAAGACCCTGAAGCTTGGAATTTGGCCTTCGCTTCATTTGCTGGCACTGAGTCTGCTGTATCGAGACGAATGCCGTGGTAGAGCTGGGATTTTTCCGTCACTCCGCTTTGTTTCGACCATGGGGTCTTTCGCTGACGTTGCTTCTGCATCCTGCTGGACTGCGAAGGAATGCCATTATTGACATCTCGTCTGCTATATCGAAACGAGTGCTGAGGTGAAGCTGGGATTTTGCCGTCGCTCCGTTTCATTTCGACCGTGAGGTCTTTTGTTGGCGTTGCATCTGCATCCTGCTGGACTGATGAGGAACGCCGTTGTTGACATCCCGTCTGATGTATCGAGACGAATGCTGAGGTGAAGCTGGGATTTTGCCGTCACTCCGCTTTGTTTCGACCGTGAGGTCTTTTGTTGACGTTGCATCTGCATCCTGCTGGACTGCGGAGGAACGCCGTTGTTGACATCTCGTCTGCTGTATCGAGACGAATGCTGAGGTGGAGCTGGGATTTTGCCGTCACCCTGCTTTGTTTCGACCGTGAGGTCTTTTATTGACGTTGCATCTGTATCCTACTGGACTGCGGAGGAACGCCGTTGTTGACATCTCGTCTGCTGTATCGAGACGAATGAGGTGGAGCTGGGATTTTGCCGTCACTCCGCTTTGTTTCGACCATGAGGTCTTTCGTTGGCGTTGTATCTGCATCCTGCTGGACTGCGGAGGCACGCCGTCATTGACATCTCGTCTGCTGCAACGAGATGAATGCTGAGATGGTCTCTAGGTTGTCTGTAAACCATCGAGATTTAGAACTAAGGACTATGCCGTGGCTCCATTTGATGGTGTAACATCTGTGTCCTGCTGGAATGAGGAGGCACATCGTTGTTGGTTTCCAGGCTGTAGATGTGGCCATTGAGATTTGGAACTAGGGACTTTGTCATGGCTCCGTTTCGTCGCGACTCTGAGGTCGGTTGTTGACGTCACGTCTGCATCTGGTTGGAGTGAGGAGAAACGCCGTTGGTGATCTCTAAGTTGTCGATATCGACGTCGAGACCCTGAAGCCAGGGATCTTCCTTTGCTTCGCTTGTTGACATTGTGTCTGCAATATTGCGACAAATGTCAAGGTTGTCTCTAGGTTGTCTATGAACCGTCGAGATTTGGCTTCGCTTTCTGATGGAGCCTGGTGGGACGATATGGTTCCCTTCTTGTTTGTGCCCATGGATTATATACAGGAATCAATGTGACCTCACCTGCAGGGCAAAAAGTTTCATTCTATTTCATCATCTTTTTATTCTTTCCGCGATGCTCTATCATTTCAGCTTTTTATATCGCGAAAATCGCGATTGCCCAATCATTTCGGCGATTTTTCGCGGTGCCCAATCTTTTCGGCTATTTTTCGCGGCGCCCAATCATTTCGGCTATTTATTTTATTTTTACTCCCTGCTTTTTATTGCGAGTTGCCCAATCATTTCGGCTGTTTTTGTATGCATACATTTTTACTTGCTGATTTCGTTGCAAGTTGCCCCATCATTTCGGCTATTTCATATGCATTTTTGGCTCGTTGATTTTTTTTTATCGCGAGTGTGGAACTTGGAATCTGGTGCCAATCTCAGTATCAGCATCATTGCAACTGGAATATTGCCAAGAACGAATCATCATTTGCCATGAAAGGACTTGGAATTTGATACCGATTTAGGCATCAGCATCGCTACAACTAGGATATTGCCAGGAGCGAATCATCATTTGCCTCTGTCGATGTCGAACAAAGGTGGCTTAGCAAACAGGGTTAGGATCTCGTCGACTAAGCCTTTTGACTTCATGAGCCGTAAGGGTCTCATAAAGGTATTTCCCCCTACAAGTCGTGAGGATCTCATAGGTGCGTTTTCTCCTTAGGAGTCGTGAGGATTCCTAAGTGCATGGTCTCTAATAAGTCGTAAGGATCTTACAAAAGTGCTTTCTCCTTATAAGTCGAGAGGACTTACAAGGGCTGTTCACCGTGTAAACATATCCCTAGTCACGGATGGAACTTTGTTAGGGAAATGTTTATTCGCGCCCGTGGATTTTATACAAGGGTCAATACTGAACCGCTTGTAGGGCAGTATTGGAGGTTGTGGAGGCTGCTTAAGAACAGGTTCAGGTCTCTGTAACTTAAGACTTTTGAATCTTATGAGCCGTGAGGGTCTCATAAGAGGTTTCTCCTTACGTGTCGTGAGGATCTCGCAAGTGTAATTTCTTCTTAGGAGTCGTGGGGATTTCTAAGTGTGTTGCTTCCTTTATGAGTCGTAAGGATCTCACGCGGGTGGTTTCTCCTCACAAGGTCGAGAGGACCTTGCAAGTGTCCTTTAACGAGGTTGCGCCCTTTCGGGTTTTCACAAAACTCGTCGGTAGTCCTGCTGTTTTTACTCACGGCGCCGTTTCGGGTTTTCATCCGTGCCCATTTTGCTTATGAACATACCGTTTTTTTTGAACGAGGTTGCGCCCTTTCGGGTTTTCACAAGACTCGCCGGTAGTCCTGCTGTTTTTACTTACGGCGCCCTTTCGGGTTTTCATCCGTGCCCATCTCGCTTGTGGACGTACCGTTTTTTTTACGAGTCTGTGCCCTTTCGGGTTTTCATAAACATCGCCGGTAGTCCTGCTGTTTTTACTCACGGCGCCCTTTCGGGTTTTCATCTGTGCCCATCTCGCTTGTGGACGTACCGTTTTTTATACCACGTTAGCCTGAAGATGCCGCGGGTTGGGAGTAGTTTAACGACGTTTCGGTCATTTGCAAATTTTAGGACATCGTGGTCCGCCGTTGCCGTATTTGAGGCAAATTTCTAGTTTACGGACTTTTCAGTCCATGGGGCTTTCCCTATGAATGATCATGATGCCCCTGGCATATCCATCTTTCTCGGAGCGTGTGATTGTGGCGGGCTCACCTTCCAGTTTTCGGACAGTGCGAACTTGCCCTGTTGGTGTTGGTCTTCAACCCAATTTTTGAAGACGTAGCAGTTTTCGATCGGATGGCCCAATACTTGGTAGTAAGGGCAATAATTAGAATTGTTAACATCATTCAGTTGTAGCTGGTGTTTCGGCTCCGGTAGAGTGATAAGCCTGTTGCGCATTGCTAGTTCGAACAGCCTCCTTGTTTCATCCCGAGGAAATGAGTAAGGACGTTTCAACTTCTCATAGAGGGGTTGCCGGTTGTTGCTTTGGCGAACAACCGGTCAGGGCCACTCGATTGTTGTTGAGCGTTGGCGACGAAGGCCATTCTTCCCTTCCCTTTATCCTTTTTGTTCGATCCCTTGTTTGCGGGTCCGAGATTCTTTCCGGGTAGCGTGCGATTGCACGGCTGAATGTTCTCGCAACTCCTCAATTCTTTCGTTTCAGAGATGGATTCCTTGAACAGAGGACCATGGGCTACTTTTTCGTCGGAGTCGCTCCCGAAGGTGAGAACCCGTGATCCCCCGGGATCAACCCTATGACAATTGCTGGCAATTCTTTTACGCTCATCTGTCGCATTTTTCCGCTGTCTACAAGCTTCACGCTTTGTCCTGTTGAAGTGTTGCCTGTGAGCGACATACCCTTGCCACCAACACTTAAAAGAGTTGCAGTCTTCAGTAGGATGTACGATCTTCTGAGGATATAAGCAGAAGTTAGGATGTATGTCCGCTTCATCAAGATGTATACCGCCAGAAGAATTTTCTCTGAAAGAGGGCAGCTTCATTCCCATCGATATGGCTTTGGCAAATCATTTCCTTGTCTTGATCCAGCTTTCATTTGCGTCGGATGTACTTTGATCCGGTGGGAGTGTTTCGACCCTTTCATCTAGTCGCCGGCGTTTGGCTTTCTCGAATATGGCCATCTCGTGCTCTCGATCAGCTTTGCTTTTAAGACGGGCTTCGTTCAGGAATGCATCAATCATTTCGTCTGATGGTCCTCGAAGTTCTGGCTCAGGATCTGCCCCCAGCTTCTCTGTGTAAGGAGCTTCTTCGTCATTTATTGACGAGTGAGAGATCACATGGCAGTTTGCCACATAATCTTCAGATTCATCCGACGAGTCTTCTCCATTGTCATTATCTCCGTCCTCGAGGACATGGTTGAGGAGTTCTCGGAATGTGACTGGGGTCCGCGCCTTCTGATTATATTCTTCCAATGCATCAATATGTTTTCGCAGATCCGTGCGCTTGTCATCAAACTGCGCGAACTTTTTGGTCTTCTTCTTTTTCTTTGAAGACTTTGACGGCTGTGCCTGGGTGTTTTGCCCACTGCTATCAATTCTCGGTGTTGGGCGTGGTTTCAGCATTCCCTCGATGATCTCGGGTTCCAGTGGATTTTTCCACCTGATCGCCGGGCATGTTTGGAGATCTTTCAGCATTCTTTTTGTCTTGGCTGAAAGAACGTCCTCCCATGGGGCTTCCCTTATGAATGAGCACGATGCCCCCGTCATGTCCACCTTTTTTGGGGCGTGAGGTTGTGGTGGGTTCACCTTCCAATTTTCGGATAATGTGAACTTGCCTTGTTGGTATTGTTCTTCAACCCAGTTTTTGAAGACGTAGCAGTCTTCGATCGGATGGCTCAATACTCGGTGGTAGGGGCAGCAATTGGGATCGTTGACGTCGTTTGGCTCCAACGGACGTTTTGGATCTGGCAGATTGATGAGTCCGTTACGCACCCCGGCTCGAACAGTCTCCTCGTTTTATCATGGGGGAACGAGTAGGGACGTCCTAGTCTCTCCTAGAGGGATGGGCGTGGACGCATATTGTTTTGGCGAACAACCGGCTTTAAGTTGCTCGGCTGTTGTTGAGTATTGGCGAAGAAAGTCGCTTTTCCTCTCCCCTTTTCATTCCAAGGCTCTTTCTTTGAAGAGGAAGGCCTATGGCCCATCTGGTCCATTTGGGCCAGTTTGTCAATCAAGGCCTGGAAGGTGGTCGGCTTGAAGAACATCATGGATTGGGAGATGGTCGCCAGAGGGTCGAGGGTTCCTACGAACATGCCTACGGGTGGAGCTTCCTCTGTGCACTGTTCTCACTTTGACCATAGATTACACCACCGTATCGGATACTAGACCCAAGTTTCTCCAGGCTTCACCCTGGCATTGATCAATGCCGTGATTGGGGTGCGTTCGCTAGCGCTTGCAAAAAGCTGGGTGAATAGAAACTCCATCTCTGCGAATGTCTTCACAGAGTCATTTGGGAGTTCAGAATACCATTCGAACGCCGTCTCCGACAAGCTGCCGACGAATTGACGGAGCAAAAGTTTATCATCGCCCCCGGTGTTGCCGCAAAGAGCCCTGAACCGAGCGACATATTGATGGGGGTTGCCTGTCCCCTTGTACACATGGAATTTGGGGACCTCGTAGCCCTACGGGTAATTTATCTGATCATACCATCCTGGATACGGTTGCCCAGTTTTGACGATTTGGCCGACCGCTTCATTCGCCTGATGAACTCGTATCTGCTGAGCAATATAGTCACCCATGACAGCTTTAGAGATTGTCTCCTCCTTGGCTGTTGACAGAGCCGGCAGGGGATTTGATGTTTATCCTCTATTATCTTCAATTATCACTGGAGGATCTTCGGCTGGGGGATCCGGCTGGATCATCATGCCCACTATATCTTGGAATAGAAGGGCCATCTGCTTTATATTGGTCGCTTGTTCCGCGGCCTCTTTTTACTTCTTCTCAAGCATTCTCCGAAGGAATTTAGCATCGGTTTCTTGCTCACGGCGCTTCTCCGAGGATGTCTCCGGGCTTGCTTTCGGTCCCGTAAGTGCGGCCATGGCTGTCAGCATTTCTTGGAGCTTTTGTTATTATTGCTCCCGAGCCTTAGTCACTGATCGCGTAAGCGGTCTATGACCTATGAAGACATGGCTATCCTCTTTTCCGGATTCCATATAGACGGTATGTACCATCATGCCCCCAGACTTGGGGTGTTTGGGTTCGGTGGTCTTGCAGTTCATCGCAGACCCGGGGATTTTCTCCGGCCTTCTCCTCTTGTGAGTGGTCGAAGTTGAGGGGGCCGTTGCAGTGGGCACCCAAGTAGCTATCGCCTTTTGTGGATTGATAGGACGGTCCTCTTCCCGCTGAACTTTCAACTTTTTCTGTCGGCGGGGATAATCTTGATCAATTACCGAGTCTTGGACTTGACGCCAGACCTTGTAGATTTTTAGGGGACAGCCGTTGAGGGGGCTGTTCCGACTTCACCTTTGTAGTGCTCTCCATAGGTGGAGGAGATCTTTTCTGCACAGCGGTCGGAGAGTTCTTGCGGACCTTCCTAAGTGGTTCAAAACTATTCCCAGTTAGAACAGCAGCATCAATTTCCGTCGTTGGAGTCGGCGGAGTCAGTCCAGAAGGAGAGTTGCCCCCAGCCTTCCTTACTCGGCGCCAGTGGCATATCCCTAGTAGGAGGAGTATTGTCTCCTGAGGGTTTTCAGCGGATTACACCCACAAAATCCTATAATAAAAGAGAGATGGTGAAAGTTATATAAAGAAAAGAACTATAAAAGAAAGAACTTGAAAATAAGAGTTTTCAACTATACCAGCTTTTCAGTTGCTATGAGCCTTAACTTAATGGTCACGAAAAAATGTTAGAAATCACATTATCTCTCAATAAAACATCGCCTTTAGTTTTCATTCCTACTTTTCTTCCAAACATTAATCATATACCCCTACGTGTGTGAACTGGACATCCCTACACTCAGAGAATTCAATTCAAGCAATCATACTCTTGTCCATCTACCTTAGTACTTTTTAATAGATATTTAGATGGAATTTGCTCACACATTCTTCATGCGACCGTTAATACTTCTTGAGGTACTAACCGACCGATTACTCATGTGCTTGCTAATTAGGTGTTTTTCCCCGTCTTGCAACACCTAAGGCTTAGCAGTGGCTCCCAAACCAGTTGGTCTAAGGCACTAGGTGATAAAGCACCCTCGCTATATTTTTTATTGCTGCCTCGGTGATAACAAAACCAGTGTTCATTTTTCTTTTCACCATTTTATCTTTTATTCTCCACTTTTATTTTCTTCATACTTTGGCTTTTAGACAAGAGCATTTCAAGGTATCCTCTACTATCCCGAGTTTCAAGATGTGTGTAAGTGCGTATAGTTGGGTATCAACGTTCAAATGTTTGGCTTCCAGAATAAGAACTATTTTTCAGGCTTATTTTTATCCCCAGATTAGTAATTTTCTTCATCTTACTAACCCTTGGGACAACAGCTCATAACTACTTATTACTAGTTTCATTTAAGAAAACATCTAACTTTCTTGTTTATCTTAAACTATTCCTATCTTTTAAATATAATTTTCCACTTTCTACTCTTTTATTTGTTAGTGTATATGCCCTAGAGGCCATTACTGTATCATACTAGTTTGTATATTACTTAATGGAAGCTTGGGATATTCACCTTGTATAAACAATCTTGCTCAATATAGTAGTATGCTACTTGGTTTGTTTCTACTTCAATGTGTACATGTGTTTATTTTAGTATATCACATTTACGCATTAGTGGAGCCCTTAGGATCTTTGCTTGATTACCAGCGTTGTGATGGCAGTCACACTCGTGGGGGCTGGGTAATCCATAAGCACATCCTTATACAGGTCCCTAGTCACAGGACTATCGAGACAGGACATCGATACTCCGGAGTAGACTAGCGTATGCGCTTCTCATCCCAGCAGGGAGACGGTCTGTCCTACAGCCGTCAGTACGTCGTACTTGAGATAGTATGCGGGTGCTCGTTAGGTTACGAGTACACTGGACAGGACTCGTCGAGAACTGACTGGTTGGTATTATACCTATCGTCAGTTATCAGTTCCCAGGTGACATGAGTACAGCTTAGTCCGCTGACTTGACACTGTCACTTCGCCTCGAGTGTGTTCCCACTGTACTTTGATTACTACCCTACCATGGCTCAAAGGAGTCGTGCAAACAGGTAGTAGTTGGGTGCAGTCCCGAAGCACTTGGAGGCAGTGACGGTTAGACAGGATTCCTCTCTCCCGGTATTGGGGGTTGACATCGCGCTGTGTCTAGGAGAGCCATTACACGAGTAGTCCCTGGCCAGGGCAAGCGAGATATAATGGTAGGCTTCCAGTGTTATCTCAGGGTGTTGTGGGCTTCACTCCGACACGACTTGTACCGCTATTAGGGAACTGACGTTTACCGTCCCCTAGGCCCGCCATGCGATGTATCAGACGAACAGACCGGACTGTACGGAGACTGTCACATTCAGACTCAGTAGGAGTTCAGATGGGTTTCACCTCGTCAGTCTTCTTGTCGGCATCTACCTGGGGACCGTTACACACAGCTAGTGCCGCTTGCGGTCTGTGGTTAAACCCACTGCCAGCGTAGTGTCGAGTCTTTAGAGTCCCACACAGAAAGCTATTCGCCTTTAGGCAAAAGAGTAGGGGGTCGCATGGTTTTGCAACAGGTCGCATGGTTCACTAGTAAAATAGGGGGTTGCCCCTACGGATAGTGTAATCCGTAGGGGCAAAAATAACTTGGACCTACGGATATATCCGTAGGGCTAAATGGTTGCCCCTACGGGCAAAGACGTCCAAGAATAAAAATATTAATTCTTAATTAGGTGTTTGCCCCTACGGAGCCGCAAACAAAGGACCTACGGATATATCCGTAGGGGCAATTAAATATCGATTTAATAAAATCCCAGATCTCGATCGCCTATGCTCATTTCGCTCTCTCTCTCGATCGGGCGCGAAAATAAGGTTAGGGTTTCGTCGCCACTGGAGTTCGATCGCCTACCCCAATGCGCCACGCCGTCGCCGCCAAGGTTGTTCTCCTCGTGGCCATCGCCGGTTTCGTCGCCACTGGAGTTCTCGTCGCCACCGCGGTTAAGGTCGTCGCCACCGCCGTTCAGATCGTCGCCCCTGCCCCAGCAGCCGTTCAGGTGAGTAAATCTCGAGGTAAGTTAAAGAATTTATTGGATTATTTTGGGCTTAAGGTTCATGGCGCGCGAGTTGGCCTGGGTTGGGCTGGGGTCGCGGTCGCAGTCGCGGTCGGGTTAGGGTTGGGGCAGGGGCTGGGCTGCGGGGTCGGGTTCGGGGTCGGGGTCGGGGAAGGGGAAGGGGAAGGGGAAGGGTTAGGGTCGGGGTCGGGGTCGGGGTAGGGTTAGGGTCGCAGTCGGGGTCGGGGTAGGGTTAGGGTCGGGGTCGGGGTCGGGGTCGGGGCCGGGTAGAATTTATCAAATTTTTTATTGGGGGTGCGGCTGGGGCTGCGGGCTGGGGCTAGGGCTGGGGAAGGGGAAGGTCAATTTATCAAATTTTTAACAAGATTTGTATTAGTTTGCAAGAACACTTAAGTTTATCACAAAATATTGTTTGGGTTTTCGATTTATATCTTGAGAATAATGGAGGAAAGATGCCATAGTAGGGAATTCCCTCCTATGGCGTCGAAAAAATACCCCCTCCATGGTTTTTTCCGACGATCGGCACCCAACATCTTCATTGTCATCATCTAAGATGTGGGTATACCAAATTTGAAGTGATTCTACAACTTTTTCACCGTTGATTTAGCAATGTAAAAAGTTCTATTGTCGGCAAACCGTTAATTTTGAACCCACTAAATCAACGGTGAAAAAGTTGTAAAATCACATGAAATTTGGTGTACCCACATCTTAGATGATGACGATGAAGATGGTGGGTGCCGATCGGCGGAAAAAATTAGGGAGAGGGTATTTTTTCGACGCCATAGGAGGGAATCCCCTCCTATGGCCTCTTCCCTCCATTAATCTCTTATATCTTTTAGCGGTATGTATCCGTTGTCCCAAATTTTGAATTATCTTATACTAGTATTTATGCATGTGCAGATCTTCTTTATCCTGACAAAAGATCCATATCCATTATCTTAACTTAAAATCCTTTAGAGGGTGCTAATCCTAAATAACAACAAAATGATGTTAAATATTTCATCCGATTTTCACAAGATCATACTTGAAAAAAATGCAACTACTTTCACAATTTCACAATCCTAACCAACTCCCAATTTATTATGGTATTCGATCATAATTTGAGAACAAATTCTCTTTTCTATTGCCATCCCATATCAAACCCTAGAATCGTGGGCCATTTCAAATTACACCAAATTGAGGCAAGAATTGGATGAAACCAACATAACCAACAATAAAGAGCTTTATTTGGTAATATATATTGATGAACAATGGTTGCTGTGTTAAATCCAACCCTCACATCACATGCATATCAATAAAGGAGAGGACTGACCAAAATGTTGAATTTTAACAATTGTGAAAGTTCTTCGGTCAGGATGTAACAGAAATAAGGAAAAAAAACCTAAAATATTTTTCACAAAAAAGAAAAAGCAAGCTTCTCTCCCATATCATTAACAAAGCTTATCACTTTTGATTCTCGAAATTATTTTACATTATATTTTCATTCAAAACGTTTTGCTAGTTTGCTCACCAGCTGTTTGATAAAATTCCTAAACTATTTTTACTTTCCTTGCTCACAATTGCTCTTGACTACGTACAAATCTTGAAAACCCATTAACGCTCTTGCAATAATATGCAAAATCACATGAGGATTCACATTCATCACCACCACCTAAGGCTAGGGTTTGGGCTGGGGCTGCGGCTAGGGTTGTGCGTCCTCAAGAGGGCGATCATAGGATCGGTGAAGTGAGGTGGCTGGATATGAGATACGATGGATTTCCATGTGTTCAATGGAATGCTGAGGGTCAGAGTCGGTTATTTATATATCTCCCAAAAAAGAATGAGTTTGTTATCAAAGGTGTATTGATTTCTACATCAAGGAATATCAGTTATATGTCATTCAGTGACTAAGTCTGTTTCTGGCCCAACCATATTTATGAATCCTTTCTTCTTTTTCCTTCTTACGTATATTTACTAGTTCAGACTGTATGCACCTCTGCAATCAACGCCGAGAACTTATACATTATAGGTTAATAGACATATGCTATGAAATCACGGTGCATATCGAATTCATGATATGTTATAGTCCCTCATTATTTTTACTGTGGTGAGAAAGCAGTCGCTGGTGGCCACAAGCCATAGAATTGGCAGTTGTCCTACCTAAAATAACAACTTTTATACTAAAAAATTATGTATGCCATTAGTTAGTAGTTTATGTTTTTTAGACGCAAAAGCCATTTGAGAAATACTTTTCCAACCCACTATTAATCCATATTCTCAATATAGTCATTGAATTTGCACGCGCACATAAATAAGAAGGAGAAGACAATAATGTGGCAGAAGAAGAAGAAGAAGACAGTAATGTGGCAGAAGAAGAAAAAAATGACATTCCTCGTTCTCTGTTTCAGCATCAATCTTCTGATATGAACTAATGATGGCTTTCACATAGGCTTTTTCCTTTAGAGACTTCTTAGAGTCAAATGGAAAGCATAAATCAGATTTTTGCAGGTCGGGTTCTTCTATGACTTTCAAGAGTCTCAACTGATTCTGTTAATTATACTCTAGTTGGGTGGTACTTTTACAACTTCTCACTGCAGGTGCGCTCTCTAATATCCATTTTGAATGTAATATTATCGATATTCAAAATGGATATTAGAGAGCGCACCTGCAGTGAGAAGTGAGAAGTGGTAAAAGTATCACCCAACTAGGGTGTAATTTACAGAATCAGTTGAGACTCTTAAAAGTCATAGAAGAACCCGACCTGCACAAATCTGATGTATGCTTTCCATTTGACACTAAGAAGTCTCTAAAGGGAAAAGCCTATGTGAAAGCCATCATTAGTTCATATCAGAGGATTGATGCTGAAACAGAGAACGAGAAATGTCATTTTTTTCTTCTTCCGCCACATTACTGTCTTCTCCTTCTGCCACATTACTGTCTTCTTCTTCTTATTATGTTCGCGTGCAAATTCAATGACTATATTGAGAATATGGATTAATAGTGGGTAGGAAAAGTATTTCTCAAATGGCTTTGGCGTCTTAAAACCATAAACTACTAAGTAATGACATACATAATTTTTTTAGTATAAAGGTTGTTATTTTAAGTTTTTCCTTATAGAGATATGATCTAACTGCATCTATCAACTATAAGTGTGCAGAAAATTATGATAAGAAATCATAAGAAAGGGTCGTAGCCATGCATAACCTTGAATCTACATACCAAATCATGCAAAAGCATGCACTTATTGTCATCTTGCCTTGGAATATAAAATATCTTGGAAGACTATAAGCGAGCATTTAAATCTTGTTAGCTTTTGACTTCAACATATATTTTTCTCAAGTACCATGAAATATACTTGCTCCGTATAAACCGTTTTCAGGAAGATGGATTAATAATGACAAATTATCCATTGTGACTCACTAGGTTAGAATTTTCTCTTCTATTAACCATCTTTCTAATCAGCTTGGTAAATTTATTCGGAACCGGCTGCGAATCATTAAAAGACATGCATAAGAAAGAAAACTAAAATACAGATATATAGTATACCGATACATCGAAACTTCATAGTTGCGATGGCAATCCAGAAATATTTATTTCTACACACGTGGTGCGCGTGCGAATGCGTCAGGCATCATGGACAAATATTTCAGAACATGAAAAGTATTATTCGTATAAAGTAATTAAAATTTTTAAACACCTTGGGTAGATATTTTCTTAGTTGATACAATCATATCATGATGACTAAATTTAAGCTATTATACATATGCTTATGTATTTTTCTAATCTAATATATCACACACACAGAGAGAGAGAGAGGGGGGGAGAATACCAGGTAGATAGAGAAATCAGTTAGCAGGATCCTGAAGAAATGGAGTCCACAGTATTGCTCATCATCATCATCCGTGATCCCTTTGAAAAAATATTATCAAAGGGATCATGGATGATGATGATGAGCAATGCTATGGACTCCATTTCTTCAGGATCCTGCTACCTGATTTTTTTACCTACCAGGTGTTCTCTCTCTCTCTTTCTGTGTGTGTGTGTGATATTTTAGGTTAGAAAAATACATATGCATATATATAATAGCTTAAATTTAGTCCTCATGATATGATTGCATCACCTAAGAAAATATCTCTACCCAAGCTTTTTAAAAGTTTTAATTACTTTATACGAATAATACTTTCCATGTTATGAAATATTTGTCCATGTTGCCTGACGCATTCGCACGCGCACCACGTGTGTAGAAATAAATATCTCTGGATTGCCATCGCAACTATGAAGTTTCGATGTATCGGTATGCTATATATCTGTATTTTAGCTTTCGTTCTTATGCTACTCTTTTAATGATTCACAGCCGGTTCCGAATAAATTTACCAAGCTGATTAGAAAGATGGTTAATAGAAGAGAAAATTCTAACCTAGTGAGTCACAATGGATAATTTGTCATTATTAATCCATCTTCCTGAAAACGGTTTATACGGAGCAAGTATATTTCATGGTACTTGAGAAAAATATATGTTGAAGTCAAAAGCTAACAAGATTTAAATGCTCGCTTATAGTCTTCCAAGATATTTTATATTCCAAGGCAAGGTGACAATAAGTGCATGCTTTTGCATGATTTGGTATGTAGATTCAAGGTTATGCATGGCTACGACCCTTTCTTATGATTTCTTATCATAATTTTCTGCACACTTATAGTTGATAGATGCAGTTAGATCATATCTCTATAAGGGAAAACTTAAAATAACAACCTTTATACTAAAAAAATTATGTATGTCATTACTTAGTAGTTTATGGTTTTAAGACGCAAAAGCCATTTGAGAAATACTTTTCCTACCCACTATTAATCCATATTCTCAATATAGTCATTGAATTTGCACGCGAACATAATAAGAAGGAGAAGACAGTAATGTGGCAGAAGGAGAAGACAGTAATGTGGCGGAAGAAGAAAAAAATGACATTTCTCGTTCTCTGTTTCAGCATCAATCCTCTGATATGAACTAATGATGGCTTTTCCCTTTAGAGACTTCTTAGTGTCCAATGGAAAGCATACATCAGATTTTTGCAGGTCGGGTTCTTCTATGACTTTTAAGAGTCTCAACTGATTCTGTAAATTACACCCTAGTTGGGTGGTACTTTTGCCACTTCTCACTGCAGGTGCGCCCTCTAATATCCATTTTGAATGTAATATTATAGATATCCATGCCTGTTTATGTCAAAATTACTTATATTGTCAATGTTTGATTGTCTAGTTGTTGGTGATGCGTCCATATCAGGGACAGAGGCCACTCCCGTTCCTCCAGGTATATTTATATATTATATAGGGCATGTATATTGATTTAGAATGCTATATCATAAATATACACACATTTCTTTTGCTCTTAGTCGTCCAACTCATTATCATGGGCTGCTTGATGAGATTAGATTTGCGCCTGATGATCTACAAGAGCTCCTTCACTCCCCGTCATATGTGTAAGCAGCGCTATATGCGAGTTTACCTTGTTAGTATGTATGTACTGAAATTAATTAATATTATTCAAATTTTGATACATGCAGATACCAGAGGAGCACATCTTCTATCTCTGTAGGTAAGGCTTTGAATTTGTTGATTTTGGTGTTTCTTGTCAATTTTATAGACCCGTATGTGCTAAATATAATGTTCTGACAGTTGCTAGGGGAAGGCAACATTCGAGGCTGCTGACCCCAGTCCTGGACGCCGCACACGGACGGCACCACGTAGGTTCCCAGAGGCCGAGGACTAGGCTCTAGCAGGGCCCATATGAGGTTGGACGCCACCCCGGTGGTTACTTCCTCCGTCTCCAGTGAGCGACGTATCCATCATGAACTGGATAGCTTGAGGGCCAGTGTTCAGGAGTTGAAGGAGATGCTGGTATGTATACTACTTTATAGTAAAATATCATTTCATATTATATACATATCAACATATCCATAATTAGTACGTAGCTTGAGCTTATTTGGTTTTAGACTTAAGTTTGATTAATCATACATACATATGTAATTGAAATAAACAACGCTTTTCCAAACTAGATATCCAAACAGGGTTTCGAAATAACTTAATAATGATACGAATTCGAATAATAAACAGTTCTTACACGCTCATGTAGCACACGTTATATCCAGACGCGACAAGGTAGATCGGCCGAGCCTCCACACGCAACTCCTTCGGCTGCGGCTCCGCAAGCCACTACATCGGCTGCGGTTCCGCAGACAGCTCATGTAGCTCCACCGCCCACTCAGACTCCCGCAGCCGCGGCTCCGCAAGCGACTACCTCGACGGCGGCTGCGCAGACCACATGCCGCTCAGACTCCCGCTACCGACAAATTGCATAGTTTATTGACCGAGGAGCAGGCGCGCGTTATTCTATCGTTATTCAGAGGTGGAGCTGGACCGAGCTAGGGTAGATTTTTGGTTCTTTTTTTTTGAAACATGTATTTATTTATATCATACACATTGTACTACATTTTGAAACGACATTGATATTGGTTTGTATTTATATCATATTCAGTTTTTGGGTTTCTTTTGTATATTATATATATGCGTGAGATGTGATTATGAATACTGCAATATATGATTTGATTGATGTATATATTATTGTGCACAGGGCGGGAAAAATCAAACAGCCCATTTTTAAAAAAAAAATTCAGATAATATGTACCTACGGATTAATCCGTAGGCCAACATGTTACCCCTACGGATATAGCCGTAGGGGCAAAATATCAGCAGTAACTGATATTTCCCCCAGATCTCAGTACAGGGGGGTTGGGAAAGCCCCTACGGATATATCCGTAGGAGCCACTGACTATCCCCTACGGCTAAAGCCGTAGGGGCTACATATCAGGAATCCTGAATTTATACCCCTACGAAATCGTACCTACGCATATATCCGTAGGGGATAGTACATGCCCCGACGGTTATATCCGTAGGGCAAAGTAATTTATTAAAATAAACCGTAAATAATATAAAATCTTATACCCTACGGCTTAAGCCGTAGGGGCAAATGGACCTACACAGATATCCGTAGGGGCAAGAATTTGCCCGTAGGGGCAAGTTCAGGGCCTCAACTTGCACCTGCGGCCTTTGCACCTACGGGGTATTTTTTCGCCCCTACGTATATATCCGTAGGGGCAGTGGGTTGCCCCGACGGATAAATCCGTAGGGGCAACCCCTATTTGTAGTAGTGGTTTTGCGACAGGGTTCGGTCACATCCGTGTACTTGTGCACGTACAGTGGCCGGACAGTTGACACTAGCGGGCTTTGGTTTAAGCCAGATCCTAGTGTACGTTTTGGGATTGGTTTTATCTCGTTTGTATTCGTGTTCCTCGGAACGCGGATGCGGGTGTGTATGCACAGTTGACAGAGAGACAGAGGCAGAGGATTCTCATTGAGGTTGTTGACTGTTGACTATTGACTTTGCTTAACCCTAATGAGAATTAGAAATATGGTTAATGATAATTAAGTATTATTGTGCCATGGTTGGGTTGAAAGGTTGACCTTGTTGACTTGTTGACTAGGTTGACCGGTTGACTAGGTTTGACTTGTTGACCACCATCATTACTATGGCTATCATTTCATGCAAAGACTTTTAGCTTGCTTATTTGTTCACACATTGCATTTAATGCATGAAATAATATTGCCTTTTGTGATATGATAACCATCACATAATACTTGATTTATCATTATGGCTCATGATGCTTTTGGATTATGAGAGGTGAGAATGAGAAGAGTATGGTTCATTCTCTCATTTCCTTTCTCTCTCTTGCTTGAGCTCTCTCTCATTCTCTTAAGCTCTCCCTCTTCCTCTTGCTCTCTCTCTAGTCTATGGTTCACTTGTCTCATATGTTGAGAAGCAAGAACCATAGAGAAAAATCCCAACACACTCTCCTCTACTCACTCTAGTTCACAAGGTTTAGCAAACCGAGTGAACTAGTTTCTTCAAAGTTCGAAGAAGAAGCCAAAGGTAGAAGCTTTCGGGTGGATCGATCTTCGGCGCAAGGAGACGACGGGGTGAAGCCGATCCGTACACCATCAAGAGTTGAAGACGAAGGAGTTCAAGAAAGAAAGGTATAACCCCCTAACTGAGTAGTTAACAACTCCTAGTTAGGTGTTTAGATAGATAGTTTAACAAAGATCTGTTTTGAGTCCATGTTGCCGCCTCTAGAAAATTGTTCTTCATCATTTCCGCAAGCCCGTAAGTACCGGGAGAGGTAGCATGGACTGACAGTGGTATTAGAGCCTAGTTAAACACTATCTAACATGTTAGCATAGTAACTAGAAATTCGATTGAAAAAAAAGTCGCGAAAAATACCCGGATTATCAACTTTCTGTCGAATTTTTCCACTGTTCAAAAAAATGATAAATCATGCTTTAAAATTCGGCTCAGGGTTTTTAGAAGAAACTACAAAAAATTAGTCCACTGATCCGATCAAAGCGCCGCGGAAACGCGGCGGGAGCGTGCTCCCGCCGCATTTCCGCGGCCGAGTTGACTCGGCCGTGGGGAATTTTGGTTGCAGTTTGTTCTATGGGGTATTTTGGGATTTTTGGTATATGTTTTTTCAGCCCAGGTTTTCTAGAAAGAAAAATTTGTTTTGAGGGCTTTAAAAACCGTATTTTGGGATTTTTGCAATTTTCTTGGGTGTTCTTCTACTGTCTTTTCAAGCTTTCTGAACATCCCTGAAAAATTTTTGGACTTCATTTAAAAATCGACAGAAACTCATGATTTCGGGCATTTCCGGTTTCGTTTTTTCCGTTCGAAATTCATCCAAATTTGCAAGTAAGTTATTTATTGTTTAGCGAGGCTCTGATACCACTGTAAGTCGATGTACAACACCCCACGACTTGCGGGGAGGCGGAAATATGAAAAACGATCTTGTTTCTTGCTTAAACATCGACTAACCGCACGAATCGAAGCTAAACGATAACTAACATGAAACATAGAAGTTCTATACTACTATGTTTAGGGATTATACCTAACGAATCGTGTCCTTCGTCTTTGCGAACTCCACCTCCTCCTCGGCCTTCTCGAAGTAGTAGACGATCCACCCGAGAGCTTTACTCCAAGCTTAGCCTCTAAACTTGAGGCAACTAACTTTCTTTAAGTGCTAATCAAAGAAGCTAGGTGATATAGAGTGAGGGTTATGGTTTAATTAGTCTAACTAATCCTTGTACTCAACACATGAGAGGGGAGGATTAGGGTTTGAAGAGGGAGAGCTTGAGGAGAGAGAGGATGAACATAATAATGAAGTGAGAATAATGAGTTATGATAATATATATCAAGCATTTCTTTTTATCAAGAAAAGAAAATAAATCAATTTAACAACCATGCTTGATAATATCTAGTGATGATTCATCTCCATGAGTCATTAAGCATTTATGATGCATTAATGACATGGATGAATCATCCATATGACTCACTAATCACATTCATTGTATATGCCACCTAAACCCTCTTAGTCACCACCTTCTAGAAGCTTCTCGCGCAATTACGAGAACGCCCCTCCTTTTCGCAAAAATACGGAAAAACTTTAGACTGTATAAATCCAATAACCGGATACCAGTAACTGGCTTAAACCAAAGCCGACTGGTAAAAACTGTCCGAAAGTCGTACGTGTGTAAACACACGTATGCGTCCGAACCCTTGTCGTAAAACCATACGACCTCTATATCGTTTCGCCCGGAGTAGGGAAACTCTTTGTGTGGGACTCTAGAGACTCGACTACTACGCTGGCAGTGGGTTTAACCACAGACCGCAAGCGGCACTAGCTGTACGTAACGGTCCCCAGGTAGATGTCGATAAGAAGGCCGATGAGGGAACCCATCCGAACTCCTACTGAGTCTGATGTGACAATCTCCGTACAGTCCGGTCTGTTTGTCTAAGACTATCGCATATCGGACCTAGGGGGCGGCAAGCGTCAGTCCCCTAATAGCGGTATAAGTCGTGTCGGAGCGAAGCCCATTACACCCTGAGAAACTACTGGAACCTACCAGCAAATCTCGCTTACCCTGGCCAGGGACTTTGCGTAATGGCTCTCTGACACAGCGCGATATCAACCCTCAATACCGTGAGAGACGAATCCTGTCTAACCGCCACTGCCTCCAAGTGCTCGGGACTGCACCCAACTGCTACCTGTTTGCACGACTCCTTTGAGCCGTGGTAGGGTAGCAATCTAAGAACAGTGGGACACACTCGAGGCGAAGTAGCAGTGTCAAGTCTGCGGACTATGCTGTACTCATGTCACCTGGGAACTGTTCACCGACGACTGGTATAAAACCAACCAACAGTTCCCTGTGAGTCCTGTCCGGTGTACCCGTAACCTAACGAGCACCTGTATACTATCTCCAGTACGACGTACTGACGGCTGTGGGACAGACCATCTCCCCAACTGGGATGAGAAGCGTACACACTAGTCTACTCCGGAGTATCGATGCCCTGTCTCGATAATCCAACGACTAGGGACCTGAATAAGGATGTGCTTGTAGACTACCCAGCCCCCACTAGTGTGACTGCCATCACAACGCTGGTAGTCAAGCAAGATCCTAAGAGCTCTATCAATACGTATACTCACATATTAAGATAGAAAAACCAAGTAGCATACTACCATGTTTAGAAAGACTGTTATATACATGTGAATATCCCAAGCTTCCATTAAGTAATATACAAACTAGTATGATACAATAATGGCCCCTAGGGCATGTACACTAACAATCTCCCACTTGCACTAGGGCCATGCACTGGCATATCGAAGACCGATGATCTCGAGTAGCCTCTCGAACTGAATATGAGGTAGGGCCTTCGTGAATGAATCAGCAATGTTCTCTTCAGAAGCAACTCTCCGAACCTCGATCTCCTGACGATCAATGATCTCCCTGATCAGGTGATATCGCCTTAAGATGTGTCTGGACTTCTGATGGGACCTTGGTTCCTTCGCTAAAGCTATAGCTCCGTTGTTGTCACAATACAGAGGTATTGGATCAACTATGGTATGAACCACCTGAAGTTCTGTTAGGAACTTCTTCATCCAGACTGCTTCTTTTGCGGCATCGCAAGAAGCTATATACTCCGCTTCCATCGTTGAGTCAGCAACGGTGTCCTGCTTGGAACTCTTCCAGCATACCGCCCCTCCATTGAGGATAAAGACATAACCCGACATGGACTTGGAATCGTCCTTATCACTCTGGAAGCCGGAATCAGCAAAGGCCTCCAACCTGAGGTCTTTTCCGCCGTAAACCAACAACATCTCCTTAGTCCTTCTCACGTACTTGAGAATATTCTTTACTGCTATCCAGTGTTTCTCCCCTGGGTCTGACTGATACCGGCTTACCACGCTCAGTGCGTAAGCTACATCTGGTCTGGTGCACAACATCGCATACATTATAGAGCCTACCGCAGAAGCGTAGGGTATAATAGACATGCGTTCCCTTTCCAAATCAGTCTTGGGAGACATCTCTTTGGAGAGGGTGATTCCGTGACAAGGCGGTAAATTACCGCGCTTAGAATCCTCCATACTAAATCTTTTCAGTACAGTGTCGATATACCTGGACTGCGAAAGTCCCAACATCCTCTTGGATCTATCACGATAGATCCGGATCCCCAGAATGTAAGAGGCATCACCCAGGTCTTTCATGGAGAACCTGTGTGACAAGAATCCTTTGACAGATTGTAGAATAGGAATGTCATTTCCTATCAATAGAGTGTCATCCACGTACAAGACGAGGAATACGACACTTCTGGCTACAACTTTACTATATATGCACGGTTCATCTGGATTTTTGATAAAGTCATATTCTTTGACTGTCTCATCAAAACAGATGTTCCAACTCCGCGATGCCTGCTTTAGTCCATAAATGGACTTAAGCAGCTTGCATACTTTCCCGCTGCTCCCACTCTGATTGAAACCCTCTGGCTGATCCATATAGACACACTCTTCTAAATTTCCATTCAGAAAAGCCGTCTTTACGTCCATCTGCCAGATTTCATAATCATGGAAGGCAGCAATAGCAAGAAGGACCCGAATAGATTTGAGCATAGCCACTGGAGAAAAAGTTTCGTCATAGTCCAAACCAGGTCTTTGACGAAAACCCTTTGTAACAAGTCTAGCCTTATAGGTTTCCACCTGTCCATCTACACCAATCTTTTTCTTGAAGATCCATTTGCATCCTATGGGTTTTACCCCATCTGGAGCAAAGTCCAAAGTCCATACTTTGTTGGTGTACATGGACTCCATTTCGGTCCGCATTGCATCTAGCCATCGTACCGAGTCGCCTCTCTGGATGGCCTGCTGGAAATCAGTAGGTTCATCATCATCTATGATGCAATCCTCTCTATCCCCATCTATGAGAAAACCATAGTATCTCTCAGGCGGATGAGACGGCCTACTACTCCTGCGGAGGGGTGCGGGAATGTCCTGTTCTTCTTGAACTTCCGGTTCTACCAAACTTTCAGTATTAGTTTGTGGTTCTGGAATTTCTTCCAGTTCTATTTCGCTCCCACTTGATTCCTTTTCTAAAAACTGATGTTCTAGAAAATGGGCATTACGAGAAACAAATACCTTTTGTTCCTCTGCGTAATAGAATAGATATCCCCTGGAGTTCTTTGGATATCCTACAAACTTACACTTTACTGATCGTGCCTCGAGCTTGTCCACATGCTACTTTTTAACAAAAGCTGGACATCCCCAAATCTTTATATACTGTAGATGGGGTTTCTTCCCGCTCCACATCTGATATGGAGTGGTAGGCACAGTCTTGGTAGGTACCATGTTCAAAAGATATGCCGCTGATTCTAGCGCATAACCCCAAAATGATCGCGGTAACTCAGCATTACTCATCATGGATCGTACCATATCCAATAGGGTTCGATTCCGTCTCTCCGATACACCGTTATGCTGTGGAGTGTATGGAGGAGTAAGCTGAGAGAGAATTCCTTTCTCTTTTAGGTAACCTAGGAACTCGGCACTCAAGTATTCACCACCTCGATCAGATCTAAGTGTCTTGATACTTTTTCCGGTTTGTTTTTCTACTTCATTCTTATACTCTTGGAATTTCTCAAAAGCCTCGGATTTATGTTTCATCAGATAAATGAATCCGTATCTTGAGTAATCATCCGTGAAAGTAATGAAATAGGAAAAACCACCTCTTGCATGCGTAGACATGGGACCACATACATCACTGTGTATGAGTCCTAAGAGCTCGCTCGCTCTTACTCCTTGTCCAGTAAATGGAGTCTTTGTCATCTTTCCTTTGAGACAAGATTGACAAGTGTCATAAGTTTGATATTCGAACGAGTCCAAATATCCTTCACTATGCAACTTAGTCAACCTTCTCTCATTGATGTGACCCAGTCTACAATGCCATATGAAAGCTTTATTTAAATCTGGAGACTTTCTTTTTAGTGTGTTCTGGACATTGAAAATTTGGAGTTGGTTTAAAACATATATACCGTTATTTAGTGTACCGGACCCAATCAAACCATGATTAAGGTGGATGTTAACAACATCTCTTACAAACGTGAAATCATAACCTTTATTTGATAACAAGGAAACTGATATGATATTACACGTTAAGCTTGGTACAAAAAAACAGTTATGTAAAACCAAAATGTGTCCACTCGTCAATCCTAGGTGATAATCTCCGACGGACGCAGCTCCCACGCTAGTTCCGTTAGCAACCTTTAGGGTCATATCACCTTCCTTCAGCACTCTACGGTTTCTCAGTGCCCGCAATGAATTGCAAATATGAGATCCTGATCCGGTATCCAATACCCAGGAAGTAGAGTTGATCGACAGATAATTCTCAATTACAAACACACCTGAAGTCGAAGCCACAGCTTGCTTCGGTTCCTGGTTCTTGGCGTTCCACGCCTTGCAATCCTTCTTCCAGTGCCCTTTCCTGTGACAATGGAAGCACTCATCCTGGCCAACTACCGGTACCGCAAACTTTTTCTTTCTCTTCCCTCCCACCTTACTTACACCTCCTCTAGGTCTGGGGGCGGCCTTCTTCTTCCTTCCTTTGGCCCTAGCCTTGGACCCGGAAGAAGATGCACCGCTAACAAACATAGTGGGTGTTTTCCTTGCTTTCTGCAAGGTGCCCTCTGCACTCCTTAACATGTTCAGGAGTTCCGGAAGTTCAACTTCTTTTCTTTGAATGTTGAAGTTCAGGATAAACTGGGCGTAGGTGGAAGGAAGGGACTGGAGAATAAGGTCTGTATAGAGCTCATTATCCAAAGTCGTCCCAAGGTCTGCGAGCTCTTCTATATAGCCGATCATCTTTAGGACATGTTCTCCTACTGATGACCCGACAGCCAACCTCGCTCGAAATAAGTTCTTAGAGGTCTCGTATCTTGCTATACGAGATTGCTCTCCATAAAGTTCCTTTGTATGGAGAAATATGGCATCTAGTTCCATATCCTCGTGCCTCCTCTGATGTTCATTGTTCATCGAGGCAAGCACGATGCACTTGGCTTTCGCGCAATCGAAATCCCAGGTTTTGCGGATTTCCTTATCCGCATTACTGGATTTGGGACCAGGGACAGCAGGTGCCGTAGCGTTGAGGACGTACCCCAGTTTGTCATAGGTCAAAGCCATTTTGACATTCCGCAGCCAATCTTTATAGTTTGGCCCTGTTAGTATATTTTTCTCTAAAAGTAACTTAAGACCAGTCATTTTCAGGGTCGCTGCAATTAGGAGAGAGAGAAGAAAACTCTTTAGCATGATGCTCTTGCAAGTTTAGAGTGGTTTTTAGTTTATCTAAACTGGATGGCTCCCACTGTTTCTCGAATCCTTCCTCAAACCATAAAAGAATAATTATCCAGGACTATTCTCACCGTACAATTCTTGCTTAACCGTTCAGCCAGGCTAGTGTCGATACTTCGAGGGAGGTTTTCCAACGCTTTCGCGAAGTTCCTTGATTAAAGAACCTCTTTTCTCTTGGGGCGTAACCCCGCTGACACTTTTCTTGACACCTACTTGGTTTATAGCATTGATCGTTAAGTGACGAATATCCTGATAAGTAGCATATACTCACAGTAGGATCGGGATCCAATATCATCGTATGATAATGTTGAAGGAATCCTACCAACATTCATCAAACTCCAAATGGTACGCATCTCTTTGCAAATTTCAGTTTCTTTAGAAATTCCCGATATATATTTTTGCCCCATGCTCTTATGACTTTGGCGTTAGGTCAAAATGTCATAAGTCACATGTCAAGTTCTACCCATCATTATCTTGTCAATTTGAACCCATCCGTATATATCCTTGACGTTCGGCCAAAATGATAATACGACTGTCCCAAACTAACTCATCTATCTATGCAACAAATGAATATACAGTAGCTACCAAACACTATGCCTTGGCGTTAGGTCAAAATACATAGCTTGAATACTACTGAATACCCAGATGAAATGACGGAGGGCTACGAATGGTTTTGGCGAAACCGTGAACGTAGTGAACTTGATATAACCGAAGGAACCTGATATCTTTTTAAAAGGAGTGGTTAAAGCTCCGTATTTAAAAATATCTCTTTTTAAAAATAACCGAGTGGTTTCTTTTAAATTGTTCCAACGATTAAAACTTTGGTTTATTTTCTTTGCATTATAGATAATGCGTCCCATCATTAACCTATCATTGCAGAGAACAACGAAAATATGACGTCCTCTTATGCCATCCGCATTCGCCACTGGGTCCCGTCATTACCCGTTAGGTTACTTAACTAACGACAGAGCGGGGACTGGGCTAGCGCGGGTGTAAAACATAAGTGACGTCTAAAATAGCTATCATATATATAGATATTTTACATTCGTCTGACGCAATGATATTCATTCTAGATCACAGATGAACTTAATTGGATTTGCAAGCAATCCGTGTTTGTTTTGAGCCTGCAACAAAAGACGGATTACACAGTTGTGATGAATAGCCATGACCCCACCCAAGACCCCTACGGGTGCGGCAAACTACCCGCCTGGCAGTTTGTGCACCCCTCCTTGGGTCTGTCCTAGGAGCAAAAACAGTAAAATGAAAAAATACAACGGTGGCTACAACCGTAACCTGGATGTGCCCCTGCAAAATAATATTACAACAAATTACATTTACATCAAATGAATTAAATAATAACCCATCACATAACCCCGGCTATACATCACAACAGTCCAACACAGTTCATATGCACAAACAGATAAAATCCATTACAGAAATGTGCAACCCCCTGCCAACCGATATACTAGCAGTTAGGGGAGGTTTACGAACACATTATACAAACACAGATATAATCCAACAAGCAAATACTGTATAATTTCGATCGATTAAACACTTTTAATTTTGCTCCAATACTTCTCTGTAAATCTGAAACCTGAGCAAAAATTAAAAATTCCAGAAAATACCAAATATCCAAGAGAACCAACACAGGAAAATTGGGTTCCTGAATCGCCAACTCGACGGCGGAATCGCGGCGGATAGGTGGGATCCGCCGCGGTTCCGCGGCGCTTTAGGCGATTCAGGGGCCCAATTTTCTTGGGTGTTCTTCTACTGTCTTTTCATGCTTTCTGAACATCCCTGAAAAATTTTTGGACTTCATTTAAAAATCGACAGAAACTCATGATTTCGGGCTTTTCCGGTTTCGTTTTTTCCGTTCGAAATTCATCCAAATTTGCAAGTAAGTTATTTATTGTTTAGCGAGGCTCTGGTACCACTGTAAGTCGATGTACAACACACCACGACTTGCGGGGAGGCGGAAATATGAAAAACGATCTTGTTTCTTGCTTAAACATCGACTAACCGCACGAATCGAAGCTAAACGATAACTAACATGAAACATAGAAGTTCTATACTACTATGTTTAGGGATTATACCTAACGAATCGTGTCCTTCGTCTTTGCGAACTCCACCTCCTCCTCGGCCTTCTCGAAGTAGTAGACGATCCACCCGAGAGCTTTACTCCAAGCTTAGCCTCTAAACTTGAGGCAACTAACTTTCTTTAAGTGCTAATCAAAGAAGCTAGGTGATATAGAGTGAGGGTTATGGTTTAATTAGTCTAACTAATCCTTGTACTCAACACATGAGAGGGGAGGATTAGAGTTTGAAGAGGGAGAGCTTGAGGAGAGAGAAGATGAACATAATAATGAAGTGAGAATAATGAGTTATGATAATATATATCAAGCATTTCTTTTTATCAAGAAAAGAAAATAAATCAATTTAATAACCATGCTTGATAATATCTAGTGATGATTCATCTCCATGAGTCATTAAGCATTTATGATGCATTAATGACATGGATGAATCATCCATATGACTCACTAATCACATTCATTGTATATGCCACCTAAACCCTCTTAGTCACCACCTTCTTGAAGCTTCTCGCGCAATTACGAGAACGCCCCTCCTTTCCGTAAAAATACGGAAAAACTTTAGACTGTATAAATCCAATAACCGGATACCAGTAACTGGCTTAAACCAAAGCCGACTGGTAAAAACTGTCCGAAAGTCGTACGTGCGTAAACACACGTATGCGTCCGAACCCTTGTCGTAAAACCATACGACCTCTATATCGTTTCGACCGGAGTAGGGAAACTCTCTGTGTGGGACTCTAGAGACTCGACTACTACGCTGGCAGTGGGTTTAACCATAGACCGCAAGCGGCACTAGCTGTACGTAACGGTCCCCAGGTAGATGTCGATAAGAAGGCCGATGAGGGAACCCATCCGAACTCCTACTGAGTCTGATGTGACAATCTCCGTATAGTCCGGTCTGTTCATCTAAGTCTATCGCATATCGGGCCTAGGGGGGCGGAAAGCGTCAGTCCCCTAATAGCGGTATAAGTCGTGTCGGAGCGAAGCCCATTACACCCTGAGAAACTACTGGAACCTACCAGCAAATCTCGCTTGCCCTGGCCAGGGACTTTGCGTAATGGCTCTCTGACACAGCGCGATATCAACCCCCAATACCGCGAGAGACGAATCCTGTCTAACCGCCACTGCCTCCAAGTGCTCGGGACTGCACCCAACTGCTACCTGTTTGCACGACTCCTTTGAGCCGTGGTAGGGTAGCAATCTAAGAACAGTGGGACACACTCGAGGCGAAGTAGCAGTGCCAAGTCTGCGGACTATGCTGTACTCATGTCACCTGGGAACTGTTCACCGACGACTGGTATAAAACCAACCAACAGTTCCCTGTGAGTCCTGTCCGGTGTACCCGTAACCTACCGAGCACCTGTATACTATCTCCAGTACGATGTACTGACGGCTGTGGGACAGACCATCTCCCCAACTGGGATGAGAAGCGTACACACTAGTCTACTCCGGAGTATCGATGCCCTGTCTCGATAATCCAACGACTAGGGACCTGAATAAGGATGTGCTTGTAGACTACCCAGCCCCCACTAGTGTGACTGCCATCACAACGCTGGTAGTCAAGCAAGATCCTAAGAGCTCTATCAATACGTATACTCACATATTAAGATAGAAAAACCAAGTAGCATACTACCATGTTTAGCAAGACTGTTATATACATGTGAATATCCCAAGCTTCCATTAAGTAATATACAAACTAGTATGATACAATAATGGCCCCTAGGGCATATACACTAACACCGAGTTCCTACTAAGACTGTGCCTACCACACCATATCAGATGTGGTGTGAGAAGAAACCCTATCTTAAGCACATTAAGACATGGGGATGTCCAGCTTTTGTCAAAAAGCAGTCTGCGGACAAGCTCGAGGCACGCTCAGTACAGTGCAAGTTTGTGGGATATCCAAAGAACTCCAAGGGATATTTCTTTTATTGCGAAGAGGAACAAAAGATTTATGTTTCTCGTCATGCCCACTTCTTGGAAACTGAATTTTTGGAAAATCAGATAAGTGGGAACGCAATAGAACTGGAAGAAATTCCAGAACCACGAGCTATTACTGAAAGCTTAGTAGAACCAGAGGGTTCGAAAGATCAGGACATTCCTACGCCGCTCCGCAGAAGTAGTAGGCAGTCTCATCCGCCCGAGAGATACTACGGTTTTCTCATAGACGGGGATAGAGAGGATTGCATCATAGATTATGATGAGCCGACTAGCTTCCAGCAGGCCATTCAGAGCGTTGACTCGGTAAAATGGCTGGATGCAATGCGGACCGAAATGGAGTCCATGTACACCAACAAAGTATGGACGTTGGACGTTGCTCCAGATGGGGTAAAACCCGTAGGATGCAAGTGGATCTTCAAAAGGAAGATTGGTGTAGATGGACAGGTTGAGACCTATAAAGCTAGATTGGTTGCAAAGGGTTTTCGTCAAAGACCTGGTTTGGACTATGACGAGACCTTTTCTCCAGTAGCTATGCTGAAATCCATTCGGATCCTTCTTGCCATTGCTGCCTTCCACGATTATGAGATTTGGCAGATGGACGTAAAGACCGCTTTTCTAAATGGAAATTTAGAAGAGTGTGTTTATATGGACCAGCCAGAGGGTTTCATTCAGAGTGGGAGCAGCGGAAAGGTGTGCAAGTTGCTTAAGTCCATCTATGGACTAAAGCAGGCATCGCGGAGTTGGAACATCTGTTTTGATGAGACGGTCAAGGAATTTGGCTTTATCAAAAATCCAGATGAACCATGCATCTATAGTAGATTTGTAGCGAGAACTGTAGTATTCCTCGTTTTATACGTGGATGACATTCTCTTAATAGGAAATGACATTCCTATGCTACAATCTGTCAAAGGGTTCTTGTCACACAAGTTCTCCATGAAAGACCTGGGTGATGTCTCATACATTCTGGGGATCTGGATCTATCGTGACAGATCCAAGAGGATATTAGGACTTTCACAGTCCAGGTACATCGACACCATACTGAAAAGATTCAGTATGGAAGATTCCAAGCGCGGTAATCTACCGGCTTGTCACGGGATCACCCTCTCCAAAGAGATGTCTCCCAAGACTGATTTGGAAAGGGATCGCATGTCTATTATACCCTACGCTTCTGCGGTAGGCTCTATAATGTATGCGATGTTGTGTACCAGACCAGATGTAGCTTATGCACTGAGTGTGGTAAGCCGGTATCAGTCAAACCCTGGGGAGAAACACTGGATAGCAGTAAAGAACATTCTCAAGTACCTGAGAAGGACTAAGGAGACGTTCTTGGTGTATGGTGGAAAAGACCTCCAGATCGAGGCCTTTGCTGACTCCATCTTCCAAAGTGACAAGGATGATTCCAAGTCCATGTCGGGTTATGTCTTTACCCTCAATGGAGGGGCGGTGTGTTGGAAGAGTTCCAAACAGGAAACCGTTGCTGACTCGACGATGGAAGCGGAATATATCGCTGCTGCAGATGCCGCAAAAGAAGCTGTCTGGGTAAGGAAGTTCTTAACTGAACTTCAGGTGGTTCTATCCATTGTTGATCCAATACCTCTGTATTGCGACAAAAACGGGGCTATAGCTTTAGCGAAGGAACCAAGGTCCCATCAGAAGTCCAGACACATCTTGAGGCAGTATCACCTGATCAGGGAGATCGTGGGTCGCCAGGAGATCGAGGTTCGGAGAGTTTCTACGGAAGATAACTCTGCTGATCTACTCATAAAGGCCTTACCCCAGACTCAGTTCGAGCGGCTGATCGAGATGATAGGTCTTCGATACGCCAGTACATGGCCTTAGTGCAAGTGGGAGATTGTTAGTGTATATGCCCTAAAGGCCATTACTGTATCATACTAGTTTGTATATTACTTAATGGAAGCTTGGGATATTCACCTTGTATAAACAATCTTGCTCAATATAGTAGTATGCTACTTGGTTTGTTTCTACTTCAATGTGTACATGTGTTTATTTTAGTATATCACCTATACGCATTAGTGGAGCCCTTAGGATCTTTGCTTGATTACCAGCGTTGTGATGGCAGTCACACTCGTGGGGGCTGGGTAATCCATAAGCACATCCTTATACAGGTCCCTAATCGCAGGACTATCGAGACAGGGCATCGATACTCCGGAGTAGACTAGCGTATGCGCTTCTCATCCCAGCAGGGGAGACGGTCTGTCCCACAGCCGTCAGTACGTCGTACTTGAGATAGTATGCGGGTGCTCGTTAGGTTACGAGTACACTGGACAGGACTCGTCGGGAACTGACTGGTTGGTATTATACCTATCGTCAGTTATCAGTTCCCAGGTGACATGAGTACAGCTTAGTCCGCTGACTTGACACTGTCACTTCGCCTCGAGTGTGTTCCCACTGTACTTTGATTACTACCCTACCACGGCTCAAAGGAGTCGTGCAAACAGGTAGTAGTTGGGTGCAGTTCCGAAGCACTTGGAGGTAGTGACGGTTAGACAGGATTCGTCTCTTCCGGTATTAGGGGTTGACATCGCGATGTGTCTAGGAGAGCCATTACACGAGTAGTCTCTGGCCAGGGCAAGCGAGGTATACTGGTAGGCTTCCAGTGTTATCTCAGGGTGTTCTGGTTTTCACTCCGACACGACTTGTACCGCTATTAGGGGACTGACGTTTACCGCCCCCCTAGGCCCGCCATGCGATGTATCAGACAACAGACCGGACTGTATGGAGACTGTCACATTCAGACTCAGTAGGAGTTCAGATTGGTTTCACCTCGTCAGTCTTCTTGTCGGCATCTACCTGGGGACCGTTACGCATAACTAGTGCCGCTTGCGGTCTGTGGTTAAACCCACTACCAGCGTAGTGTCGAGTCTTTAGAGTCCCACACAGAAAGCTATTCGCCTTTAGGCAAAAGAGTAGGGGGTCGCATGGTTTTGCGACAGGTCGCATGGTTTTGCGACAGGGTTCGGTCACATCCGTGCACTTGTGCACGTACAGTGTCCGGACAGTTGACACTAGCGGGCTTTGGTTTAAGCCAGATCCTAGTGTACGTTTTGGGATTGGTTTTATCTCATTTGTATTCGTGTTCCTCGGAACGCGGATGCGGATGTGTATGCACAGTTGACAGAGAGACAGAGGCAGGGGATTCTCATTGGGGTTGTTGACTGTTGACTATTGACTTTGCTTAACCCTAATGAAAATTAGAAATATGGTTAATGATAATTAAGTATTATTGTGCCATGGTTGGGTTAAAAGGTTGACCTTGTTGACTAGGTTGACTAGGTTGGACTTATTGACCACCATCATTACTATGGCTATCATTTCATGCAAAGACTTTTAGCTTGCTTATTTGTTCACACATTGCATTAATGCATGAAATGATATTGCCTTTTGTGATATGATAACCATCACATAATACTTGATTTATCATTATGGCTCATGATGCTTTTGGATTATGAGAGGTGAGAATGAGAAGAGTATGGTTCATTCTCTCATTTGCTTTCTCTCTCTTGCTTGAGCTCTCTCTCATTCTCTTGAGCTCTCCCTCTTCCTCTTGCTCTCTTTCTAGTCTATGGTTCACTTGTCTCATATGTTGAGAAGCAAGAACCATAGAGAAAAATCCAAACACACTCTCCTCTACTCACTCTAGTTCACAAGGTTTAGCAAACCTAGTGAACTAGTTTCTTCAAAGATCGAAGAAGAAGCCAAAGGTAGAAGCTTTCGGGTGGATCGATCTTCGGCGCAAGGAGATGACGGGGTGAAGCCGATCCGTACACCATCAAGAGTTGAAGACGAAGGAATTCAAGAAAGAAAGGTATAACCCCCTAACCGAGTAGTTAACAACTCCTAGTTAGGTTGTTAAGTAGATAGTTTAACAAAGATTCGTTTTGAGTCCATGTTGCCGCCTCTAGAAAATTGTTCTTCATCATTTCCGCAAGCCCGTAAGTACCGGGAGAGGTAGCATGGACTGGCATTATTATCACAATTTTTTTTGTTCTTATATATAGTATAATGCAAAGTAGGGCGTAAATAAGCACAGGAGCGCTGAAAAACGACTTCTTGGGAGCTTCTTGCGATAGTACAGGAGCGCTGAAACTCGTTGGCGGGAGCATGGTCCCGAAGAATAGCCCATTGGTGGCTTGAGTTACCTGCTCCACTGGCATAGTGAAAAGGGAGGCCGCTTGGGGCCCGTAGGTTACTCCTCCAGATGGGACAGAGCGAGAGTTGTTGTTGCAGTTAGTGCAGTTTGAAGCTATTGATTTCTTGAAGAGCTTGAATATTCTTCCCCCTGCGTCGACCTTGGTCTTTGGCATGTGCCAGTTGTTTGAGGACCGATTTCGTCGGCAAGGCTGCTTCTTGGGGAGCCTACTTATGGACGACAGACATCCTCTGGGCTTCCTCCATCGGCGTTGAGGCACCGAGGGTGGGAGGTGGGAGCATCGACCCAAAAAGAAGCCCGTTGATTTCTTGAAGAGCCGGATTGCAGAGATTTGAGACTGCAAGTGACCCATACTTGACTCCACCGGATATGACAGAGCCTGAGTTGCTAGGGTGGGAGCAAATGCCATTCTTCATAGAGACGAAATGCCGGCTTCAATATCCACTCCCCTAAGGGCAACCAAAAACATACACACCGCGATTATTTGATCGCGGGAAAAACAGGACACACGAAGTGTGGAGTGGAAAGAGGAAAAGGTCCCACCGGTTGGCCAGAATCTGTTCCCCTCCGAAAGACGGCGAAAGACTGACGTCTTGCCCGTCCACCTCTCCGAAGATGCCAAGTTGATTTATGGCACCGTGTATCGAAGGTTTAAACGGATGCGGCCGATGTAGTAGACTTCGTCAGATTCCCCCTCACTTGAGGGGTTTTTGATTGTGGGGGCGCTCTTCCCCGCAGGCGCAAGCCCCTGCAGTTTATTACGCTACCGCATCGCAGTAATAACTTTCTCCTTCTCCAGATGGTCACTTCGTGTCGTGGGTGTTTGTTTTGTTTGTGGTTGCCCGTGGATTGTACACGGAGACTAATTTATGTCGTCGCCCGTAGGACGTGGATTAGTCCAAATCCGTATTTTCTTAGATTTGGGTTTGGGGGTTTGGGTTTAAGGATACGTTAGCCTCATTTGAGACTAAGATCAACTTAAACGTTTGTTAAGGATACGTTAGTCTCATTTCAGACTAAGATTAACTTAACGGGATCGTTTAGATCCAACAAAAGAGCATTTGGGCTCTATTGTTTAGTTTAGGGACATTGCGGTCAATTACCAGTTTAAGGACATGGTGGTCCAATGTTAGTTTAAAGACATCCCGGTCAAGGTTAAGGACATCGTAGTCCGTGGGTTTAAAGGGACCCCACAGTCCGTGAAATGTGTGGTTATCGGGACCCGTCACCTCTTTGAAGACGCTGAGGAATTACAACGACAAATATCAAAGGAGTGAAGAGATGTACCCTTGAACCAAGGTGGATTAAGTGATGTGTAGTCCAATTTGGAACTAAGATCAGTTAATTATATTGTGAGCACGTTGGCTCAGTTGAGTCTGAGTTGAGGACTTATGGCCAACTTGGGCTAAGTCCAATTGGATTTGAAGCGTTGGCCCTTTGTTGGACCATTAGACATTTATCTGGATTCGAGCCCATGCTATTTAGCAATGCTAAATCAGAGTTTGAGGGCTCTGAGAACATTTTTATCTTTGATTGAGCAGTAGACATTATAGTTCTGATTTTTACTCAATTTTGAATGGGAGGCTTTGCCTTTGGAAAATTAGCCAATTTGGCTAAAAGTAGTATTAAACACTGGAGAACCTCAGTATTGAACATTGGAGATAAACTCTCAAATTAGTGTTAAACATTAAAAGATAATCAGTGTTAAACACTGGAAATATAATCCCCCAAATTAGTGTTAACCACTAGCAAGCAACAGTGTTAAACACTGGAAATGAAGTTGTCAAATTAGTGTTACACACTAGAAAACACCAGTGTTAAACACTGGGTACAAAGTTCTCGAATTAGTGTTAAACACTAAAGAAAGAGGGGTCGCGTGGGAGCACGTGAGGGCGCCCAAAGGTGGGACCAGATCCCATTTTACCTTGTTCTGCAATTAAGTGTTAAACACTTTTTATTTTATATTTTGAGCGTCACGTGTTGACACGTGATGGGGATTTATGCGCTGACTGTTAAAGAGTTTGCCAAGGGGTCACGTGGTAACACGTGAGAGCGCCCAAAGACTTCATTTCCTTTGCCTTTTCTTTCTGTGTTTTGTAAGTCACGTGGGAGCACGTGAGGCATTGCCTTAAAGCTGTTTCCTTTTTATTTTTGGGGATTTTTTTAGGGGTCACGTGGGGACACGTGACCTAGTTTTATTCCTTCTTTTCTGATCACTGCGGATTGGGGTCACGTGTCATCACGTGACCAATGTTCTTTATGTGCATGGAGATCTTTCAAGTCTCTTTATTTTAAGAATTAAATTCTCTGCAGGGTTAAACCCTAATCATGATTTTGGAGGAATTAAATTCCTATTATGAAAGAATTAAATTCTTATGTAGGGTTAAACCCTAATTTCTTTTAGAGGAATTAAATTCCCATATGTGTAAAAGAATTAAATTCTTGTATAGGGTAAAACCCTAATTTCATTTTAAGTGGAATTAAATTCCTGTGAATTTGAGAGAATTAAATTCTCAATTACGGTTAAACCCTAGTTCTGTCCATCTTGAAGGAATTAAATTCTCTTAATTTTAGGAGAATTAAATTCTCATATAGGGTTAAACCCTAACTTTATTTTGGGAGAATTAAATTCTCTAAACTCAATTTCCCCTCTAAGTTTTGGATCTGCATGGCAGGATCTCAACCCGATGAGAATTAAATTCTCAACTTATGGGGAGATGTGCTCTTTGGAGATCTTCAACCAGAGGAAGAACTAAGTTCTTTTGTGCAGAAGAGTTAAACTCTTAGATTTGAGAATTAAATTCTCTTTTTTGAAGTTTTGATCCCCTTTCTTTTCTCACCTAGGGTTTTCTTTTCTCTTATGAAGAAATTTTCTTTTCTCTCTTGAGAATTAAATTCTCATCTTTTTTTCTCTCTTGAGAATTAAATTCTCCTCTCTTTTTTTCTCTCTGTTCTTCTCTCAAAAAAAAAGTAGATCCTTTCTCTTCTTTTCTTGGCTCCTATTTATAGGAGAAGGAAAAGAATCAATTTGTTTAGTCAATCTCCCATTGAAAGATTTGATTTGTTTTCATAATTAATATGATCCTTTAGATCATTCAGTGAATTTTATTCACCGTTGGATTTTAAATCCAAAAGATATTCTGTTTGTTATTTTCGGTGAGATTTAGGGAAATCTTTCCTTGTCTAAGATTTTCCCATAAATTGGTGATTTTTAATCACCCTTGGATCTTTAATCCAACGGTCCCCATAATCCTTTTCCATTTGGAAAGATTTAGAAGTTTTTAGAATTTAATTCTGTTAAACTGTAAGGCTTTCGAAGCCAATCACGTGCTGACACGTGACCCTCAATTGAATCCTTTTCTCAGCGTTTATTTATGCTTCAATTTTAACCATCACGTGTCAACACGTGACCATTGGTCACGTGTGAGCACGTGATACCTCATTGAGCTATATCCTTCAGCCATTTGTTTTTATTTCTGTTTTAACTATCACGTGTCAACACGTGACCATTGGTCACCTGTGAGCACGTGACCCTCAATTGGGTCCTTGTTCAGCCGTTTGTTTTTATTCCTGTTTTAACTATCACGTGTCAACACGTGACCATTCATCACGTGTGAGCACGTGATACCCCATTGAGGTAATTCCTGATTTTTAATCAGGGAACAGTGCATAGTATATTTGCTCATAACTTTTGATCCGAATGAATTATGAAGCCCATAATATATCAAATCGAAGGATTTTTCGAGATGCTTTCGATACCATCAGAATTTAACAGTTTCGCCTTCGGAAGTTTGTCAAAATACAGGTCGGAAGATACTGGTTCGCATTTTCTTAAGCGTATCGCTGCCATTTGATACCTTGGACTCTTTTGCGCATAAATTTTTGGCGGGAACAGTGAGGTCCTATGGTCACAGGTACAACACAACAACATTGTTTGATTTTCTAGTACACTCTCCGGGTCACAGCAGATCCCATATGTCACAAATAGACACTAAAAATACGATATTTTGCACAAAACTAAACTTTACACTATCTAAACTAAATCTAACAATCTACAAAGCACAAAAACTATAAAAAGAACAGATAGGGATCATTACCTAGCCAAAAGAACTCAAAGATCCAAGCTTTGCATGCTCCTAGGCATCCAAGAGAAGAAAAGTGATCAAAGATGTGATTTTTGTGATATTTGTGAAGGATTTGAGATGAATTGGTGAGGGAAATGAGAGTGTTCAGTTTGTTTTGTGAGGAAAGAATAAAATGAGAAGAGATAGAGAAAAAGAGAGAGTGTGTGAGGATATGAGAGAGGGAGGTAAGTGTAAGGTGAGGTGAGTGCAACCATAGCATTAACTCCTATTTAATGCTTTCATACAAGTCACCATGCCACCTTATCATCCAAACAAATATCTCCCCTTCTTCTCACAAAAGATCTAAGGAATTAGGGTTAAGGATTAAAGCAAAGGGATTAGATTAAGTGTCAAGGTTGCTAAGAACAAAATTAGCACAAACAAATCCTCACATTTACATGCACACGTGCGTGCATGCCCATAACAAATAATAATAAATTATTAATTAAATGTTATAAAATGTGAGGAACCCGAATTGGTAAACTTTTTACAGTAAACCCACATTAACGTCTAAACGAACACTAACCGAAATCTAAGGGGTTACAATCTCCCCCCCTCTTATAAAAATTCGTCCCCGAATTCAAAATTCTCACCAAGCGTACCTTCAAAGAGAAGATTACAAATTCTCATATCTCGTTCGCAGCCTCCCAAGTGATTATCTCACTATACGGCTATGTCCAAGAAAACCCTTCACAGATGGCAAAACCCTTGACTGAAGTGTCTCCACCTTCCGAGCCATTAACATAATTGGCTGCTGGTGAACGAAAGATCGCGTCCAAGCTAAATGGTCTGGTGCTGAATCATATGAGAAAGGTCATGAAGGTAATTGCAAAGTATCGACACAAGGAATACGGGGTGAATACTCAATAATCTGGGTGGAAGTGCAAATTAAAGGCAATGAAACTAACTCGCTTTAAGGATCTCAAAAGGACCTACAATTCTGGGATAAGCTTCCCAAAACTCAACACATCATTCATCAGAAAAGTCCGTAGGAATACATGATCTCCCACTGCGAACTCATGTCTGCGACCATCACGGTCGGCATAAGACCTCTGTCTGCACTGGGCTACTCTCATCCTGACCTGAATCAACTGGATCATCTCCGAAGTCTCTAGACTAGCTGGGGTCCAAAAATCCTACTACGCAGAGTCAGAAAAACAGATTGGTGATTGACACGACCTAACCCCTAAACCTAAAGGTTGCCAATTAGAGTGACTCCTGATAACAGCTATCGAAGGAGAACTCTAACAATAGCGAGTGACAATCCCCAACTGCCGACAACAATTAATACGTACGCACAAACATATCCTCCAGAGTCGGTATAGCCCGCTCTCACAAAACCATCATCCTGTGGATGGAAAAGCGGAGCTAAAGCTCAACCAGTACCCAAGGCTTTCTGAAGCTCCTGCCCAAGACGGCAAGCGAACAGGGTGCCTTCATTGGATACAACGCACAAACTTAACCAAGATTAACTGAGTAAACCGAGTATAACCGGACAACAAGCATCCGAATGGAGTCACACCCTGACTAAACCTGGCCAGACGCCACAACGAATATTCGTGGAGATCTGCTCACATTCCCACTGCGGAACGGTTGAAGGTTGCAACTCTCCAGCCGGTCTCAGATGCTCAACCAAAGCACACTACAAAACAGACACCTTGAAACGAAATCCGAAACTTCTCTTCACACCGTTGCCCACCCGTAACTATCTCACAAGTCACGTCAAGGTTGGTGGAACTTGAATGAGTACAGAGAGTTGACAGATGTGCCTGCTCTAGGATTTCACGTCTCTGCCCAATAGTATCAGGTACACAAACGCGTCCCTAAACTTAGCACACCCTTGTCACAATCAAGGACTCCGAATCATTACCCAGCCAAGTATGCTCAAGAATCTCTGACGAACGAGCATCGGTGGGCAGTGCCTCGCGAAAGCGATTAAGGAAAAGTAGTCGGGCGCGGAAATGAGAAAGCTGTCCCATCAGTAGAGGCGAACTTAAGCTGTACTCAACGATCGCACAAGAACTGTAAATCTGCAAAAGACTGTCTCAACAATCAACACCCGCTGCAGGAAGATGTATATTAAGCTCTGGTGGTCCGTGAAAATCTGATACGACTCTCGAACAAGTAGTGTCTCCAAATCTCCAACGCAAGACCACCGCGGCCATCTCCAGATCATGAGTGGGATATCCTGCTCGTACTTCCTCCAAATGTCGGGAGGTAAAAGCGATAACTCTATAGTGTCACCTCAGTACACGATCGAGCCCCACTCGTGAAACATTACAGTAAAACAACAAAGTCGCCCGAACCAGAAAGCAAGAAAGAACTGATGCAGTTGTTAACCGAGTCTCCAACTGCCGAAAACTCCGCACACTTGCCTCAGTCCAAGAAAAGAAACCTCCTTCTGGTCAGTTCAGTCAATGGTGCAGTGATACACTAGCAATCCTGCCCGAAACGGCTGTAAAAACCTGCTAAGCCCAAAAATCTGCGGACCTCCGTCTTGTAAAAAAATCTGGGCCTAAGCTGTACGGCCTCGATCTTCCTCGGAACCATACGAAAACCGTCTCCCGTAACTACAAGACCTAGGAGTCAACATAAACAAGCCTGAAGAAACACTCCGAGAACCTAGAAAACCGCTGGGGCTCTCCCAGTATCTGCAAAACAAATCCTCAAGTGTTGCTCCTTTTCCTCAAAGCACATTGCAATAGACCAGAATGTCGTCAATAACACAACAATAACTGGTCAAGGAACGGCCTGAAGAAATCTGGTTCATCATATCTACGAATGCTGCTAGGGCATTAGTGAGTCCAATGACACCACCAAAACACACAAAGCCCGTAGCACGCACAAGGAAGTCTTCGGAATGTCATCACTCCGAACCCGCAACAATGATGACCTGATCCCCAACAAACTTAGAAAATGTCTCACACTCTAGAGCTGATCGAAGAAATCGTCAATGCGAGGTAAAGGATACCTATCCGTACCGTAAGCCGGTTAAATTGACGATCAATCAATACGCAACCTCAATCTGTCGTCTTTCTCCTTAACGAACAGAAATAGGAGCTCCCTAATGTGAAACACTCAGACGCACAAGCCCCCAACAAACAACTCTGCAGCTGATCCTTAAGCTCCCTAAGCTTTGCCGGCTTATCTGGACAACGCCGGATAACTCTCGCACGAAGGAACCCGGTCCAACAACCCAACTGTGGCTCCGGTATCACGAATGAACGCCAAGAATCCTCGACATCTTCTCCTCAAAAGCCGACAAGCGAAAAATGCTGAATTCAAGCTGTGAGAGGCGGCACCACTGTCCCCCTACACAACAAGAACCGACTTTCCGGAAAAACAAAACCTGACTGTTTTCTCACGGTAGTCCACAGACGCCTAGCACGTAGCTAACCAGTCCGTGCCCAGGAGAACGTCAAATCCAACATCTCTAGAAGGATCAAGTGACGGATGAATCTCCTAACCGATTGGCACATGACTGAAATACGTGTCGCGCAACAAAAGAATCGCCGACAGAAGTTAACACAACAACCGGCTGATCTAGCTAACATGACTCTTCTCGTCCCAAACCTCTGCTACTCCTGCAACGGTCACAAAAGCAATCTCGATGACTAAGCCTCTGTCTCTGAGATGGTACACCGGTATGAGTCCTCCACTGTCCCGAAACTCTCAGAGTCTCTGGAATACGTGTCTCGTAAACTGGGGCTGCATCCACTGGTGCTATGTAGGTGACGGACTGCTGTATGCTGATCGCAAGGAACAACTGGTTAACAGGGGTGACAACCTCCTGTCGCTGCGCTAGAACAACCTCAACCAATGAACTCATCGTCTGGCGTATGTCCTGCATCTCTGCCACGAGTCTAGCGATACTATCTGTCGAAGGCGGATCCGTCTGCACCTGTGCAACTAGCGTGCCATCCTGGTCAGTGCTCGTCTCACCCGAACGAACTCTGACTTCGGCCCTCGCTGTATCACTCTGAGTCCCCATAATCATCGGTGGCAAGGCTATAAATGGAAATAAGATTCGATAAGAACACGGAAATCGAATCACAAAGATATGAATCATCAAGGAAGGAATTTCAAGCAATGTACTTAGGCCCCTTTTGGCGGAGTACCGCATCGTGAGTATGCTGCAGACATACACACACTACGTTACTCTGCTTAAGCTACCTACTCCATCATACCAAGGTCATCCTACACTCCAAAAGGTAAAAACCTAGCGCTCTGATACCAACTTTGTCACGACCCGAAATTGGCACGTGACAGCCCTAATACTACGCAACGTCTACAGGCGTAACGCAGTAAAAGAAAGCCAAAACCCAGAAATCTAAACCATTAAAAGACAAGAAAAGATAAGAAACATTGTTTAAAAGTTTTTGAAATCACAACCCAAATTCTTTAAAAGTCCAACTTTCTTTCTATAAAATTTTGGCAGCACTTCCTTTGTAAAAACTAGCCCCAAAAATGGGTACAACATAAATATAAATAAAGCATTCCCAAACGGGAGCAAATACATGCCCAAAGGCGGAAAACAACCACCACAACAAATATACGACGCCGTAGCGAAGAAATAAAAGACGATAGAAAGGAAACTGTATAAAAGACAACCAGTCACAAAATAATATACAATATCGTCCTCACCAAGTCTCTAAGTCAATAAGAAAATAGTAGATGGAGAGTACAAGGATACAACGAATATACAATACAACAACGAATAACCATAAAACCCACCTAAGCAAACTGCACACTGTGAGCTGATGCGGTATCCGTAGTAAAAGAGGATAAGAGCTTTGCAGATAAGCACTAATCAGCTACCGCACACTACGCCTTGACTGAGTCAACAAACGCAGCACGAATACTAACTATTACTTATCTGAAATGACGGAGGGCTACAAAAGGTTTTTAAGAAAACCCTTTGCGTAATGAACTTTATATCGTCGTAGAATCAAATGATTTTAAATGGAGTGTTTTTGAGGCTTTTCTAGTTTTGCTAAAGGGGTCACTCCCGGTGAAGGGATCGTCGGCCCTTTCCTCATCGAATAAGGTGCAGGATATATCACATATACCGCTGTACAAAGCAAAAACTATAGAAGCAATCAAAAGACAAATCGAGGGGTGTAGCATCTGCCAGTTATTGCTAAAGGGGTCACTCCCGGTGAAGGGATCTCGGCCTTTTCCTTATCGAATAAGGTGCAGGATGTTCTACAAGGAACACCGCGATGCAAAGACAGAACAGTAGCTACCTGTTTTTGAAGATTCGATTCCACAACATCTTTTAGGTTTCTTTTATTTCATTAATCACATTAATGAAGTCCCATCATTTAAATCACCTAAACATCACAGATAAATACGACGTACACTTATGCTATCCGCATTCGCCTTGATGTCCCCTCGTGCACCGTTAGGTTAGGTAACTAACGACAGAGCGGGGCAGGGCTAGCGCGAGTGCAAAACATAAGTGACTTCTATATAATATATCATATATATCATATACAGTATCTATCATCACATATCAAATGATCACATCACAGATATCGCAACAGAAGAAACATATGAAACATTGGATATACTAGGACGTCCGTGTTTTCAATACGAGCCTGTATAAAACACGGATTCCACGATCGCGATGAATAGCCAAACCCACATCCCTAGACCCCTACGAGATCGGCAAGCAACCCTACCAATTCTAGAGTTAGGAGACTCGGACTCGACTCCTCGAGTTGGTCTCCCACTGGACTCCAGAACCCGGTTACTTGTGCTCTCCTCCTTGGGTCTATCCTAGTGCGGAAAAGTAAATAATATACAATGGTGACATCTTCCGCAACCTGGAAGTGCCCCAATAAAAGAATATTACATACAAGTTTTTACATGAATGAAAATGAAAAACACTCATCTCACATAAAAACCCCCGGCTATTCAAAACGCGACGATCCAATATAACATATCCAGCAACACATAACATCACATGTCATCAACGTAAGTAAATGTGCGCATCCCAATTGTCGTTGACATATAGCAACGAAACCGGCGATATCACATATTACACTTACGGTCACAGAAAAGAAAGTGTAAAACTACAACAGTAGGAATCCGCAATCTTTTCAGACATTGCATGCCTGACCATATGAATTCCTTAGACATCGCATGCCTAACAATTATAAACCCCGCATTTTAGTCTCTATATCGAAAACACTTTTCAATATCAAGTCGGGCAATTCAACAAGATTCCCGACATTCAGATCGAATGCTTGTCGCAAACTTCAGTAGACGGCCGCACCCCCGATGCCGTCGACGAAGTGCACCAAGGCGGAACACCGCTGCCGCGAGCACCCGAACAGATTCTTTTGGCGACGGGGTTCTCCTACAGTCACTTGGTCGGGGCTATGGGGCATGGCTGTCTATTAAGTTTACCCGGCGAGTATCCGCGTACGCTACGTGATTACGACGGACTTTTGATCACATCAAAATTCCGTGGCAACCGATAAAGTGAGACTAAAGTGCTATGTTTATAACATCCAAATCAGTTATCTTATAACTACTTGTGGATTCCAAATATTGTATCACATTCCAGATAAATAGAAAATGTTAAACTTTCCGATCGAACAATCAAACAGCCAAGTTTTCCCGAAACAACTCAACTCTTGAAATAAGTTTAAAAACATTCACTTCATGCCACAGTACCAACGGTCCAGCCGTAGAAGGGTCAAGCCAACGCCTCATATGTGGCACGCCGTACTGCCCCAAACCCTAAGGTTCAAATGGGCAGTTCAAGACGGTCACATAATCGAGTTAAGGTTGTTGTCATCTAGAGGGTCCATCGCGTTACTTGCACTACTTAGAACGTTATTAAACCACGGAAAAAATCCAACACTTGGAAATTTCCCAACAGGGGAAAAATTGGGTATTTATATCCGGTCGAACTTTTTAACATATTGTAAATTATCCGGAAAAACACAGACAAAGTTAAAGATTCCGATCGAATCATCGAACTCCCAATACAACCCAGAAAACTCAACACTTGAGTATACATTAAAAATTTCCAGAAGATTCAGTAAACTAAAATGGAAGTTACTGTGCAGAAATAAATCATCAATGTGACTGTACGGCCGCGGAACCGCCGCACTAGCCATGCTCGTGCCGCGTTTCCGCGGCGCCTTAATCGAATTAGTCAGTCGTTTTGCACAGTAACTCTTAAAAAAGCCTGCTGATTTTTCTGCATATTTTTAATTTGGAAAAATCCACATTTTCAGAAAATGTACAGAGAAGGGTTTGAGTTAGGGTTTCGGGGTTCGATCGGATTTCTAACATCGTCTACACTTCGCCTAAAGCTCTAGCTAGGCTCTGATACCACTGTAGGGTTACTAGGCACACTCAAGAGGTTCCACAAGGCATCAACCATGCCAAATTCTAAAATTTAGGTGCCGAGAAACCCTAATGAAGATCGTTAACTAGAGAATAGGCGAAACTATAAGCAAGTTAACAACTTAACTACTAAGTGAATGGAAATACAACCTTTGTAGATCCGGTCCACCACTTCTAAAGCTCCGTGTTGACGTCCCTCCGCTGCGATCATTGGATCTCGGACTTTAGCGATGGTTTCATCGGAGAAATGATCGGGCTAGGTCATTGACTTCGAGGCCGAAGATGATCTATGTCGGGGAGACTCAAACTCAAGCTATTCCTTCACTTGGTCAAAAACTTTGTGAAGAGAACACCCTATACTACATGGCAAGTGGTAGAGGATGAAGAAATAGGAAATGGGTTCACTTTAGAATTGGATTTCTCACTCTTTTTCTCATGGCACCATTGGAGCTCTCAAGCTTTTGTGAGCTTGATGAAGATGAAGAAGAAGAAAAAGAATCATATGAATCATTATCCAAAATGAAACTTATCCAATAAATAATGGCACCATGGTTGAGTTAAGCCCTCATGCTTAACTCATGTAGAGATTTAACCAAACCATTAGGTTAAAGGTTGGGTTAACTAATATCTTTAAACATATGACAAAAGAGTTGACTTTGTCAATGTTTATCAAGCTTCATGAAGCTTGATAACTTTGACCAAAGTCACACCCTTTTTTTATATGCTTAGGAAAATAGTAAACCCTAATCTAACCTTGATTTGGTTCAAGTCTCATACACACAACTTGTTTGTATCATCAAGCATGATACAAACATGTACACTTGCATATATCACATATAAACAACATGCACATTCAAGTGAGAAAATCAATTTTAAGTGAACCAATACTAGTTAATGTGAAGTAATATATCAAATATATAATTATACATTAAATCATTAAATCAACACTTGATTTAACGATCCGGTCATATTGCATATAACCGACTAATATCAAGTGTATCAATGTATCGAATCAACACTTGATTCGGTAACCCAGCTATATCACATATAACCGACCGATGTTACAAATCGCGAGAATAGAATACAGTATCACATACTGGTATTATTCTCGGTCCCGCACATATCTCATATGCGCTCCTATTTCGTTTCGCTTGAGCCAGGAAACCCCTGTGTAGGACTCTAAAGACTCGTCAATACGCCGGCAGCAGGTGATGATCATATCAAACACCCACAAGCCGCAAGCGGTCTGCTAAACGTAACGGCCACCCGGGTATTGAGCGATCAGAAGATCAACGAGCAAGCCCTCTCACACTCCTGTGAATCCAACCAGTAACAGTACCGTACAGTCCGGTCTGTTCGTCTGATATGTCGCATATCTCGTCTAGGGGTGGTAAACGTCAGACCCCAATAACTCGATAAGTCGTGTCGATATGAGGCTCATAACGGGTCGAGAAACTACTGGTAACACTTACCGGTAAATCCCTAAAGCAGTCTTGGCCAAGGACTTCCTATTATAGCCAATCGAGCACAGCGCAACATCAACTCCCTATACCGGGAGAGACGAAACCACTCCTATCGCTCATTGCCTCCATGTGATTCGGGACTGTACCCAAAAGCCACCTTTTTGCACACCCTCTTGGACGTGGTATGATGGAAATCAAAGCACAGTGGGAATCACACAAGACTCTATGACGATCTCGGGTCTACAGACTAACCTGTACCAGTGTCACCAGAGAACTGCCATCTGACGTAAGGTATAATACCATCTGGGAGTTCTCGGCGAGTCCGTCCAGTGTACCCAGTCTCCACTGAGCACCCGTATATCATCTCTGATGTAAAACACCAATGGATATGGGATCATCCATCGCCCATCTATATGGGTCGAGAAGCTACACGCTAGTCTACTCTGGTATATCGATGCCCCGTCTCGATACACCCACGACTAGGGACTTTGAAGGATGTACTTATGGACTACCATGTCCCCACTAGTATAATCCACGTCATAGTATAGGTAGTTAAGTACACATCCTAAGGGCTTTACCAACATGTAACAGAGAGACAATCAGTGTACACGTTAAAGTAAAGAGTAACCAGATAGTATACTATCATATCGAGCAAGAAAGTCATCCCTATATATGTCCAAGCATCCACTACAATATACATCCTATGTATAGTAATGGCCTCTAGGTCATACATATAACTAAC